>CM041780.1:142238816-142838816 GCA_023374045.1 Limonium bicolor | reverse complement strand
CAACTCCCGTCTCCAACGCTAAATTTATCAACAGGAGTATGCGAGATCGTTCATATCTCTATCGATATCTCTGATCACTCTGCCAAGTAGCCAAAGGCTAAGTGTAGGGCAGCCCCACGCGTCTAGTCTTCTTGCACCACAGGGAGTCATTTTCTTTTAATTATTTTAATTTTATCTGTTGCAGTCTTTCTTTATTTATTTTCTTTTTCTTTCGAACACTGGGGACAGTGTTCCTGCCAAGTGTAGGGCAGGGGATCCCCCTTAAAAAAATATATATATGTTTGTTTATAAATAATTTGCATAAGTTTAAAGTTTATCAATGTTTTACTAAACTTTTTGCATGTTTTTGATCGAGATAAGATTAGGAATGACTAAAAGCTTGTTCTCTCAAGAGTAAGCTTTCTAATGACTTGTAGATTCCTGTTTTTAACTTTTTGATTCTCTTTATTAACATGAGTACATGATCTTGCTCCTAATTCTTTCCTTTATGTACTTATGGGTATTCTTTTTTTTTTTTCAAATTGTGAAAATCTTTTGGGTGAAAATCTTAAAAGGGTTTTGTGCAAAGAAAGAAGAAGAAGAAAAAGAAAGAAAAAGAAAGAAAAATCTTCTTCTAAAAGGAAAAGCAATATATTCCTAGAGGTTTCATAAAGTGCCTCAGAATAGCTTTATAAAACGACCTTTTCATAGAGGATGGGGGGTAGAAGGAATCAAATGTTCAAAATTGTGAGGGGCTGTAGTGCTAGTCTTCCAGCTGATGTTCTTAAGGACGAATTTGTTCTTAAGCTTAGTGAACAACTTGGGACGGTTACCCTCCTTTATCGCATTCGCTAAAAAAGGTAAAGAAGAGCTTTATGGAAGAGGATTGTCTCAAAAGCAACACTTTGGCCTGATCAATGCTAGGAAGATGGTTAACCTCTACATTACTCATCTCCTCATGCAGAGGGTCTTCAATAACGATATCTTTCTCCATGCTTCTCAAGTTACCACTTATCTGATAAATCAACATTCTTCAGTGACAAGTAGAGGGATTCTTCCTAATAGTTTAATCAAAGATTACATGGCTCATTTTCCACACCTATAACAGAAATGAGGAAGGTTGTCATAGGACACATGACAACATCTATCTATTTCTCCCAAAATAACAATGATCAGTCTGCACAACTTATACTAGTACAAAAAGGGCTATTTCGGTGCCCCTATCTTGGCGGTTGTAGTAAAAACCGCTGAGATAGGCTGCCTAAATGTCTGTGTATAAAAATAAAATAGTCTACTTTGGCGGTTGGTACTTGCAACCGCCGAAATAGATATACTTACTAGTCTATTTCGGCGGTTCCTTCTGACAAGCGCTGAAATAAACTGTGTTCCCGGCTGAATATTAAAAAAAATTAACTATATATTTCATTGGTTTTCAAAGGAACCACCGAAATAGATTTCTTTCATACTCTATTTCCGCGGTTTCTATTAATAATCGCCGAAATAGAGTGTCTAATATTACTCCCAGTCTTCCTTCTCCACCCTCTTGCCCTCGATCCCTCTATTCTCTCTCTTTGAACGCGAGCAGACTCTAGTAGTTTTTGAGTGAATTTTCACCTCCAGCTCCGACCACCACCCATTGTGCCATCGCCCGCCGTCGCCTGCATCCCTACCATCGTCATCACCCACCGTTTGCCGCAAATGACGTGCCTCTTCACCAGAACCGTCGGTGACCCGCCAAAGTAGTAGAAAAAGCCCAAAGAACGTGAGTTCGAATTTCATTTTAAAACTTGTAAATTTGTTGATATGATGTTCTGATTTAGGTTACAATGTGATTGTGGGTGTTTAATGTAGTTAGTGTGCACAATGTGTGTATAATAATGGTGTAAAAGTAGCATAATTTATTGTGCGCACAAGGTGCTCGATATAATGTCTGAATGAAAAAATGTGTTGTTTGTGCTCTCTGCAGAGATAATTTAGGAGCGCTTGCGTCTCTCATATGCCAGATTAGAAACAGAGCTAAAAGAAATTCATTTTGGTAACAGGTAATATACTTTAACTTATCTATTAATTCTCTTCACTCACTACAATTTGCAATCCTATTTATGAACAAGGAACATAAATGTTGCTCTGGTGTTTCTTTTCATTCTGTTAACTCATTTTAATTTTGCAATCCTAGTTACGAACAAGGAACGTATATGCACCTGTGTTTCTCTTCACTCACTATAATTTTGCAATCCTAGCTATGAACAATGAGCATATATGCTACTGTGTTTATTTTCTAATTTTTTCTTTGCGTCTTTGTAGAGACATATCAAAAGTCGTACTGTTGTATCTCCCGCACACCAGCCTGCCTCTCGCACACCAGTCTCCCCTCTCTTTATAAATAAAAAAACAAGTATTTTGATTTCGGTTTCTCTTTTAAAAATGCAATGTTTTGTTGAAATTAAAATGCTAGTTTATTTGAGTTGGAACCTTAGAGTTAGGCTAGCTTACTTGATAGTCATCCAATCACACTCCATTAAACATTTTAGTTTAAGGTAGGGTAATTCTCATACCCATTTTGTGTCTCACATATAGTATGGAGCGTGACTGGATGTATATGGTGATCAAGGGGATCACTTTGACAATATGCTGAAAGAATTTTGCAAAGAGGCAGAGCAGCACAAGGACATGACAAAGGCGGTGAAAATTCCATGTCCTTGTGTTGATTGTGGTGTGGTAAGGAAATATTCAAGCATCGACGTCATACAATTCCATTTGAAGACCCGTGGTTTCATGCCACATTATAGAAGATGGACTTTTCATGGAGAATCGGTTCAAGATAATGCTTCAACTTTGTACAGTCATGATTGGTGTCACTCAAGAACCCACCAGACTTTCGATATTGTCAACGAGTCAGATCGATTCCCAAGTAATTCAAGAGTAATGTTGGCAGTGAGACAACTTACCATGATGAGCGAATGGACGAGATGCTTGATAATGTCAAGGACAATTTTGCCGACAGGCTGGATGAGTATCAAAGGTTGTTGGATGCATCCAAGATAGCCTTGTACCCTACGTGCATTAAGTACACAAAATTGATGGTTGTTCTGAATTTGTTCAGCTTGAAAGGAAGATATGGATGGAGTGACAAGAGTTTCATGGCACTTCTCGAGCTGCTTCATGATATGTTTCTAGATGGGAACGGTCTCCCTACCACTACTTATGAGGTGAAGAAATGGATGTGTCCAATGGGGATTGAGTATAAGAAGATTCATGCATGTCCCAACAACTGTGTGTTGTATAGGGGTGATTAAAAACACCTAAACAATTGTCTGAAATGTTCATTGTCCCGATACAAGCTCAAGGATGGTGACTCCTCCTCCGTTTTGAAAAAAAGTCCTCCAGCTAAACTATTGTGGTACTTACCGATCATACCTAGGTTCAAAAGGTTGTTTGCCAATCCGAAATATGCTAAGAACTTACGGTGGTACACAAAGGGTAAAAAAAGTGATGGGAAACTAAGACATCCAGCAGATGTGCCTCAGTGGAGAAACATCAACAGACGATAAAAGGAATATTTCAGACATGAAGATAGGAATATGAGGCTTGGGTTATGTACTGATGGGATGAACCCGTATGGCACGTTGAGTAGTCAACATAGTACATGGCCTGTTTTGCTAGTGATCTACAATTTGCCCTCATGGTTGTGTATGAAACAAAAGTACATAATGTTATCACTCCTGATATCTGGTCCCAAGCAGCCAGGTAATAGCATTGATGTGTATCTCGCCCCACTGATTGATGATTTAAAGCTATTGTGGAATGAGGGGGCCGTGGTGTATAATGCTTACGCAAGAGAAATTTCATGCTCAAGGCATTGTTGTTCTGTACTGTCAATGACTTCCCTGCATATGGGAACTTGTCCGGATACACGGTGAAAGGAACATTTGCATGTCCCGTATGCGAGGAAGACACTTGTTTGGACCGTTTAAAACATTATGGGAAGAATGTTTACATGTGTCATCGACACCTTCTCCCTGAAGATCACCCTTATCGAATAGCGAAGAGAAAATTGTTCGATGGTGAGGCCGAGACTTGTGTGGCCCGTTTACCTTTGACGTCTGAGGAAGTGTATGCAATGGATAAGGACATTGTAAATGTATTTGGATAAAAATCGACCGACCAAAGGACCGACCATAGATCGACTCAGGGTCTGTCTCGGCGGTTATTAGCTAAAAACCGTCGAGATAGAGGTTATGGGTCGGTCCCTAGGTCGGTCGGTTCCAGAAAGCTTTCTTGAATTGACCGACCTAAGGGACCGACCATAGACTGACCCAGGGTATATCTCGGCGGTTATTAGCTAAAAACCGCCAAGATATATGTGGTTAGTTAGAGATTTTTTTGAGCATCTACTTCGGCGGTTTGTTTTACAACTGCCGAGATAGGTCTGCCTATTTCGGCAGTCTTCATTTTGGCAGTTCTCAACCGCTGAAATAGACCCATAAGAACCACCGAAATAGGCCATTTTTCTACTAGTGTGATCTGAAACATTCACCTCCACACTTTTATAACTTTCAAAACAAGAGGATTTATTCTATTAGGGCATCCCACATAAAGAACACAATCTTATTACCTAGGTTCATCGCAGAAGACTTGTTAAAGAAAGAGATCTAAAGGTCATGAATAACTATTAGACATAAGGAATGTATGGTTATAGCTTGTATCTAGGGTATAATCTGTAACAACATTATTATGTACTCTTAGTTTGTACCTTAGGGCATACTTGTAATTTTGTCTTCACCCTTTATTTTCTTCTTCCTACCCATTCGCCCTTGCGCATATAAAACGATACACACATCTGTCTAACTGTAGATAGATACATATACACACATCTGTGTAACAGAGACTTTCGTCTCACATCTTCAATAAAAGAAAGAAGAAAGGTTTCTTTGCAATGTCAAGAATCTGACATGGTATCAGAGCAAGACCTTCTTCTTGCCAAAATATGACTGAAAAACAACCAGAAAAACCACCAGAAACTTCACAGATGGGCAGCACAACAATCGACCATAATGATCCTTTCTTTGTACACACAAACGAACAACCTGGGCAGGCTCTGGCTCCAAAGTTCACGGGAGAAGGCTTCACATCCTGGAAGTGGACGATGCGAACCGCCCTTAGTGCCAAAAACAAGGCAGGCTTCATCGACGGAACCATGAAGCGCCCCGACACTAGCGTCACCGTTCAAACTTCAGCCTGGAAACGGGTCAATTCGCTAATCATCTCCTGGATTGTGAATAGACCTGGCAAAAGTAACCAGAACCCGAAAACCCGAACCGAACCAATACGACCTGAATCTGAATCTCAACCGAAAACTAGAACTTGGAAAATGACCCGAAATCCGAAACGAACCGATCCGGACCGAACCGAACCGTATTATTGTGAAACTGAGAACAAACCACAATCCACAACCATCCGAACCGAAGTCATCCAAACCAAAATCAACCGAACCGAAGTCACCCATAACCCAACGATGACCCGAAATCTGAAGTGACCCGAACCGAAACCAACCGAAAACCAACCGAGCCGAACCCGAACCATATCCAATGTGACCCGAATAAATATATCCATTGTGACCCGAAAGAATATATTGCATTAATTATAGGATACAATGAAAATAAAACAGTTAATCATTACTTAATAAGTGGCGTACTGATAAGTGGTGAAATGATGTATTTATAAGGTCTTTATTTACCTTTATTTCGTGCAACTATTGACTTATTTCACCACTTGATAGAGCATTTCGTTAATATAGTTGAACTCATGCAGTTTTAATTTAAATTTAGGTAAAATCTCACTTGAGCAATGGTTTTTAGGAGACTCTCAAGACTTTGTAGCTGAGCTTTAATGCCCCGAGGAGTGTGTCAAAGACGAGGGGTCAAACAGGACAATTTCGGTGCAGAATGAGCACTTCTGGTGTGGACCGCCCCTGTGGACCGCCCTGTGGGGCGGTCCAGTTGATTTCGAAACACTGGAAACGCCTCTGGTGTGGACCGCCCCTGTGGACCACCCCGACGGAAATTTGCCCAGAACAATCGTTTTAAAGACGGGAAAACAGAGGGGTTTGGCTCACTTTTTGCATTCTACACTTCCACACACACAAGAGAAGAGAAAAAACGTGCAAAAGGAGAAAGAAGAGGAGAAAGAAGAGGAAGAAGAGAAGAAGGAAGAACTCACCTTCTCCAAAGCTTCCAAGCTCCAACAATGGCTTCTTCTTACTCTTTTCTAGTTTTTCTTTCCTCTATGCTTGAGTAGTACTCTATTGTGCTTTGGGATGGGTCTTTGAACCCAAACCCTAGATTTTGATTGTGAATCTTGATTATGCCTTAATATAGTTGTTTCTCTCTCAATTATCATTCAATGTTCTCAAATTGATCTCTTGAGTGCATTTGTGGTGAACCCCATCTACAATTTGGTTTTAAGTTAGGGTTTGTGACCAATTTGAGAGAGAACTCTTAATTTATGCTCCTAGGATTAGTGAGTATAATTTGGGGCTTTGTTCTAGAACTTGCTTATTGCTGCTTAGTGAGTTTAGTCCTAATTGATTTTGAAGGCTAAAATTAGCTAAGTAAGAATTAACTCATCTTTGGTTTAGAGAGTTATTATTATTGTTCTAAAAGACAACTATGGCTTAAGAAGAGTTGCTAGCATATCTAGGTAGTTTGGGTGATTGCCAAATTCCCAAAGTACTTCTCCATCCATTCCATTAAACTATCTCCTTTAGTTTTATTTGTTGTTCTTGCAATTACTCAACCAACACAATCAAGCTTGCCGCCGGCTAAACCCCAATTTACTGTTTTCATTGCAATTACTAAGTACCGAGACTGGGAAGTTAGGACCAATTTCCTTGTGGATACGACCACTGGTGGAATGGAAGCCTTTAATGACGGTGGTTTAATCACGGCTTTAACAAAAACCGTAATTAATATGAAGGCCGGAGTTAATTAACGACGTTTATTGAATTAACCGTAAGCAATAATCGATCGGAGGTAGGCGCGCCTTTTTTAGGACGGACTTTAGATGACGGTTATCAGTGAAACCGTAATTAAAGTCCCGGTTGACGCGCGCTTTACGGTCAACGGACTTTAGATTACGGTTTACTAATAACCGTCAGCTAAAGTCCGTCCTAAAAAAGGCGCGCCTACCTCCGACTGATGGTCAACGACGTCGTTTTCACCTGACGCCAAATATTTCCCGTGTTATTTGATTTTTTCGACGCCGCGCGTAATCTTAATTATAGTTAACGACGTCGTTTATCAGTGTATTTTAGATTAAAAATAACTTTATATTAATGTGTTACATATGTTTGATCGAATAAGACTCATGGCTTAATGGCCGTGGGTACATGAGTCAACACCATCGATCTTGAGTTCGAAACCCAGCATAGGCCAAATAATTTTCGCGCTATTTTTTTTATTTCGTTACACTTTAGATTACGGTTCTTTAGGAACCGTCATTTAAAGTGTGACTTTACATTACGGTTTTCATGTAAACCGTAATCTAAAGTCCTTTTAACTACAACATTTGCCCGTTTACTCTGCACACTGTACTTACAGTAACTCTTCTTTCGCGCTATCTTCCTCACTGAAATCGCCTCCTCTCTCCCGTCACCTTGCTAACGGCCATCGCCGCCGTCGCTCCCACCACCTTTGTCACTCCCATCGCCGCCGGTCACCACCCATCTACCACTGGTCTCACCGTCGACCTCTCTATCGCGTATTGGGTATGCGATCGATTGATTGTCGTTTTTTTCTAACTTTGTTCATATACATGCATTTCGATTGCAAGTTCTAACCTCGTTTCTATCGAATCCTGAGAGTGTAATGGCAAATGTTCTAACCTTGTTCATATATTTGTGCCCAGATTCACAGTTAATTGCAACCTAGTTCGTGGGCTGATTTCTACACTACTTGCCCACTTCGGTGCTTAGTAACGGTAATTTTGCAAAGCAAACTGTAAACTGCTGTATTTATTTATTCTTAGCATTTAGTATTACAATTAATAAATAATAGTGTAGTTTTAAAAATGCTACTACTTAAAACTGCCACAGGAAAGAAAGTAAGTTCAAGTATATTACCGATTCCTGAAAATAGCTCATTTTCAACTGCTCAATCTGCTATGCCAGATGCTCTCTGTTTGATTCACAATCTGTGACAGGAATCAACAATGCTATTGTTATAACCACCAGAAAGAATAAGATGAGTTTCGGTATTTTAATGGTTCTAGAATGACTAGTTTCAGTCCTTCAATCTGAAGTACTGCAGAGAAGGTCATAAATAAACTTCATATATAGTAGAATAAGATAAGTTTATGTATGTTACTAGTTCTAGATGGTGCGTGCAAATTTGACTTTGATAAAACTGATTTGGAGACGTTAGAAATATAGGGGAGATGCTGTCGATTTTTTTCCGCGGTTTAGCTAGCATTTAACCTTGATTTTTTGATGAATTCTAATGTTGTCGTTTTTCATTTATGCATCAGGACTACGACTTTATTTTGGCTTCCGACCTCAACCGTCTTAGCATCGGCTAATCGTCTACCAGAGGTAAGATTTACTATATACATATAATATTTGACAAACTACCAAACATAGTTATCCGCCCAAGATATACCTAATAGAGGTATATCTTCGGCAGTCCCTGTCGGGACTGTCCATGATTGTTAAATCTCACACCTAGGGTGTGAATGTGTTTTTAATTGTACTTTATTGATTATTTCAGCAGTATCTCTTTATTGTTCTTCGAATGCATATATTATTGATTAATATCATAATATCGTGCATTTGAAGAACTGTAGGGAGATGCTGCCGAAATTTTCAATAAATTACATATTAAAAACACGTTCACCGGTGGGATTTAATACTCATGGATGGATTTAGGTTGATAAGATACAAAAGTGTAAAGACTCTGCCACGGGTGACGGTATGAAATGGCTGCCTTCATATAAATAGCTAGAAGGAGATGGAACGTTCGTGGATTTACAGCGGAAATTTGGACGACAAGTTTTTAGAAGGAGTTGATAAGTTATGCACGGTGTTGGCGAACAATCTGAAACCTACAGACAAGGGATACATATTTTGTCCGTGTATCGACTGCCAAAACAATCTGAGATATCGCGGCGTTGAAACAATTAAGGAACATCTGATCCGCCGCGGTTTTACAAAAGATTTCCAAGACATAATCCGATGGCATGGTCAGAGTGCGTTCGATGTTATTAAGCCTGACGAAGGGGATAATGGTCAGGCAAACACAGAAACAGAACTTGGAGATGATACAGTTGCTGGTGATCCAGAAGACGTTACAGCGAACGTTGTGCCAGATTTCTGGGATGATGACATTGAGACTATGCTTGAAGATGTGGAACGACATTACTCTAACACGCCAGACAAGCATGAAAATTTGTTGGATTCATCCAAAACACCGTTGTACCCCGGGTGTGACCCTACAAAGTTAAGCAAGTTGAGTGTCGTCCTCAAGCTATTCAACTTGAAAGCGAAACATGGCTGGAGCGACGTAAGTTTCACTGACCTCCTGGAACTATTGAAATACGTTCTTCCGGTGGACAACGTTTTACCAACGACTACGTACTCAGCCAAAAAAATGATGTGCCCAATGGGTATGGGGTACCAGAAAATTCATGCTTGTCCAAATGGTTGCATGCTGTTTTGGAAATCGGATGAATTTGCTGAAAGCTGTTCAGCATGTGGAGCGTCACGGTATAAGAAACAACAAACTCACATCAGCGGTAGTAAGAAAGGTTCACCAGCTAAGGTATTGTGGTACCTGCCCATCATTCCAAGGTTCAGACGTTTGTTCTCCATTGAGAAAGACGCAGAGAATCTTCGGTGGCATTCAGTTCACAGGAAAAAGGATGGCAGATTGAGACATCCCGCTGATGCACCACAGTGGAGAAACATAGACGTAAAATTTCCTGAGTTTGGTAACGAACCGAGAAACCTAAGGCTAGGCTTGTGCACGGATGGGATGAACCCTTACGGTACTTTGAGTAGCATACACAGTACCTGGCCTGTGCTTTTGGTTATTTACAATCTACCGCCGTGGTTATGCATGAAACCAAGACACATCTTGTTGTCTTTGTTAATATCTGGTCCAAAGCAACCGGGCAACAAAATTGACGTATTCCTACAACCTTTGATAGAGGATCTACAACTCTTGTGGAATGAAGGGGCTACGGTTTACGACTCATTCAGTAAAGAGGACTTCAATTTGCGTGCTAGGTTGTATGCACATCAATGATTCCCCGCCTATGGTAATCTTTCAGGCTATTCAATCAAGGGGGCGTTGGCGTGTCCGATTTGTGGTGAAAACACTTGTAGCATTCGCTTGAAAACATAGTGGGAAAACCGTGTATATGGGCCACCGAAAAATGCTTCCAAAAGGACATAAGTATCGAAAGATGGCGAAAGAGTTCGATGGGAAAACTGATCACAGCATGGCGCGCCTGCCTTTGACAGGTACAGAGATTTACAAAAAGTTGGATAATATTGTGAACAACTTCGGGCCGCCAACCAAAAGTGGTGAAAAAAGTGTCTGGAAAAAGAAATCAATATTTGGGAACTATAGTACTGGCAGCATCTGGAGGTTAGACATTGTATCGATGGGATGCATGTCGAGAAGAACGTGGGTGAAAGTATCACTAGCACCCTTTGAACATAAAAGGAAAGACAAAGGATCATTTGAAAGGAAGAAAAATTTAATTGAGTTGGGCATACGCACAGAGCTTGGCCCGCAAGAACGTGGAAAACGCACATTCTTGCCTCCTGCCTGTCACACTCTGTCTAAAGAAGAGAAACATAGTCTACGCAGTACCCTTTACAACATCAAGGTGCCATCAGGTTACTCCTCAAACATAAGAAACCTAGTGTCCATGACAGATTTCAAATTAGTAGGAATGAAATCTCACGATTATCATGTCCTACTTCAAGAATTTTTGCCAATTGCACTGCGTGGGATCTTGCCGGATGCTGTCAGACACACAATCACAAACGTTAGTGTCTTCCTCAAATCCATTTCATCTAAGGTTCTTGATGTGGACACTCTGTCTAAATTACAAAAGGATCTTATTGTGACAATGTGCCAGCTGGAGATGTATTTTCCTCCATCGTTCTTCGACATAATGATACATCTCCTCGTGCATCTTGTAAGAGAGATTCTGATGTGTGGTCCTTTGTACCTTCGCTACATGTATCCGTTCGAAAGGTACATGGGTGTCCTGAAGAAGAAAATGAAGAACCGTCGTCACCCAGAGGGTAGTATTATAGAGGGCACTATCACAGAGGAAGTTGTAGACTTCTGCACCAATTACCTAGAAGGTGTCGATACCATTGGACTTCCACGCTCTAGACACGAGGGCAGATTGAAGGGTGTTGGCACGGTTGGAAGGAAACTGAAAAGAATTGACATAGACACTTAACAAAGCTCATTTAGTTGTGCTAAGTCATCTTGAAGATGTTGAACCATACTTTGATGAACACTTGTGTGTTTAAGAGCACAATATCCAAACATGAGTGACGTCAGACTACAAAATGAGCTGAATAGGACATTTGTCCGATGGTTCAAAGAGAGAGTGTTGTCCGATCAGTCCACGAATGTGCCAGAACTGATTAAAGTAGTTGCATTTGGACCAAATCTAGATGTAATTTCTTATGAGGGGTACGATGTCAACGGATTCACCTTTTTCACAGAACGTCAGGATCAGAAGTCAACGAATCAAAACAGTGGTGTAGAGCTTGAAGCTTATCAAAACTTATATGACGTCGGTGTCGTGGGTCATAGTCCTGTCTCAGTACAACAATCATATTTCGGTGTTATACAAGACATCTGGGTATTGGACTACAACAGCTACGAAATGTGTGTTTTCCGATGTAACTGGGTTAACAACATTCATGGCTACCGTGAGGAGGAGCATGGTATGAAACTGGTTGATCTGTCTAGAGCTACTCCCACGGTTGAGCCATTCGTTGTTGGGACGAAGGTTAAGCAGATATTTTATGTAACTGATCCCTGTAATCCTAGATGGTCTGTTGTGCTTAAAGGAGAAGAGGAATAGTTGGTGTGGATGGTGTGGTTGATGAGGATGAGTATGATGCAGAAGATGAACCTCCAACTGTTCCTATTTCATTGGAAGAGGCTGAGGTCACAGGTCATCGTGAGTATATACGATCAGACCATAACGAGGGAATGTGGGTTGAGAGATAATGGTGTATGTAAGTTATTACTATAAAAATTTATATGAAATTACCACTCTTTTATTTATTGATTGTTTATGACCATTATGAAATGCTTAATTTAATTCAAATTGTATTTCAATCCTTGCAGGCATGGCTGATCAGGACATGGCTGATGCAGAGTTCGATTTATTTTGCCGTGAGGAGGAGGAAAATGAGCAGCGAATGGTACCGGTCCCATCTACATCTGCCGCTGCTGCTGTTGCCCCATCCACATCTGCCCCTGCTACTGTTGTCCCATCCACATCTGCCGCTGATGCTGTTGGCCCTTCCATGAGTGCACCTTCTACGAGTGCTACTCAGAGACCCAGAGGTAGAGGTCCGACCCGTGGGTTGAAACTGCAGAAAGAGGATCAGATTAGTCTTCTGTGGGACCAGTATGGGAGGTATGGTGGGGGCAGCAGGTCAGAGTTCGGTAGTATGCTAGGGACTCTGGCCAGATCACATTGCTGCATCAACCACACATGGAAACAAGTCCCGCAAGAAGTAAAGGAGACCATCTGGAAGAAGGTGCAAGAACGGTACAAGATCCCAGAAGAAGTGAAGAAGACCGTTCTTTCTTTGGTGGCCGGCAAAGCTAAATCATTCCGCCACTACTTGGTTGAGCATTGGATCAACAGGGTGCCCCCACGTGAGCCTCCGCCGTATGTTGTGTACAACGGCATGATCACTGAAGAGGAGTGGAAGGAGTTCGTTGAGCGGCACGCCACCCCCGAGTTCAGGGTATGTTTATGTGTACTCTTTTCTTAATTAATGCTCATAATGCTTTATCCCTGATTTTCTAATTAATTTCCGGTTGTACTTTCTTAACAGCAAGTACAAGAACAAGCACGGCAAAACCGTGAAGCTAATCTCTACCCCCACACCATGGGACGAAGGGGATATGTGGGCAGCCTCGAGGGATGGAAAGAAGCTGGTTTGCTGACACGGAGGAACGAGGATGGAAGTGAATGCCCGATCGAGGATGTCTCTGAGGCGAGGAGGGTGCAGATGTACATACTGGGACGCCAGAAAACGACCAGCGAAGGTCAGAGGATATTTCCTAATGCTGCGATGGAACAACTGGCTAACCAAATTGTAAGTATTTGAAAGTAGCTGTTAAATAATTTACTTATATACTCAAGTGTTTGTTGATCTTAAATTTAGTGTTAACTTCTTTGAAAATTGGACAGTACGAAGCGGCACAGAGAGGAGAAGTAGACTTACACGCTCCTCCTTCTCAAGACGACGCGCTCAATCAAATGCTTGGGAAGAAGGATCACCCGGGGCGTGTTAGAGGATTTGGGGGAGAAGTACGTCAGAAGAACGTATTCCCGCCATCTGCTAGGAAGGGTCAGATGAGTGCTGCTGAAGTCGAGGCGATGGTAGAGCGTAAGTTCGCTGCTGAGCGCCAAGCTAATGACGAGAAACAGGCTGCTGAGCGCCGGGCTATCGAGGAGAGGCTGCAGGAAGCGTTGAATGCGATTGCACACATGCGACTACTCAGCAGCAGCAGCTAGATCCTCCTCGACTGTCTTCCTCGTCTAGTTGTGCTCCGGCCGCTGACCCGTACCCGTTTGCCAACATCCAGGTTAACTTTGTTTAACTATTTTTCTCCTAAAATAAAGTTATTTTAATAGTATTAGATTGGACTCACTTATTTATTTCATGTATTATCTCTGTTTATTAAAGGAGCAAAAAAAAATGTCGTCTCCAAATACCATTAGACGGGCACCCTGTAGATGCGGCCTACGGGACGGTGTTGCCATCAGGTCCACTCACGCTCATCAGTTTCGTACGTCTACCCCCATTCTACGCGCGTGTGACCTTGGACCTGATAGTTGATGGATTTGAGCATGCATACCTTCCGATGGCGTTTGACAACAAATGCACGCTGATCGAAGCGAAGGGAGACATATTGCCCTGGCCAGCATGTTATATTGTTGTCACCGATGAGGTAAGACTGTTTGACAACCATTTAGTATCTAATAAAATGCATTATTTAGCATTAAGTGTCTAATCTAATCTATTATAGATCCCTGAGCTTCCTCACCGCGTAACCCGGCCCAGACTAGAAGAGACCGGCGCGCCGGCGAATCCTGAGATCCCTGAGCTTCCTCGCCGCGTATCCCGGCCCAGAGAAGAAGAGATCTGCGCGCCGGCGAATCCTGTTAGAAGTACAAGGGTATGTTCTAGATAATTGTTTAATGTTACTATAATAATCAATTAGTAATTATCTTTACATTGATGCTTTACTGTTTGTGTGTGAAGGGTAAGAATCCAGTGAGTCGGGGTGCGAAAGGTAAGAATCCAGCGCGTCCGTCCGGGGTCGCACCAGGACTTCTGAGGCGCCTAAAAATAAGCTCACACTGCCACAAAAACTTGTTAATGTTTTGGGGGCCAAGCAGATGAATCTACGACAAGATCATGTTGAAGTCATCTCAAACTAACAACTTCATGATGACGCTTCCAAAGTCGATGTTTCACTACGAAGAAGATATGATGACGGCAATCAACTTTGAGGACATCAGAGAGATGATGTGTGGAGATTATCTGAACATTAACATTATTCAAGCTTATCTAAAGTAAGTGTTCTTTCCTCATACTGTAAAAACATATAGAATAAGTATCTATGAAGTTGCATTGGCTAACTTTTATAGTACATGTGATATAATAGATGTCTGCTTGAGAGATGTGCTGAGAAGGACATGACCTCCATTACTGCGGTGTGCCCGGAGCGTTTATCGTACGACTCAGTCACTAGGGACCCGGGGAGGTTTTGTGAATACATGATTCATTGCTTCAATGTTGTTGATCAACAGAATAAATTATTCATTCTAATGCCGTATCACCAAACGTGAGTTCTAATATAAAATTACATACTAATTAGCTAACTTTTTTACCTTCATTTCTCATTTCATTTTGTATTTGACATTGTAGCCACCACTGGGCTTTGTTTATATTATGCGCTGCCACCGCTACTCTGCTCGTTCTAGATCCACTAGGGCAGTGGACAGAATTCAACACTGAAGACTTAATCAAAGAGTAAGTTTTTATTACTATTTAATTGTTTGTAAGTTTTTTGAACCAAAATTAATGTACTTGTTCATTTTGCTAAACGCTTTTGTTAATATATGTAACAGTTGTTACAAAAAAACCCCTCAGGGAGAGTTTGGTGATTTGACCGTCAATTACATCAAGGTTTGGCAATTCATGTATTTCATTTGTGCTGCTATTATCTTTGTACAATTGTTTTACATTTGTGAATTTTGGTGATTTAGTGCCCTACCCAAAAGGATTCTAAGAGTTGCGGGTACTACGTGATGCGGTATATGTACGAGTTCTGCGGGTACTTCCCAAGTTTTAAGAATGATATTGACAAGGTAATACGAACGCTGTCTTGTATTTAATTCTTTCGGCAGATTTTTTGTGTCTTTATCTTAATCTCATTATGTGTTCCATTCCTTTTCTTGTTGCAGATTAAAGAGCATTATGCCAGATTCAAGACTTATGCTCCTGCCGACTTGTTGCATGTCAGAGAGAGCATGGCAGCCATGTTTATGAGAATGGAGTGGTAGACTAGCTAGCTCTGATGCTGTAACATATATTTTTGTTAGTTGCTGCTCTGATTCTGTTAGTTGCTGCTGCAACAGATTATATTGTGTAAAAATTATATTTTTTGTTAGTTGCTCTGATTCTGTTTGTAATGAATTATGCTAGCTGCTGCTGTAACAGATTCTAGCTGTTGTATGGAATGTTTCTGTTGCAATTGTGCGCAGAAATGAATTTGCAATTGTTATCTCTGTTGCAATTGTGTAACAGATTGAATATGTTACAGATTTTCGATCTGGTGCTTTATTAGATGTTATCTCTGTTGCAATTGTGTAACAGATTGAATATGTTACAGATTTTCGATCTGGTGCTTTATTAGATGTTATCTCTGTTGCAATTGTGCGCAGAGAATGAATTTGTGTTGTTGGTATTTGATTCAGGTGGTTCAATTGTGCAGTTTCTGCCCTCTGTTGCTTATCTGTTACAATTCTGTCTCTGTTGCAATTGTGTAGATTTGTAAAAAAAAAAATTACACTTTAGATTACGGTTCTAACAATAACCGTAATCTAAAGTCCTTTGGGCGCGCGCGCCAAAAGACTTTAGATGACGGTTATTGCCAAAACCGTCATCTAAAGTGTCGACTTTACATTACGGTTATTTGTAAAACCGTGATCTAAAGTCCTTTGGTTCGCGCACGCCAAAGGACTTTAGATCACGGTTTTACAAATAACCGTAATGTAAAGTCAATGACACGCGGGCCGGAAAAGGGACTTTAATTACGGTTTTAAACCGTAATTAAAGAAACGCCATCTTTATTGACCCCCGCGTAGATTACGGTCCAGAACCGTAATTATACACGGTTTTGGACCGTAATTAATGGGTCGCGTTCCACCAGTGGACACTTGTTGTACTACACCGATTAGGTGCACTTGCCTATTCCTTGCATTTATTTATATACCTTGTTATATAGTTTTTGCACAACACGTACGTATAAAGAAGTATTTAACAAACTTATATACAAGACAATTATTGCGTTACTCATCAATGATAGATTCATAAGAACCAAAAATATTTTTATATTTAGACTCCAATTCTTCAGTGATTCGTATCATTCTTGTATTAACTATTCATATATTGAAGGTGTTTTTATTAATTTGAATTTTTCAAGCCTCTATCAAATCTTGTGAATAATATTTCCTTATTAGCAAAATGCATAAATGTTTAATATACTTTGAAGATTTTACCTATGTAGCAAAATTCTCACACTTCTGAATAGTTCTCCATCATTAACAGTTTTTAACTACTGTAAAAGAAACTCATCAAAACTTGTTAACTAATTCCATTCGCTAACTATTAATATATTGAAAAACCAAGTTCCTACACTTTGATACAAATTTAATAACTATCCACAAAAAACTTTATTTGTACTCATCTCAAAATAATGAAACTATTAAATAATCTAAAGCTACATCAATAATTATGCTAAGTTAGATTTAGTTACTAAAGTATAACATGATGCAAATTATAATTATTAGTTTAAATTAATCTTTTATATACATTCATACTTACTGAGTTGCTTAATTTTGTAATGTCAACCGAATTTAACCGAATAATTAACCCGAATTAGACCCATGACCTGAAAAAAACTGAATAAACCAGAGGCTAACCAGAACCGAAAATTACCCGACCCGAAGTCACCCTATCCGAAAGTCAACCAAACCGAAAGTCACCCAAACCGACCCGAAATTTCAACAAACGTAACTCAACCCAAACAAACCGAATTCACCCGACACGATCCAACCCGAACCAAATACTGAACAATTTGAAATCAACCCGAACCAAACCGAAACCGAACCGATAGACCCGAACTGTCACCTCTAATTGTGAATTATGTTGCCCCCAACATTGCTAGGAGCATTCTCTACACCGAAGATCCTAAACAAGTCTAGGAATGGCTATGCAAGCGCTTCGTGAAGAAGAACTTAGCCACGCTTCACAACGTCAAAGCTCAAATCGCCAAACTCAGACAGGGAGAAGAGTCTGTCACTGACTACTTCATGAGATCTCGTGAAGTTTGGGCAGAGTACGACCTCATCAGACCAATCGAGACCTGCGAATGTTGTAGCACCTGTAAGTCTGAAGAAAAACAGCGAAAAGGCCGAGAAGAGGAAGAAATTGTACACTTTCTCATGGGTTTGAATAGATCTTATCTGCACCTTAGAGGGCAAATTCTTGCCATGAGTGAGATCCCAAGTCTTGAAAAGATATTCTCCATTATCGTCCAAGAAGAAGAACAGCAACGACAAGATGGAGATTCGAATCAAGACACCGAACAGACTGTAGCCCTAATAACCAAAGGAATTGGAAATGTTTCGCAAAGCAAGCCCAGAATGAATTTCGGCGCTTCGAATTTCAGAAACCCTAGCAAGAAATCTCCTAGCAATTCTTCCAACAACAACAAAAAGGACCCACCGAAGTGTGGAAACTGTAACAAGATTGGCCACTCACGCAACGAATGTTGGTGGATCGTTGGTTTTCTAAATCAAGACGGGAAGAAGCAGAGAGAGACGAGAGTTGGATCCGTCGTTGCAGACCAAACAAGAACGACTGCCCCCACCAATGATGTTTCCTTTGAATCGCCAGTGAAGGGATTCACCTCGGAACAAACTGCAACAACTCGTCTCCTTCTGCACCAGTAGAAAGACGACGGTCAACACACCAGGCAGACCAATTTTGGTGAATATTCAGGTAAATCCAAACTCTATATTAATTCTTCACCATGCCTAATTTCTAATACCAGTTCAGTGATGGAAAAATTACGTGAGTTACGGATCCTAGATTCGGGTGCTACAGAACATACAAATGCAAATCGATTTCTGCTCTCTGATTGTAAACCTTTAAGATATAGCAGAGAGATATCTCTGCCTGATGGAACCAAGAAAATTGTGACTTGTGCTGGTAATTTGACTGTGAATGGTATCATTTGCCTAAAAGATGTAATGCATGTACCTTCTTTCTTATTCAATCTAATCTCTGTATCTAGGTTAGCAGAAAATCAGAATGCATCTGTGATTTTTGATGTGGTGATTCTTGTTATCTGCAGGATTATGAAAGGAAGTTTTCATGTGAAATTGGAAAGAAAAGTTGTGGTCTGTATTTTCCTGATATGAATTCCTTGGGGAGTTTCTTTTCCAACAATCTATATTCTGTTGTTTGTACGAACTCATGTAATGAGCACTATGATACTGTTAGTTCTGAGAATCCTATGGATTTTGATGCCAATGGTTCAGAAAATTTTGTGCAATCAAATACAAATGGTTCTGGAAAAGTTTCTTTATGGCATAATCGGTTAGGCCATATGCCTCTACACAAGATCAATAAAATCATCAAAATATAGATCCCAAAGCACTTTAAAAATGCTCCATATCCTTGTACAATCTGCTATAAAGCAAAAGGAAAAAGAATCAAGTTCCCAACTTCTGAAATTAGATCCATCAAACCCTTAGATCTTATACATGTGGATGTGTGTGGCCCCCTTAGAATAGAAACTGCAGAAGGATACAAGTACTTCCTCACTATAGTAGATGAGTATAGTAGAGGAACATGGGTTATCCTTCTCATACAGAAAGCTGAATCCATGCAAAACATTGTAAAATTCACAAATCTTATTGAAAAATAAATAAACAAAAACATTAAAATTATTAGAAGTGACAATGCCAAGGAACTAGGGAAATCACAAGAAGGAATAGATTTTTTTATTAAGAAAGGAATTATTCACCAAACCAGTTGCCCACAAACACCACAACAAAACGGTGTCGTGGAAAGAATCAAGGCCATCTTATGGAAATAGCAAGAGCCCTCCTTTTCCAATCTGGCTTAGCTTAGATGATTCCTTTTGGGGCCACTGCATTAAACATGATGCCTACATAATTAATAGAACTCCCAACAAGGCAATAGAGCAATTAACACCCTTTGAAAAACTCTATGGGACTATGCCTAACTTCGATGAGATAAGATCATTTGGTTGCCTCTGCTATATGACCAACATCAGCCCCAATAGAGGAAAGCTAGATCCAAGGTCTATTAGCTGCATATATGTTGGAAATTGTAAGAACCCCAAGGGATACAAAGTTGTAGCCCTAGGTGAGAAAAGACATAAGGTCAGCAGAGACATAATCTTTTTCGAAAACATCTTCCCTTTAAAGAAAAATCATGGAAGCAACTTACACAAAAAGGTCAACAAAACATTGATATCTTCTCTTCCCCACCTGACAATAGCCTAGAGGATGATGCTTGTACGTCCCAGCTTTCTGGGATAAGAGAAGATCAATCTCCTCTAGATACTTCACCAGAAACCGATCCTTAACCTCCTCTAGATGCTTCACCAGAAACTGATCCTCCTGCAGTTATTGAATCAGACCTTACTGTCTTTCCTGAACCCACCACCGTAGACAATACTCACTTAAGAAGATCCACACGTACCACCAAGCTTTCAGCCAGGTATGATGACTATGTGTCACGAACGTGGGATCTCCACAATATTTGACTGATTATTTTAATTAGTATTATCTAGATAGTGGGTGGTTATTAAATTAGTGGGTAGTTTATATTTAGTGGGTAGTTTATTTCTATAATTAATTTTAGCATTATTATTCTGATTTCCTAATCCCTATATATAGGATAGCTAGCATTGTAATCGTTAACCAATTATTAATCAAATCAGTCCTTTATTTACTATTAGTTACAATTACTGTATTGTTACATTGGTGCTTTCAACGTCCGAACTCCATGGCTAACCCCACCAGATTAAAGACAATCGAAGATGCCCAGCGCAAAGCCTTCGACCAATTTAGCAACCTCACTAACCAATTCGCTCAACTTCAAGCCTCCATCTCCGCCCATTTAGCCGAATTCGCCAAACAGCTCACCCAACGTGCACCACCACAGTCCCCCCATCACCACCACTTTCTCTCTGAAGCAGAAAAAACCTCTCTTTCCTCTTCGTTTAAGCAACCTACTGCAATGGCCCCAAAGACAACTGAGACGCAACCAGCGGAGAAGAAGCCTGTAGCTGAGAAATCCCCCGCCGAGAAGAAGCCAAAGGCTGGAAAGAAGCTCCCGACGGAGGCAGGTGCTGCTGCTGGGGACGAGAAGAAGATAAGGATGAAGAAAGTGTGTCGAGACCAGCAAGATCTACATCTTTAAAGTCGTGCAGCAGGTCCACCCTGATATTGGTATCTTCAGCAAGGTTGTGGGGATTATGAATTCCTCCACTCAATCTACTCTTCCGCGGCCGGCATTCAACAAGCTCACCCCGACAAAAGCATTAGTTCGCCGTGGGAAGGGACTTTGCTTTAATTGTGATGCACACTTCGTTCCGAGACACCAATGCAAAGGGGCACCCATGATGTGTTTGATCACCGACGAGCCACCACCGGATCATGCGGAATTCTTCTATCCAATCGACATTCCAGCCCGGGAAGAGTACATCCCACCGCCCCGAATTTCCAATCTTCCGCCTTGAGGACAAGTCGGTTTTTGAAGACCGGGGCAATGTCACAAACGTGGGATCTCCACAATATTTGACTGCTTATTTTAATTAGTATTATCTAGATAGTGGGTGGTTATTAAATTAGTGGGTAGTTTATATTTAGTGGGTAGTTTATTTCTATAATTAATTTTAGCATTATTATTCTGATTTCCTAATCCATATATATAGGATAGCTAGCATTGTAATCGTTAACCAATTATTAATCAAATCAGTCCTTTATTTACTATTAGTTACAATTACCGTATTGTTACACTATGTCTGTTTAAATAGCACGAGCCATGGTGATCTCTTTTCTGCCATCCTCAGTACAAGACTTACCCACCAACACCTTGAATCAAACAATCCAACCACCATTAATACCCTCACTGATCACATACTAACTACCACCATCCTTTCTTGCACCCTACCTTCAACAACAAACAGCCTCACACACCAAATACACCACTCCTCCGAACCACCCAACTACAGAATCGCCAGTAAAGACCCTAATTGGGTCAAAGCCATGGCCGAAGAATTTGAAGCTTTGAAACAGAACAACACTTGGTCTATCGTAACTCTACCAAAAGAAAGAAGAACCCAATTAATTGCAAGTGGGTTTACAAGACAAAGTTTAAAGTAGATGGAAGTCTAGAACGATACAAGGCTAGGTTGGTAGTCAGAGGTTTCACTCAGAAACAAGGCTTAGATTATGAGGAAACTTTTTCTCTGGTTCTAAAACTTACCACAATTCGAGCTCTAATCATAATGGTTGTTAAGAAAGGGTGGATCTTGGGTCAACTCGATGTAAACAATGTATTTCTTCATGGAGATCTCCATGAAGACGTTTACATGAGTATACCAGAAGGTATGACAGTACATGGAGACAATATGGCATGTAAATTACATAAATCCCTTTACGGACTAAAGCAAGCTCCCACCAATGGTACGAAAAGCTTGCCAAGTTCCTCACAAACCTTAACTTCCATCATTCACAAAATGACTACTCCTCTTTGTCAAAAGAAACAACAATAGCATCACATTACTAGGGATATATGTGGACGACATTCTAGTCGTTGGGAACGATGCTAAAGAAGTCAAAACCTTGAAACGAAAGCTTGACAAAGAATTCAAAATCAAAGATCTGGGAAGGCTGAACTTCTTCTTAGGGATGGAATTCTTGGAAACCGAGAACGGTCTAATCATGACACAACAGAAATACATCAATCAAATCGTACACGATTTTGAGATGGAAAACATTAAATCCTCGGTCTCCCCTCTTCCTCTCAACCTAAAACTCTTTAAAGACTCTGGGTCAAAACTAGATAACCCAGCCCTATAAGGTGTCTTGTAGGAAAATTAAACTTCCTTACAAACACCAGACCGGACATAGCTTTCGCTGTCCAATTCCTTAGTCAATTCATTCAGTGTCCCACTTCAGATCATCTCAAAGCTGCCTACCACACCTTGTCCTACATAAAAGGAACAACAGGCTTCGGTCTGTTTTTTAACAAAGAACCAGACTATACCCTAGAAGCTTATTGTGACTCCGATTGGGCTTCTTGCCCAATCACACGAAAATCAGTTTTTGGTTTTTACATTCTCTTAGGAGGGTCACAACTAAGCTGGAAATCTAAAAAGAAAACAACAATATCTTTGTCTTCTGCTGAAGCAGAATACAAAGCCATGCGCCAGGTCACCGGAGAACTAAGCTGGTTGACCAGGCTACTAAATGATAGATCACTCCCATTCCTCTCAAGTGTGATAACCTAGCGGCCATTCACATAGCTAGGAACCCCGTCTCCCATGAAAGAACTAAACACATTGAATTAGACTGCCATTTTGTACGTGAAAAGTTGCAGGGGGGCTTGATCCAAGTCCAATACGTTCCCACCATGCATCAGCTGGCCGATCTCATGACCAAGCCACTCGCAGGTAAGAACTATCAAAAATGTTTTCATGGTTTAGGTTTGCAGGAACCAAACAAAAGGAGCACGGAGTAAAAGAGGCAAAGAGCACACCTTCAACACCAAATGTACTCTTTGAGGGGGGGGGGGGGGGTATTAGACATAAGGAATGTATGGTTATAGCTTGTATCTAGGGTATAATCTGTAACGACATTATTATGTACTCTTCTTAGTTTGTACCTTAGGGCATACTTGTAATTTTGTCTTCACCCTTTATTTTCTTCTTCCTACCCATTCGCCCTTGTGCATATAAAACGATACACACATCTGTCTAACTGTAGATAGATACATATACACACATCTGTGTAACAGAGACTTTCGTCTCACATCTTCAATAAAAGAAAGAAGAAAGGTTTCTTTGCAATGTCAAGAATCTGACAATAACAGCTCAGGACTTGACTCATTTGGAATAGCAAATTCTAGTGTTACAGCAGAGAACACAATTCCCACAGGCTACCAGTAATTTGAAATAAGCCATATTCTTGGAATTGATATTAGAATTATAGATGTAATTCCAAAAATTACTATACTATTCCCTGATATTACAATACAAATATATCACAAGTGGTACTTTGTGTTGGTATTTGAAAGTGACAAACAGATATCTTACACGAAAGCGTGCTTGATGATGTAACTAAGGCACGAGTACACATACAATAGCTAGCCAGTATCAAACAAATACCGTTATACGCTCCTAATCAAGCTAGAAGATGATCAATCAATCAATCATACAATTAATAAAATGAAGTAACCTCACTTGACACCAAAAAAATACGTGTCCGCCCAATCATCCATAGCTAGGTACGTACATATCAAAATCTGTCATGACTCATGCATATGTATATGAAACAGAAAAAGAAAATTACAAAGAAAGTCAGCTGATCGACCGCTAGCAAGCTAATACAAACAAGTAATTAAACTAGAACAACTCATACGTACGTCGTACGTATGGCTTAATCTGTTCACACTCCCCATCGCACCGTACATTTTGACGCTATCATGCTTATATACCTACAAGGTCGACATTATTGTATTGACAGTAGTTGTTAAGTACTAAAGTCATGAATAATATGAGTATCAGCTATATACACGATCGTGACATAAAGCATTATATGATCAAAATATATCGACTTAATTAATAATACGCGCGCAATCTTAATTGGGTGCAAAATTGTCATCATCTCACATCTTATCTTGCCTGTGCCCTCAAATACGGTGGCCTGGTGTGATTAAATTAGCAACTAGACGCGCGGTTTTTTTTTAAACATACCATTTCATTAATTATATTATAAGAAATTACCTACAACAAAAGCGATGCTTGTCAGAGCAGATGTGCTGTGCCCCAAATTTTATTTTTATTTTGTTGGTTCGCTAAGGGAGCGTCATATCATTTTTTCATCTTAGGTTAGCGAGTTTATGTAATTGTCACAGATTTTATATTAGTTTATAAGGGAGGAGGGGTAAGAACGTCATTTGCCTAATGTTAATTAAGTTAGGAAAGGGGTTTCTTGTTCTTCTTCCTTCACTCTTCATCTTCTTCCTCTGTTCAACCACTCACAATAATCCAATTGTCGAATGGTCCGGCTCGTGGAGTTTCGTGTTACTAGTCCGTCAGATTTCAGGTTTGAGTTGTGGGTTTAGTTCTGTTTCGTTCTTTGTTTTGTCTTCTTCGATTCTGATTTTGGTTTCGACATCCGGTTAATTCAGTCGATACTTCATTGAGTTTCGATTGAAGATCCAAGGAGAGTTTGTTGAGTTTGTAGAGTTCTGTGTTCTTCGATTCGTTGTAGATGGTAGATGGACTCGGTGTGGGTGTGTTCACCATTGGGAATTCTGGGTTTTGTTTCGTTTTTGTATGTGTTCGATTTGTTCTTTGATTTCGTTGTGAATCAGAGTTGATTTTGAGTTGTGTTTTCGCTCTGCTAAAACCCCATGGAAATGTGTTTCGATTGCCTACTTTGTTATGGAAATTTATGTATATTCAGTGGTGGATTTGGGCTTTAGTTTTTTCAGTTTCTGCTTCTAGAATTTACAGTTCTCGTCCTGTTTGAACAGTGCTTTGGACGCCTCTGTTTTGTGAATCTCTATTTTGGGACCTAGTTAATTAGCCTTCTAAGCCGTGGATGACTGGTCGAGTTATCCCGTAGCATGCAACATAGACGTCATTTTATTTATGTGGGACCGACGGGTCCTTTGGTCTTCGGGCCATTTCTATTATGGGGCCGACAGGCCCATTAGTCTTTAGACCATTTCTATGTTGTCGAGGGATCTTTTGATTCATGGGTCTTCGACCCATTCTATATGTGAGTGTTATGAATTAGTGTCCCGCTCTGTATTGTCATGGATTCTGATTTATGAGCCACCCTATTTGTGAACCGCTCTATTTGGCATCCACTCTGTTTGTGAACGTTTTGATGTGTGAACTCAGTCAAGTTCTTCCAAATGTATTCTAACATTAGCTTTCGTTCAATTTGAGCTTTGACAGGTTTTGACATGAAATTCTGTTGTGTGCTTAGTCTCATTCTGAAGGTGTGGCTTCTGCTCCGTTTTGCCTTCCGTGCTTAATGGTTCTGGTTTATGAACTTCTGTTTTGTTAAGAATTGTGTTTTGTTTGCCAATGACCTTATTATGAAATTCTAATTCTGCTCTTTTTGCCTTTCTGGTATTTAATAAAGGTCTTTCACTGCTTAGCTGTCTAATGACACTTCTGTTTTGCCCCGCCTATATTTGGCTTTAAGTATTTTGAAGTGCCTCCATATGATTTTGATTATGATTTGCTAAACATATGCATATATGTATATTGTGTTCTGTAAACTGTTTTGAGTATTCTTGGGCTAATGAAGTTTATCACCTACTAAGCTGTGGTTGCATTTACAGGTTATTTAGCATTTTGGGCAGTAGGTTTCTGCTTTCATTTGTTAACTTTGTCTTCAAGTTGTATTTGTACTGTCGACCTTATGATCCTTTCGTATTTTGAAGCTTTGGGATTTTGTACGTTTTTGATAGCTTCCGCTTTGTAAGTGTGTGATGTAGTCTTGTAACTACATGATCAAGCTTTGTAGCTCTTATTTGTATAATACATGAGTCATTTGCTTCATTACGGGTTTCGTGAGTGTGTAGTCTTGTGTATCTTAAGTAATAAGTGTGTGACGTGTGACGGTATCAAAACCAGGGTGATTTTGGGGTCGTTACAAAACATTAACAATGACAACTACTATAGGCGAATTTATCCCATTGGGTGGTTATGTGAGTAGCTCAAATTCCTTAAGGCCTAGTCCTGATCCACGACTTAAAACTAGTTTCTTCCGGCCAGGGACTGCAAGAGGTACCACTACAAACTAACATTGAGGATTAAAAAACTCCAACAAACTATCATAAACCACAATCAACAACAAGGATCTTCAAGACTAAGAGCAGATTAACAACCAACAAAACTAAGCAGAAGCACCATGTAATCATGCCTCCAGAGAAGGTAGAAAAGTTCCACCTCCTTTTCCATCCCGTAGCTATCGAACAAAGTTGACAAAAAAAAATTCTTGCTCTCCACCATAATCTGCCTCCTTTCCTTCCACTTCAGCTTGGCAAAAGTGAAATGCAACAGGTGAATAAAGATCACCGCCTTCTGTAGGAATTGAATCAATACGTATGGTGCACAGGAGACCCTTCCAAGCAGTGAGGTGGCTGCTGCATGTCACTATTCTCCACACTGCATTGGAAAGTGGTTGATGGCGACCAAATATTGAGGAACCCAGCGAACTAGAAGGCCAAGTCCCTGTAGCCGTTGGAGGTGTCGTCCCTGTTGCTTGACCGGTAAGAGCAGAATCTTGTGCCGATTTGGAATCAAAGACCACCAAGACTAGAAATGTAACACATATTGATGCAAACCAGAAGAGCCAACATCATGAAACGAAAGATGAGGATGAGGATAGGAAACAAAACAAACAGTAAACAAAATAGAAAATGCCAAGTAGATGATAATGAGAAAAAATTTGACGTGCAAAATACGGTACCTACCGAAATGATACCATTACACCTAAGAGTTTTAAAGATAAAGCAAGCATAACTGAAAAGCAAGAGTGAAAGAGACAAAAACCATCAAAGAAGACAGTCGTGGAAAGAGCAGGGAAGGCGAAGGGCAAATTCTCCCATTGAAGGGAGAAAGAGCGTGGTTTGTGTATATATTACTATGTATTCATGGTCCCTAGGCATCATGAAGTAGTTGTTCATGTATATATGTGCATTTCTAATAATGGTTGGAAATGAATTATAATTGTGTCACCCCATTATGTATTGCATGAGCTTGTAACTTCAAAATACTCCCTCCTGTTCAAAATATCTGTCATTTTAGAGATGAATCTGGATTTAAATTTGTCCAGATTCATCTCTAAAACGACAGATATTTGAATAGGAGGGAGTAGTATTTATCTCCAAAATGAAAGGTAGACTTAATGTTTTATATTGAGTGAAAAATATGTTTTAACATCAAATGTTCATGTTTTATAATGTTTAATAAGAACAACCGCAAAAGAGTCTAACTTGAAGCGTGGTGGTAGAGTACTATACCATTCCCAACGACAAAACCTCTCAAACGAACATAGAATAAAGATGGTCATATAAAAAAGTAGTAGCTCTATAAGAGCCTTTACACATGCATGACACATTACTGACATACAAGTTAATTAATCAGCCTAATGAAACTTTGGATAATGATAGAGATCTCCAGATATTATGTCGTCACTAAAATATATATCGAAATAACCAATAAAGAATGACACAAAAATTAACGTAGTTCAATAATGATTAGTTAGCTAGTCCACAGACAGAAAGTGTGGCAACTTTTATCATTAATGAGAAAGACAAATTACAGATTTTAAATATACTTAATTCAGACTCCATATTACATATTAGAAGGAGGCATTAGGATGTATAAAAAACGTTATGCTTAACCTGAAGTAAAGGGCCTAATTCGACGTAAGCACGAAACGAAGACTAAAGTCCCAAATGACAAATTCAAGACATATTCAACAATGTATGTAGCCCTACACCTAATTAATGATGATGATATACTACATTTATTGGTCAAAACTTGAATGACACAATAAGAAGTTGTAACACCCCTACCGCTAATTACATCATCACCTCCTAATTGTCTCATACGTCATACCTTCACAGCGGAAATTAAAATCCAACGGAGGGTGAAACAATGCCGTTAGCCACACACGTGACTAATAAGGCCTACGCCAAATACAGTAACGGTCTGATGGATCGGAATATCCGAGTACTAAACAAATACAATCTACAATTCAATTTCAAACCAAGTATGTACAATTCTCCAATCAATACCGTGTTCAATACTTACAATCCAATATACAATATTCCTCACAAGTCTATACAACCGTCTAAGGTTTCCATATCTCACTCAAGTCTCACAAGTCTACATACCTTCCAAAGTACAAAAGGGTGTATCACACGGTACACCGTCAATTTAAAAGGGCTACTAGCCTATATACAACTCGGTACACCATTCATTCTTTGCTAACTATCAAAAGTAAAGCATCTCGGTCTCATCATGACCATCAACCTTCTTGGGTACCTGTAAAATAAAAACAGCACCCCAAGCGGCTCAGCAAAATTGTTGGCATGAAATTAGCATACCCCGCGTGCTAACGGAGGTACGCCAACTAATTGGTCGCCTACATGGAGTTCGTTTATTAAAACAACATGCAAAGATAAATAATTCCATAAGCATGCATAGCGACAATCATACAATGCAACCCATACAAGCAAAGGAGATATTTCACAATTCACCAATCAATACACTTCTCAATCAAACTTCAACACTTAGTCAGTCCAATTTCCATCCAGGTTAATCAGATTTTATTCTCTTTTACTCAAGATCAATGACTTACACTAGCCATGATCTTTCTCAACCAAATACTCTTCTTCTCAAATATACTCAAGTCCAGTCGGTGTGACCTCCGGGCAGGGACAAGACTATCCCACCACCGGGCTTAAGGTTGGCTCACTTCCCCAGGTAGCTACCCATTTAAGGGATTCAGACCGTGGGAAAGATTAGGCCAGGATTCGGTTAACAATCTCTCTTGTTACCTCATCCTCACGAGTGGCCGAAACTATATCGGGCTTCTCAAATTCTCCAAATTACTCAATTCTCAAAGTTAGAGTGTTAGATAGTTAGGGAGTTAGTGAGAGGCCCACATCCAATCAATCATGGTTATCACAACCAATCAATCAATGCTTCACTTTCAATCACAACTTTCCAGTTCAGCCACAAGTCAATCAAGGCATAATGTTCACAAGATGGTGAGAAGTGCACATTCAACAAGTCAAGTACTTCATCCACAATCACACATTTCATGAATTATACAAACTTCAAGGTTTATATACTATCCAACAAGGAATAATACATTACAAGCATAAGGAAGTGCAATAAACCCGATTTGTGCATTTTATCTTATTTAGGTGGTAACACATAACACACTAACACACAAATCGAGGTAACCTCGGTAGCATACGGGGCATGAGAAAATCATACCGCTCACCGTAGTTGTTCGATCACCGACTCTCCTTCGGAGTCCAACAATTCCAATCCTATAACATACATGGAATCAGACGGTTAATTCTCTATAATTAACCTAACTCTTTAAATCTTTAGAGTTTCCGGATTTACGATTGCTTACTCCTTACATTTCAAACTCACTTACATTTATTTATTTACTTCAAATTACTTCTTAAGCTTGGTTACACTTCTAATGACATTATATGTCATTAATTATGTCTTAACAATGTTATAACATCATTACCAAACAAGCCCCTATCTTAAAACACATTTAAACACATTTTAAGGCAAAACTGGGTTGGTCCGGGACCTTGTCCGGGTCCCAAGTCCGGACTACCAAGCCTTAACAAAACTCTCTGGTGATTTTTGACATTGGTCCGAGACTTTGCAAGGGACTTAAGTCCCGGACCATTAGTGCAGGAAACTCTCGGCTTATATTTTTGAGTGGTCCGGGACTTTATACGAGGTAAGTCCCGGACCAGGCACTGGAACTTACTCTCGGTAGCTTTAAAGATGAGGTCCGGGACTCCACTAAGGACCTAAGTCCCGGACCATAGCAGCAGTACCCCAATTTGACAGTTTTCATCTTCATTCCAACACCAACTTTCACCCAATATTTCCCTACTCTCTCCTCATGTAATTAGGCATGTTTTATCACCTTAATGACACCTTAAACTTCCCTAATTCACTTACTAACTTCATCACTCAATTCTTGTCTAAATTATCCCAAATTCCACACTCACATTCTCCTAAAACTTACAACTTAGTTTCTAGCTTTCTAAGTTACAGATTTTGCTCTCTTCTTTACTCTTCCCATGACTTACACCTAATGTTATTCTAGCACACACTTACATCGTCTCTCATTCCCAAATTCGCCTAAATACATCATTCTCTTATAATCCCAAAACGAAGGCAATTAGCCGCTCAAACTTCCCTCTACAACACCCAGTAAATCCTAGGTTCTTTTCTCCTCAACTAAAACACCTAAGTAATCTAAATTCTAGGACAATTTTGACAGAGGTTTCCCATAATTTTAACATTGCTCACATTGCTTATTCAGCTCACCTACTCAATCTCCAATATCCACATCAATTTAAGCACTAACAACACTTTTAGTTTCAGCCCATTGTATAAATTCCAACACCTTAAACAACTTGGCTTTTAAAGCCCTTTACCCATCATATACACAACACTAACATAATCCAATTCTTGTTTACATTTACCATAGCCTTCCACTACTCAAACAATATAATTCCCATACCACAAGACATTCAAAATCTATTCAAGGTACGCTCATTACCTTAAGTTTTCTTGGTTTCCTTTTCCCTTATCTCCTTCTTCCTTTCTTGTTCTTCCTTTCCTCTTTGTTCTTGTTTTCTTTGTTTCTTGATTTCAAATTGGCCAAGCTACAGCCACATTCCAAGGGATACACAACAATCAACACTAATAAATTCCTAGCTCAAGAATTAAGCCCTAATACAAGAGAGTACTTAAAGCTCTAAGGGAGTATTACCTTGAAACTTCTAAATGAAGTTTTTTTTTTTGAACAGCAAGATAACAAGATTCTAGCACCCTTCTTGAGATAGAAACTGGCTGGAAATAAAAGAGCAAGAGGCTCAAGAACTTGGAATTTTCGGTTGTGAAAAGGAAGGCTAGATAGGAGAGTTTTTGAGCTTCTTTTTGCCTTAGAGTAACAAGGAGTTGAAGGAGCTCACAATGGTGTTCTTCAAGCCTTCAATGAGCTTCACCCATGGAGATGAAAGTGGTGATTTTTGAATTTTGAAAGGATGGAAATGTGCTCCAAGATGAGGGGAATCTAGTGGTGCAATTATTTTTGTATTTCAACCTTGTTTAAGGCATGAAAGTGGGAGGAGAAGAGAGGGCTGGTGTGAGCCTTATGAAATCGCCATTGTATGGCTGGGAGGAAGAAGATGAGTTCAGAAATGGGGGAGAGAGTACGTGAGAGAAGAAGAAATGGGGAGAGAGAGAGACTCACTTTACCTTTTTACGTTTCCCCTTTATTTGTTTGCCCTTTAGTGCATAAAAGGGAGTAAAGGAGAGGGGGAGAGGCTGATTAAATTCGTGACCCACACACACAATAAGGGGGGGGCGGTTTTTAATTTGCAATAATGGGGAGTTATTTTGGTCTTATTACAATTAACACCCCACAATTCTCGTTTTTGCACTATTCACTGACCGGAACCCGTTTTCTGGAATTTTCTCGTTTAATTAATTTTAATGGCTCTAGACCTTCTCTAATGTCTAATTATATACATTTGATTGACTATATTTATTACGGGTCTATTGCTTAAAGTCACGTTTTCCCGGTTTCCTTGAAAAGCGCGCTTTAAGTTTGTTTTGTGGTTTTAACCCATTTTATGGATCCGTTTTCTTCGAGAATTGTTCCCAATGTTCATTTAGGCGTAATTAAGCTTTTGAAATCTTCATTAGCCTAATTAATTTCTTGTTTTAAATTTCGGGGTATTTCAATCTACCCCCTTAAGGAACTTTGCCCTCAAAGTTGTTGTTCAAAGTTGGTGTATTATTATCCTGTTCAATTGACAATTCAATTGTCAACGTCATACATTCATACATCCCTACAGATTATTAGATTTGTTACCCAAGGTATTTACATACAATACAACGCAAGCACAATACACTCCGTGCAAGCACTCCACGATACAATGCAAGCAATTGCAAGCATTACAATCACTACAATCAGCATTACAACCACCCATCTGGTTTTACAGTACATGATATATGCATACGTACAATGCAAAGCTATCCTGAAGCAATGCAAAATACTCTTTCGTATGATCCCGCTGTTCTTAGAGAAATACACAACACACACTGCCACCGTTCTACCGGTCAACTCAGGACCGTTGCTTGTCTGGTACAGTGGTTTCAAAATTGGTCCTCATTCACAAGTTTGAAGGAAAATCCTTTTTGTAATTATTTTGTTAGAAATCCTTTTTAAAAACACAATCAGCTCCAAATCCAATTTATGCTCATTACATCTATCCTAGGCGTGATTACTTGTGACCACTTATAGGGATCTTCAAGAATCATTCAACTCCAATGTGATCAGCAACGGTGTTGAACTATCCTTCCACCCCAATTTGTGTTTGGTTTCCCTTGATCTGATCAGGATCAAGTTTGACTTCCCACTTCAGTTTCAAACAGCAACTAGTTCAACCATTTCCCATTTTCTATCTTTTAATCAATCTAGTGATAAACGTAAATTAGTACATCTCCAAAGGATGGAACTCAGTCCATCAATTATCCTTATTTTACTTCCATATAATTTACCTGGGACTTCACTACTTATGGGACTCATTTCATAAATAATTCTCCTTTCATCCATTATCCTCAATCATATCAAATAATTATCTACGAATACTATACTTGTGGAGCTCATTCCACAACTCATTCTCAATTTATCTCAAAACAATCACCTAGGGAACTCAATTCCTCTAGGTTCTACATCGGTTTCATACCGACTCATGCATCGCAATGCCACGTCTAATCCTCAAATAGCATATACTATGGGGATTCTCATTCCCTAGCAGTTTCTCTACTCCTTTCTCCTTGTATACTCAAACCTGGGTTAATAAGATAGGTATATTTATATATGTGGTATTCGCATCTCTTGTGCGCAATAACCCTAACTGGGTTATGAATGGGTGCATATGTTTATGTAACATACGTACCAATCATCAAACAATTCTCATTTGTGCTATGCACACTGTAGTCTATGCACTTAATACGTGAAACATACCCTAAGCAGATTTTTCACTCTACCCCCCTTAAAAGGGATTACGCCCACGTAATGTACTATATGTTATCATTGAACATTGGTTCACTAAGTTCGGGCGTCCTGAAGCGTTTTAGCTTTTATGCGGTATGTTATACGATGTATTTCCAGTCAAAGGGTCTTAACCATAGTGACGATTTAGTCCCTGCACCAAGAATTCTCATTGGAGTTTATTTAACTCATAACCGGTTCGGTTCTAGCCTATTAGGCTTCAAGGCATTGATGATTAGCCATTATTTCATACACACTAGGTATATCAACCTCTAAGCTAGGGTCCACTAGCTTCTGCTGCGCGACTCTGATATCTTAGAGCTTAATTCGCCCCTTTTCGTTATTCTAAATGTATTACACATCTACTTTTTTATCCCTTTATCTTGGAATATACGGTTTCTCAACCGGCGCTTGGTATCTCTTACCGTACGCAACTCATTGTGTTATAGGTTTTCTATCGAGTTTCTTGGAAATCTATTGTGCATACTGTTGCATACTTCTATGTTAATTCACTTAGTTCTTCCGACTTGTTGTCGGTTGAGGTCTAGCTACTACCTACTGTGTAGTGCTTCCTCTGATCATTGGTTTCTGGCTATTCACTCATGTAGTGTTATACCAGTTTTCTTTTATTGCACTATCTTGCATTTCATAAGCATCGATCCTCATAGCGTTCATGATTTCATTTCTGCTTTTATTCCAGTGGAATTCACAGGTTGTGATTGTTGGCGTCTCCAACGTTCCTCGTGCATCTTTGGCCGAAAGGCCACACGGTTTTATTGTTAGATTTATGCTTAAACTGGCTTGCGCCGTGTTCATTGTTGCATTTGCAAGTCTTTCATAATTAGTACGGTTGGTTGTTTAGCAATCGGGTGCTCTCGCTCCAATCTATTATTCTTCTTATCGAGACGGTCCACTAGGGATACGCTTTCAGTTCCTTATGCAATTGTATAGGAATGAACAATGTGTTCCCTATGAGATAGTTGCCATACGGTTCAGGCTATAGGCTTTATTGCCTAGTCTATCAACCAGCGCTTGCTTTCCTCTACACTGAGTCTAGCTCATCGTTCGTTTGTTTTCCATATTCGTGTCTAACTATATTCACCTATGGTCGCTTGTTGCGCACCATGTTCTTATTCATTATACAAGTATTGTTTTTGCGGCCTCTGTTACTGTGGTAGCTTGCCTTTATTGTTTGCCCATTGTTGGCACAAATCCTAAACCGTTCACTGCAACGTCACGTTTGCCTTCAATCCCTTCATGGTGTGAGCACACCGGGAGTTCTCTAGGTTCGTGTGTATGGCTGTCGCCGTATCAACCCGTAAGATTATTATCTTTTTAATGTAGAGATGTTCTACTCCATCTTCGGGTTCATGTGTAGGCTAGTTTCCCTCGCATTTTTTCATCACTTATGATATTGCTTACCAAGTAACTTGGCTGACCAGGGAAGAAGTAATCCATTGGATCACAAGCTCCTTTGAGCGTTGGTCATTTGATATCATATTACGCACTCACATTGCTTGTTCTTGACATTTACTGTCTTCTAAGTCCTGAGCATTGGATATAGGGTCTAGCTGTGCAGTTTTACTTCTCTATGTACATCATCGGGACATCCCAAGGAACTTCAAGGGTTTTCTGGTCCCGTTCTCTAATAGAAGAGTATTCTATCACTGATAAGTGAAAGTTTTTGTTGAGGGGTTTATTTCCACTCACAAGCCTCACGACGAGTTTTCACTGTTTTAGCCACTGCTTACGTACTTCCATCATTCATACAATGGTTCACCATTTGCTTGGTTGACTACAGAGTATACTACTCTTTAATTCTCTATGCTCTTTGAGCGTTATCACTCTACAATTCACACTGTACACATTCGGTGTTTGCTTCTATCCGACTACTCTTTCAGTTTCAACCACTACTATCAAATCTTCCTTATTCATGTTATTCTTGGAGTTTTCCTTTTCTCTTTCAAATTGTTCCTTGGCAATAATCATATGCTCGAGCTTTAATGTGTTTGCAGATGGAGCTTCTTTCTGGAGGTTCCACCTATCTACCGCTCCAGCGGTCTCGCAATAATGGGAGGTATCCCTACTCCTCTAATATCTCATAGTGCCCGAGCGTGGGTCGAATCAGTGGTGTCGTCGCTTAGGTTTTAATATCCTTGTACTACTGTTATTACGGAGAACAGGAAAACAACTAATAGCTTTGTCAGTTGTATACTAGGTTGATGCTCTAGTGACAGTGACGTTAAGGTAGTCTTTACTCTAAGTTGTTCATTACATTGAGTTCAAATCGAGTGGTTTGATTGTCGCTCTATTCATTGTATGAAAGAATATCTCTTCTCTTACTGGTGCCATTCTCAGCAATTATTCTTATTATTTAATGTGGGTTTACAACCGTTTGAATCTACACAACGTAGTTGGTTCATGGCCTTTAAGCCCCCTTGTTTCGAGCTATGCTCTTTGCAGGTTGTTTATACCTATTCCTACTTCTCCGTATACCATCATGTGGTTGCAGGTATTACTGGGCTCCATGATAAGTTCGTTGCATTACGCTTCTGTTCATGGGAGGCCCCTTAGGCGATCTGGTATTAGTTAGAGCCTTTTAGCAATTTAGGGTATTTCCTGTCGAATGGAATCCCTTCAGTGTTCTAACCGAGTATTCACTTAACACTTGTGTTCTTATCACAATATTTCGTTCAACTGTTGTTGACTCAGACACCGTTTAAGGATTGCTCCTGGTGTGTTAGGTTACGCCATTACATCTGGCTAATACTTATGATTATGTCCGGTAACGAACCGCATTGCAGTACCGTATCCCGAACTACCCCGTTTAGGGTTATAACGTCTCTCGTTCGTAGGGTTGTAATGTCTCCCGTTCTTGGGTAGACCGTCGGTACTTTCTCCTTATTCCTTGACCGGGCTTAACATCCTCTTAATGAAGTATGATATTTCCCATTAATCTTAGTGATTGTTCTAGGAATTCTATCCCGTTTGTCGGACATTGGTGTGTCCATGCTAGGCATTTGCCTTACTGTACTTAGGCTGGTTATTCATTCCAACTTCCTTGTATTTCCTTTGAGATTCTCGAGACATATCCAATGCCTATATTAAATCAATCTTTGCTTCCTTGGATGAATTCTCTGATTCCTTTGTACTCGTTAGCTTAGCTGAGTTCCTTCTCTTCGATCGTCCGAGGTGTCCAATTGCTCTAGTTTGAACTTACTTTATTGTCCGTAGAATGGATTTGACTACTTCCCGTGTTCTGCACTCTACTTGTATACATATGTGGGGTACCATAATGATACATTACTACTTGCCCGACTAACCTATAAGTAGGTCTGTTAGGCCCGCAAGCTCCTATCGGAGTGCGGTCGTCCCACATCTCGTTTTGTACACTCGTAGTGTTCGTCACACGCCTAAGTGAAGTATTCTGTTGTCACACCTCTTATATCATCCTATGATATCTTATTATGGTTCTTCTGAGTTCGGTTTTAAAAATTCGAGGTTTAAAAGAAATATTTGAGTTTTAAAAGAAAATTTCTGGTTTGAAAGAAAATTTTTCATGGTTTTACCATGTTTGGGGGTCTTGACTAAGTTTAGCTCCTCGTTGACTTGTATGTCCTTTAATACAATGGTCGGACCATTGGGCCCTTCCAAGGTTCCGTTTTAAATTTCTAGGATTTGTGATCCTCTATTTTCTTCGTTCGCCATCTCGGTACTTCACCGAGTACTTGTTGCTTGTTAAAAGTTCCTCTGAATAGTCTTGTTCTTACTGCACTTACCGTGGCAAGTGCGTGGTACAGGTGGTTTTGGTTGTTGGTTGTATACGGTTTACGTTGTATTGTCTCCATCCGTATTTGGTAGCCTTGTCGGCTCTTCCTTTGATTTCTTAGTTTGATAACCAATCTTCTGAGCTGCCTCATTTGTCTCGACATGACAATCATCAATCCAAGTGCTTCTCCATTCTTGGAGATCCCTATTCACATGGTTCTGCGTCATTCCTTGGTGCTCGTTCCCACCCATTTACCGTGGTTACCAAGACTTAACTGGTTTAGGCGCTACTTCTGTAGTCCTATCGGGGTGTATCCCGTAAAGGTCCTCGTAGCTGTCAGAGCTATGTCGGCCAGGTATTGTAACCTCTTTGGCGTTGTAGTTTTAGAGTTAACCACTTCGGACTATTTCCTTAGTCGGTTAGTATACCGCTGGTGGTGTTATCTAACTTTTGCGGTCCCGTAGACTCATGTCTCAGGTTTCGTTACCGCTCCTTTATCCGCTTCGTTGCACGCTTAGTGCTTCTCTTCCTGCTGCTGCTTGACCAGCCAGGTTCTCGCGACTGCTAAGCATGTGGCCTCATGCTGTCGTAAATTTCAGTCTCCTTTTGGTTAGGATTCGCGTTCTAAAGCTACTAAGTGCAGGTATTGTTGTTCAACCGGGAACCGCCTCCGGCATTCCAACTCTTGGGATCTACTGTATGACAAATTTTGCTCTCCATAGGATTATTTCACAACTGTCAGATCGGGCTTTCCCGAGTAAGAGAGGTCTTCCTTCTCTCTGGCGTCCTTTCCCGAGTTATACAATGGGGGATGTGGAGGGCGGGTCTGATGTTGTAGGTATCCGGTACACACCGGGAGTTCCTAACTAGCGTATCTCTCAAGCTATCACTCAACCCTTAGCCCTAAGTCTCAAATTCCTAACTTAGTATTTCCTAAACTCGGTTTTTACAGTCATCAGAGTGATACTTCACTCTGATACCACATTTTGTAACACCCCTACCGCTAATTACATCATTACCTCCTAATTGTCTCGTACGTCCATACCTTCGCAGCGGAAATTCAAATCCAACGGAGGGTGAAACAATGCCGTTAGTCACCCACGTGACTAACAAGGCCTACTCCAAATACAGTTACGGTCTGATGGACCGGAATATCCGAGTACTAAACAAATACAATCTACAATTCAATTTCAAACCGAGTATGTACAATTCTTCAACCAATACCGTGCTCAATACTTACAATCCAATATACAATATTCCTCACAAGTCATTACAACCGTCTAAGGTTTCCACATCTCACTCAAGTCTCACAAGTCTACATACCTTCCAAAGTACAAAGGGGTGTATCGCACGGTACACCGTCAATTTAAAAGGGCTACTAGCCTATATACAACTCGGTACACCATTCATAATTTGTTAACTATCAAATGTAAAGCATTTCGGTCTCATCACGACCATCAACCTTTTGGGTACCTGTAAAATAAAAACAGCGCCCCAAGGGGCTTAACAAAATTGCTGGCATGAAATTCGCATACCCTGCGTGTTAATGAGGGTACGCCAACTAATTGGTCGCCTACATGGAGTTCGTTTTATTAAAAACAACATGCAAAGATAAATAATTCTATAAGCATGCATAGTGACAATCATACAATGCAACCCATACAAGCAAAGGAGACATTTCACAATTCACCAATCAATATTCACTTCTCAATCAAACTTCAACACTTAGTCAGTCCAATTTCCATCCGGGTTAATCAGATGTTATTATCTCTTTTAATCAATATCAATGACTTACACTAGCCATGATCTTTCTCAACCAAATACTCTTCTTCTCAAATATACTCAAGTCAAGTCGGTGTGACCTCCGGGCAGGGATAAGACTATCCTACCACCGGGCTTAAGGTTGGCTCACTTCCCCAGGTTTCTACCATTTAAGGGATTTGGACCGTGGGAAAGATTAGGCCAGTATTCGGTTAACAATCTCTCTTGTTACCTCATCCTCACGCGTAGCCGAAACTATATCGGGCTTCTCAAATGCTCCAAATTACTCAATTCTCAAAGTTAGAGTGTTAGATAGTTAGGGAGTTAGTGAGAGGCCCACATCCAATCAATCAAGGTTATCACAACCAATCAATCAACGCTTCACTTTCAATCACAACTTTCCAGTTCAGCTTCAATCAAGGCATTATGTTCACAAGATGGTGAGAAGTGCACATTCAACAAGTCAAGTACTTCATCCACAATCACACATTTCATGAATTATACAAACTTCAAGGTTTAAATACAATCCAACAAGGAATAATACATTACAAGCATAAGGAAGTGCAATAAACCCGATTCGTGCATTTTATCTTATTTAGGTGGTAACACATAACACACAAACACACAAATCGAGGTAACCTCGGTAGCGTACGGGGCATGAGAAAATCATACCATTCACCGTAGTTGTTCGATCACCGACTCTCCTTCGGAGTCCAAAAATTCCAATCCTATAACATACATGAAATCGGACGGTTAATTATCTATAATTAACCTAACTCTTTAGAGTTTCCTGATTTACGATTGCTTACTCCTTACATTTCAAACTCACTTACATTGGTTACTTACTTCAAATTACTTCTTAAGCTTGGTTACACTCCTAATGACCTTTATATGTCATTAAGTAAGTCTTAACAATGTTATAACATCATTACCAAACAAGCCCATATCTTAAAACACCATTTAACACATTTTAAGGCAAAACTTGGTTGGTCTGGGACCTTGTCCGGGTCCCAAGTCCTAGACCAAGCCTTAACAAAACTCTCGGGTGATTTTTGACATTGGTCCGGGACTTTGCAAGGGACTTAAGTCCCGGACCATTAGTGCAGGAAACTCTCGGCTTATATTTTTGAGTGGTCTAGGACTTTATACTAGAGGTAAGTCCCGGACCAAGCACTGGAACTTACTCTCGGCAGCTTTAAAGACGTGGTCCGGGACTCCACTAAGGACCTAAGTCCCGGACCATAGCAGCAGTACCCCAAATTTGACAGTTTTCATCTTCATTCCAACACCAACTTTCACCCAATCTTTCCCTACTCTCTCCTCATGTAATTAGGCATGTTTTATCACCTTAATGACACCTTAAACTTCCCTAATTCACTTACTAACTTCATCACTCAATTCTTGTCTAAATTATCCCAAATTCCACACTCACATTCTCCTAAAACTTACGACTTAGTTTTTAGCTTTCTAAGTTACAGATTTTGCTCTCTTCTTTACTCTTCCCATGACTTACACCTAATGCTATTCTAGCACACACTTACATCGTCTCTCATTCCCAAATTCGCCCAAATACATCATTCTCTTCTAATCCCAAAACGAAGGCAATTAGCCGCTCAAACTTCCCTCTACAACACCCAGTAAATCCTAGGTTCTTTTCATCTCAACTAAAACACCTAAGTAATCTAAATTCTAGGACACTTTTGACAGAGGTTCCCCATAATTTTAACATTGCTCACATTGCTTATTCAGCTCACCTACTCAATCTCCAATATCCACATCAATTTAAGCACTAACAACACTTTTAGTTTCAGCCCATTGTATAAATTCCAACACCTTAAACAACTTGGCTTTTAAAGCCCTTTACCTATCATATACACAACACTAACATAATCCAATTCTTGTTTACATTTACCGTAGCCTTCCACTACTCAAACAATATAATTCCCATACCACAAGACATTCAAAATCTATTCAAAGGTACGCTCATTACCTTAAGTTTTCTTGGTTTCCTTTTCCCTTATCTCCTTCTTCCTTTCTTGTTCTTCCTTTCCTCTTTGTTCTTGTTTTCTTTGTTTCTTGATTTCAAATTGGCCAAGCTACAGCCACATTCCAAGGGATACACAACAATCAACACTAATAAATTCCTAGCTCAAGAATTAAGCCCTAATACACAAGATAGTACTTAAAGCTCTAAGGGAGTATTACCTTGAAACTTCTAAATGAAGTTTTTTTTAACAGCAAGATAACAAGATTCCAGCACCCTTCTTGAGCTAGAAACCGGCTGGAAATAAAAGAGCAAGAGGCTCAAGAACTTGGAATTTTCGGTTGTGAAAAGGAAGGCTAGATAGGAGAGTTTTTGAGCTTCTTTTTGCCTTAGAGTAACAAGGAGTTGAAGGAGCTCACAATGGTGTTCTTCAAGCCTTCAATGAGCTTCACCCATGGAGATGAAAGTGGTGATTTTCGAATTTTGAAAGGATGGAAATGTGCTCCAAGATGAGGGGAATCTAGTGGTGCAATTATTTTTGTATTTCAACCTTGTTTAAGGCATGAAAGTGGGAGGAGAAGAGATGGCTGGTGTGAGCCTTGTGAAATTGCCATTGTATGGCTGGGAGGAAGAAGATGAGTTCAGAAATTGGGGAGAGAGTACGTGAGAGAAGAAGAAATGGGGAGAGAGAGACTCACTTTACCTTTTTACGTTTCCCCTTTATTTGTTTGCCCTTTAGTGCATAAAAGGGAGTAAAGGAGAGGGGGAGAGGCTGATTAAATTCGTGACCCACACACATAATAAGGGGGGCCGGTTTTTAATTTGCAAAAAGGGGGAGTTATTTTGGTCTTATTACAATTAACACCCCATAAGTTCTCATTTTTGCACTATTCACTTACCGGAACACGTTTTCCGGAATTTTCTCGTTTAATTAATTTTAATGACTCTAGACCCTCTCTATTGTCTAATTATAGACATTTGATTGACTATATTTCTTACGGGTCTATTTAACCCGCTTAAAGTCATATTTCCCGGTTTCCTTGAAAAACGCGCTTTAAGGTTCGTTTGTGGTTCTAACCCATTTTATGGATCTGTTTTCTTCGGGAATTGTTCCCACATGTTCATTTAAGCATAATTAAGCTTTTAAAATCTTCATTAGCCTAATTAATTACTGTTTTAAATTTCGGGGTATTTCAGAAGTAGAGTTTCAACTCATTTAAGCTACAAATGCATGTCGTCGAAGTTCTGACAATGATGTGAATCCAGCTGGACATAATCGAGTATTGGTATGAAAATAAAATTGGAAAGAATAAAATCTTTTAATATACAAATTGTAACGGTGTATATAGATTTTTCAATATTATCGCCATTTAATATATAAAGATTCTTTGGTTATGTAAGGTTGAAATTTTGATTAATACATGGTTATAGCCTATAAGTTTGATACGGATTAACTATCTAAAGCGGTTAAGTGATGCCTTAAAGGGAATGCTTGTGACTATTGATAAATCTATTCATGAACTTAAGTGATAAAGTTATCTAGCTTTTCCGCCTTAGAGAAACTATTGAAAATGACATATCACTAAAATGTATTCAATTTTCTTGGATAATTTGTGTTGCTATAATAGTAGTGTAAGATTCTCCTCCTAATTGTGGAATGTGAAACAAAAATTAAGTGATTACCTTAATGCTATTACAACATAATGAATAATAGGGTTATGGTATATATATATATATATATAACCCTAAAATCCAAGAGGTTAATTGAAAGTATGCTTGATTGAGATTTGTAGGTTAATGCCCAGATAGAGATGATTTTATCTATACTGATAATATAATATATACCCCTCATGTTCTAGGTATAAGTAAATGATAATAATATAGAGCAAATATGCTAAAGTGTGAATTTGATGAATTTATCCAGCCATGTGCCCCGATTTTTTTCCTACAAAAAAAGTAGGTCATGCCGACCCGATATGGCCAGCAAAAAGCTTGAAATGCCTGGTCCGAAAAAAATTCCGAGGGCTTAGACAATAACGGGCCAAAAAAATTTTTGTCAGAACTCGGAAAAATTTAGGGCCCTCGGACAAGCCCAACTTGGCCCGAATTTATAATTATACATATATTGTAAAAAAATTATAATAAAAATTATATATATTTAAATAATTTTATATAATATTTATTTAAATTATATAAATATATTTAATTAATTATTTAAAATTAAAAGTGATTTAAAAAAATTAAAACCAAGCTAGACGAGTTGATAGGTAAAAATAATACGGGTCTGACCCGAAAACTTTTAAAATGGACTTGGACATAATTTTCAAGCCCGACGGACCTACATTTCACGGTCCGCCTAGCCTAAACCCGATCCCCCGCCCGAATGATCTGCTCTAGATGCAAAGTCAATACAGAAGACTGGAGATGCATAAGTTAAATGACTAAAGAGATGAGGGGAGTAATAATGATTGTACTTTTTTTCATCACCATGGTGTTTGTCCCTCTAAATTTTTTCTAATAAGGTTTTAACGAGACAAGATCAATGTCAAGCAGCCAACGAAATCGTTGCATATTATGTGGATGCAATATATCTCCAACCGATTATCAGTTTTTTTAAGTTATTGTAAGACTGTTTTTTTTAGAGGCTTTAATCAACAGGGTAGGCGAGGTCATGGAACAAGTTGTTTTGTCCAAGCTGAAGTGTTATAGATATATTTATTTATATTGACGTTTTTAAATAAATATCTCATATATTTTTACTTCATTTTTTTGTCATGTACTATGCCTCCATAAATAAAAGCCATATACAATTTTATTTCTTCTTCCTATTTTAGAACTATTAAGTGGTGTACATAGCTAATTTTTTTCTGGTCATTAAACTATTTCATCACATGGGAAGTGAAAATGGAATAATTGATTGAAAGTGATACAAAGTAAAGAACAACAAATAATGAAGTAGAAAGGCACGCTATATAGCATGATTTAAAAAAACAAGGGAAGGCATTAGTTTCTCAACTTTTTTTTTTTTCTTTCTTTCATTGATTCTTTATACTACGAATGAGTATACATCTTCCCTTTTCTTCCTAATTGCTCGTCATTAAGGAAGAGTTGATTCCTTGAAAAAAAAAAAGATAACCACAATTAAAGTACATACATGATGATTGATTGATTTTGCAAAGTAGAGATAACAAGGAAACTTTTCTATCATCATCATAATAGTTGTTGTCACCAACACCGGTACCACAACATTACACTACACTTGCTCAACCACTAACTCCTCCTCCTACTACTACTACTACGATACTAACCCATATATCGTCATCATCATCTCCACCCATCGATTGAAATTGTTTGCAAATTACAGAAACGCAGAAGATAACAAAGTAGAGAGTATATATGAGATAAGAAAGAAACCACCATTGATAGCTTTCCACGCCACCCACCTTATTTCAAACCACTCATTCACACACACACATACACATACACCTTGTCTTCTTGCTTGCTTGTTTGCTCCATTGATATTATTCCTCATGTATCAAGCCCTAAAACACCCTACAAGTGGGTTATGACCATGGTGACTTCCATGACTATGATGATGATTATTATGATGATGTTGATGATGAAACCTTTCTTTATCAATCATTCCTTGAACATACCTAAACTCCTCAACATGACATGGAATTGTAATTGTACCTTTCTGATCAAACCCATATTCCTCCTCAGCTTCTTTTAACAATCTTAAAAACAGCGGGTGGCTAAAATACAAAACCGGAATTATAAACCTCTGCTGTTCTTCTCCTTCACCTCCTACTTTGATAGCTAAGTATCCCTTTGGAATTGAGCTTTTATTGAACGACCCACTTCCTCCTCCTCCTCCTGATGATGAATGTCTCTTGCTGTGGTTGGAGCTACTGGGTAAATGAATCATGTGAAAACTGCTCTTCTTTAAAAGTCCCACACCCTTTTCACCTCCACCCATCTTGAAGACGAAGCGGTGGAATTGAGTAGTATATATGGTCTGTTAATAAAGAAAATCGAACAAGGTAGGTTTGTTTTATGATTGTGTTTGCGCAGAAGATCAAGAAAATGGCCAAGGATCACGTAGAGCAAGGATAATGGAACGAGTGGGTGAGAATAAGAAGAAGATGACTATTAGAGATGAGGAAGAAGGAGGTGATATTTGTTGCATGGAATTGATGGTGAGTGTTTTCCATATTTGAAGAAGAAGATGATGACGAATTCCAGCAGAAGTAGTAGAGACACCGGTAGTCTTCATATATCTGACCTTTAATAATTTCTTCAACTTTATTCTTTTGTTATATATCCTTTCATCCTGCTAAAGAGGTAAGAATAAGGAAGGTATAATGCTTTGGAGGAGAGACAAAATGCCCAGAAAAAGAAAGAAAGAAAGAGATGACCGTACAACCGAGCGAGAGAGAGAGAGAGAGATCAAGTGTGAAGAGGTATCGAAGAATGGGTTATATATATCAAAAGAAATTTGAAGCTAGGAGGGGAGCGTCACTTTTTTTTCCAATTATTTTAAAAGTGTAGGTAGAATCTTTATTTACCACCCACCCCAGTAATACCCACTCTATCTAATAACTTGACCCATGAAACAAAATGGAAATATAATAATACCAGTAGTATTCTCAGACGAGAAGACCCAGAAAGTGTTTAAGCGGCAGAATTGAGAGAAGAGAAACGGCCGGTCTAGAACTAGAAAAATGAAAGAAAGGGCGTTTAGCTAGACGGCGATGACGACGACTTTATTGAATACTAGTTGTAGTACTTAACTAAGTCGTATCCTCTTACGAATAAAATAGTACTAAATGATTGATAAACTGCAAGGGCCACTTTACTCCACCAGGGGCAAAGCAAGCAGCCCAACTAACAGCGTTGATGGTTGGAGGGGATAAGATGGTAAATTAAAAGCCCAATAGGAGTATGAGATGATGTGTTTTGGATGGTTGAGAATATTGACGTGTAGTGATGATGATGATGGGCCCGGCCATCCTTTACGGTTTTCGGGGCCGTTTTGGTGGAACGACGATAAACGGTTTTTTTACGCTTCTCGAAGAGAGGCGAAGACGGAAAGTTGGAAGGTCAGATAGCACCGGTGGAGCTGGGTAGCGGACTAGCCAATAGCGGCGTATCCACATGGCCATGTAAGCTGTACGCAAGATTGCCACGTAGATGATCCTTTTGTCACTTTCGTATGAATTCAACGTATATTTTTTTTACGAAAATGAATTCAACGTATATTTGGTTTATATCCCTCCAAAGAAAAAACGTATATTTATATCAGGTGATTCTTTAGAGGTATATAACAGTATAATTCTTTCACGAATAACTCCTCTTCTCCTTCTGTTTTACAAATTCATTAGTTGTAGTTTCTTTTAATACAAATTTGCTACAAAATACTGTATAAGTTATTCTCTCCCCTTTTCTTTTCCAAATTATTTATATGTATGTGGAATGGAATCCGTTTATATATGAAACACATGATATTCCATAAATTTAGCATTTGAGGACAAGAATGATTTATATGTCGAAAAGAGATAAATGTTTTTATTACGAGAGATTATATAAAAAGAGACATAAATCTATATAATATATTTATTTGTAAATCACTGTAGTTTTAGAAGAAGTTTGTATTTGTCGCGTTTTATCACTTTTAGATTATCTCACCCATTAAAAATTGAGTTATTCGTATCGTAATAATCAAATTTAAAAAAAAAATTATAAATTTAATTTTTTTATTCTTAACTCAATAATTTCATCTCATACTTCACTACTCACTAAATTAGGTTTAGATTTCCGTCGCTTCTGTCGGATATTTATGAAGTTCGATTATTTCAGAAGGTTCGGTTATTTCATTTTTTAAAAAGTTTAATTATTAGGAAGTTTGATTATTGTTATTACATGAACTTCGGTTATCAAATGTTTAACGGTTATCAGTATAATATATAAAATGATTATCAGGTAAAACTGTTATTGGTTAAAACGAATATTGTTACTAAATTAAGTTAATTCAATTATAACTTAAATAACCGAACACCGTACTTTATTTCAAAATTCGGTTAATGGAGATCCGTTCTAACCGTTTACTTACCCCTATGTACAACACAGGAGATATACGAGAGTCGGTACGGTTTCTCCCACAGAGAAAAAGATCTTGGTGAGGAGAGTATTTTGTTGATGCAAATTAACATGTTGTCTAGCGATTAGACGTGAGTGTGATTATTCATCGTATTGAACATATCAGATGAGGAGTTTTCAAGCTATTAATAAAAATTACTAGCAAAGTTTTTCTTTTAAGCATGTCGATCTTATTCGTCTGAAGACATTGTTCTAATTATCAGTCTCATCATACTGAGACGTTGGATTCTCTATACTACGAACTTACGGTTTTACATCTATGAGAAGTGTACACATACTATATATATATATATATATATATATATAATCCGTGAAGACAAGATCAATCTTCTTTATACGTCGAAGGCATCTAAAAATGATGCAAATTACCCTTAAACTTGAAGATCAATATGTTGCTAGCTAGGTTAATGAGGTTTACTTACCTCTAAATTCTCATACATATGGCCCACATACAGAACATATCAATCAAATCTAAATACAGAGCTTATCTCAAATTTACGTCCTCCTAGTCTAGCTAGCTTTTAAGTCATGTATCTAGATCTAATTAGTGTTTATCAGCCCTTAATCCCTTAATTATTCAACTTGCCTTTTGGAGCTTTAATGCTACCAACTAATTACTTTAAAAAGAATGTTATTTGCAATATGATAATGTCCACGATCTAATCTTGGAGTATCTTGTGGGGTGGTAAGTGATATTGTGGGGTCGTACGGTAATATGGTTGTCGAGGGGAGGAGTACATTGTAAGAACAGAATTAGTACACTACTTCATAGTTCACCGCCTCCCCTATAATTAATGTGGAATTCAAAATTATAAAGCATGTTAAAAAATAGATATCTATATTCATCCTCTTCCGAATTCCAGCTTTAATTCTTCCCCACCCAGGTTAAAAACAAAAGGATGATTAAGAATCTAATGAGATTGATTTGCACAATGAATTATATAAATCCGTTCCTTTCATCTTTTGAAGGGTTGGGCCCAACTTCACTTCATTTGATGTCTCTCTTTTGTTTTCAATGGGCCCGTCTTTCCTTGACTTTCGTTTGTTGTCTTTTTAGTCAAGTGTTGGTTGTTTGGTAATCTATAATTTTAGAACCTATTTCTACGCCAAATTGTTTTGTTGGCCATTTGTAAAAAACTATATATATATATATATATAAAAATTTCCAAAAAAAAACTATATAAAAAGAAATGATGGATAATCTAAAGAGACAAAATTACAGTTACTCGCGAAGAAGATTATGCTAAATTTTGGTGTTACTTTGTATCAAGTGGGTAGTGGGTAGTTAGTAGTAGTATATTATACATAGTGTTGCCTGTTGCCACGCACGCTTACCGACTTTTAATTGATAATTGAGTTTGTAATGGTCGAAGCAGCGTATTTGACTCGTGACCGTCTACCCAACCCAATGAAACCTAAACATGATGGCATTCGTGTTACATTATTGGTTTGGGTTATTAATATTTTCTATTTGACTCATTATTAATAATGCTAAGTATATAATCTTTTGGAGCCCAGGTTTATTCGACAAGAGAAGAAGTACATACAAGTGTAAGTCACCAGGTTGTTAAGTAAGTCGTCTTTAAATGCTTTTCTTTTTGTAGTTATTAAACAAATGCCACGCGTCATTTTGGGTCTAGATTCACGCAATTTATACCACACATAGATCGTCATCATTAATCATTATGGGGATAAGATTATTAATACGGAGCACTATAAATAATAACAAAAATAAATATGGCACATTAAAATTTTAGAATTTATGATCTTCTTCTTGCCTCCGAGTGGCTTTGTCATGAAATCAGCAATGTGATATGTGTTGGAAATGTGGTGTTGCACTGCTATATGAATATCAATGCCTATATGCTTTGTTTGATGGTGTTGAACTGGGTTTCTTGTAATCAATATATTAGGTTTGTTGTCAAACTTCAATCGTGGGTTTGATGGATGTAACTTCCAGCTCATGTATAAGCCTGCTTAATTAGGCCAGTTCACAAGTAACAACTTTCATTTTCCTATAATTTGCTTTTGCAGATGGTAGAGACACGCTTCCCTACTTCTTTGAATTCCAGGCAATAGGTGATCCTCCAAAGAGTATATAATAACATGAAATTGACTTTCTAGTTGTTGGACAACTTGCCCAATCGTTTATCACAATAAGCTGGTAAAGAATAATCTTATATATTGTTTAGGAACATACCATAGTTAATAATATCTTTTAAATACTACAAAACATGTAAAGCAGACATATGTTTATCCTTGGGATGTTGCAAGAATTGACTAATGAGCTATGTATTGAAGTGTATATCAGATTGAGTGTGAACTAAATAGTTTAATTTACCTACCACACTGTGAAATGTTGTTGGATCTTCAAGAGCTTTCCAATTATTCCTCCATAATTTCAAATCAAGTTGCAAAGGAGAAACAACAAATTGGGTATCTATCAAGTTAAAATCTTTTAACAAATCCGAACAAAATTTCCTTTAAGAAGTTATCATCTGTGTTTAATGATGTACAAACTTCATGCCTAGAAGAAATGAAGAGTTCCAAGATCCTTGATTTTAAATTCCCTGTCTATACTTTGTTTGATGACGTCAATTTCATGAACAACATTACCTGCAAGAAGAAGATCATCATCTACATAGACAGTAATATAACTTATATGACCTTTGTGAGTTTTTAAGAACAAAGAATAATCATAGTGAGACCTTTCATATCCCATATGTTCTAAGAAGTCTTTGAGTTCGGCAAACCATTACCTTGATGCTTATTTGAAACCGCATAAGGATTTCTTAAGTCTACAAGCATTTATTTTATCATCTACTTTCAAACCCTTTTGAATTTGCATGTAAATCACTTCATGAAGATCACCATAAATAAAGACATTATTAATATATAATTGGTTCATCTTCCACCCCCTCTTAACAACAACAAGAAGTAAAGTTCTTATGTTGGTCATCCGGAGAGTAGTAGAGAAGGTTTCGGTATAATCTAACCTATATCGTTGACTAAAACGTTAGCCCCTAACCTTGCTTTGTTTCTCTCTATTATTTCATCTGATTTAAGCTTGGTCTTATAGACCCAGTTCCTACCTATGACCTTTTTTGTGTTTTGGAAGTTTTGTTAATTCTCATGTCTCAATCGAATAAAGGCTTCTAATTCTATGTTCAGTGCATCAACCCAATATGACTAGCCTGAGAAGCTTTGTCATACTGTTGGGTTCTCTATTGTTGAGAATATTATAAAAGGCCTTTTATATTGTATGGATTTAATAGAGATTTAAACGGTAGAAGTAACATCGGTTAGACTAAAAGATAATCACATTCAAGTTTAATTTTTATGTGGTTGTTCAGAAGTATTCTGTTAGAGATAATTTCAGTAAAAACATCATGATTAGTGATATTTGTACCAGTATAATAATCCTTAAGGTAGGTGGGAGTAATTCTATGTCGGCTAGATCTTCTAAAAGATTTGATGTAGTGCAATATCAAGATTTTCAAAATCTTTAAGAGTAGGTGTTATACCTTGAGAATTTTGATTATGAACCTCTCTTTCAAGTTCATGATCTTGATTATTAATATTTGTTGATTCTACTGAAAGAAAATCAACATCTTTATAAGCATAATGAAATGTGTTATCACGATAAGAAGCATCAGAAATTTTAGGTAAGCTTTGATTAAAACCAGGCACATAGGAAATGTTGTCTTTGAATGTAAAAATATTTACATGGAAAACAACATCCTAGATGTGATAATTCTATGATCAGAGAGAAAAAGAAGTTTATACTTTTTATGGTTTTCAACAAAGCCTAAATGCACACAAGAACCAATTTTGAATCAAATTTTCCTTTCCAAGTTCCTAAAATCATAGCATATGACAAACAACCAAAAACTTTCATAGTTTTGTAATCTGGTTGTTTATTATATAACAATTCATAAGGAGACTTCCCCTTTAAAGTGGTGCTAGGCAGTCTGTTTATTGTTTGAGTGGCTACTAGAATGTATTCTCCTCAAAAAACTAAGGGAATATTGGAATGAAAACATAAAGCTCTTGCTGTGTCCATCAAATATCTATGTTTCCTCAACAACTCCATTTTGTTGGGGTGTGTGAGGGCATGATGTTTGATGGATGCAAACAGGTAAAGTTGATATGCTACAACTAATTAATTAACCTAGAAAATAACACATCAACGTCTCTGTCGGGTTGCAAAAATCCCGGTCACAATAGTATAGCAAATAGAAGCAACCGGGTATCAATCCACAGGACTTGAAGAAATAAGCCTAATCCTAAGAAAACTGGAAATTCGGGGTTGTGAATTGTTTTTGTGATTGAATTTAATAAACACAAATCAAAATTTAAATGAACAATTAATGAAAGTAAATGATAAGTTTGATAAAATGAATGGAACTCTGGGTTTGGGTTGTTCTTTACTGGATGTAGTTAGCAATTTCTACAATTTCCTTATGAGTTCGGATTGGCCATATTTTTTATCTCTTCAATGCTAAATCTAGTTCATTGAAGAGCTCACCTATCAGAACATGTCAGCTCTAATCCAGTATCTGACAAAACACATATAGGCGGAATAAGTGCGAAGAATTATTAGCAATTGTAGGGAGAACTCATTTATCCGACTAGTTCTCCACAAATTTTTAGATTAATTTGAACCTCTTGTTAGTCACATGATCTGTTCGTAACACGATTCGCAAAACAACTCTAAGAACTCATGAAATTAATAGAGAAGATGAATGTTATACATTAACCTAAAAACAATCCGGTAAAATCTCATATTCAAATTGCAGGAGTACTAGCTAATTCGTATCCATTATGAACAACCCTCCCCCAGAGCAATCCTTACTAGCCAGACATAACAACGAAGCAAGTAAATACAATTGAAAGAGAATTCATCCAGAGAAAGAAAAACTCCCAAATTGAATAGTTATCAAGACTCGAAGATTTGCTGGCGCAAGGTTGAAGATGATGGTTGACTCTTTTCTGGCAATGCTCCACAACGATGACGATGAGTCGCTTGATGAGTGTGAATGGGAACGTAGCTGATGATGATGAAGGGAGATGAGCGTAAGAGCGTTGTTGAAGAGCGTGACTTGTCCATAATGTTGTGATAGAACGTGATATCTTTCCTTCACTAATTAGGTATCTTTTATAAACATTTTCCCCACTTTTCCCTTCAAAACGCCGCACTTTTGTTGACAAATTAGCCGCGTCTGAACATTGGTCCTAACTTCAATGTTCGGACACTTTGTTTTGGAGCGCGGATCCGGCTTCGATTTCAAAAGTCTCGACTTGTATCAGAACTTCAATGTTCGGACACAAGTTCGAACATGTAGCGTGGAGCGGAGTTTTGACTTCTTCGTTATGAGTCTCGAACATTGTCCAAACTTCGAAGTTCGGACACTTCATCAGATACAACACTCGAACTCTCGACTTGTGTCCAAACATAGATGTTCAGACACAAGCTCGGACACACCTTCAAAACCTTCTAAAATCTTCGTTCTGACTCCGATTTGATCCCCATTTGTTGCATCATCACCCTCATGAGTTAATCTACTGTTTTCTTGGCTTTTCTCAGCATTTTACATATAAAAGGGTATCAATTCTTATTGAACAAGAAACCAAAGGAAAACGTAAGATAAGTGTGGAATATCATCAATACAAGTACGAAAATTAATCATTTAAAACCACTAAAACCATGCATATTTCACACTTATCAATGGATGACACCCAATTAATTATAAAAAAGTTTCCCTTCTAGTGAGCTCTCTAATTCAAAAGCATTGTCTAATTTAATGCATTTGACTCTTTTGTTAAACTGCCTTTCTATGAAAACCACAAATATTTGATGAAGTCAAAAGCCTCTAATTTAGTCCGTAACAGTTTTACCCATAATGCATGTGTATGATCATCTACAATGCTAATAAAACACCCATGATTATCATGGGTGTTTTCACGAAAGGGCCCACATATGTCTATGTGAATTAAGTAAAAAGAATCAGCACTGACAAAATTTGATCTAGGAATGAGTAAGTTTATGATTCTTGGCTTGTTGACATGGATCACATAGAAAATTTTTAGGGGTTGTTGACCTCTTAATAATCTCCAATATGAGTAACCTTTCTAGAGGAAAATGGCCACGCCTATTATGCACATCATGATATCATCATACATAAAAAAACACCAGACTTTTTATTCATCTTTCTTTGTTCATTCATTTCCATGAATTTGTTGTCCATTCTATACTAATGACAGATACATGTTTACACTTATTGACAAAAAATAAATCTTCTACATATCTCAAATCAAAAACATATAATCCTCTCTTCTCTATGCCAACTTGAAAAAAAAATCTTGGAATTAAGGTCCTATAGATCACATGTGTTGGCATAAGTCATAAGCCTGGCATCAATTTGCAATTGTAACTTGCAAACAAAATGAGAATGAATTCGAAGTGGGAATATATAAAACATGCTTCAATATGAGGTGTCTAGTTAGTTGAATATTACCATAGCCTCGAATCTTTCCAATGTGGTCATCAGGCAATGTTATAGTAAGGTCACTATAAACATATTGATCACTGTCGAGTAAATTCATATTTCCGCAAACATGATTGGTGGATCCACTATTAATAAACCATTGCTTTTCTAAGTTAAAGTCATCGTCAATGTTCAAATTTTCAAAAGACTGTAAAATAGCATGGGATATATGAAAAGTACATGTGAACTGATTATAGAAATTAGTTCCTTGTTATTATTCTACAAAAGTTGAACACTGCAGATATGTGCTTAAGCTTATAGGTTGTTTGGGTGGAATCCCTGGAACACTTGTGATCTTATCCTTCATGTACGGTGTGAGAGCACTCAATTGGTTTTTGTCGAAGCCTAGGACCAGAGAAGCTTCTTCTTGGCTCGAATAAGCATGTTGATTAACCGCACCTGAGAAGACTTTCTTCTCCTTAGATTGATTGATCAAGTAACTTGGGAATACTCCTTTCATCCAGTAACAATCGTTGTAGGTGTGACTAGTCTTTTTGCGGTGTGAGCATTTGACGCCTTTGTCTTTATCATTTCTGGAACTTTGGATTTTGATTGTTCTAAGTACCTGTTACTAGTGCTAACAATAGCTGGATTTTCATTATCTCCCTTTCTAGTTCTTTAGGATTCTCTTCTTGTCTCACCATTGTGTAGACCTTGTCAAGTAGACGCAGAGGTGATAACATCAAAATATTGCTTTGAAGAGACTTGTAAGTACTATTAAGTCCCACAAAAAAATCTAAGGCTTGATCTCTCTCACATCTTTTTGTGAATTGATGTGTTGTCCCGCAGGTATAAGGCGGTATCTTGTGTATTATGTGTTGACTGTTTTAGATTCTTGAACAGTCTGATGATCTTCTCGTCTTAGGGAATATAGACGTGCGCTGGATTGCAATGGTTATCCCAGATTTCTTGGGTAGTGGAGAAGTACATTACGCTCTCGTGTATGATATTTTCCAAAGCATCAAAAGGCCAACCCATGACAAGTCCATTGGAACTTCTTAGCGGTGCCGTTGATGAAACCCAATTTTGATTTTGATAATAAACTGTGAATGATATCTTCCATTGATTGAATCTGGTGTTGTTGAATTTGTGAGTGAGAGATAACACAGGACTCTGCGATGGGTGTACTCTGATATGTGACTCTCATCCTTCTTGTTCTTTCCACATCTCAAATCGCCAGATCGACTTCATTCTTCTCTTTATCTTTTCTCTTGTTCTTCTTCGACGTTGATCTTCTCTTTGTCATCTAATTCGAGCAAGAGATCTAGGGTATAGAAAGGGAATCAAACGAAGAAGATGTTAGACTTTAGAGAAAATAAAAAGGCGACGATTTTTCCTATGAAATTTTGTGAAATCGCAACGAAAGGTGGTTTTGTGTCTATCTCTAACTTCTTCACCTCTGATACCATGAGAAGGTAAGAGAAAGGATATGCTTATTGTATTGATATTTTGGTAACACGTATATGACTTATATAGGGTAACTATCTCTATAGGAGGAATCAGGGGCGGAGATAGAGGGGGATAGGGGTACAAACACCCCCCCCCCCCCCCAACTTTGCTAAATTACACAAAATTATAATGTAAAAAAAATTATAAAATTTGGATAAAAAGACCCCTAACTTTTTATAATTTTGTTCCGTCCCTAGGAGGAATAGATAACAGAATATAACTACCTATACAAAAGAATATAGAACACAGAAAAGAACGATATAAGAGATAAAATTATTTGTGAAAATTATAAAATGGATGAGATAAATTACTTTACCATCACCTAGAACTCAAAAACATGAACATTATTTATTTACACTTCTGGAATTGCGAAGGAGATAACAATAATCAGATGAATTTTACAAATATGAAAAGACAATTAACTTTATATATTATTTTTCAGAGATCAAATGACCAATCGTGATGGTCTAGGGATCAAATGGTAGCAGTGAAGAGACATGATGATGATGATCATTTTAATTAGTGGAGCAAACAGTTTGGGAGCACTAAATTATTGAAAGAAATATCAAAAAGTCAAAAGGGATTGCCTCTCCTCTTTTTTCAAAGAGAAAAGGAAAAAATCAGGAGTGGAAACTTGGAGACACCAAAATCCTCCCCACTTTATGTGGAGAAGACTTGTTATTCGGATCTCTGATCGGACAAGCAAGTAATGTTGCACCAAGAACACAAAAAAAAATCTAGCAAGCTAAAAATGTAGAATTTGGACGTCTGTTAATTATTCCATACTTGTAGGAGTACGTATCTATCCTCTGGACTTGGTTGGAGTAGTAGTAGGGTCTTTGTCTGTGATCTTTCGATTCAAGGAAAAGACAATGGAATTAAACCGAAAGAGGCAGCCCAACAATCTAAGGAAAGCAGATACATTGCCTCTTTACCTGACTTTGAAAATATGGGTGTCACGATTCCTCTACTATTGTACGGTAAGGAAAATGACACGTTTTTTTTTTTTTACATTATGAACTTATTAGAATTTTTAAAAAATGAGAATAATTTCAGAAGATTTTTTTTTTTTCTGTTTCGTATCAGATGTATATAGGTTTTGAATGGAAGATGCTGGATAGTGCCAACACTAATCTTGGTGGAGTGAGTTTGTTCTATGGAGCAATATGAATAGAAAAAAGGAAATCTGATCTTATTTTATAGTACTGTTCAAATTAAGCCGAACACGTGGGTTATATGAATAAGTTAGTGAGAAAAGTATGAAGAAAAAAAAAAAGGATCTTCGGCAGCTCTGGGCCGATAAAATACTTTCAGGCCCATTAAGTTTTTTTTGTTCTTCCCACTAAACTTGTCAGATAAGTCCTTAATTTCCTGACTAACTTTATAGACAAAAACAGAGATGAGCCCAGTACGTACGTATAGGTGATCCAAATCTCATTTAATCTAGTAAACAAATCGGTTATTATTTTACACACAAACTAAAATACTACTTGGCATATATTATATAGTTGGTAATAAGATTCATCAGATTGTTGATATGATGGATAGATATTGTATGGATGTGAAGAGGTGCACAAGATGACCATTGACTGACTCATTTTCTTCCATTCACAGACAGTTGGAAGAAGGAATGGATTGTTGGACTACACACAATCCAGCCCAAAGCATGGACTGGGGCAAGCCCTCTCGATTCCATGCTATACGTCAATCCAAACATGTCAGGATTATACTCTCGCATCTGTATTTCCCTTCCCATGGCATTCAAAAAGAGGAATTAATTTCCATCAAAGTACGTACTCCACAGATGGAGAACTGGAACTAGAACTTCTATCTTGTTGACGTACAGTGGGGATAACTAGCTAGCTAGTTTTTTTTACTGAGTTGGATCTAACAAGAAAAACATTGGGCATATACATGATATTCCGTTTGGATTGAAATTAATTCAACAATCGGGCCTTACAGATTACTTGGGCCGAATTAAAACATAAGGTCTTCTTTTTTGGAATATGATGATTATGTGATTTCTATTACTATTAGTTTCATCTGGATGTTTGTTTGAAAACAGCTAGCCCTTCTCTTCTCTTATCTGGGGTGTACTTACTACATATATACCCCACTGTTCGAATTGGAAACACAGCAAAGTGTTAGTAGTTCCATATATAGATTTTCAACGCACTGATTCTTTAGCAATTGAAAAACCAAAAGCTATGAACTCAATTAATGACTGCTGCACCATCCCAACACACTACATGTTATAGCCGCGCGTCCATAATTTTTCAATATGCACTGATTTATGAGTAACTACTACTACTACTTATACAGTAGAACAAACTTTTCGTGAGCTGTCAGACACTCAACTAGTTACGATGTTACTGTACGTACTGAATAATGAATACTATGGCGTTCAAAGAAAAAAGATACTAGTAACCAACAACCACATCAATGAAGAAATAGAGGAAAAAAACTGAAGAACAAAATCCATACTGTATAATATATCCATTCATTTTTTTTCGTTGAAAATCTAGCTAGAAATTAGGAGTGGATCCGGGCTGGCCAGACATTGTCATTCACCCGGTCCCTTAATTAATTGACCACCAAGAGTATAATGTTGATAATGTTTAACTAGTTTGTTTCCATGGAATACAACTATTGATGAGAGAACACATTTATTTTAATCTTTTCTGTGACACAGTGGCATTATTTTAACTTCAACAGCAAACGGGTAAGCACACATAGTACTACTATACTATTTACTACTATATATAACTCTCAATCTCTCTCTCACTACAAAAAAAGAAACAAACAAACTTAGCAATATTAAAAAACTGGAAATAACATTTCTGTAACAAAAATTAATACTATCAAACATTAATTATAACACAGAAATAGAAATGGGAGGAGTAGTGATGATGATGGATGGATGCATCTTAAATGCTACGGATGGACTTCATCATAGTAAATGGTGCGGTGCTCTGCAACTACATTACATTGTTGTTGCAATGCAATACGTATGCGCGCGGAACAAACACCGAGAAACTTCAACTGATTTAATTAATCACATACATCATCAACAGACAGACATCACATTATGGTGAGTAACTCAAAATTTCAAAACCTTTTTACTCGATCGTCATCATGGACATCTTCTTCAACCAACACACAGAACTAAAAAAAATCTTAATTTACTGTATCTGACAGTGTTACTTATTATCAGACCTGGGGAGGTAGTAGTAGTAGTAGTATTCTATTTTAATGTCCATCTGCATCTCGAAACAATCTCGAACAGTTAATAAGAAGATGGAGGGCATTAATTAACCATGGATTGATGAGTACGTAAAAGAAACATTTTACTCTAGCTAGAAGAAATTAAGGGAAGGAAGAATAGAAACTAATCGATTGGAGGAGTACTCAAATCGAAGGTGATTAGTGAGTGGTGGAGGTAAGCTTAGCTAGGTTGAGTAATTAATTAAAAGCAAACCCTAACTTATAGGGAAGGAAAATCGACTTACTATATAGTATTAGCAGTAGGAGTAGATCTGAGACATCATAAAAATGAAAATCGAATTTTAAATGAAAAATAAAAAACAGAGATCTCTAAATCAACCAGCAAACAAACGAACAAACAAGCTAGTAATACTACTATAATCAATCGACATGATAAGAAAGAAAGAATGACTCCTAGCTAGAAGATGGAAAGAAAAAAAAAAAAAAAACACCATCATTGCAAAATGATTGCAGAAGATAAAGGAATAGTAGTAGTTTGGACATGAAAAGAGATTTGATCGATTCTCCTAAAACAACAACTACTACTACAGAAGAAAAAAGTGTAATGATTACAACTTTTTAAGAACCCACCTCAACCTCAGGGAGGATGGAAGTGTAGAAGATCCAGATTCAGATCCAGTCACAACTTTTGTTTATATGAACCTGCAAGAAGTAAAATTCTGCAATCATTACAACACAATACTTAGTAGTAATATATATACCCAGAAGAATCTCATCAGTAAACAAAAAAAAAAAAAAAGACAATCCATACATATGTGAGAAAACCTGGTTAATCCAATCCAACTGATTAACCTTATTTTAAGGCGGAGATCGATTCATCACCATTCCGCGCACCGGCCAGATCAGAATATATGGTTTCAAGAATTTACTTTTTAGTTTGGTGTGAGAGAGAAGAATGACTTACCTGAGCGGTTAGGGTTTGTGGATTTTGAAAGAAAGCTCGGTCCGGCCGGTTGGATTAATGATAATCATCAGAAGAAGATGAAGAAGTAGAAGGTGATTAATTATTGGGGGGAATGAAGCCTGGTCCGACGACATCTTATCTATATATAGATAGATATACTAAAAAGATTTCCTCGAGCCAGACAACATTCCCCTCAAAATCAAAACCTTTCATTCATAGATCCATTGACAACATCAACCAAGTTAGCTATCGATTGATTCTCTTTCTGATCTGTGGTGTGTTTAAAAAGAAGAAGAAGAAGAAAACAAATCTGAAATGTTTTTGAACTTTGTTTGTTGTTTGGTAGCGTAGCGAGCAGGTATATGTGTGTGTGTGGATGAATAATCCCCAAGAAAACCGCCTTTGTTCAAGGGGGGGGGGGGAGGGATAAAGAAAGAAGGTAGATAGATGGGAGAGAAAAGAGAGAGGAGCGGGGAGGAGGCAGGCTCATGATAGTCACATGATGAGGAGAATGATTTTGTTAGGCCCAGTTTGGGTTTAAGTAACTGTAAGAACCAACCCAGATACATACATACAGTCATACAGGGACGAAGGGAAATAAAGGGTTTTAAATATAAAAGACAAAATAAATAAGGGGACGGACGGACAGGTTTGCAGCTGCTGCGGTGCAGTGCAGTAGTGTAGTGTAGTACCCCACCACGGCAGCACCACCACCCCGTCACTCTCCTAACTTCTTCTTCTTCTTTCAAACATCACACTGGACACCAGCTGTACTACTAAACCAAACACATGCACACTTACTCACTCATTTTCACTATTCAATTTTGCATTTAATGTACTAATTCAGACGTAGATCGATTGAGGAGGCCCCCAGCCCCTGCCCATCCCTCTCTCGGCAGTTTGCATGCATATAAGAACACTTTATTTAATAAACAATGGTGTACGTTCTTAGCAAGATGAAACGGGCATACATTAATGCAAACTTGACATTATTATATGTAAGACTATATATGTATATAATTCCTTTCCGCCGCTACGTTGTTAAGTGAATTGATCACGACCTGAATTTGCTAGCTCAGCTGTTTGATTTTCAAGAGAAACGTATATAGTACAACTTAGTTTAATTAGGTTATTGGACGAACAGTCAATTATTGAGTCGTCTGGGCGGGTGCAGTCAAATTAGATCTCTATTATTAACACACAACATAAGATACGTAGTATTTATTTATGAATAATTAAGAGTTGAAATAAGATACATCAAATATATAGTATAGTTTTGGTCATATATAATTCATGTTACTAAATTTTGACCAATAATTCACTGAAGAATTTAGCAGAACACGTAGACCCCTACCCAACATGTACACCTTTTTTGGTGGTTGTTCATAGTGTGAATTGCTTTTACCAGCGGTGACTTTTAAAGACAAACCTCATCAGGGAAGGGTTCGGTACACACGAGCAATGACAGACAGAAAATGGATCACATTCGGCCAGGGGTACTCCCGTCTGCCTCTGGTTTCATACATATATAGAATCATTTTTCAATCTTATCTTTCCTCAATAACAAGAACGTACCCTCGCGTATTGTATTTGTATCTAGCTTAGCAAGCTGGACACTGACTGGTTTGATACTCGGCGCACGGTTTTGGTACAATTTCCTTCCATTCTACACGCCGGTTCTGATTGGACAGTAATTAATATTAGCCAGTTAAGTAATTTAAGATAAATTGTTAGGATATTATCTATATTAAACCGGTCGTATCTCTAGTCAACCGACTAACTAAGTCCGAATACTACTTTACTGATTTCAGTTTTCACCCGCTCCGGTCACCCGGGTCATTTGCGTTGGATTATCAGTACTGTTTTCATTTAACCCGTTATATATCTCCGTTTTCCCTTTGTCATCTCTTGCTTGTACTTTTTCTACTTATGAAAATACTCCTAATGTGTAAATAGTCTGCTTCCTCTAAAATTAATAAAAATGTAGTAATAATATATGCATCCAACTTTTTTGTAATTGCCTTTTCAGTAGGACCTTGTTTCCTTCCCCCCTTATATTTTGTTTTCCTATGCGTGAAAAGAGGGGGGAAAAACACGTTCATCTTTATCAAAAAAAAAGTCCACTACATTGCCTTGATTTTTCCAGCTTAATACCACCGTGACTTTTTTTTTTTTTTTTGTCTTTCCTTTTTACATGGTTGGCTTGGCTGGCTTTACCTAGGAGTTCACCATTTTTAAATATATGTATTCCACTTTACGAATATAGTAATAAATTCATAAAGCAAAAGGTAATCGACGCGTATTATTAATACATTCCACGACACACTAATTATAATTTTATTCCGGTAGTAATTATAATTATAGACTGATCAATTATTTAAAGTCATAGTTTATTACTAGTATTAATTTGGACTCAAAATTCAACATCACTTAGAAGTTCGTGAAATATTCAAATCAGAGAAGGAAACGACAGGGTGAAGAAAATGTCAAACCTCAAGGCTTCACGCGTCAGCGCAATGTCTAGGTAGATGCTTTAACTTATCCTTTCCTTTTCTCAAAAGTATAGTAGTAGTAGTAGTATATACTAATCGTCTAGGCACTCACATAAAAAGGGTGCGCTAGCTTATTGACATAATCCCTAATTAATTCTCTATTCCCTAGTGGATGGATTTCATTTCATCTACCTAATGATCTTTAATTCTCCTTTACAACTACTATGATATTATTGTCCCGCTTGTTAACAAACAGACAAAATACCAAAAGAAAGAAAGTGAATTGATACAATTAAAAATACTTATACAAAACAAACCCTAGCTAGTAGTAGTAGTAGATGATTTGAGATAGGTATCTTCATAACTCTTCCTTCCTTCTGTTCTGTCGTCTAATTAATTATAAACATAAGTACATACCAAGGAATGGGAGAGTTGATGTTTTCCACAACGTGAAGTAGTACTACGCGCTTTACCGAGGCGAGAAAGGTTTTACCCAGGACAGTAGGGTAAAAAAAAGCTTCTTACAATACAGAGTAGGGAGGAAGATGACGAGGAGGGTGCATGATTATTATTCAAAGTCAAAGCTATGTTTTAAAAAAGAAAGTTGAGATGAATGAGACTGATTGATTGATTGACAAAAGGTGTAGATCGATCGGTAAACAATGGACAGGAGTAGACCTGCCCTTGAAGAAAAAAAAAAAAAAAGGATTAAGGTAGGGTACAAATTATCACACCATGATTGAGCTCACAAAAAAAAAAGTTGGAATAGGAACAAAAGAAAAGGGTAACTTGATATTAGTTTTTGTGTCAGTAATTAATTTTCACACTCAAACCTTAATTATTATTAGTACTTTCTCCGTTCTGATTGACCTTCTCTTTACTATTTGGGTATGTTGTTTGACTTCAATATTTAACAAGTAAGATGACATGATTTATAAATCTAAGTATTGCAATAGAATCCTTATGTGAAAACTATATGTTGTAGAATTTGTTTTATAAAATTTTTTTCTCTTATATGTTAATATTGAAGTGGAAAAATGTGCCAAAAAGCAAACAGGAAGGTCAATAGGGACGGAGGAGGGAGTATTAGCTAGAAGTTAATTGGGTTCATCTATAAGCATGTTCGAAAAGATATCTTAAAATAAATCACCAAAAGTGAATCTTATGGGCGGATCCAATGACACTTAAAGAAGAGATATATGTTACCAACTATTGCAGTAAATGTTTGTACTAATAATGGAGTAGTAGTAGTAGTAACAATTTGAATGAGAATATGGGACAAGTGTCTCTGTTTTGAATTTTACCCATGCATATTACCGAGGCAAGGACATTGCATTTATATATGATGAGGTACTACTAACATTACAGTATTGAAAAGAAGAATGGGCTTTGGAATTGATAAAAGCTGACTGGTTTGCTGTAGTAGACAAGACAGACACACTCTGACTCTGACTCTGACACTGAATCTCTGATTTTCTCATCTACTCAGTGTGTAGTACTACTACTAACGTCTATTTATACATGCATGCATCATGCTTCAACGGAACCATTTTCATTAACTCTTACTATTACTCCTTGTTTTTTTTAAAGAATGTTTCTTCTTCAATGAAAAATAGAAAACATTTATTCTTTTGTGTTTTATTAATTAAGAACTGTGTATAAAAAAAAGGATTTCATGTTCTTAGATTTAAGTAGTTTCTTTTTTTTTATAAAAAAAAAAACAAAGTTTGAAAACCGTACGTGTAGTTGTAAAACTGATGAATAGAAGTATTTGTCTTCACTATTTTTCGATTTTTTACTTAAAATAAGCTAGGAGTTATTGTTTTCAGAAAATTAAGAAAATGTATTGAAATTATTATGTTCTTTAAATGTTTGTTTAGACATTTCTACATTTCCGGAAAGCGTGAGCTTTTGTACTTAAATTTACCACATCTCTTATTAGAGAATATATAACTGGCGATCAACTACCTTTAATTTTTTTTTTGAGTTAAATTGAAACTTCATATTAACCAAAATCAGATTCAGATTACAAACTTATTCCCGCAGCCTACGAGAGTGGCTAGAAGGAATGGGAACATCCTCCCATTTTTAACTTCAAATAAGTTCAAAGTATGGTGGTTCATATACTCACCAACACTAATAAGATAGAAGAAAAACAGGAAACATACTTGAAACAAACAAAACTCCTACTAACTCTAGATCTTCCAGTGATAGTAGTAGCCTTCATCCAGATCCTCCCTTTGTATATTGTATCATCGGAAAGAGATTTTCTGCGAGATTCAAACACTAGTACATAATACATGCTATGGCTACCCACCAACAAAGTAAGCTCCAAAGCAATTTGTCGTATTATGTAACTAGTAAGATGCACATTGAATGTGTTGAAAACAAGACTATTGAAATTCACCCAAGGAACCGCGAGCACATAGGAGAAACCCAAATCGAGATAGAAGACTTTCCAAAAGAGTTGAACCTTGCATATTCCAGATTGAAGATCACCAGAGCAACATAAGAAACTAAAAGCAGAATAAGATGTAACCCACAGTACCAACAGAAAGACAGCTTTTGACCAGCTTGGTTCAAACCAGATTTGACAATTGTAAAATCTGGAGAGCGAAGTGAAACTAACCACAGGGGGTACATCTGTAATCCAAAAACCAGCAGAAGTAAATTCTCCACAGAAGGATTAAGACGACATGCGTACACCTGCTCCATTCAACATTCCTATCTTCAAAAAGAGGAAACATAGTTGGTTTGAAATTCCTATCAGCCCAGCTAGACCAACAACTGCCCATCAACGAGCAAGGAGACCAGGATCACAACCAAGAATGAGCACTCCTTAAACCCGTCTAATCAGGAACAATCACAAAAGCTCCAAACACCTTTGCTAACCTACCCCCAAATCGACACAACACAAACAGAACCTCACCAGAACCAACCGCTGCTCAAATTAACCAAATACACCAGCTCACTTCCAAACGAAAAACTCCAAAGCTAATCCGCTAAGATTGGAAGCCAGACAACTCGAATCAAATCAGAAGGAGACCATTAAAGTAACCAGGTCTAGTTCGAAGGCCTGATAGAATCTCACGCTGAAGTAAACATGAAAACCAGAGGAGCATTAAAACCCCTCGGTTTGATAAGGCCGAATTCCAAAACCTCTGGGATGGAGCATAGCCGAATCTTCCTTTAGATCTAATATCCTGAACTTAAATACTAAAAGAATAAAGCGAGGGACGAAACTACCTAAACTCTGGGCAATTTCCATTCACGCCAATCCAGCAAACTTATAGGATTAGGACAAAACCTTTATATATATCTATTGCCGTGCGAAGACAGGTACAATAAGATGAAGTAGAGATACACTATTCCGCAGCACCAGATCGAAAGAACCAGGCGACCCCGGGGAGCTTCAAACGCACGATTCTGTATACACTAAGCCAACTCACTATCGCTGAGAAGAGGGGATGGCTGAGAAAACCCGCACTGATAAAATCACTCCTGGAAGGATGTGAAGAAGAGGGACTAGGGAATCACCTCCTAAATCGCCTCAGAGAAGACGATAATTACTGTAGCCCTAAGCTAAGAGGATCGCTTGTATGGTCTGAACTACCTTTAATCATTGAGTGATAATTTATTTACATTTTTCATACATACAAACAGAAAAAAGAAATTAAATAAAATCATATCCAATTCTTTTATCTCCTCGGACCAATCTCCCTTAGAGACAAGAGTTATGCCATCATTTTGTGTGTGTGCGCGCGCGCTGCTGTATCGCATTCTTCCGTTTAAGATTACCAATATTCATGTGGGCCGCCCCTTCCGTGTTGTTCCCAACAGGTGTGCGCAGTCCAGTACATTACCAATCTTCAAGGGAACAGTTTATTAAAGGGAATGGTACTATAAGGTACTACGTCGATCGGCCCAACCCAATAACGAACTAACATCTCACATATCTAAAGACCCCAAAGCATTTTTTTTTTCACTATCCAATATGCAGTCGATTAAAGTTTTCGATCATACATAAATTAGTCTTTTTGTTACAAACCAATGCTACAAATTAGTCGGCTTTCCGACGTAAAAAAAAAAAAAAGCTATATATATATGCTTCGGCTTAGGGGACGTTCGTTCAGCACAATTGAAGGATTAATCTTATTTGTTTACTTTTTAACTGTCATGTGTCAGTTTATTATTTATTAAAATCTAACCCAATGTATATGTTTCAGTTGGTTATTTGTTAACTAGAGGTAGATTAAAGAAAAAGCTTCAAAACCAAGCTTTTGGTTTGAAACTCCGAACAGAGCCTTACTTCTTCTTCTTAGGGTCCGTTCTGTGGCTGCGGCCAAAAAAACAAAAAGCTGGGTTTTGCTGCTTTTGAAAAAATGTGGGTGTGGTTAACTAATTGTTAACTGACACCTAGACTATAGTAAGCTTTATAAAGAGTCAAACTCCAATTAGAAAGTGACACATGTAATATACTTTTTCCAAAATAACATTAATGCTGCATATGCAGTGAACGAACGGGGCCTAATTTAACACGCTTGCTCTTTTCCATCAGCTCCAACTATATATATTGATTGTTCAATTACAAGACCTTTTTCCCTAGCAAAAAAGATGTGTCCTTTTTTCTTGTATTTTCCCTAAATATGAAGAACTCCACACCAAAAAAAAGCAGCAACGAATTGACTGTAAATCCATCAAAAGTCAATATTTAGATTTGAAAGAATCTTTCTCGCCAGAATAGCGAGACAATTAGTAAGTATTATGTATATAGTCGTCAGAACATGTTGAAGATTAAACTAGACCCAAAAAAAGTAAACTTTATTGATAAGATAGTAGTAGTAATTGTAAGTAGAAGATGATAGAAACGACTTATAATTGAACATAATAAACTGAAACGACTAATAGATATACATAGAAAAACTTCACTTAAGTTATAGTATGTAAGAAATGACCTCATTAATACAACAGTAAATCGATTATACTTCTATACCCTCGAGATACGTATTGAGATCTCATTCTCTCTGTACTTTCGCGTTTCGTAGATTTTCCCAAATGATCACAGAACTTCAATATTAGTGAATCCTCAGACATCTTCATTCCATAAATCTACTAAAAACATATTTCACCTCTTCGGTTTTCTCTTCTTTCTTTCCCTCAATCCCTGGTTCCGACACTAACCTTACAGATTCCTACTTCCTAGCTAGTAGTAGTGTCAACTCAAAGGCACCAATGACAGATGTTGATGTTTCACCTCATAGACGGAACTTTTGACTTCATCGTGTATTATAAGGGAAAGGATAACAGCGAAAAAAACATAAGAATTTCCATAATACGAGGTGTCAGAAATCATGACCGCCCAATTGGCAATTCATCTTAACTACTAACATCTGTTTTGTTTGGTTTATTATAAAAGGAACTGGGTAAAAAGATAAGCTCTTTGTTCTCGTTTCAAGACAAAATAGTAGTAATAGACTAGTAAATGTTTGTATATGATCTCCAAGAAAAAGAGTGAACACACGTCAATATATAATATAAAGAAAAATATTCGATCCCGCGGACGGGATTTGTTTCTACAACCCTCTAGCTACATTAGGATGAGGCAACTAAAAGTATTAAGTTTTGTACATGTAATTTATATACTCTCAATAAATATCGGAATTGTATAGTTTTTATATATCAATTTCTTCAAAAAAAATATAGAATGAGGATATTGTTCATTTTAAAGTGTGGGGTAGGAATGTTCTTCCGATATTATTGCTTCAAGGCACTTGGTTTTCTTGTGAATTATTCAGATTTTGCTTAAGATTTGGTTAAGTGGTTGGATAATTTGGTCTGAGGATTTTGCCTACTGTTGTGTTTTTCGCTAATTTGTTTCTCCATTCAGATGCTTGTAATATCAGTTTTTTTGAGAAATTGCTTAGTTTTCATTGAATGGTGGGAATACTATTGTTTTTCGCTTGATCCAGTTAGTTTAGGACTTTGGGATTGTTGAATGAAAGCAAAGAAAGGACAAAAGCAAGATACTTCACTAACTTGTTTCTGCCGAATCAAAACAGGCCTTATCCATGCACTCGGTTATTAAGTCTTTAGGGTGTAATATGTGTTGAAGGTTTAGATTAACTCTTTTGGGTGAGATGAATGTTAGAGTAAAATATGTCTTTTAGGTTTAGAATAACTTTTAGGGGTGAGATGATATGAGACTCATGAGTTACGATTAATGATAATGATAGAAGCATAGAGATTTACGTGGTCAATTGTGAATGATCTAGTCCACAAAGGGGGGGGGGTGTTAGAGATTTATAGTAGAATTAAGTCAATACAAGTGAGGAGAGAGAATACAGGTGTGAGAGTGTCTTGAATGTATGCGTCCTCCCCTTTGAGTGAGGAATGGACTGCTATTATAAAAAAGGGACTAGCAACCCGCTCAATGCCAATATTCTAATAATGACATAGCTACCCTTATATGGAGTAGGGTGACATAATCTTTTAGAAGGCTTTGCACGAAGGAAGCTTCTCTAAGCTTATATGAGTCCGGTGAAGGACACATCTCTTGGGTTTTTATGGTGTGTCGGAGAGGTTCGCGTCTCAAAATGACAGTGGTCGATGAGATTGATGGGACAGGGCGGTGCAACGTGCTTGGAAGCCATGAGTGCTTCTGTAACACCCCATCCAACATAAACACTTAATAACAAACTGCAGCGGAAAACAAGCTTCATCACATTACTTAACTTGTTGGTGTTTACACGCCGTTAACCACCCACGTGGCTAACAAGGCTATTACATATAAATGTATCGGTCTGATGGACTAGATTCCCGAGGACTACACATTGCTATCCCTTTCCATTAACAACTACTGATAGAAATACATACATTCCAACTGTACCGAGTATTCACAAGCTAATGCCGATAACCAATTCGGACTTACACACTATTGTACACATACAACTAAATGATTACCATGTACAAGCGAACTACCCCGTCCTACTCTCGAACGGCTTCCAGCTCCTTGTCCTGAAATAGGAAAAGAAGAGAAAGTGTGGCCCCCAAGGGCTCACAGCACCTTTGCTGGTGATGGTAATCCGCAGCCCGCATGCCACTATACAAAAAACGTCTATTTCGGCTTCGGCGCCCCTATTTCGGCGGTTGTAGATAAAACCGCCGAAATAGGAGCCCGAGATGTATTAGGTGTGTAATAGAGGGGTTCTATTTCGGCGGTTTTCCTAGATGTGAACCGCCGAAATAGGCCATATTTAATAAAAAAAAAATAAAGAGACCTATTTCGGCGGTTTCCTTACGCGAAACTGCCGAAATAGGTTTTTCTATTTTTCTTTTTTTTTTTTAAATTTATCATCTATTTCGGTGGTTCTTTGTTAGGAACCGCCGAAATAGGTCTCTTTATTTTTTTTTTAAATATGGCCTATTTCGGCGGATTCTAACAAGAACCGCCGAAATAGGTCGTTTTAATTAACCCCCAACCCCCTGACGCCATTACGGTTTCATTAACACTAAATTAAATTAACCCCTCTTCTCTCTTAAGCACCGCGATTCGGTAACCTCCGACGCAACCAACCACCTGTCGCCGCACCTCCTCCTCCTCCAGTCTTCGCCGACGTCGCGCCGCCGGTGGTTGTGGCGTCGGTGGTGTCGCCCGCCCTCCTCTCGCCCAGCAAACCAAGTGCGCGAGTAAGAACCCTAACCCTAACTTCATTTCAGTTTCGATTTTGTTTATTTATTGTTAATTTTTTGTTAAAATTGATAGATTGTTGTCACATTGTGATTGTGGATGATGATATTTATTGTGTGTTGTGAATCTTTGCAAGATTTGGTTGTTAACTATTAAATTTATGTATGCACACAAGGTGTTCGACGAAATGTCCGAGTGAATTTTTGTGCTGTTTTTTGGCCCTTCTTTTAAGTATAGTTAGGTTAGCTTATTTGGGCTAGATTTATTATGCTTATATATGGGGTGGAACAATGTTTGAGCATTATTTGTTTAAGTATAGTTAGGTTAGCTTATTTGTCCACTTAAAATTACTTGTTAATTCACATTTCATAAGTAAATATACATTGTAAATATACATTGGTGAGTGAGATCTCTGCTAGTTATATAAGTTAGTAAAATTTGTACTAATCACAAATGTAAGTTTACTTGTTCGAAACAAGTAATATAGTTAAGCAATTAAGAGTTTCTCCTTGTCTTCATAAACAATGTAGTCGAGTTGATGAGTTATCATCTTTGACACTAAGTTCCCCACTCTCTGTAGATTGTATTAGCGTTATACTAAAAAAATTCTTATGTGCTTGTTGTTGAATGAGCTAACGATAATGTTATAATTTACATATTTGATTATGATATTATATTATCGTTAATACAAGAGTGTGATGCATAAATGGTATATTGAAAATTATGGATAACATGTTAAACATGAAAAATACAATTTAATGGTTGTTATGTAAGTTATAGTTTGATCTTGTCATTTATGAGTTGTTATGAACACTTCATTCATGGTAAAAATACTAATAATTAACATTCGGTAGTGTGTTATATATATATATATATATATATGAGTATTGTATAGTCGTTAAGTTTAATATAAAATTATTCTAATTGATCTGAATGTTGTTCAATCTTTATGCGTTGCCTCTGTAGAGATTGGCTACACGCGTCTCGCACGCCCGATTGAGAAGAGGGGCTGAAAACAATTCATTTAGAAACCGGTAAATTTTTTTAATTTAACTCTTCATTCTCTTCATTCTGTTCACTCACTGTAAATTTGCAACCTAACTGCATATAAGGAACAACACAATACTGAGTTTCTCTTGTGTCTATACGTATTTGTGTCTCTACAGATAAATACTTAAGAAGCTTATTTACCATTTGATGGTATTGAAAGCAGAGCGGAGAACAATTCATTTTCGAACTGGTAATATAATCTAACTTATCATTTTTCTCTTTTGTACTTTGTATTTGATTTCCACAAATTATTGGAATTTCGTTTGATGAATAAATTTGGTATATATTAGTTTGGTTTATGATTGAATTTGTGTTGTTGAATATTGGTGAATGCTTAATAATAGGCATGGTTGTGTCTTTTTTTTTACTTTGTATTTGATTTCCACAAATTATTAAAATTTGGTTTGATGGATAAAGTTGGTATTAGTTTGATTTGTGATGGAAATTTGTGTTATGAATGGTTGGTGAATGCTTAGTAATAAGCATGGGATAGGTAAAATTATGCAAAGTCATGCCGTTTTTTTATTTTTTTAAATCTCTTCGTAATGAATATTGTTTGATGTATGTGTATATGTCTAACAATATCTATTTTTTTTATCAGGTCTCACTACATTCAAGTCCGTGAGTCACCTCTCTTGTTTCCTGCCTTCTTCCATTACTGTTGCACTTTCCTCCTCTGTGCACAAGTAAGTAACTAAACCTTATTTTTTGTTTAATAATGCAATTATGTATTTAAATATAAGTGCTAGTACATAATTTAGCTTCATTCCCTATTTGTTGATGCATTTCTTTTGTAATTTATTTTTTTGTTGCTCCCTTGTAGAGACATATCAGAAGTGGTATTGCTGCATCTCTCACACAGAAGCGTACCTCTCAGGAACCAGTCTCCCCTGTCCATAAATCCTTAAAAAACAAGTACGTATTTTAACTCTCGATTCTTTGTTATCTCTAAACCGGTTTGAACTTATACAGTGGAGAATTGAAAGCGTTGATTTGATGATCTGAATTTGCAATTGGTTTTCAGTTAGCTAGTAAAGAATTGATTTATTTTTAATTGTTGGTTGCTGCCATTGTTGGAATGTTTGTGGTTGTGATGACTTTGGTGAGTGCTGAATAATAAGCACGGGATGTGTACAATTATGCAAAGGTCATGCCGAATTTTTTGTAGAAAAAGTATTCGTAATATTGTTTTAAACACCGGTTTCTGTTTTAGAAGTGCAACAATTTCTTAAATTTAAAATGCTAGTTTATTTTGTGTTTGCAACCTTAGAGTTAGGCTAGACTAATTGACAATCATCCCAGTCATGCTCCATTAAGAAATAAACATGTGCAACTTAATACAGGCCATATTCTACAAAGGCTCTAACTCACACCTGTGATCTGTTGCACATGTAGTATGGAGCGTGACTGGATGTATGGTGATAGAGGCGACATTTTAACAAAATGCTGAAAGAGTTTTGCAAAGCTGCAGTGCAACACAAGGACAGGACAAAGGCGGAGAAAATTCTATGTCCTTGTGTTGATTGTGGTGTGGTTAGACATTATTCAAGCATCAACCTCGTACAACTCCATGTGAAGACCCGTGGTTTCATGCCACATTATACAAATGGATTTTTCATGGAGAACGTGTTGAAGATAATGCTTCATCTTCCTACAGTCACGATCGGTGTAACTCAAGAACCAGCAGACATTCGATACTACTAACGAGTCAGAACTCCCAAGCGCTTCCGGAGTCAATGTTGACAGTGAGTCGACTTATCATGATGAACAAATTGACGAGATGCTTGATAACGTTGAGGATAACTTTGTCGACCGGCCGGATGAGTATCAAAGGTTGTTGGACGCATCCAAAACGGCGTTGTATCCTACTTGCACTAAGTACACGAAATTGACAGCTATATTGAATTTGTTCAACCTGAAGGGAAGATATGGATTGAGTGACAAGGTTTCACGACATTCCTCGAGCTGATTCATGATATGCAACCGGATGAGAACGGTCTCCCTACGACCACGTATGAGGCAAAGAAATGGGTGTGTCCAATGGGAGTAGAGTACAAAAAAATTCACGCGTGTCCAAACAACTGTGTGTTGTACAGGGGTGAATACGAACATTGGACAATTGCCCGAAATGTTCGTTGTCCCGGTATAAGCATAAAGATGGTGAGTACTCCTCCGTTCAGAAAAAAAGCCCTCCAGCAAAACTTGTTTGGTATTTGCCGATTATACCAGATTCAAACGGTTGTTTGCGAATCCGAAAGATGCAAAGAACATACGATGGCATGCGGAGGGTAGAAAAGTGATGAGAAACTAAGACATCCAGCAGATGGCCTCAGTGGAGAAACATCAATAGACGGTACAAAGAACATTTCGACATGAAGATAGGAATCTGAGGCTTGGGTTATGTACTGATGGAATGAACCCGTACGGCACATTGAGTAGTCACATAGTACATGGCCTGTTCTGCTAGTGATCTACAATTTGCCCTCATGTTGTGTATGAAACGAAAGTACATCATGTTATCTCTCCTGATATCTGGTCCCAAGCAGCCAGGTAATAGCATTGATGTGTACCTTGCCCTCTAATCGACGATTTGAAGCTATTATGGAATGAGGGGACCGTGGTATATGATGCTTATGCAAGAGAGAATTTCACGCTCAAGGCTTTGTTGTTCTGTACCGTCAATGACTTCCCTGCGTATGGAACTTGTCCGGTTACACGGTTAAAGGAGCATTTGCATGTCCCATTTGCGAGGAAGACACTTGTTCGAACCGTTTAAAACATTGTGGGAAGAATGTTTATATGTGTCATCGACGTCTTCTCCCTGAAGATCACCCTTATCGAGTAACGAAGAGAAGTTGTTCAATGGTCAAGCCGAAACTCGTGTGGCCCGTCTACCTCTGAGCTCTGAGGAAGTGTACGAAAAGGTTAAGGACATTGCAAATGTATTTGGAAAACATCAAAACCGGCGAAAAACATTTGGAAAAAGTGCTCTATCTTTTGGGAACTACCTTATTGGCGTCATATTTCTGTGAGACACTGCTTAGACATCATGCACATTGTGAAGAACGTTGGTGAGACAGTGAGTGGGACTTTACTCAATATACCCGGCAAAACAAAAGACGGATTGAAAATCAGAAAGGACATGCAAACCATGGGTATACGAAAGGAGTTACACCCACAAGAGAACGGGAAACGAATCTACCTACCTCCTGCATGCTACACGCTCTCAAAGGCTGAAAAGATTAGTTTCTGCAAATGTCTGCACTCGGTAAAAGTACCGTCTGGGTACTCTTCAACTGGAAGAACATTGTATCGATGAAGGATTAAAACTTTTAGGCATGAAATCTCACGATTATCATGTAATGATGTTACATCTTCTTCCGGTCGCAATTCGAGGAACCGCCGAAATAGGTGCCCCCGAAAATTCTATTTCAAAAAAGACACACCTTTTCGGCGGTTCCTAGCTAGGAACCGCCGAAATAGGTGCATTTTTTTAGACATAGAATTTTCGGGCACCTATTTCAACGGTTGTTGTTACAAACCGCCGAAATAGGGATGCCGAAATAGGTGTTTTTTGTACTAGTGTAGGATAGAAACTCACTACTATATGTGAATTACATGTACAACATACTCACACAACTGAACTGTTTCATACCATCTAGGTACCGATACTATTCAATTTGGTGGTTTCGAAAAGGAATACTACTACTACTCCCTCCGTTCATTAATATCTGTCGTTTTAGGATGTGATTCTTGTTCAAAAATATCTGTCATTCTAGCTTTTTGACATACTTCTTTCTACTTTTACCCCCTACTATTCAATATAAAAGTAATTATTATCTAAATAGAAAAGTAAAAAGTAGGGGCACATGCGCCATTATCCTACTTTTCTTAATAAGTGTGCAAGTTTCTAAAATGACCAGTTATTGTTGAACGGAGGGAAGTATTAATAGGGAGTCCATAAACTATTTGCGACTGTGATGAACACTAGCTCCCTCTCGTTCACGTGACGGAAAGAATCAAGACTCATGAAGAGATGGAAGTGGACCATCCATCAGGGTTCAAATCCCGAATATGGCCACGCACGCAGTCTGACACGTACAACAGGCTTTATCCCACGTGTCGTTCAGATCATAGATATAGAAATCTTTATTCTCTCTCAAGGAGTAGAAGAAGGTCGAAGAAAAAAGACATGATGGACCCATAAATACACGACATTATTTTACATTTGAAGATCGAATAAACACCCGATGGTATGTTGATTTTCGTCCTCTTGATAATACTATTGAATTCGTTCATATACGATAATACTACCCGCACCGTCGCGTTAAATCTTGTCGTGTTTGATTTTTGGCACGTTTTTTCCATTTTAAGGATTAAACAGGTAAGATAAAAGAATTTTTAAAATAAATTTCTACAATATATAGTTTTTCATTTAAGTTTTTTATTGTAAAATTTAAATTTCTTTGAAGATTATATTATCTTATGTTAATATATAGTCAATAACGTATCCAAATAATAAACGGGACAATCACGCATACGAGGGAGTAGTATCTAATCTGCTGGGGACACCCCAGCTGAATGAATGAGATGAAGAAAGGAATGGCCGTGAAGATGGTGGCACGTGTAACAAGATGTGAAAACTATGTTTTTTTTTTCTTTTCCGTGAGAGAGGAGGGGATAAGGAAAGGCATGGAGGTGGACTCAACTGAACCACGCATTTGCCGCCACGTCGATGTTAGGAGGGTCCTACAGATTGAAAGGTGACTACAGTCGATGGGATGGGAACGGCAAGCGGCGAAAGGACCTGACATATGTGGTAGGTACCCATTGGTAAAATCATCCAGAATTACTGGGCCATCTCTTTCTAATTTACTTTAGTTTGTTTTTTCAAGCAATAGGAAAGTTTGTTTGTTTGTCTGATACTTTGAATTTTTGTAGTTATTTACAATTATTTGTATACACAAAATTCTACTCCTCAATCCCGAATTCACCATCTTGTTTATTTTATGGTATATTTCTTCACTTTAATATTAAGTATATAAAATAAAATAATTTTATAAAATTAAATTTATATATATATGGAAGTATATGCAAAATTAAAATTTTTAAAATTAATTTATCTTATATATTAAAAATAAAAGTCAAACAACATATCTAAATAATAAATAGGACGCTCAATTCAGGACAGAGGGAGTATTTAAAATGATGAAAAAATAGTACAAAAAGTTTGAAAAAGGCGTCATTAACCATATCGATGATCGATCTGTTTACTAGTATAACCGACGAGGCTTGCAATAATACATAACAATTCACCGGGAGGGTATGTCTAGCTGCGGCTCTCAATTAATTCCTTTTGTTTTTATTGGGTATGTTTAATACTATGATTATGAGTAGGTAACTGACACTTACTTTGTTATCTTTAATTTGTTAGTTTTGTATTATACAATGTATTGTATGTTATATGGTTATGTATGTACACACCCAAGGAAGGAAAATATACATGTGGATGAAGTTAAGCTTAATTCCAACTGTTTATGATTCAATTGCAATTTCTTGAAGTTGATTTAAAAACACAAACGAGTTAGTACTACTACAAGGTTGCAAAGAAACTCATTTGTACTATAAAATTAAATTATAAGCTATCGAACTTACATCTTAGGAGTATTACATAATTATGCATATGTTTAATCAAACCAATCCCACATAAGAAAATAAAAAAAGAAACACATCTAGTTACTTTTTTGATGCAAAAATAAAAATAAGCACAACATTATTCACGTTGTTGTCGGCAAGACTGCTATGTAGTATTATTTTTTTTTTTTTGCTTAATTAAACTATGTTAGCTAGGTTGGCTGGTTGGGGTCATGATCTCATCTCTTATGTTACGCTAAATCAAATATAATAATAAGGAAACTGCAGCTTATGGTTTAATAATACATTAATAGTAAAAGCATCACCACAGGATAAATTAAAAAATGGAAAGAAATATTAAGATGATCAGGAGGAGCAACCAAGCTAAAACAGACATATGTAACATAAAAATGTGAAACTTTTGTTTTATAAAAAGTAACATAGAAATGTAAAACTGGAACGTGACCGTGACGGAAGTGAGTTGTATAGTATTCGTGTCAAGACCGCAAACCGGTACTACAAATACTATGGTTATGTTGGGTTGCGTTGTGTTACGTCTCTCCGATGAGTTACGTTACTCGGGTTTATCTTCACTTCTTATGAGAAGTAATCTTGTTTGATGGTTTGCCAGGTGGAGCTAGGGTGAAGCTCTGATTTGTGTTTCTACGCTGTAATCTAAAGTAAACACCCGCCGTGAAATTAAGGAGTCAAACATTTGGATGCATCATCATCATCACGCATTGAAGAAAGAGAAGAGATGATAGTGAGTGTGAAAATGACAGACAATATATATTATATATTCTCATGAAATTTCGAATGTATGTGTTGTGTAGCTTATCAAATCACGACAACAAAACAAATGATAATTATAGTAGCAATGTTTAAATGAGAAATCAAATTATATTTTCTTTATAGAAAGAAAAACTATACACGTTGTCACTTTCTATTGGTTCTCCTTTCAAATATAGTAGTCGTGTACTAGATTTATTCTTCTCAGATCGATTAGAGAGAAGAAGAAGGTCCCCTACCATCTTCATTTTTCATCTCTCTACGAAATCCAAAAAAAGAAAAACTATAGTTTTTGAATTCAGGAAACCAAATTTACAGACATGTTAGCAGCGGATCACCACCGGGAATTCTACTCCCCCCTACATAATCATAATCATCATTATCAGCAGCAGCAGCCGCCGCAGCCGCCTTTCCAAATGACAAGTAGCTGCATGGATGAGGAAGACGACAACCTGGATCATCATCATCATCATCATCTTATTTTCCCAGACAGATCAAGATCATCATCATCTTCAGCTTCCGCTTCAGCTTACATACGACGAAGAAGAAGAAGAAGAGTATAGTAGTTAATTACAATACCTGCAACAAGAACAACAAGATGATGATGACGATGATGAACAATTGCAAGTCAAAGAAGAGGTTCAGTGATGAACAGATAAAGTCATTAGAATCAATCTTCGAGAACGAGACGAAATTAGATCCAAGAAAGAAAGTGGAAGTTGCGAAGGAACTTGGTTTACAACCACGTCAAGTTGCGATATGGTTTCAGAATAAAAGAGCGAGATGGAAATCAAAGCAACTTGAAATTGATTATGCAATTTTAAGGGATGATTATAGTAATCTGGTTCATCGGTTTGATTGTTTACGGAAAGAGAAACAAAACTTGGTAACACAGGTATGTTAATTGTTTGATTAACTAGGTACTTTTCAGATATCTAATTAAACTGAACTGGGTAATTAATTTTAAAATGTAATCTTGTTTGATTACAAGTGGAAAATACTACTAGCTAGCTAGCTATATAGTGGTAGTAGTTAGTAGTAGTACCATTTAATTAACTCCATGGATCCCGGATTGATTAAATTAATTTATACTAGCTAGTTAGCTAATCTGCCCATGTTAATTGAATTAAATTGATTTTTAAGAATTAAATTGTTATTTGTGCAGTTGGAAAAGCTGAAGAAGGCTCACCAACGAAAACAAGAACAAGTTAAAGTCGTCGTACACTCCTCCTCCTCCACCACCACACAACAACAACAACAACGAAAGAGATCAAGGATCAGAGAGTACAACTACCACCACATCAGCTACAAATAAGACAAACGACGTCGTAAAGGATGATATCATCTACCAACAGGAAGAACCGGAAGAACAAGGGGAGGATGAGGAGGAAGAGATCAAGTCGGGCAGTAGGAAGTTAATATCATCATCATCCATAGCATTGGACAACCACAATTTATACAATAACGAAATTGATCCTAAAAAACATCACGAGGGAATGGTGTCAGTATTATCAGAGGATGTGTGCAGCAGTGACATAATCAACAACAACATTACTTTAATGGGATGGAAGATGAAATGGAACTCTTAAACATGGTACAAGATCCAGTAACTGCTAATGCAACAGCTTGTGTTGTAGTACATTAACATCTGATGAAGATTGGCATACTAGTACTACACTTATTCATTCACCGGATGGAATGTTATTGTTTGATCAATCCGCCGCTGCAGCCGTGAGTAGTTCTGGTGGTGATGGTGAACAATGGTGGGACTTTTGGTCTTAATTTGTTTATATGAGATAGGATTCAGGTATGTGTGTTGGCTGGTTTGAATTTTGTGGTGTTGTATGTTTTGTGTAATGTGATTGTGCTAGTTAGGTAGCTAGACAGGTGAGTGTGTGTGTGTGTGCGTTTGTGAGTATGGACTACTCTAGCTACGTAGTTTGATTAGAAGGATGAGTAGGAAATTCGAATAAGTTAATTGAACATGCTATGAATATGAACACACTATGATCTGTTCATGAGAGAGCGGAGATGTATATGTATATTTTATAGCTTAGCCATCATGCATGGAGTTAGGTCTAGGTAGGTTGTGTTCATATATAAATAGTATGTACTCGATCGATTGTATATAAATAAATATATAGAGGATTTTGAAGTTAAATATGTCTAATGAATATTGCTTGTTTAATCAGAATATATATTTTTTATGGTTACCGTAATGGATAGGTTTCGAACCTAGGATCTTTTGTTCTTTATAACACTCTTCTACCGACCAAGTCATAGGGGCTTGAGTTAAAGAGGGTGCAACAGGGGACTTCTGAGGAGGTCACCCATTCTAGTACTGCTTTCGCCCAACACGCTTAACTTCAAAATTCTGATGGTAGTACTGGTATGGTCGCACTCAATCCATATAACCACAGGCACGAAGCAACTAGATTTATCCTGACCGAGCTTGGAAGCATCAACTTGTGACTCGGGCGAGGCGGTGTTTGCGGATGCGAGAAAAAAAAAAAGCGAGAGATTCCGGTTAATTACTTAGATGCCCGCATCAAAATTGAATGCGAATTTATCAATTTGGTACGAGGTTAAGATTGTAGACGACACACATATAGTTACTTATACATCAAATTCAAATCATTAATGCTGCTATCTAGCTAGCAACTTCTATCTGTTCAATTCATTGTCACGGAGCTTGAGAAAATGGTCCAATAACAGACATCTATCTTCTCCACCTTATAGTTTCCGTCTCCGTGAAGGATACCGAGTCATTTGTTTAACAGAGAATAATTAAGGTTGCTAAATTAATTACCTACATCTTAATCGTTTATTGTAGGGCACACACATACTTTTGTGCATAACGTATTCAACATTCACCAACAACAGGTTTATAGGGGAAGGCGACGGTGTTTGGACTTTGGAGTAATTCGAACAAGACAAAATAATGATGAGATGAGATGACGATTGTTCAGCACTCATATGCTATATCGACGGGCTGTGTTTGGTTCGCACTTCTCCTAACTGTGGGTTTTAATGGTCTCATACTTGCAAGCCCAAGCCCATCATGACCACTGACAGAATAGCTCGTTACTACTGTACAATAGTTCTAATATTCGCGGTAGCAGCGTGTTGGAGATTAATCTTCTTTCCCAAGTTACTTGTCCATTTATTAATGGTTGTAATTATAACACATACCACATGTCAACTCAGAATATGTTAATTATGGTAGCTTGTTTTTTTTTTTCACAGTTAAACCTGTTTTCACATTAAACATGCGGTTGTATGATAGTCGGATTGCATTATGTGTCTGCTGGTGGCCTCCAAAGTTTAAATATAATTTTATATCTATTTTAGTATCTATTTTATTAGTTTTCTTCTATTTTATTCAAACACTACATCCAACTATCCTTTCCCCTCATCATCCTTATACCAACTTTTTTGCTTCATATGATTATTATTTAAAAAAAAAAGAAAAATAAGACATGTTTAGGCCTACAATTGACATCATCCTTATACCCTGGAGTTGATGGATTTCCTATAGCTTTCTTCCAGCAGTTTTGGCACTTAGTTGGCCCTGCTTTATGTGAGTTCATTGTGAATGCTTTTAGGAATAGCTCCTTTCACACTGATATTAATAAAACTATATTGACCCTTATCCCAAAGGTTGATTGCCCCATTAATATTTGTCAATTTAGACCCATATCTTTATGTCAAGTTCAGTACAAGATCCTTTCTAAAGTCATTGTTAATCGTTTAAAACCTTTGCTTCCTAATTGGATTTCAGCTTTTAAGTCTAGCTTTGTTCCTGGTCGTAGCATTTTTGATAATATAATTTTAGTTCAAGAAGCAATTCATTTCATGCGTCACACTAAGTCTAGAGATGGGTTTATGGCCATGAAATTGGATCTTGCGAAAGCTTATGATCAACTAGATTGGGGCTTTATCAATGATACATTGAGGTGTTTAAATCTTCCTGATTCTTTAAGACGTTTAATTATGCATTGTATTTCGACAGTCTCCTATCAAGTTACCATCAATGGGAGATTGTCTAATTGTTTTATGGCTGGGAGAGGTGTGAGACAGGGGGATCCTTTATCCCCTTATATTTTTGTTTTATTTCTTGAAGGTTATCTCAACTTATACAGGCTGCAGTTAATAGAAAGGAATGGAGACCTTTACACTTTGGCAAAAAGATACTGAGGTGTCTCATGTTTTCTTTGCGGATGACATGTTGTCATTTGGTGGCTACCCCTAGACAAGCAAGGGTGATGCGTGGTTGTATTGATGATTTCTGTCATGCCTCAGGTCAGGTTGTTAGTTTTGAAAAGTCATCCTTATTTATGTCCAGCAATGTTAGCAGTGAAAGGGCTAGAATAATCAGTCTTGAAGCTGGTATTCCTCACAAGAATGAGTTTGGTAGGTATCTTGGGGTCTATATGAGACAACGCAACTCTAATGGCCGTATACATAATATGATCATGGAAAAGGTAATTAAAAGGTTGTCCGGCTGGAAGGCAACTTCTCTATCTATGGCTGGTAGGGTATGTTTGGTTAAAAGTATTGTTGCTTCCATCCCTGTCCATGCAATGCAGTGTCAGTTATTGCCATATAAAACTTGTGATTCTATTGATAAGTTATGCAGGGATTTTGTATGGGGCCATACTGCAGAGGTGAGGAAATTTCATCCAATCCCTTGGAACCAGTTCTGCAAGGGTAAATCAGTAGGTGGCTTAGGCCTTAGGGGCTCTAGGCTGATGAACAAAGCCTGTTTTGGTAAGGTTTTTGGAAGTTAATTTCTAGTCGTAAGAGTGTGCACCATAAGATCCTTTTAAGGCGGTATAAGAATTTTGAGTCTACTAGGGGCTCAGCCACATGGAAAGGTATACAAAAAGTTGCCCCATTAGTTCAGAAGGGTACCCGGTGGGTTCTCAGCAATGGTAAATTCTTAATTTCTGGACTGATAGTTGGGTTTTAGAGGTGCCTCTGCTCTCTGTAGCTAGGAGTCCTATCCCTGACAATATGGTCAAGGAGACGGTGGATAAATTCTGGGATGTCTCAGAGGGATGGAGATGGAATAAGTTTATGCATCTGCTACCTAATAACCTGAAAGAAAAGTTTGAGAACCTGAGTGTCTTTCATGAAGCTGAGAATGATTTTATTTCCTGGAAGCATAGCTCGTCTGGTGATTATTCTGTCAAATCGGCCTATAAGTTATTTGATAATAGCTTTTCACATAACATGTTTACTCAGTCTTCTATACAGGATTTCCAGAATCTATGGAGAGCTAAGGTGCAGGAGCTAATGAAATTCCATATGTGGAGAGTAATGAATATGGTCTAATGAGACTAATGTAATTCGGAGGAGAGGGGATTTACTGACAATTCCTCTTGTTGTTTTTGTAGACAGAGGAATCGTTGTTACATATATTCAGAGACTGTGTGATTGCAAGGAAGACTTGGGATAGAATTGTAATGGCTGCAGATCGCTATCGATTCTACAGCTCCCACTTTCACACGATTGGATACATTTGAATGTTTCTCAATCTTTTATGTTTAATGTTAATTACAATTGCCTGGTTGTGTTTCTTACTGTGTGCTTTCACCTCTGGAAGTGGAGAAACAGAAAACATTCACTGATAACAACTTGGTATGCTTCCTTTTCAGATCATTACTAAAGCATTGGCGCACAATAAAAGAGCATGGAAGTTACATGAGATGTTACCTGGTGAAGGAGAGCTGATGCGGAACCAAGCCACACACGCCTCTTTCCCAGAAGGATGCAGCTGCTTCTACATTGATGGGGCTGTAAACCCCTCAACCAGCATGGCAGGAATTGGCGGCGTGTGCAGAAATTCAGAGGAACGGTGGCTTACTGGGTTTGCAGCAGCTGTTGGTAGCTCTGATGTTCTCACAATGGAAGTGAAAGCACTGATGGCCGCTCTTGAAGTCTCGAAGAGTCAGAATTTTAGTAATGTCTGTTTTCTGTCATATTCCTTGTCGGTGGTTTCATTAATACAAGAGTGTCCAATGTGTCATCCTCTTAGGCCTTTGAAACTCAAATGTAGAAAAATGATGGATGGGGGGGGGGGTTTCCAAGTTAGGCATATTTCCAGGTCACAAAATGACCTTGCAGACGCTATGGCGAAGTATGGTCTTCATAGGAGCACTCAGATGGTTTTGTTTGATGCCCCGCCTAGGTGGGTGATGCAGTTCTGTATTCTGTAATGTAAGTTCATCCATTAATAAATAGAGGGTCTCCCTCCATGTTTCCACCAAAAAAAAGAAAACTAACGTGGATAACTAGCTTAACTCCGAACTAAAACCCACATAATCATGGTATCCTTCGGAAACTAAATTCACCGAGACCATAGCTTACTTAGCTAGTCTCGGCACACCAGGCACGCTTGCCTGTAGAGCTGATCAAACGGGCAGGTTGGGTTGGGTCGGATTAACATTAAATTTTAGATGTGAATGGGTTTATATATTTGTCTAAGTTTGGTTTTAATTTTATTTCAAACCGGGTAGGTCCGGATTTATTTTAATCGTTGTCATTGTCCGGCCCGCGCTACCCGATTTTATAATTTATTAAATATTATTATTAATTTTTTTGAAAAAATATATAGATTATTTAAAATATTAATATATATTAATTATAATATGTATATATGTTGTATATAATATTAATAGATATTATATATAATTTAAATAAATAGTAAAAGATATTATATAAAGTTAAATTAAATATATACTGCCTTTGTTATAATACTTGATTTTCTAGTTATAGGCACAAGAATTAAAGACAAAAAATTTAGACTATTTTGCCCTTAATTTTTGCATTGGGAATTGAAATAATTTGCAAAGTAGAGTTGTGAAATAAAGATGAGGAATAGAATTGAAAAGTAGATGACAAAAAGACTAGAATACGTTATATTTTGAAAATAGTGAAAAGACCCAAATAATCATATATTGAAAATAAGAGGGAGTATAATATTATATTTATAAAACAATATAAGATAATAAACCGGGCCGAGCTGGGTTTAGTTGCGGGCCTAAAATTTTGCTGAAGTCTTGTCTGGTTTTTTATCCGGGCTTGATTTGTTGTCCAAACCCGCCCTGGATTTTTTTTGGGTGGGCTTTTCGGGCTTTATTTTCAGGCCAGACCGGGTCAATATTGATCAGCTCTACTTGTCTGTCCACTGAGGGGAAGTTCATGAAATAAAAATATTTTGGAAACTGGATTTCTCATGCTGATGTAGAGAATTGTCCGTGCCCTGGGACCGCTTGGAACCAAGCCTGGTCAGCCAGCCCGGTTTTACTTTAAAAGAGATCGATACTGTACAGGACTAACTTGGGACCGTGTGAAGTTGGGTTCGATTGGACCCAGTCAAGGACCAGCTTTGGGACTAGGACCAGTCCTTTTTTTTAAAAAAAAAAACTGTAATTCAATAGGAACCGATTGTATTTTAAAAGACTAGTAGCTCTTTCTAAGCCTAAATTTATGAACCCAATGATCTTAAGAAACAAAAGTCTACTAGCTCAGAGTCTACCTACTCCACTTATGATGATTATCTTGAGTTAACTTTTAATTTGGGTGATAATGAGGTTGTTGATGCTCTCAAGTGGTGGGAAAGCCAGCAATCAAAGTTTCCTATCTTAGCATGAATTGCACGAGACATCCTTGTAGTTCATGCCTCAATCGTTGCTTCTCAATCAGTATTTGACATGGGTAAATGCGTGTTGGGCACTAGAAGATCAAGCTTGACGCCATATTCAATAAAGTTAGTGTATGCAAGTACGATTGGGAAGCTGTTGAGATATGCTCACAAGGACGAAATCAAGAGAATGCTCCTTGTAGAAGATGATTGGTTGACGTTGAACTCCAGGAGTTCAGATCAAGGAGCTTTTTTTTTTTTGATCAGTGGGCTACTGAAGTAGCGAATAACCAGAAAACTGGTTTACACAGCTAGGGATTCCTCCCAGCCAAGGGGACATTTAGTTCGAGAAAACCAAGCTACAAAATAATTGAAGAAACTGAAAAAGACATAACAATGAGCTAAACGGGAATACAAATTTTGAGACCGATGCCCTTTTGCAGGGAGGCACTGTATGTTGGTTACTGCCTCTTTTCTCTCAAAAACTTGTCTCCTTGTGATGATCTCCAATATATAGACTTCAACCTTAAGCTTCCCGCAGTGAGCTTTATTCGGCCCTAAATCTCATCCAGGCCTATTGACCACTTTCGGTCCTCATACTGTTTCACAAGATCTGTGTAATATAAGTCAAGGAGGTCTTAGTTTCATTTCTTATTTTCTCCTTCAATTCTTGCTGGTTCTTCTTGCCTTACCGCATTGCCTCAGTATACGGTCAATGTTAGCAAGAGACTTGCTTGGATATGGATAGTTGATCCGTAGGCGCTGGCCATACTTAAAACATTGTCTTGCTTCGGCAGACGGCTTGTAACTGGCATGTTTACTCTTCTTTGAACGTTGCTTGCTTTGCTTGATGTTCGGATGACATAGGAGTGCTTGATTGAGTTTTAGTTTATAATGTTTGTAATATTAAGATATTGGTCGAACTTTGAACTTGGAAATTAGAACTTAATTAGTATACAAACTACTAGTAGAACTATAACATAATTAGGATTGTAATAATAGAACTATGTGGGCTTTGGTTCCTTTAGTATATGTAGACAACTGATCTTATTATACAATACACAAGATTATATAAAAAATATTATCATTTTTATTATAACTTTACAGTATTACTCACTAACCATAAATTACACAAAATCTATCATTAAAAAAATCTCAGTTGTAACTCGGGACCAATTGTAGTGCTAAAAAAAAAAGGAACCGACACCAGGACCAGAACTGGTTACTAGGGGTGAACAAAGGGGCAAGTTATTATGGTTATCTGAAATAACCGTTTTTTTTTCGGGTTTCGATCACCGTATTTTTAACCGTCTTACTAAAGTTCGGTTATTTCGTTTCAAACAGTTATCCGTAATAAAGTATGGTTAACAGATATTGAAGTTCAAACTTCGATTATTCGTGATAACCGAACTTTTATAAAAATATTTTTATAATTTTTTAACTTAACCTAATAATTTTATCTAATATCTCACTACTTATTCAATTAGGTTTAGGTTTTGATTATTTAGTTGAAGAATGTTTGGTTATTTAAGGAAGTTCGGTTATTTCAGTTATTTCAAGAACTTCAGTTAGCGGGCGGTGATAGTTATTAGTGTAACATAAAAATGGGTTATCGGTTAAAACGATTATTGGTTAAAATGGATATTAGTATTAAATTCGGTTAATTCGGTTATAACTGAAATAATCAAACACCCTATTTAATTTCAAGGGAAAATTATATGCCCCACCCTTGATATTCAAAATTACACACACACACACACGAGGTTTCACAAATACTTTCCCCACCCACGTGGTTTCCACTGTTTTGCATCCAATTTTTTTCTAATTTTTGTTCAATTTAAAATATGCTTAAACGTTGTCCGAGATTGATGAAATTTTACATGGATGATGCTAAATTGTTATATTTTGGTTCAGTGACAAATTTAAAGTTTTTTAAGCTCAAATGTGACATGTGAAACCCAATGAAAATGTGAACTTCGGATTTGACATAAAATTAAAATATAACTCATTAGCATCATCCATGTAAAATTTCATCAATTTCGGACAATGTTTAAGCATCTTTTAAATTGAACAAAAATTAGAAAAGTGGTTGGATGAAAAATGGGCGAGACCACGTAGGTGGAAAAATGAAACCTTGTGGGTGGAGTGTGTAATTTTGCCAAACGTCATGGACGGGACATGCACTTTCCATAATTTCAAGCTTCGGTTAACAGATATCCCACTTTGACCGTTTGCTCCCCTAATGAAGCGGTGACAATTTGAACACTACCCATTTAACCAACACGAACCCGACACGAAATTAGCGAGTTGTGTTTTTTAACGATTTATACGATTAAACGGGTCAACCCGAACACAACTTTATTAATAAATGTGCCGGGTTTGGGTTTAACATATGTATCCTGTTAACCCGTTTTCGTAATTTATATTAAATAAATACATATTATAAATTATAGAATAATTATTTTTTTTTATCAAATTTTAATATTAATAAGATATAAAAATATTAAAAATTAAGTATTTTAATTTAAAGTAAAGTCAATAATATCATAGAATGACAAAACTATTGTTAATTTATCAAATTATTTTCTTATATATAACTAAATAGGTTAGGTTTGAGTTTAATATATACGGATGTGAGTTTCAAATTTAAACATGATTAATTAATTGGGTTGGATGGGCCAACCCGTTTAATAAACAGGATGGGTTGAGTTTCATATTTGAACACGATTAATTAATTGGATTGAGTCCTATAAACAGATCAATTTTAGATTTAGCTTAAAACGACCGATAAACCCATTATACCACTCCCTGCCACTAATTGTAATTAACGATCCCGGACCCGTTGAGCTACAGACCCACCCGTGATCAGACAACAAAAGTTGGAAGTTGGGGAAACTGGACAAGCTATGCAGACGGTTTAATAAAGTCCAGTCAGCTTTACAAGGCTATCCAGAGTCACAAACACAATTTGCTTGGGAAACTGCGATTTATATGTTGGGACCCGTCCCATAGATATTACATGGGTTGGATAACGGTTTGCAATTTTTGAATTTCGCATGCCAATGGCTTTACGGTCTCAAAAGAATGTAAATCCCTAATCCGAAATGCAAGCTTTCACCAGTCGATGGTTAATTACTCTGAAGGGCGGCAACGACGCTAGGCCCAAGCTGAAAATAAAAGGATATTAGATGAGGCTCTGAATGAAAATGCCTAGATCCATGTTTCAGCCCAATTTAAAATATTAATCTTAGCCATCAGGTTACCGATGGTCTCCCCGACCAAAAGGGTCATTGTTACCAGCCCTAAGCCCATGAACCCCCGTTATTGATGAAGGTCTAACCCCCAAGTATTCCTATACCCATTTTTGAACCGATCCCTAGTTTCCCGCAAATCTATTACCACACATGTGCTACAATCATCGAAAAACACGTAGGTAGGGGTGACTAATTAATAAAAAAAGTCATTTACTCCCTAGGTTAAGCACCCAATCCGAGGGGTGTTTGTTTTGAGGTAATCAGCTTTTCTTGTTGTTTGTTTTGTCAGTTTTTCCTATTTTCAGGAAAGAGAAAATGGATTACATCAAACCCTCTATCTTGATTCCCCACCCCTACGAGGAAATGAGATTCTCTTTCCCTAGTACACTTTGACGAGGACATATGACAATTGACCTGTGACTAATGACCATTGACCGGCGATCGATAAATGTTGGCCAGCAATTAATGACCGTTGACTGGTTGCCGGCAGCTGTTGACCATTGACGGTAACCGTTGATCAGTTATTCATTTCATTTCCTCCAGCTCAAACAAACTACCAGGAAATAAAAGGGAATTCTTTTCAATTCCTCTCCATTCCCTTCCTTGATTCCATTCCGCTTCCCCGCCTAAAACAAATGCCCCCTAAATGTTTAAACACCGAATACAAGTTATTTGTTGATATCTTCTTCTTCATACTCAGGGGCGAAGGCAAATGGGTCATAGGACTCCACATTTTTCAAAAATGTGACTCTGTATATTATAAAAATTGTAATGGTATAATGGGTAGCGGTGAAGTAATGTTTGAGTTGTGTTAGGTTTGAATCTCACTTATGACATATCATTGAATTTGAATAATTTTTTAAGGGTCACTACACTTTCATAATAGTGACTCCATATATAATATATCCTGACCCCGCCTCTGTTCACATCCATGCGTAGATAAAGTTATATAACTTATAACTTTGTTATATACTCCCCTAGTAGGCGAAGGGCTAGAGATAGCAAGAGAACAAGGACACGAAGTAACATTAGAAGCTAAAGAGAAAGTAAAAATGATAACAACCTAAGAGTGAAAATTGATAGTTTTTCTTGTGTTAGTAAACTCTCGTGTAGGGTATTAGCATATGAATGTCAAATAAATGAGGAATATTTATATTTATAGATCATGTAAGGTAGTTTTGGGTAAGTCTAAGGGTAGGTATGTAGGCTTTCGGTAGGCTATAGCTTTTACTGTTTCTTCCACAATTGTGGTTTACTTGGCCTTGTGCCCCTAATTAATAAAAACAACATGGAGCTAGTTAAGATATCAAATTTTCATGAAGATCATGCATTGGAATATTCAAAGCTTTTTACTTGAAGGGAAAAAATTAGTAAAGGGGTGGAGTATATATAAAGGTTACTAGGAGGATCAAAGCTCTAAGCAAGTGCACAAAGAAGGCAACTGAAGAGGGATAAAATAGAAACGAAATAATTGGTTGACTAGATTTGCAAAACTGTAGAAAGGAAAAGGAGGTAGATGCTGATAAGGTTTGTAAATCCAAAATTCTTCATGGAAATATGATATGTAGGCTTGTATGCATATTAAATTTTTGTAAATCCATCCATATTTATACATCACTATCCTTTATATATAAAAAATTGGTGATTGTCTAACCAAATCCTCGCCGACTGGCGTAGATAGGGTTTTGCTCTCCAAGATTTCCTGATGACAATCTCTTCACTTGGATAGCGAGAGGGCAGTAGCCCAGTGGCCATAGGTGGTCTTATTTGATATATATAGAGGTGCTCAAAACTTGTCCGGTCCGGTGACTCGACCCGGCCTGGAAAAAAGCCCGGTAAGCCTGAATCCGACGGGCAGTTCGGGCGGGCTTGGACAAAAAAATAGCCCGAATAAAAAACCGGGCCGGACCGCGGAAAATTTTCAAGCCCGTGGGCCAAGCCCACCCGACCCAATTTTCAATATTATTTATTTTTTTCAAAAAATATATATAAAATAATGTATATCTTATATTATTTGATATAATACATATATCAAAATTATATTAAATATACATATAATATAAAATTTTACTCAAATTTATATATATAATAATGATTTTGAAATTAAATATATATATATATTAATTTTTTTAATTTAAAAATAAAAATAAGTAAATAACCGGGCCGGGCGGGCCGGGCACCGGCGGAGCTGAAAAAAAATCGGGCCTAGCCTGGCCCGGTCCGGATATATAAAAAACCGGGCCCGGTCTCCATGAGTAGGCCCGACGGGCTCAAAAAGTCTCCCTGACCCGGCCCGCCCGCCCCCCCGCCGCCCAGATCATCACCTCTAAATATATACAAGCCTATTATAGTTATTTGCTGTTCTTTATAACCCCAAATCATGTATACAAGACTCAAAATGCTAGGTCACTATACACAGTAATGAGAGAAACTATAATACAATATTTTATTTTCTCTATCCCCGCATCCCTTCCCACTCGCAGCGAGGATTCCATCTTCCTCTTACAGTGATGGTTCCGTCTCCCTCTCACAGCGTGAGTCTATTCCCAAAATTGAAGCTTCTCCTCTCCCCCTCTCATTAATTTCTCCACATTTTTTAGGTCATCAACAATCTCTTCAGATAATCCATTTCTCTTCTGCTTGTCTCTTATTTCCTTGCCTCACATCTTCTTGGTTCCATTTCTATTGTTGGTCTTAACTGATTTAAGCTTTTCACTTCTTACTTCTGTGGTTGTGGCCCCTTCTAACGGTTTCCCTTTTTTCCTTTCTCCTTATTTTTCTATTGCTCCTTTTGAATTTTTCTCTTGCTGTTGAAATATACCCTCTGCTTGTCACCATATCCATTAATCTTTTACTAGGGTGGCCTGACTTTTGCTTGATTTTGAGACTTTGCATCAAAATGAATAAGGGTGGCGATTCGGTTTAATGGGTCGGGTTGAAGCTCACCCATATACCTAGACCCGGCAATTTGGGTTGCTGGGTCGGGTTGATATCAACCCTAACCCAACCCATTTAAAATATCATCAACCCATGCCCAACCCAAAAATGGATGGGTCAGAAAATCATGACCCTAACCCAACCCGTTTAAAATCCTTCAACCCTAACCCAACCCACCCAACCCATTTTTTAAGCATGCAATAATTTAGACGGATTAGGAGTAGACTTTAATAAAAAAAATCCAAAAATATCCAGAGCTAACTAATTAGGATGAAACAAAAGGAAGAGAAGTAATCTTGCTTGATCGACCCAACTTTAAACGAATTTCATGTTATGCAAAGAATGTAAAAGTACTACACCAATTTCCCATGAATAGAATAACACGTACTTTTTCCATAAGTTTATATTTATTAATATGAGCATAAAGCTCTACCAATGTTGGGGAGGAATCCTATCTAGATATGCACATGATCCTAGTGCCCTTAATAAAGAAGGAACGAAAATGAAAATCTTCATTATGCATTAGAGAAATATACTAAAGAAATCTTCTAAAGTTAGAAATAATTTATAAACTGAGAGCTCAAAGCCTTTAACTATGACTAATAGTTTTAAAAATAATTACACCTGTTTAAAATGAGTGCTCATGCTTGAGAAAAGTAAAATCACAATCACTTAATCGTTACAACAGTTGAAGAACTTCTATGCAGCACGCTATCTGTATTGTTGGCTTCAAAATTTACTAAGAGGTCTATAATCAAGATCCTACTTACAAAAAATACATATCACCTACTTTTGTTCACCATTCTAGAAAATCTAAACATACATATATTCTCAAGAACAACTATGGCAGTGAGAATAAGAAAAACAAACCTTGGGCAGAGATGAAGAGCGACATAGACATGAACAACGACGTAGAGATGAAAAATGGATGTGAGTCTACAAGACGAGAGTATTTGAGTTTTCAACATTATGTTAAGGTCTGGTTGGGCCCTTTGTTTGATATGCAGCTGGTTAGGCCATCTGTTTAGTTAAAAGTATGTGATATTATTAAAGGTGGGATAGTCCAACTGCACTTGGGCTTAAGGCTAAGGTATAGTTTCATCTGAAAATAACATATATATAATTGTGAATTAATTATTAACAAATATATTTTCGGGTTTCGGGTTGGGTCATGGGTTATGATCTACCCTAACCCAACCCACAAAATTAGCTTATTACCCTAACCCAACCCAAAAATAGATGGGTCAATAATCAAGACCCTAACCCGCAAAAATATGGGTTGGGTTCGGGTTGGGTTTCGGGTTGGGTCAAAATTGCCAGGTCTACATATACCCGACCTGATTAAAATTGTATTGACCCATACCCGACCCAATAATATTCGGGTTACAAATTATCAACCCATACCCAACCCATATAAAATGATTAAACCCATACCTGACCCGTTTAACCCAACATAATTAGGCTATGCAAAATTTAAAAGACCTGAAATTAAATTTTTTATATTATTGCTCAAACGGAGTTACAAATGAATGAAATCATACATTCAATATGGTAGATATTCCAGAGTTTTCATTATCCTCCGTCTTTTTTCTTTTCCACATACATGTCGTGCTTAGTGGCACTTAATAGAAGAAGGTGATGTGTACGCGCCTGGGCCAAATATAACTGTGTTTTCTCCTTCAGAGTATAGAATCAAAACATAGACAAAAATCTTCAGAGTACAGAAGAGATAGGACCACAGTGGGAGCTGTGGAGGAGAGAGTAGCACACTGTCTTTTGATAATCCACATAACGAATACTCTTGTTTTGGCTTTACAAAGAAATACAACAAAGTAGTATTATCAAATAAACAACCTCTCATAAAAAAGATACTACATAATCTGTATTATACTATTAGTAGGTTAGCACTTGCTTAGTAATATATTTATATATTTATATTTTTATCTATTCATTTATTTATTATTATTTTTAATAAAATAAAATAAACGGGTCGGGTTGACTACGGGTTAGGACTTTAAACCCATACTCAACCCACAAATTTAATAGACAACCCATACCCGACCCAATAATTAAATGGGTCAATAATCGTGACCCAAACCGTTATTTTCGAGTTGGGTATGGGTAGGGTTATCGGTTGGGTAAAAATTGCCACCCCTAAAAATGAGTAGTTTAAATCGATTTTTTGGTGCATTGTTTTCTACCTATACGTGGATCTGCACATGCGAGTGTTTGCGACGGTCTCTTCTTTACCCACCTGTTGATTGCCAATGGATTTGGCTTTTTTAAACCCAAAACAATCATGCATTGCTTGAGGTTTTGGCTGTTTTGGGTTCATTGTGGTGTTCTTGGCTTTGGTGGTCTTTTAAGCAGGTTTTATTCGTTTCAGGAGGCTCCAGGTAGAAGTTCTTTAATTGCTGATTTCTTCACCTCCGGTTTTTGCATGGCTGGATTGGTAGCGGTTGGGATGAATCAATCTGTTTTACTTTGTATCCCTTTTTTTTTTTGTGGGATGTTGCATCATTTCGTGATCTCGTCGCTCAGAGGCATCGGTGGCTCCCTCGCACGGTGGTTGCATGTCTTTCGTTCGGCTAGTTAAGAATTGCATTGGTCGGATGTTAACAGTAGCAGGAAACAAGGGAATCACTCTCTTGGAGCAGAGGCGGTGGATGTGATGTTAATGCAGACGGTGATAGGAGGGGTTTTCTATCCTCTTGTAGACTTCATGTCCTTGCTTAATTTGGTTGACATTTAGTTTATGTTTCATTTTCAGTTCTCATGTTTTAAGTGTCCTAGTTTGTTATTATTATTAGGGGCTTTAATTCTGTTCGGTTGATGGAGTCCTTGGTTTGGTCGTCGTTGGAATATGTGGCATCATCATTGGAAACCCTCTGTGTTCTTAGCTTGGCATCTTCAATACAAGCACTCTTTGTTGCAATCCTTTAGAAGGATGATTCTCTTCACAACTCTATAGACAACCATCCTTGCGAACAAGGTTGACCTTAATTGTTTACACAGTTTCGGTTTGCGTGAGTGTGTTATCTCAGCATTTAGGTTTGGGGATTTCATGGTGATGCACATGGTTTCAAGTCTTTTGTTGGGTGGGGGCGGTTCTCTTGGTCCATTTGTATTTTCTACTTATGATCTTAGGCTTGTAATCTATCCATCTTAATATATCTAGTCATTTTTTGAAAAGAAATATATTTATTTTCACTATCCATCTAGCTACTAGCAGTTACTCCCTAAAATAGGTCGTTTTGGAGATGAATCTGGATTCATCTTCAAAATGATTTATATTAAAAATAGGAGGTGTATTTCAAAGTTGGTATTGATTGCTGAATGCTGCTGTTACAAAAAATAAAAATTAAATTTCTCTTAGAGATCGCGTTCATTATTATTGGAATTTTAAAGACGCATATGGTTATCGATGAACTACAACCATGATCTAAGCTATTACATTGACGACTGGTGATTAATCGTATATTTTACCGATAATGTAGACCATTTTTAAATTACTCTACATATGTTGCGTCATGTGTGGAATATTTGTCTACCAACATATATTATGTATATATGGTGAAACAAAATTAAACAAAGGCTAGTGTTACCCAATAAAGAATCATATCATATCATTGTTATCTTTTTGCTGTTCATGAGTTAGCTCATTATCATGACCAGAAAGAAAGTGAGAGAATCGAAGGATTCGCTTTTCATACGTTACATCATTTTGCTCACATACGTATGGTACTTATAGGCTACCTGAAACTCGCGTCTACATATATAAACTTATACAAAGGATGGCCTTCATGATGAGATTAACTAAACTTTTAGAGAAAAGACGAGGATTTTGTTTGGACAGTGTGAGAAAAATTAGATAAGTTTTTAAAAATAGGTCAATTGGATAATCAACACTGATCAAGAACACTTTTTTATTCACCACAAATCCAAATATTTATTAGTTCATGTCGGTAACTGGAGATACCCAATGATAATAAAGTCAAGTGGGTTTTGCAAATTGAGAGGTTTGCCTCTTCGGGATTTGAGCAAATTGTCACTTAAATGCCTTTCCATTTGAGTAAGTTTTATTAATCTTTTACAATGAAATCCAACTCCACAATGAATCGAAGAGGTAACTACTAACTACGATTATCTAGATTCACTATGTAATTAAGGTGACACTAGAGCTTAACCTATCTCTAACTAAGATATGGATAATATTTATGCCCTAGTTGCGTATTGACTGAATAATAAAGCAACGTATATTATCTGTTGTCACTTATTTGAATGATCCCAGTCTTTCTTCCAAGATTGATGTGACCGTAAGTAGCGGAATTGTTCTTTCTGAACAACTGTAAATCATTCATCTCGTGAGCTTATCTCCTCTTCAAAAGCAAAAACTAAATAGATACGGGCTAGATTCCGTAATAAACGCGAGAATCTAATTAATAGTGTTTGCTAGTACTCTAGTTAAAAGTCATTTCTACTTTTTTTTTTTCTTGTACCAACATATAAGGAAAAGAACAGCATATATTCGATGGCGTTTGATCATTAATACCCAAATTACGATTAAATATCCAAACCACCTTGTCAAAAGTAATCATTTTCAAATATCTTTCTACCAAAAGCAATGAAACTTTAACGAAGATTCTTCCGCCCGCCTTCTTGGGCTAGTTGTAAGGGGGATCTCCCTTTTCCCCAACCCAAAAAGAACTAGGTCATGCATTACTATATTCAGCTAGCCGTATCCACATACGTCTAATCGAAAAAGAAGGGAGGAGAATTTCCAAGGTACTACTATTAATCATTCAACCCGGATTTGAACCTTTACTTTTCGGATATGGTATCAAATATTGGTCTAGCACTTTTCAACTGAGATATGTTTGCAAGATAAGTGGAGCTGTCATCAGACTCAGTAAAAGTGACTCGAACTCGAAAAATTGAACTGAATCAATCCGATCGGAACCCACATCTTAACAGAAAATTATAATTTAAAAATGACCAGAAATCCAAAATAAACCGACTATTGTATAATTGAAATAAATCACAGTCCACAACCATCCAAACCAATTCATCCAAACCAAAATCAACTGAAGTCACCCATAACCTGACGATGACCCGAAATCCGTGGTTACAAATAACCGAAAATCAACTGAATTGAACCCAAATCGAATGTGACCCGAACGACTATATTTAATGTGACCTGAATGAATATATTATAATTAGTTATAGCAGATGATGAAGATGAAATAAAACACACCCAATAATAATTAGGGATTGATATATTCTGGTTTTAATTAGTATAATCAAGGCTAAACACTACTAAAATGAGCTACATACGATTATAGTTACGTAAGCAAAAAAGAGGGAAAGACATTACTCAACAAAAGTAAACGATCAAACCAAATGACTATACCAGTATACTAGATACACATCATTTTCCAAGGCATAGAGACTAAAAATTATGTTAAGTTTAGTATTTTTGGATAAAAGAATGTTAAGATAAATGGTAGTTTAGTAATTTTGGATAAAGAATGTTAAGATGATTACCATTTATAAATCATTATGCCAAAGATGTTACCATATACATCTCCCAACTTTTTTTTTCTTCACAGATCACCTACTTTATTTTCTGTCAAAACTTACATGTTGGTTACTAATGAATAACATGATACAATTATAATTAATTGTTGTTAATCTTTCTATGAATTCATAATCATACTTGTATAACACTCCCTCCGTCCCACCTTGACTGTCCTATTTACTATTTGGACATGTCGTTTGACTTCAATTTTTAACATATAAGATAAATTAATTTTGAAAATTTAAATTTTGCATATGATTCCTTACATGATAAACTATATAATACAAAATTTAGTTTTATAAAATTATTTTACCTTACATGTGTTAATATTGAGGTGGAAAAACGTGCCAAAAAGCAAACATGACACTTATGACGGGACGGAGGTAGTAGTGAAATTCTTATGCACTTTTCAATATTATTCTATTACAACTGATGGTTAGCATCATAGTACGGATTCAGTAAACTCTAAGTTGTCATAACATGGCCCGCACACACCTGGTGTGACATCCAGCAGCACAGCATCGGCGGCATCGCAGTGCACTCGTGCACGCACCTGCATCGTGGTCTTCATCGCACACCCCGCACCTAGTCATCACTTCGTGCCACACACCGCGCACCCGAGTTGACATTGCGCGCCCCACCCCAAGTTGTCGCCGCGCGCCCAATGCTTGAGGTGATGTCGCGCGTCCGCCCCCGCGTCATCGCCGTGCGCCCCGCGCCAAACCTTCCTGCGATGCCCTGCATCTGCTTGTTGTTGTGCGCGTCTCGCGCACCCTCGGTGGAATATATTGGGAAGGATTTCATGAGTTTAATGGAATCAAGTTACAAATAAACTCATTGTAGGTCCAATGTAATTAATATATTAAGCACACTTTAGTAAAGAAACACAAAAGAAATAAGGAATATGATAAATAAGCATGATATTCATTGGATGTCTAGATGTTGTATACTTAGAACCACTGCTTAACCTTATTGAAGTGTTGACCTAACCTACTACAAGTTATGGAGATTGATTGAAGTCAAATGTGTGACGGGTACTCTTTTTCCCCTTTAAGCTTTTTCCCACTAGGTTTTACTTGGAGGGGTTTTAATGAGGCCCAATCTATGCCCATCCACCTGGTTTACCAACTTTGTTTTTAATTTAAAGTGGTTTTACGCCTAAATTATCTAAAAAACATATCATAATTATGTAATTGTTTGATTTTGTAATGTCAACCAAATTTAACCGAATAATAAACTCGAATTTGACCCAAGACCAAAAAAACGAGCATCCCAAAGACTAATCTGAACCGAAAGTTACTCATACCGGTCAAAACCGACCTAAACTTTCAATAAATCAAACTCAACCCGAACAAACCAAATTCACTCGACCTGGTCCAACCCGAACCGAACTAGGCGATTCAAAATAAACACGAACCAAACCATACTGAACCGAACCTGAACTGATTGACCCAAATCGCTACCTCTGGTTGTCATACCTAGAAGAAATGTCGGTTTGATATAAGGTAATTTCTACTTTGTCGGTTTTCAAAATGAATGTCATTTTAAAAGTTTGTAAGTTGGTATATTTATTAAGGAGTCAAAATTATAAATTTTAATCAGGCACAAATATAATTAAAAATAACAACGTTAACTACAATTATAGTACGTGGAATTATGTATTTAGCGTACAATAAAAACAATACATCCAGTATAGAAAAATTGTACTCAGTAAAATTATTCATAATACAATCTTTGATAAATTTTTGTTGTTGAATGTGTAGTTATATAACAATCTTTGATTATGTTTGGACTTATTTAAGTGTAAAAAAATAGTAATTATTACCACTATTAACTTTACTTTTTATTTTGCTATTTTAATGAACAATTGTTTTAATGTAGAAGGTACAAAGTAAATGTGAAATATAATATTTAAAAAACTATATTTTTTTTTTATTTTTTGAACCACATTTAAATACAAAAATAGCTTATATTTTTAACACAGAAAATAATAGATGTGGCTGAGGGAAAATGATAATAATAACATCAAATAAGCACAGGCTATTTCGAGTACCCTAATGTTTAGATCCACATATTTTTGTTGGATTTCTTTTATATATAATTGTAATATAAGGATACAAATTTGTTTCACTAACATAAAAATATCTAGCATAAAACAATCTTTTTACTTACATGTGTCATTACAAATAATAAATGAAGACTTTGAAGTATTACCTTTCACTATCTTACCCAGAACACTGCCTAGTCACTTGACCCTACATGTACATGATGAAAGTGTACAAGACAAATTCTCTTTCTCTTTTGCCTTTTTGCAAAATGGAATTCTTGAAGCCATCAAGTGTTTAGAACTTTTACTTTCTCCATGTCCTTTTAGCCTGATAGCTAGCTTCCACTCATTTGCTTGTCAATACATTTGTGATTGTTTTTTCTTGTCCTTAAATTGTTTTTCGAGTGTTAGAGGAGACTTCAATATATTTTTTTATAGGAGGGAGAGGTTTAGCCCCTGTACACTTTCCCCTATAGACTATTAGGGGTATCCATACCAAAATTTGAATTATTATTTTTTTTCAATTTTTTAGCCGTTTTTAGTACCTGTATTTTAAATTTTGGTTATTCGGTTAATAAAATTTATTTCGGTTTAGTTTTTAGTTATACATTAAAATATATAAATTAATAAAATCATAATTGTTTTATAAAATTATGGTTAACCAAATGTTCAGTTTTCGGTCATTAAGTGCAAAAGAATATTAGTTTTCAGTTAATTCAATGTTGACTTGAATTTTGGTTAATTCGGATATAACCAAAAACCAATTTTTTTAAAAAGTTGGTTTTCAATTAAATGAATTAACCGAGTGGGACAGCCCTAGAGGCTATCGTGACTTTGCAGAATGCCTCACCAGGGCAGAACACCCCAACCTGTGCTACTACAAACATTTCTTTACCTGGTGGAGTAACCAAAACGGCCATGGTCGTGTTATGGGTAAAATCAATATTCATGTACTTGGTTAACGATGACTGGCATCTTGGCCTTTCACTAGAGTCTTCACATTCCTCCCTCTAGTCTCTGACCGCAGCCCTAGACCATCACACCATCCCTACCACCTCCTATAAAAGAAGCTTGAAGTTCCTGAATGTCTGGCCCGAAGATACCTCATTTCTTCCCCTCGCACATGAAGCTTAAAGTACCCCTCACAACGATAGTATGCTGTTCACACTTGTTAAAAGGTTCCACCACTTCAAAGTTGGGCTCTCTTCGCTAAAAAACAAAAAAAAGTTCAAATCTCTTTTCCCGAAGGCCCATAGCATCAGGGTGGAGCTCTGTGACACTCAATCGCAGATTGATCTCCACCCTTGGATTTCTACCCTCATATCCAATGAGAAGTCCCTTAGGCATAACCTCCTTATCTGGGACAACCATGAACTCTTATTCTTCTGTCAGCTCTCAAAGATTTGTCGGCTCAAGCAAGCCGACTCTAACACCATGTTTTTTCAAAGAGTTATTAATGCTAGGAGGAATCAAAAACTATAGCATCCTTAGTGGGCTGCCTTGTTTCCCACTTCTAGTGCAGTCTTGACTCTAGAGAGCTACTCCCTTACTGTATTCAATCGTGAGAAAAATATAACCCTCAATTACTCCTAGTGGGCCTCTCTTATCCAGTTAATGAAAATAAGGACATAAAGGCGGCCCTTTCTCCGTTAGAAATGATAAGGCTTTGGGTCGAATGGGTAATTAGCCAAGTTTTATAAAGCTGCATGGGATATTATGGCGATGATTTCTACAATCAAAAGTTTCTTTCACAATGGTAGATCCTTAAGGAGATCAATTCTACTCATCACTCTCAAGTCTGTTGCAATACCATATATAAAGTAATTAACAAAATCCTAACTGCGAGATTCAAGGATGCTCTTCCCTCTCGTGAGTAATAGTCTGAGAGATTTTATCAAAGATCATCTCATCTTAAATAACATTCAGTTGTACTCCTACTTGATGAAACATTACCAAAAGTTCATATTTCCCCATGCTGATGATGAAGATGGACATAAAAAGGCTTTCAACACTATCTAATGGACCTTTCTTTGGGATACCATGTCCTTACTAAACTTTCCCCTCGCTTTTGTGAATTGGATTATGTAGTATGTTTCTACTACTTCGTTCTCAATTAATATTAGTGGTTCCCCTTCTGTTTTTAAAGGGGAGCAAGAGCTTCGCCAAGGGGACCCTATATCTTTGTATCTTGTTGTTTTGGTCATGGACATGCTCTCTTGCCTCCTTCACTAACTCCACCTCTTTCCTAATTTCGCTATCACCCCTCCTATAGAGATCTCCACCTCTTCCAAGGACAATAACCAAAAATAAAGGGGAAAGAATGATACAAAAACCCAGTGATAAACTAAAAGTCCCAAAAGCTAGGAGTTTAGGTCCCAATCAAGCCAGTCAAAATCTCGGGGAGAGAGGCTCCATCTCCGTCTAGATGAATGCCTTTGTGGCACCCATGATATAAAAATGATAAGAGTGGGGTCTCTAGCCTGAGTGCATGACATGCTTACACGTCTCGATTAGATTAAGTAGACAATGTTGGCAATAGCTGCTCGTCTCACAATGTCTATCGGTCACCTCCTCTTGCAGTAGCGGTATATCCAATCACATATAGTCCACTACATCCTACGGGAAACCCTGCAAGGAAAAAACAGGTGGCCATTTGTCTCTAGAGCATGCTCATAGAGCCAAAATCTATTAGTGAGACAAATGACCCAAGACTGGATCTTATCACAGGGTTAACGCTTACCTCTAAGAGTAACCCATAATATAAATTTGGCTTTAGGGATCGACCAGGTTCTTCGACAAATGTTGAACAAGTGAAAAGGGTGAGATGGGTAGGTGGCGTCATGGTAGAAGGTGCTAACATGAGGGTGGGGAGGATAGGAAAGAAGGAGGACATGGCATCATGGGTGGAACCACATTGATTTATCCCCATTCTCTAGCATGGAAAATAGATGTCCAGGTCCACGGGTCATCCCCTTTTGGGTAGCAACCTAAATGTTAAACTCTCCCCTCAAGTTGCAATACACCATAGAGGATCTAGTTCTTTGAAAGTGTCATAACTCATCAAATACCTATCCATAAGTAAAATCTAAAACTTCATTTGACATATTTTCTTAATATGAAAGTTCATTAAGCATCAAGTTATTATTTCCACTTGTTACAAACTGCAGATGACATCACAATTTCTCATTTTACTACAAGGTTGAATTGAAGATTTGGCGAACTGTATGATGGTGTCACCACATCATAAGTTGTTGTAGCTTTGCAACTATAATAGTAGAGCCGGTGAAAATCATTTGAACTTGAAAAGTTTTACTCAAGCAATAATGTAACTCAAATTTAACTTGAAGCTCAAAACAATTTGAAACAAATCAAATGAAATTAAAGTCAAGATCCAACAAAAACTACTCAAATGAAAGTGATCCAACTCAATGTTTTTTCGTAAGTAATAGTTTATAACTTATAATTACAGCCCTAAGGCCATCTAAAGAAAGTACCATCCAGGAACATAACAATGACATAATCTTTTAATGCTAAGAGATAAGAGTTGATTCCCAAGAACATAGGTACAAAGCCTCCATCAGGTAACTAGTACTTTAAGACTAGACAACATAGTAACCATAGCATCAAAATATTCAGAAGACGTGTTCTACAAGATACTACTAATATTCTTGTAATTCACAGACCACACATCATCCCAATTCCATTGTAAAACTTATAAACTCATTGAGACCAGGGTATAAATGCAGTAGAAATCATTATGCATGTGGAATTATGACACCTAAAATCCCACAAGACCATCCACGTAGCAGAGCCAAAGCTGGCCACCTGTTCCATTAATATTACAAGGAGCACATACAAATGTAGATGTCTCATGGCCACCGTCAGCCAGCTGGAACCGCTCCTAACTTGAAAATTCGGCGCAACTAATCCAACTCAGAACGGTGTACCTTCCACCTTCTGCCTCTTCCGCGTCATCTTGGTCACCCGAATCCTCCACCGGGGGGTCGCAGGACTCTGTTCCCTTGAACCAATCAAATGAGTTAGCTGTTGTGCAAAATAGTGATTAAACTATCTTGCTAACTAATGGGCAGTGAACCCAGTCGAAGCAGTATAACTAGTGTCGTATCCATAGAGGCTTCACAACTATCTAACTCATTATAAGCTTAGTAAACGTACAATAATACAAAAAAAAGTGCATAATTGAAAATGGGGGTTTTTTGGGTTTTAGTTTGGAGAGTCAAAGAAAATAAGAAAAACGATAAACGTAATCTAACTTATCTAGGATAGGTGTACTCCAGAAGTGAGGGAATCACCCAAATACACCCAAACATTGCCTTAATCCTAATTCACTTTAGTTGTGTAATAGAACTAAGATAATGACCCTCTAAACCCAAGATGAGCCAAACCTTACTTAGTTAATTTTAACCTTCAAAACCAATTAGGCCTAAGCTCACTAAGTAGCATTAAATGCAAGTTCCAAACATAGCAATAGAATTCACCAACTAATTAAAGAGGGCAATACTAGGGTTCTCTCTCTCTCTCTCTCTCAATCTCAATCCCTAGTTTCAAGCCAAATGTCATTAGGAATTACCACAAATGCATAAGATGGCCAATCTTAGAGCATTCAATAACTTCAAGAGAGAAACAACTAAATGAAGTGAAATATGTATTACATGCCAAATTTGGGGATTTAGGGTCAAACCCTCATCCTAGAGTACAAATGAGTCTACTCAAGCATTGGAGCTACAAAGGAGAGAGAGAAGAAAGAGATAGCCATTAATGGAGGTGGTTGAGCCCTTGAATGAGGTGAGATACTCCCCTATCTTCTCTTCTCTTCTCTTCTCTTTTCTCTTCTTTTGTCGCCTCTGTCTGAGAAAGCAGGAGCTCGAGCGTCGCTGAGAAGAATGAGAAATTATTCTCAGTCTGCTGCGTTTTATAGATTTGGAGCGCGCGCTTGAGTGTGGTGCGGGTTCGTAACCGGACACAAACCCAGACCATGTTGAAATCATGCTAGAGAGTTCACTGAAAGGTTGGTCCAGGTTAGACGCGGCAGATGTTAGTCCGTACAACACCAGTATCGCTCTCAAGAGAGGTGATTTTAGAGACGATTAGCGTCGTTCTCTTGTTTTTTTTCCCTGATTTTTCAGTGAGATTGGCGTTAGCCATTTCTCCTCCAGCTTGGTAGTGAAGGTGTAGTCTCTCTAGGTCTTGTCCCGTGAGTTTGTTCCTTCCTCGATTCGCTCTCGGCTTTCTTCTGTGCTGGAATTGGAGTTGTCGTGTCTGCTCCATCTTCAGGTGGTAGTCGGTTGAATTTCTTCGCCTGTTGCTGGGTCGAGGTGGTGCTCATCCAGTGTTGTGTGGATTGGATAGATAAGTACTAATTTCCGAAGCCTTGCTGAGCAACTGTTCGGGCGTGGATTCTTTCGTGGGTTTTGGTTTTCTCCATCATCTGAACTAGGTTTTCTTCTCTGGTCGTTTCCGCTGGTGGTCTCGCCGGCAGTAGTGAAGTTCCTGTGTGCCTCTTCTCCAATTTATAGTGGTTGTGATTGAGTGAGATTTTCAGTCAAGGAAGATTGTCAGTGGTGGTGGAGTGTTCTTCGATTTCGTCCTGTGATAGGGCTTGCAGAAATTGTGTTCACTCCGACTTCGATATTCTCCTTTGATTGGGTAAGCTCTGTTAGCCGAGTTGGTTCTTTCTATTTTTGGGGAGTGAGCCTCGAGTCCTACTACTGGTTCCCTGTCTCTGGGTGTTCTCGGTGCGTTTGTTGCTCTCCCGTTCCCGAATTGTGGTTTCCTCCAGGGTGGTTGCCTTCCTCGCTAGCGGCTTCTCCGAGACGTGTGTCTTGGTTTTGTTCACAGGATGTGCTTAGTTCAATTGTAGGTGGAGAGTTGTATCCGGGCTCGAGATTTCTCGGTTGTACTCAGTCGGGGTTGGGAATTTGTCGAGCTGGTCTTTGTCTCAGGCTTTGCCGGCGTGGTTTATAGGGGCGAGTCGATCTCTCACTGTTTCTGTGTGGAATTTGCTTCAGTTTGGGTGGCATTCTGTGTGTCTGGCTGAGCGAGTGTGGTTGGGGTTGTAGTTTTCCTGTCTCCGTCTGGGAGTTGTGGGTGTGATCGAGTGCTGGTGATTTCGAATTGGGTTTTCCGCTGGGCTATTGTTCAAGGTTTCCATCTCCGATTTTGCAGTAGTTCGACCTGTTGTTTGCTCTGTGCTGTTTTGTTTGGTGGTTGATTTTGACTTGCCCAGCTTGTTGAGGCCTTCCCGGCTATCCGCTGTTAGATGAGTTGTTTAACGCTCAATTGTAGGGGCTTAGGTAAATCCAAGGCAGTCTACTGGGTTAAGAGTTTAATCCTTAAACTTAACCCGGATATCATCTTCCTGAGTGAGACTCATAAGTCTGACATTGATATGGAGTTTTTCTTTGGGATGTTTCCTCTGTATAGCGGGCTAGCGGTTTCAAGCAGAGGAAGGAGTGGAGGTCTCTGCCTTATGTGGAAAAGTTCCCTAGGATGTTCGATGATCTCTCAATCTAGGCACCATATGTCTGCCAATATCTCTATGCCGGGTGATCTCCATTTTGTGTTTACCGGTTTTATGGGTGGTCAAATTGGTCTCTTAAGCATTTGTCCTGGAAACTTCTCCGAATTCTTGGTAAGCAAGTTAGCTTGCCCGGGTGATAGCCGGGGACTTTAATCAGATTATACATGCTTCTGAGAAGATCGGGGGTAGAATCAGACAAGATGTTCACATGGCCCCGTTCAGAGAGGCCATTTCTGAATGTGATCTCCATGATATTGGTTTCTTTGGAGAGAGTTCTACTTATACCAATTGCCAGGATGGGGATTTCCATTCCCACAGTAGATTGGATAGAGTGTTTTGCTCCTCGGCTGGGTTACAGGCCTTCCCCAATATATTCTGTGGAACATCTACCACGGGAAGCTTCGGATCACTGTCCTCTATTTATCAGGTTCTTTGGTAATCATAAAGTTCCGGCAAAAATTTTCAGATTTGAAAACGGTTGGTGTTTGGATCCCAAGTGCGCAGAGATAGTTACTGATGTCTGGAGTAACAATTACCCTAACATTACTACTTCACTGGATTTATGTTCTCGGAAGCTAAGTGAATGGAAGGGGTGGTCTATCTCCAAGATTAAATGGAAGATCATAAATAAGAAGCAAGAGTTAGGTAAGATTTCTATTAGTGATAGCTCTTTGGGAGCTATCAATAATAGAAAGAGGCTCCTTTTGGAAATGAGTTACTCTCTTTCCGGGAGGAAATATGGTGGAAGCAACGATCCAGAGATAAGTGGATTAAGGAAGGAGATAAGAATACGGGCTATTTCCATGCTAGGGCTTCCTCTATTAAAAGATCCAAAGAGATCTTTGGTCTCCTGGATTCTGGGAACATTATGCAATATTCTTGGCAGAGTATAGAATTCATTGCTAGAGAGTATTTCCAAAACCTCTTCTCTTCTTCCCAACCCTAGGTGGATAGGGACCTTTTGGGGGCGGTGGAGGGTAGGCTAAATGGTAGCTTTATTTCTGAGCTGAGCAGGCCTTATACCAGAGAGGAAATCATTGCTGCTGTTAAACAATTAGGAGTCAACAAAGCTCGTGGGCCGGATGGCTTCAATGGTAAATTCTTTATCTCCTTTTGGCATATCATTGGGAGTCAAATTATTGATGCAGTCATGCCAATTCTTAGAGGTCAGCCTCTCCCTGACTCCTTGAATGAGTATTTTATCACTCTTATCCCAAAGATGGCGGGTGCGACTGAGATTGATAAATTCAGACCGATTGCTCTCTGTAATTTTGTGTATAAGATTGCATCCAAGACCTTGGCTAATAGGGTGCAACATATTCTTCCGCATCTCTCTCTCACAATCAATCGGGGTTTGTGAAAGGAAGGCTTATTACTGACAATATCATTCTAGCAGGCGAGCTCCAACATTTTTTAGAGAAGAACCAAGCTGTTAAAAATGGTTACTTTGCCCTCAAGTTAGACTTTAGCAAGGCCTATGACAGATTAGAGTGGAGCTTCCTCCAAGATGTTCTCATTTCCATGGGCTTCCCTTCCCATTGGATTACACCAGTTATGAATTGTGTCCGCTCGGTCAGATGTGCTATCCTCATCAACGGCAAGCCAGGTAACTCTTTCGACCAGTCTAGGGGCATTAGGCAAGGAGACCCTCTTTCTCCCTTCCTTTTCATTTTGGCTCAGGAAACTTTGTCTAGTTTCCTTAATAAGTCTGATATTATTGGAGACTTCCATGGGATCAAGCTCTCCCCCCTCTGCCCGTCCTATATCTTACCTAGCTTCTCTGCCTGACCTTCTCCTTTTTGGTAAAGCCAACCCCACTAATATTTCCCGCCTGAATCATATTCTCTCAAAATTCCTTCTAGCCTCCGGCCACAAAATCAACCATCTCAAATCTGAATTGGTTTTTAGCAAAAGATTATCTCTCCCATTAAAGACAATCTCTCCAGCCTTCTGAATGTTCAAGAGGTGCCTTGCTTCTCCAAATATCTGGGCCTTCCCCTCAGATAGGTAGGAGAACATGATCTCTTTTCCTATCTATTGAATCAGTTCACAAAAGGGTTTCCATTGGAATAAACCTATGGCACAGGCAGCTAGATCCGTCAATGGTGTCTAGTGTTCTCCAGTCTATTCCCAACTACACCATGTCCCTTTTTGCCCTTCCCAAGGTATTATTGAAAAAATTCAATTCAGCTTCTCCTCCTTCTGGTGGAGTTGAAAGTCGATAAAAGAGCTCTCCACTGGATGAAATGGTTAAATGTTTATGGCACTTCGGACCAAGGAGGCCTTGGTTTCAGAGAAGTGGAAAAGTTCAATAAAGCTCTTTTGGTTAAACAGCTTTGGAGATTACTTTCTTGTCCGGGGTCTTTAGTAGCTCAAGTTATGAAACAGCTCTATTACCCTGACAACAATATCAGTGAGTGCTACCCTTCAAATAAAGTAGTCCCATCTGGAAGTCCATCTCTTCGGTCTTGATTTGCTCAAAGAAGGAGCTCGGCCTCTACCCCTGGAGGGGGTGGACCTCTGTCTCCTACTTCACATGACTTGGATAGTTCTAATCAGTGGATCTGGGGTTTCTCCAAAGATAACAAGTTCTCAGTCAAATCAGCTTATCTCTTCCTGGTTAAAGAAACAGGGGTGGAAAGCTCTTTAAATCCACCCTTTTCCATTGTAGAATTGGGAGAAGCTTACCAGTTCCATTTGTTGTCCTAGAGTTAAACTTAACCTCTGGAAGTTTTGGGAAATATTATCCCTTGTCAGGATAATGTGGCTAGACGGTTGGGGGTGAGTCCAGTGTGTTTCTTCTGTGCTAAGGATGACTTGGCTCATTTTTCTTCTATTGTTGTGCTGTTAGAGAAATATGGAGGGGCTTGGTGGAAGTGAATGATATTCCTAATAATGTGGATGGTATGTTGGACTGGTTCTATCGGATGGCTGAGGTGTGGAGTGTGAAGAAGCTATCTCTTATAGCTAACAAGCTTTGGGTTATATGCGTCGAGGAACAAAGTCAAGCATAATTCAGAGCTCTCTTGGTGGAAAGAAGTTGAGGTAAACAATTCTTTTACTGAAGCTTACCTTTCGGTGAGGAAAGTCTCCTCTCACCTCTTTTCCCAGATTTTGGCATCCTCCCCCGTCGGGTTATCTTAGTATTTGTACGGGTATGCTTGCTAGTCGTTATGGGGACCGGATCATAGCTGGTCTCATTCGAGACGATCGAGGTTTGCCTAGTGTTGTTTTCAATCGAAGAATTGCCAGCACCAGTAGTGTGCAGTTTGCTGATATCAAAGCAAAGAGAATTGCCATGGAGCTTGCTATCTCGGTGGGTAGCCATAGCATTTGCATTGAATCAGGTGATAAATATTTCGAGGACATAAAGCCTTACAACATGGGAAAAGTACGCGCCGTGACGCGCCTCCCCCTTCTCTGAGTTTCTAGGGCTTCTTCTCCTCGAAGAAGCTCTGCTACGTTGGAAAGAAAGTGAGCGACGATAATTTTCCTAGTGCCTTTCGCTGTGACTGATTCTGTGTGTCTATCTGGAAAGCGGCGACTGAAGAAGAGCGATCTGCGTCACGTTCCGGTTTGTTCGTGGGAGTTTTTGGAGTTTCAATGGAAGGAGTGGAGCAAGTTGTGAAGAAGTTGCGCAGCTCTGGTGTTTTTTCTCCCGGGGAGATAAATAACTCGGCGGCCCAAGGTGGAAATCTGGGGGACCAGGAGATGACGGGGTTGGACCTGCAAAAACATTCGTTCAAGAGTGTGACTTTGGGTAAACCAGAAGATGAGAAATGCAGAATCTTGAGGATTTCGATGAGATCTCGGACGACAAAGCGGAGCATTTCGGAAGAGGATGACCCAAATGCCTGTCATCACCCTCTCTAAGACCAGAAAAGGAGATTTCGAAACCTTGGGCAACGGCAATTATAGTGACACTTCTGGGCAAATCAATCCAATGCCATCCTGAAATCAGACTGTGCGAAGATGGAATCTTCTGGCGAGTTCTCCATGGATGAATTAAGCAACGACTTCTTCAAGATAACATTCTCAAATCAAGACGATCTTCATTTTGTAATGACGGAGGGCCCGTGGCCAGTCATGGATCACTACCTCTCAATCCGCGATGGAGGCGAACTTCAATCCTAAATCAGAGGCATTAGCGTCTCTTGAAGTTTTGGTCCGATTTCGGAACTCCCAAGCGAATTTATAACGAAGAGTTCCTTAATATTGTAGGTTCCAAAGTGGGTAAGGTGAAAAGGGTGGATTTAACCCCTGCTAGCTTTGGGAAATCTTTTTTAGCTCGTGTTGCTATAGAGGTCGATCTCACCAAGCCCTTGCTATCTAAATATCGATTCAGAAATCGAATTATGAAGATTGAATATGAAGGGCTTCATCTAGTATGCTTTAAATGCGGTTGCTACGGCCACAAGGAATCTTCATGCCCATTTTCTAATGAGGAAGGTGAGGTTCACAGGAGGAGGGGGTCCGTCTAGTTCCAGAACAAACGGAGGAACAGAAAGCACATGTGCTAGATGAGTACGGGACTGGATGGTCCCTAAGAAGAAGAACACCACCAGAAGGAATCGTATGCCTAAAGGGGAACATTCCAACCCCAGCATGAATGAGATTCCCTCAAGGACGAGGTTTGGTCCCTTGGATGACACTTCAAAAGTGAATGCTTGGTCAGATTTTGTAAGAAGAACAATTTGAATACGGTGGAGGATAACCCTAGAAACGATCCCCAACCCAAGACACTGAAGACGAGAATAACTTGGACATTTCTCGCAAGAATGTGGAGGGTGTGGTAGCTGTGGAGATGCAGGGACTAAACCTCAAAAGAAGTTATTCGAAGCAAGATCAGGAATAACACTAATCAAGGCAAAGCAGAAACTCGGGTTGATCTGGGGAAAGGTAATCAAGTCAGAGCCAGGGTTGAGATGATAAACTCAGGGCACAAACCAGATGCTCGGAATTCCCAAGTTCCTGATCTGTCAGCAGCATGGGTACTGGAACTAGTCGAAGTAGGCCACCAACTGGAGAGGGTCGGGACTCAAACATGGTAAGGGAGGTATGTAACTGTTCTCCATAAATTATGATTGAAAGAATTATTTCTGGAATGTTAGAGGGGCCTTGAAACCCAGTTTTCACAGTGCTATGCGAAATTTGATTTCCTCTCGCCGTCCTAGCATTATTGTCCTCCTTGAACCTCGCATTAGTGGACAAGTTGCTGATTTGGTGTGTTCTAAATTTGGTTTGATAAGATATTTCGTGTTGATGCGGTAGGTTTTAGAGGTGGAATCTGGATATTATGGAATAAACCTATTGAGGTCGATGTTCTGCTAAGCGAATCCCAATTTATTCACTGTAAAATCAGTTGTGGCGTTTGCTCCTTTTTGATGACTGCTGTGTATGCTAGCCCGAATTCTGTTTGAGAAATCAACTTTGGGAGTGCATTGATAATTCTATCCCCTCTCATTCTGTTCCGTGGATATTAGGAGGTGACTTTAATGCCACCTTGTTCCCTTTTGATAGAAACTGCTCCTCTTTCTGCTAACTTTGGCATTAATAAGAGATTTGTTGATTGGGTTCACAAGCGGGGTTAATGGTTGTCAATGCACATGGTAATAGGTTTACCTGGTCAAACGGTACCCAAAGTGCTTGTTTGGATAGGGTCACTAGTGGAACGCGAGGCTTTAATGACGGTGGTTTAATCACGGTTTAAACAGACACCGTGATTAATAGAAGGCCGGAATTTATAGCGACGATGATTGATTAACCCGTAATCAATAATCGATCGGAGGTTGGCGCGCCTTTTTTAGGAGGGACTTTAGATGACGGTTTTTAGTAAACCGTAATCTAAAGTCCCGTGTTGACGCGCGCTTTACGGTCAACGGACTTTAGATTACGGTTTTACTAAAAACCGTCATCTAAAGTCCCTCCTAAAAAAGGCGCGCCAACCTCGTCAACGACGTCGTTTTGACCTGACGAAAAAAATTTCCCGTATTATTTGATTTATTCGACTCCGCGCGTAATCTAAATTACAGTTAACGACGTCGTTTTAGCAGTGTATTTTAGATTAATAAAAACTTTATATTAATGTGTTACCTATGTTTGAAACCCAACATATGGCAAATAATTATCGCGCTATTTTTTTAATTTCGTTACACTTTAGATTACATTTAACGACGTCGTTTATCAGTGTATTTTAGATTAATAAAAACTTTATATTAATGTGTTACCTATGTTTGAAACCCAACATATGCCAAATAATTATCGCGCTTTTTTTTTAATTTCGTTACACTTTAGATTACGTTTTTCGTGAGAACCGTCATGTAAAGTGTGACTTTAGTTTACGGTTTACATGTAAACCGTAATCTAAAGTCCATTTAAACATTTGCCTACACTCTGCACACTCTACTCACAGTAACTCTTCTTCTCTTTCGCGCTATCTTCCTCACTGAAATTGCCTCCTCTCTCCCGTCACCTTGCTAACGGCCATCGCCGCCGTCGCTCCACCACCTTTGTCACTCCCATCGCCGCCGGTCACCACCCATCTACCACTGGTCTCACCGTCGACGTCTCTATCGCGTATTGGGTATGCGATCGCGATTGATTGTCGTTTTTTTCTAACTTTGTTCATATACATGCATTTCGATTGCAAGTTCTAACCTCGTTTGTATCGAATCCTGAGAGTGTAATGGCAAATGTTCTAACCTTGTTCATATATTTGTGCCCAGATTCACAGTTAATTGCGACCTAGTTCGTGGGCTGATTTCTACACTACTTGCCCACTTCGGTGCTTAGTTACGGTAACTTTGCAAACCAATCTGTAAACTACTGTATTTATTTGTTCTTAGCATTTAGTATTACAATTAATACATAATAGTGTAGTTTTAAAAATGCTACTACTTAAAACTGCCACAGGAAAGAAAGTAAGTTCAAGTATATTACCGATTCCTGAAAATGAATGGTACAGAACTGTAGCATATCTCAGTTTCATGAATGGAACAGAACTGTAACAAGTTGTTTGAGTTTTGGTCTGGATTTAAAAGCTTAATGGAATATTTAAGTAACTGGGTAAGGAGTTAGGAGAAGTATAATCAGTTGAAAGGAAAAAACAGACAGGGAAGAAAGCAAGAACACAACTCAGTTTCTGTTTTGATTTCAGTTTGGATTTCAGCTTCAGTTTCGTATCAGATCAGGTTCTGACTAATTCTGCATCTGTAACAAAGTTGCCTTGGGTTTAGTTGAGTTAGAAACTTTATAACACACCAAATTGACAGGATCGACAGTTTAGAAAGGTTTGAGAATTCAAACACGTGAACAAACAGAGAGGAGTCATACACCAGTCTCTGTCTGTCTGTTTCTTTTCTTTCAGTTTCTATTTCTGTTTGAGTTCTGTGTGAATCTGTTCAGTAGAGGCAACAGAAAGATGTTGTCGTTTTCTGTTTCTGTAAACTAAATACATCAGTGAAGATAAGTTTATGTATGTTACCAGTTCTAGATGGTGCGTGCGAATTTGACTTTGATAAAACTGATTTGGAGACGTTAGAAATATAGGGGAGATGCTGTCGATTTTTTTCCGCGTTTGCTAGCATTTAACCTTGATTTTTTGATGAATTCTAATGTTGTCGTTTTTCATTTATGCATCAGGACTACGACTTTATTTAGGCTTTCGACCTCAACCGTCTTAGCATCGGCTAATCGTCTACCAGAGGTAAGATTTATATATATACATATAATATTTGACAAACTACCAAACATAGTTATCCCGCCCAAGATATACCTAATAGAGGTATATCTTCGGCAGTCCCTGTCGGGACTGTCCACGATTGTTAAATCACACACCTAGGGTGTGAATGTGCTTTTAATATGTACTTTATTGATTATTTCAGCAGTATCTCTTTATTGTTCTTCGAATGCATATATTATTGATTAATATCATAATATCGTGCATTTGAAGAACTGTAGGGAGATGCTGCCGAAATTTTCAATAAATTACATATTAAAAACACGTTCACCGGTGGGATTTAATACTCATGGATGGATTTAGGTTGATAAGATACAAAAGTGTAAAGACTCTGCCACGGGTGACGGTATGAAATGGCTGCCTTCATATAAATAGCTAGAAGGAGATGAACGTTCGTGGATTTACAGCGGAAATTTGGACGACAAGTTTTTAGAAGAGAGTTGATAAGTTATGCACGGTGTTGGCGAACAATCTGAAACCTACAGACAAGGGATACATATTTTGTCCGTGTATCGACTGCCAAAACAATCTGAGATATCGCGGCGTTGAAACAATTAAGGAACATCTGATCCGCCGCGGTTTTACAAAAGATTTCCAAGACATAATCCGATGGCATGGTCAGAGTGCGTTCGATGTTATTAAGCCTGACGAAGGGGATAATGGTCAGGCAAACACAGAAACAGAACTTGGAGATGATACAGTTGCTGGTGATCCAGAAGACGTTACAGCGAACGTTGTGCCAGATTTCTGGGATGATGACATTGAGACTATGCTTGAAGATGTGGAACGACATTACTCTAACACGCCAGACAAGCATGAAAATTTGTTGGATTCATCCAAAACACCGTTGTACCCCGGGTGTGACCCTACAAAGTTAAGCAAGTTGAGTGTCGTCCTCAAGCTATTCAACTTGAAAGCGAAACATGGCTGGAGCGACGTAAGTTTCACTGACCTCCTGGAACTATTGAAATACGTTCTTCCGGTGGACAACGTTTTACAACGACTACGTACTCAGCCAAAAAATGATGTGCCCAATGGGTATGGGGTACCAGAAAATTCATGCTTGTCCAAATGGTTGCATGCTGTTTTGGAAATCGATGAATTTGCTGAAAGCTGTTCAGCATGTGGAGCGTCACGGTATAAGAAACAACAAACTCACATCAGCGGTAGTAAGAAAGGTTCACCAGCTAAGGTATTGTGGTACCTGCCCATCATTCCAAGGTTCAGACGTTTGTTCTCCATTGAGTAAGACGCAGAGAATCTTCGGTGGCATTCAGTTCACAGGAAAAGGATGGCAGATTGAGACATCCCGCTGATGCACCACAGTGGAGAAACATAGACGTAAAATTTCCTGAGTTTGGTAATGAACCGAGAAACCTAAGGCTAGGCTTGTGCACGGATGGGATGAACCCTTACGGTACTTTGAGTAGCATACACAGTACCTGGCCTGTGCTTTTGGTTATTTACAATCTACCGCCGTGGTTATGCATGAAACCAAGACACATCTTGTTGTCTTTGTTAATATCTGGTCCAAAGCAACCGGGCAACAAAATGACGTATTCCTACAACCTTTGATAGAGGATCTACAACTCTTGTGGAATGAAGGGGCTACGGTTTACGACTCATTCAGTAAAGAGGACTTCATTTGTGTGCTATGTTGTACTGCACAATCAATGATTTCCCCGCCTATGGTAATCTTTCAGGCTATTCAATCAAGGGGGCGTTGGCGTGTCCGATTTGTGGTGAAAACACTTGTAGCATTCGCTTGAAACATAGTGGGAAAACCGTGTATATGGGCCACCGAAAAATGCTTCCAAAGGACATAAGTATCGAAAGATGGCGAAAGAGTTCGATGGGAAAACTGATCACAGCATGGCGCGCCAGCCTTTGACAGGTACAGAGATTTACAAAAAGTTGGATAATATTGTGAACAACTTCGGGCCGCCAACCAAAAGTGGTGAAAAAAGTGTCTGGAAAAAGAAATCAATATTTTGGGAACTACAGTACTGGCAGCATCTGGAGGTTAGACATTGTATCGATGGGATGCATGTCGAGAAGAACGTGGGTGAAAGTTTCACTAGCACCCTTTTGAACATAAAAGGAAAGACAAAGGATCATTTGAAAGGAAGAAAAGATTTAATTGAGTTGGGCATACGCACAGAGCTTGGCCCGCAAGAACGTGGAAAACGCACATTCTTGCCTCCTGCCTGTCACACTCTGTCTAAAGAAGAGAAACATAGTCTATGCAGTACCCTTTACAACATCAAGGTGCCATCAGGTTACTCCTCAAACATAAGAACCTAGTGTCCATGACAGATTTCAAATTAGTAGGAATGAAATCTCACGATTATCATGTCCTACTTCAAGAATTTTTGCCAATTGCACTACGTGGGATCTTACCGGATCTGTCAGACACACAATCACAAACGTCAGTGTCTTCCTCAAATCCATTTCGTCTAAGGTTCTTGATGTGGACACTCTGTCTAAATTACAAAAGGATCTTATTGTGACAATGTGCCAGCTGGAGATGTATTTTCCTCCATCGTTCTTCGACATAATGATACATCTCCTCGTGCATCTTGTAAGAGAGATTCTGATGTGTGGTCCTTTGTACCTTCGCTACATGTATCCGTTCGAAAGGTACATGGGTGTCCTGAAGAAGAAATGAAGAACCGTCGTCACCCAGAGGGTAGTATTATAGAGGGCACTATCACAGAGGAAGTTGTAGACTTCTGCACCAATTACCTAGAAGGTGTCGATACCATTAGACTTCCACGTTCTAGACACGAGGGCAGATTGAAGGGTGTTGGCACGGTTGGAAGGAAACTGAAAAGAATTGACATAGACACTCTTAACAAAGCTCATTTAGTTGTGCTAAGTCATCTTGAAGATGTTGAACCATACTTTGATGAACACTTGTGTGTTTTAAGAGCACAATATCCAAACATGAGTGACGTCAGACTACAAAATGAGCAGAATAGGACATTTGTCCGATGGTTCAAAGAGAGAGTGTTGTCCGATCAGTCCACAAATGTGCCTGAACTGATTAAAGTAGTTGCATTTGGACCAAATCTGGATGTAATTTCTTATGAGGGGTACGATGTCAACGGATTCACCTTTTTCACAGAACGTCAGGATCAGAAGTCAACGAATCAAAACAGTGGTGTAGAGCTTGAAGCTTATCAAAACTTATATGACGTCGGTGTCGTGGGTCATAGTCCTGTCTCAGTACAACAATCATATTTCGGTGTTATACAAGACATCTGGGTATTGGACTACAACAGCTACGAAATGTGTGTTTTCCGCTGTAACTGGGTTAACAACATTCATGGCTACCGTGAGGAGGAGCATGGTATGAACTGGTTGATCTGTCTAGAGCTACTCCCCACGGTTGAGCCATTCGTTGTTGGGACGAAGGTTAAGCAGATATTTTATGTAACTGATCCCTGTAATCCTAGATGGTCTGTTGTGCTTAAAGGGAGAAGAGGAATAGTTGGTGTGGATGGTGTGGTTGATGAGGATGAGTATGATGCAGAAGATGAACCTCCAACTGTTCCTATTTCATTGGAGAGGCTGAGGTCACAGGTCATCGTGAGTATATACGATCAGACCATAACGAGGGAATGTGGGTTGAGAGATAATGGTGTATGTAAGTTATTACTATAAAAATTTATATGAAATTACCACTCTTTTATTTATTGCTTGTTTATGACCATTATGAAATGCTTAATTTAATTCAAATTGTATTTCATCCTTGCAGGAATGGCTGATCAGGACATGGCTGATGCAGAGTTCGATTTATTTTGTCGTGAGGATCAGGACATGGCTGTTGCCCCATCCACATCTGCCGCTGCTACTGTTGGCCCTTCCATGAGTGCACCTTCTACGAGTGCTACTCAGAGACCCAGAGGTAGAGGTCCGACCCGTGGGTTGAAACTGCAGAAAGAGGATCAGATTAGTCTTCTGTGGGACCAGTATGGGAGGTATGGTGGGGCAGCAGGTCAGAGTTCAGTAGTATGCTAGGGACTCTGGCCAGATCACATTGCTGCATCAACCACACATGGAAACAAGTCCCGCAAGAAGTAAGGAGACCATCTGGAAGAAGGTGCAAGAACGGTACAAGATCCCAGAAGAAGTGAAGAAGACCGTTCTTTCTTTGGTGTCCGGCAAAGCTAAATCATTCCGCCACTATTTGGTTGAGCATTGGATCAACAGGGTGCCCCCACGTGAGCCTCCGCCGTATGTTGTGTACAACGGCATGATCACTGAAGAGGAGTGGAAGGTTCGTTGAGCGGCACGCCACCCCCGAGTTCAGGGTATGTTTGTGTGTGTACTCTTTTCTTAATTAATGCTCATAATGCTTTATCCCTGATTTTCTAATTAATTTCCTGTTGTACTTTCTTAACAGCAAGTACAAGAACAAGCACGGCAAACCGTGAAGCTAATCTCTACCCCCACACCATGGGACGAAGGGGATATGTGGGCAGCCTCGAGGGATGGAAAGAAGCTGGTTTGCTGACACGGAGGAACGAGGATGGAAGTGAATGCCCGATCGAGGATGTCTCTGAGGCGAGGAGGGTGCAGATGTACATACTGGGACGCCAGAAAACGACCAGCGAAGGTCAGAGGATATTTCCTAATGCTGCGATGGAACAACTGGCTAACCAAATTGTAAGTATTTGAAAGTAGCTGTTAAATAATTTACTTATATACTCAAGTGTTTGTTGATCTTAAATTTAGTGTTAATTCTTTAAAAATTGGACAGTACGAAGCGGCACAGAGAGGAGAAGTAGACTTACACGCTCCTCCTTCTCAAGACGACGCGCTCAATCAAATGCTTGGGAAGAAGGATCACCCGGGGCGTGTTAGAGGATTTGGGGGAGAAGTACGTCAGAAGAACGTATTCCCGCCATCTGCTAGGAAGGGTCAGATGAGTGCTGCTGAAGTCGAGGCGATGGTAGAGCGTAAGTTCGCTGCTGAGCGCCAAGCTAATGACGAGAAACAGGCTGCTGAGCGCCGGGCTATCGAGGAGAGGCTGCAGGAAGCGTTGAATGCGATTGCACATGCGACTACTCAGCAGCAGCAGCTAGATCCTCCTCGACTATCTTCCTCGTCTAGTTGTGCTCCGGCCGCTGACCCGTACCCGTTTGCCAACATCCAGGTTAACTTTGTTTAACTATTTTTCTCCTAAAATAAAGTTATTTAAATAGTATTAGATTGGACTCACTTATTTATTTCACGTATTATCTCTGTTTATAAAGGAGCAAAAAAAATGTCATCTCTAAATACCATTAGACGGGCACCCTGTAGATGCGGCCTACGGGACGGTGTTGCCATCAGGTCCACTCACGCTCATCAGTTTCGTACGTCTACCCCCATTCTACGCGCGTGTGACCTTGGACCTGATAGTTGATGGATTTGAGCATGCATACCTTCCGATGGCGTTTGACAACAAATGCACGCTGATCGAAGCGAAGGGAGACATATTGCCCTGGCCAGCATGTTATATTGTTGTCACCGATGAGGTAAGACTGTTTGACAACCATTTAGTATCTAATAAAATGCATTATTTAGCATTAAGTATCTAATCTAATCTATTATAGATCCCTGAGCTTCCTCGCCGCGTACCCGGCCCAGACTAGAAAGACCAGCGCGCCGGCGAATCCTGAGATCCCTGAGCTTCCTCGCCGCGTATCCCGGCCCAGAGAAGAAGAGATCTGCGCGCCGGCGAATCCTGTCAGAAGTACAAGGGTATTTTCTAGATAATTGTTTAATGTTACTATAATAATCAATTAGTAATTATCTTTACATTGATGCTTTACTGTTTGTGTGTGAAGGGTAAGAATCCAGTGAGTCGGGGTGCGAAAGGTAAGAATCCAGCGCCACCCGTCCGGGGTCACACCAGGACTTCTGAGGCGCCTAAAAATAAGCTCACACTGCCACAAAAACTTGTTAATGTTTTGGGGGCCAAGCAGATGAATCTCTACGACAAGATCATGTTGAAGTCATCTCAAACTAACAACTTCATGATGACGCTTCCAAAGTTGATGTTTCACTACGAAGAAGATATGATGACGGCAATCAACTTTGAGGACATCAGAGAGATGATGTGTGGAGATTATCTGAACATTAACATTATTCAAGCTTATCTAAAGTAAGTGTTCTTTCCTCATACTGTAAAAACATATAGAATAAGTATCTATGAAGTTGCATTGGCTAACTTTTTACAGTACATGTGATATAATAGATGTCTGCTTGAGAGATGTGCTGAAAGGACATGACCTCCATTACTGCGGTGTGCCCGGAGCGTTTATCGTACGACTCAGTCACTAGGGACCCGGGGAGGTTTTGTGAATACATGATTCATTGCTTCAATGTTGTTGATCAACAGAATAAATTATTCATTCTAATGCCGTATCACCAAACGTGAGTTCTAATATAAAATTACATACTAATTAGCTAACTTTTTTACCTTCATTTCTCATTTCATTTGTATTTGACATTGTAGCCACCACTGGGCTTTGTTTATATTCTGCGCTGCCACCGCTACTCTGCTCTTTCTAGATCCACTAGGGCAGTGGACAGAATTCAACACTGAAGACTTAATCAAAGAGTAAGTTTTTATTATTATTTAATTGTTTGTAAGTTTTTTGAACCAAAATTAATGTATTTGTTCATTTTACTAAACGCTTTTGTTAATATATGTAACAGTTGTTACAAAAAAACCCCTCAGGGAGAGTTTGGTGATTTGACCGTCAATTACATCAAGGTTTGGTAATTCATGTATTTCATTCGTGCTGCTATTATCTTTGTACAATTGTTTTACATTTGTGAATTTTGGTGATTTAGTGCCCTACCCAAAAGGATTCTAAGAGTTGCGGGTACTACGTGATGCGGTATATGTACGAGTTCTGCGGGTACTTCCCAAGTTTTGAGAATGATATTGACAAGGTAATACGAACGCTGTCTTGTATTTAATTCTTTCGGCAGATTTTTTGTGTCTTTATCTTAATCTCATTATGTGTTCCATTCCTTTTCTTGTTGCAGATTAAAGAGCATTATGCCAGATTCAAGACTTATGCTCCTGCCGACTTGTTGCATGTCAGAGAGCATGGCTGCCATGTTTATGAGAATGGAGTGGTAGACTAGCTAGCTCTGATGCTGTAACATATATTTTTTGTTAGTTGCTGCTCTGATTCTGTTAGTTTGCTGCTGCAACAGATTATATTGTGTAACAAATTATATTTTTGTTAGTTGCTCTGATTCTGTTTGTAATGAATTATGCTAGCTGCTGCTGTAAAGATTCTAGCTGTTGTATTGAATGTTTCTGTTGCAATTATGCGCAGAAATGAATTTGCAATTGTTATCTCTATTGCAATTGTGTAACAGATTGAATATGTTACAGATTTTCGATCTGGTGCTTTATTAGATGTTATCTCTGTTGCAATTTTGTAACAGATTGAATATGTTACAGATTTTCGATCTGGTGCTTTATTAGATGTTATCTCTGTTGCAATTGTGCGCAGAGAATGAATTTGTGTTGTTGGTATTTGATTCAGGGGGTTCAATTGTGCAGTTTCTGCCCTCTGTTGCTTATCTGTTACAATTCTGTCTCTGTTGCAATTGTGTAGATTTGTAAAAAAAAAAAATAATAAAAAAAAAAATTACACTTTAGATTACGGTTCTAACAATAACCGTAATCTAAAGTGTCGACTTTACATTACGGTTATTTGTAAAACCGTGATCTAAAGTCCTTTGGTTCGCGCGCGCCAAAGGACTTTAGATCACGGTTTTACAAATAACCGTAATGTAAAGTCAATGACACGCGGGCCGGAAAAGGGACTTTAATTACGGTTTTAAACCGTAATTAAGAAACGCCATCTTTATTGACGCCCGCGTAGATTACGGTCCAGAACCGTAATTATACACGGTTTTGGACCGTAGTTAATGGGTCGCGTTCCACCAGTGGGTTCTTGCTTCTGTAGAGTGGAACATGAATTTTCCTGAAGCTAGTGTAGAGGTCCTTCCTAGGTTTGCATCTGATCATAGCCCCATCATCCTTAGGTTGAGCCCTCCTCAAAGGAGGAATCCAAACACCTCCTTTTAAGTTCTGGCGGCCTGGTTCTCCCACCCAAATTTTAATCAAGCAGTTACTCAGAATTGGCAGGATAGATCCTCCTTGTTTGACTCTCTTGAAGACAAAAAGGCTTTCTACGAAACTGGAATAAGTTAGTTTTTGGGCATATTCTATGGAATAAAGAAGAATAGAGGCTAGATTAAACGGAATTCAAAGAGCTGTAGACGAGGGCAGGGGTAGGCATCTTAGAGGATTGGAAGCTCATCTAACAAGGAGCTAGATATTTGGCTGCAGAGGGAGGAAGCTTTATGGTTCCAGAAATCTAGAGACCAGCATGTAGCCCTTGGGGATAGGAATACTGCATATTTTGATCTTAAAACCAAAGCTAGGAGGCAAAGGAATTCTAGTAAGAAAATTCAGGATAGTAATGGGAATTGGGTGATGGAGGATGATAGAATTGAAAGCCTATTAGTTCATCATTTTGAATCTCTTTTTAAGGCCGAGGACAACCCTGTCTGTAGCCCCCTGGAGCATGATTTCATGTCTCTAACCAGAGAGGAGAAAGAGGATCTTGCTAAGCCCTTTGATTTGGAGGAATTAACTAAAGCTGTAAAAAGCATGAAACCTTTTAAAGCCCCAGGTAAAGATGGCTTTCCTGCGGGTTTCTTTCAAAAATTTTGGAATATTATGGCCCCTTCGGTTCTGTCCTTTGCCCAAGACTGCCTTCAAAATCAGAAAATCAATCCTGATGTAAATCAAACAATCCTTGTTCTCATTCCCAAAACTGAGCAGCCTACTACTGTGTCCCAATTTAGACCAATCTCTCTATGCCAGGTCCAGTACAAAATACTTGCTAAGGCTTTAGTTAATAGGCTGAAACCACATATGTCATCTTGGGTTTCGGACAGTCAAACTAGTTTTGTCCCCGACAGAAGCATTTTTGAAAACATCATCCTAGTCCAAGAGGTAGTTCATTTTATGCAGAAAACCAAGACTAGAGAGGGTATTATAGCCATGAAGATTGACTTGGCTAAAGCTTACGATAGATTATCCTGGAAATTCATCAAGGATACATTAATCAGTTTGGGCCTTCCGGAAAGCCTGAAGAATATTATATTGGACTGTATCACATCCGTATCCTTCGAGATCAGCTGGAATGGTAGTATTTCGAAACCTTTTGGGGCCAGCAGAGGGTTAGGCAGGGGAACCCCTCTCCCCCTATATTTTTGTGTTGTGTATGGAAAGATTCTCACAACTAATTAATAGAAAAGTGGTTAGGAAAGAGTGGAAACCAGCATCCATGGGGAGGAAAGGAACTTCCCTATCTCATTGTTTTTTTGCAGATGACCTTGTGCTGTTTGGTACTACATCGATTAAGCAGGCTTGTGTTATGATTGAATGTTTGGAGGATTTCTGTAGAGTGTCTGGTCAAACTGTTAGTTTTGAGAAATCCTCGATTCTTTTATCCAATAATGTTTCTCAGGAAAAAGCTGACATTATTAGCCGTGAGACCAAGATGCCGGTTACTAGGAACTTTGGAAAATACCTTGGGGTGTTTTTGAACAGGGTAGATCTAATTTACAGTCACAAAATTTAATTTATCCAAAGTAAGAGATAGATTAGCTGGGTGGAAGAGTAAAACTCTATCAATGGCGGGCCGAATCTGTTTGGTAAAAAGTTGTGTATCTTCTATTCCTATACATTCTATGCAGTGTCAGATGCTCTCTGCTAAAACTTGTGATAACATTGATAGAATGTGCAGAGATTTTATATGGGGCCATGACTCAGAGACTAGGAAAATGCATGATGTAAGTTGGAACACCATGTGTAAATCAAAGCAAAGAGGGGGATTGGGTATTAGGATCTCTAAAGCTATGAATGTAGCCTGTTTGGGAAGATAGTATGGAACTTAGCAAGTAGCTCTCAGCGGCTATGCTATAAGGTTCTGAAATGTAGATACCCTAATCCTGACACTATTCGCTGCTCTCCAACCTGGAAAGGGGTTCAGAAGTGTGCTCCTATGCTTCGGGATGGGATGCGGTGGGTCTTGAGTGATGGTAAAACTATTCGGTTTTGGAAAGATTGCTGGGTAGGGAACTTTGATTTGCTTTCTAAGGCAACTAGTGCTATTCCTTTGAGTGATTGTGATAGTAAAGTTGAGAGCTACTGGGACTCTGAGAGGGGTTGGATTTGGAATAAGTTTTCTGATTTATTGCCTGCTTACTGCTTAGAATTGATAAAAACTCACAATTTTTTTCCTGATGAAGGTCCCGATTTTATTTCCTGGGTCCCTGAGGATAAAGGAATATAGTGTCAGGTCTGCCTATGACTTACTTACAAGCAATAGCTATGAGAAGGATCAAGTAGATCCTAACATTTTTACTTCTGTTTGGAAACTACCGGTTCAGGAAAAGGTGAAATTATTTCTCTGGAGAACTATTCTTGGAAAGTTGATGACGATTCCAGGAGATTCAGGTTGGGGTTCACTTCTGATAGCCCGTGCCACTTATATGGACAGGAGGAAAATTTTGCACATTCTGCGTGACTGTTTATGGCCAAACGAACTGGTCAAAACTTATTTCCATAACAAACTGCTCACTTTTTCTTTGGCTTGGATTTTCACAGACTGCTGAAGGGAAATATACAACAGAAATCGTTTATTGCTTAACCTTAGCTCTAAAAAATGGTATTTCCAATTGGTGCACTAGTAAAAAACGGGTCTTTTTCGGCCCCTTATTTTCGGCGGTTTTATCTTTGTCGCCGAAAAAGATAACGTAACAGACAAATTTTCGGCGGTTTATAGGTCAAAACCGCCGAAAATTGTCATCTTAATGAGCAATATTCGGCGGTTTTCTACCAAAAACCGCCGAAAATGTTACATTAAGAAGACAATTTTCGGCGGTTTTGACCTATAAACCGCCGAAATTTTGTTTTTAATATCACCCGCGCCGAGTCGTCTTCCCCATTCATTCGCGCGCGACTGAAAATATTTCGACTCTCTCTCTTCGTTTCGCCTCTGTATCGCCGCCCTATTTCTCTTCTCCCCTTGTCCATGCGCCGTCTCCGCCTCTGAGTCGCCGCCGTCGCTGCGCCGTCGCCGCCTCGCCCAAGTCGCGCCCAAGTCCCGCCCAAGTCGCGCCCAAGTCTCCGCCCAAGTCCCCCAAGTCGCCGCCTGCAGCTCGTATTGTCAATTTAGGTTTGTTTTTTTCAGTTTTCTAATGTATGGTTATAAATTTGGTATTAATTCATTGTTTATAGGTGATTGTTGACTGATTTATGTGATTTGGAGTGTAATTGAGTATTGTTTTGGTTGGAACTATTAAATTTGTGTTAATTGTACAAAATTGCTAGTTTTTGATCATTTGTATAAATTTGGTATTAATTCATTGTTTATAGGTGATTGTTGACTGATTTATGTGATTTGGAGTGTAATTGAGTAATTGTTTTGGTTGGAACTATTAAATTTGTGTTAATTGTACAAAATTGCTAGTTTTTGATTTGTATAAATAGGTTTTGTCATTTATAAAGAATAATTGACATGTATTTATATGTGAAGGTGAATCATTATTCCTGTATCTGCTGCATCAGTCGGATACTAGTTTGCAGTCGGGGCTAGTCTCTTCACTCACGGTAATTAAAATGCATTGTAGTTTTAAGTGTTAATTGATTTATAATTATTATTTTTTGATTAGATATTGTTGATTCATAATTATTATTTTTGATTAGATAACCAAATAATAACTAGTTTAAGTGTTGAACATTGTGTTAATTATACAAAATTGCTAGTTTTTCATTTGTATAAGTAGGTTTTGTCATTTATAAAGAATAATTGACATGTATTTATATGTGAAGGTTGAATCATTATTCCTGTATCTGCTGCATCAGTCGGATACTAGTTTGCAGTCGGGGCTAGTCTCTTCACTCACGGTAAAATGCATTGTAGTTTTAAGTGTTAATTGATTTATAATTATTTTTTTTGATTAGATATTGTTGATTCATAATTATTATTTTTGATTAGATAACCAAATAATAACTAGTTTAAGTGTTGAACATTAAGAATAATATTATTCATTTGTCATTGTCAACAGACAAGACCAGACCACCGTTAATCAAGACACTGTACCAGTTGTATCTGACTCAGCAGGTTAGTTTTTATGTTTTATTTGTTTTATTTTTTAATTCTTCATAAATTTACATGTGCCAGTTGTTTGAATGTTTTCTGGTTGTATGAGTTTGGTCAGTGCTCAATAATAAGCACGGAAGAGTAACATTATTCATATAGGTCATGCCAAATTTTTTCTAGAAATGCATTAGTTATTGATAATTCTCCCAAAATACTAAGAACCACTTAGTTGTAATGTATATATACGATCACATACCAAAGTTATGATGATTATTATCTGCACAATTATTAGTCATTGTAGTGTGGATGAAAATAAATCTAAAATATTTGTTTTGAACTTTCATCTAATGTGGATAGAATGGACCGTGGATGGATGTACGGTCAAAGAGGGAACTATTTTGAAAGTAAGGTGGATAACGAATTTTGCAAAGTGGCACTCGAACATCAGAAGAGGATGAACGAGACACATATTCCTTGTCCTTGTGCTCAGTGCGAACTTCGAAATAAGTTCCCTAGCTTACACACAATCAGATTCCACCTTTCAAGGCGTGGGTTTATGCCGAACTATAAAATATGGTTCTTACATGGCGAGTGTGCAGAAGCTAGTAGTAGAGTACAATCTTCAAGTCAGTGTAATAGCGACGTAAGGACGGAAATCATTGTTGACACAATCGCCAACACCGAGCGTGATCAGACTGACATTGAAATCAGCGATGACGGTGATAATGTTGAACAATGTGACCCAATACTCCAAGATGTTGAAGATAATTTCACTGACAAGCCAGCTGTGTATCAAAGATTGATTGACGCATCACGGATGCCTCTGTTTCCCACATGTGGCAAATATACGAAATTGACATCCGCTTCACATGTTCAACCTGAAAGCAAGATTTGGCTTGAGTGACAAGAGTTTCACTGCACTGCTCGAACTCTTCCACGACATGCTGCCAGATGATAATGTACTCCCTACTTCGACTTATGAGGCGAAGAAGCTCATGTGTCCTATGGGGGTGGAGTATGAAAAAATACACGCATGTCCAAACAGTTGTGTATTATACAGAGGAGAGAACGCACATTTGGATCAGTGTCCAAAATGTAACATGTCACGTTATAAACAGAAGGACAGACAACCTTCTAGCCCAAAAAAAAAATCCTCCGGCGAAAGTGATCTGGTATTTACCCATAATACCAAGATTCAAGCGTTTGTTTGCAAATGTTAGAGATGCTAAAAATTTAAGGTGGCACGCAGAAGGAAGAAAAAAGGATGACAAGTTGAGACATCCCGCCGATTCACCACAATGGAACAACATCAACAGAAGATTTAGTTATTTCGCAGATGACAACCGAAATTTGAGGCTTGGATTGTGTACTGATGGCATGAATCCGTATGGCACACTAAGCAGCCAACACAGTACTTGGCCAGTTCTACTGGTGATCTACAACCTGCCTTCGTGGTTGTGTATGAAACGGAAATACATAATGTTATCGTTGTTGATTTCTGGACCGAAAACAACCGGGAAATATATGATGTCTTCTCTTGCACCGCTGATTGATGATTTGAAATGTTGTGGAATGAAGGAGCAATGGTGTATGATGCCTACGGCAGACAAATTTCACACTACGAGCTATGTTGTTTTGCACAATCAAGACTTTCCTGCATATGGAAACTTATCTGGGTATACAGTGGAAAGGCGCATTTGCTTGCCCAATATGTGAGGATGACACTTGTTCTGATCGTCTAAAGCATTGCGGGAAGAACATTTACATGTGTCATCGTAGATTCCTACCAATGACGCACCCATATCGTAGAAAAAAAGAGTTTGTTTATGGAAAGTATGAGAAACGTGTGGCCCGGGTCCCTTTGATTTCTGAACAGATATATGAAAAGGTGAAAGACATTGAGAACGTGTTTGGTGATACGTCAAAGTCTGCCCAAAAGAGCATTTGGAAAAAATATTCAATATTCTGGGAACTTCCGTACTGGAAGCATTACCAGTTAGACATTGTCTAGATTTTATGCATATCGTGAAGACGTTGGTGAGGCATTTGTCGGGACATTACTTAACATACACCTGGTAAAACCAAGAGGAATAAAGGTTCGTAAAGACATGGTAGCTATGACATACGTCATGAGCTACATCCTCAAGAAAGAGGCAACGGACATATCTAACCCTCCAGCCTGTTACACGTTGTCTAAGAATGAAAAAATCATTTTTGCAAGTGCCTTGTTTCTGTTAAGGTCCCTACAGGTATTCTTCTAACTGGAAAAATCTGGGTCAATGAAAGATCTAAAGTTGGTAAGGTTGAAGTCCCACGATTATCAGTGTTCTGATGCTAACCTCCTCCCCCCATTGCCATTCGGGGTATATTGCCGTTAAATGTCAGAAATGTTATCACAAGGTTGTGTTTCTTTTTAAATGCGGTGTGCAACAAAGTTGTTGATGCTGATACGCTAGACAGTTTGCAGCGTGATGTTGTCGTGACACTCTGCCAATTAGAAATATTTTTTCCACCATCATTTTTCGATATCATGGTCCACTTAGTTTGCATGTTGTTTCGAGAAATTAAAGAATGTGGTCCTATATATCTGAGATACATGTATCCATTTGAACGATATATGGGAATTCTGAAGGGAAATGAAGAACAGATATCGACCCGAAGGGAGCATTATAGAAGGGACAACTACTGAGGAGGTGACAGAATTTTGTTCTGAATACCTGAAAGGGGTCGAAGCTATTGGAGTGCCACAAGGTGCGCACCCCGGTGGGTCAGAGGGTGAGGTGTTATTGGGAAAAAAATCGTGGCCATTGATCATCGTTCATGGAGTTAGCCCATTTATTCGTTTTGCATCATCTCGAGATTGTTGAACTATTTTTTGAACAGCACTGAGTGAACTAAGAGCTCAAAATCCAGGAAGAAATTTGGTTTGGTTTACGAACGAGCAGAACAAAACGTTTTGTATTGGTTTAGACATCATGTCATGAGACCTAGCATCAGTAGAACCTGCTAAAGTTAGTGAAGAGATTCGTTGTTAGCTATGGGACCCGGTTATACTGTTATATCTTATGAAGGCTATGATATCAATGGGTTCACCTACTGCACAAAGCGACATGATGACAAATGTTTGAATCAGAACAGTGGTGTGAAAGTTGAAGCAACTACCCTACTGAATATGACAGATGTGATCCAACTTCAGTTACTTCAACTTCAAGTTGGTATTATGGTTTTATAGAAGACATATGGGAACTTGATTATCATTTTCAAAAGTTTGTGACATTCAATGTAAATGGTGGAGAATAGGCATGGTTATCGGGTTCTTGATGGGTTTACCATGGTTGATCTGACACGACTTGGGCCCTGATAGATACATTTATATTTCCCAAGACTGTGAACAAGTATTTTACATTCAAGACCCGGTCGATTCTAGATGGTCAGTGGTTTTACCTGGAAAAAAGATTTGTCAACTCAGATGTTGATCAAACTGAAAGATGATGAAGCGCTATTTGATGAGACTCCGCCGTTTTCAAACAACCTTCCTGTCGCAGATACTGATACACACACGACCGAACGATGTAGTTTATGCTAGGTCAGATCATGATGAGGGTTTGTGGATTGACAAACAAAAATGATCGATATTATTATGTGGTAAGTAAGAAATAAGTAGCAATTGTCTTTTTGTTTACTATTAGCATTTAACATTTATTTATATTCACAATGTTTGATGTTGACATCCTGATTTCTTAATTTGATGTGTTAACGCAGATGGATGAAGGAGATGACCTAGTTGGTGAGCTCTTAGCACCATCGTCCCCCCGAGGAAAGAAACGAACGCGTGGTGGAAAGGGGCGCAGATCAGAAGTTCGAGGAGAGCTAGCAGCTGGCACAGGTGACCAGATAGATGAGGTGCAGGGGTGGGTACTCAACCACAGGCGCCAGAGCAGACCACAAAACCCCGTGGTATTACTAGAGCACTAAAAGCGAAAAAGGTTGAGAATAAACCATTGGCCTTCGATGAGTATCTGCAGCCATGCGGTGAAGGGGCTGGCGACTTCACCACTGAGGTTGGCATCATCGTACGGAGTACGTGGATATCACCTTGACATGGAAGCAGGTGGATGAGGGGTTGAAGAGACAGATGTTTGATATTGTTCAGGTATATTTTCTTTTCCGATTATCAGGTATTTTAAATAAAACTTGTATTTATCAATTAATACTAACTGTTCTGTTAAACTTTCGTAGAAACGGTATGCAATCCCTGATGAGAAGCCATATTATCAATGGTTAAAGCGATGATGGATAAAAAATTTCGGGATCACAAGCAGAATTGGTGAAGTGGTTCATCACTAAGAAGCTTCCAAGGCCCAAAGGCGACACACGACAACCCTTGGGAGATCTACACGCCAATCACTGAGGAGAAGTGGAAGGTGTTCTACGAGAATAAGTTGGCTACCCTGGTAAATTTTAATTTGTATATTGTTTTTATATCTGTAGTTATACATGTATTTAAATATTATAGTTGTAAATGTGTTTAATAAATGTTTTGGGATGGAATATAACAGGAATATCGTGCCAGTCAGAGCGCAAATGCTAAACAGAATGAAATATCATCATGTGCTGGGTGCCAAAGGGATAAACAAAAGGGTGCCAGAATGGGTGGCAGAAGGAGAGCTACCGGCTGATATGAGTACCATGGAGAAACCGTGCTACGACACACACTTTGGAAGCTCTCACGCTCGAAGAAGGATCCAAAAACTGGAGAGCGGATGTACCCATTCGAGAAGGCTAAAGAAGTCGTGCAGAAGATTGTAAGTGATCTTGACTTAAAATTGTGTCAAAATATTATTTTTCAAATTTTTTGTAAATCTTCATTTTACAATTAGGATGAGTTGGGTGAGCAAGTCACCCAGGGACTTGGGCCCCTGATAGATACAATGATCATCTTACTCAAGCATGGGGAAGAAAGACCATTATGGACGAGTGGTGGGCATGGGCGGGGCGGGCATTACGTTACGTAAAGTATTTGGAAACCCCGGGTCCAGAAAAGAGGGTAAATCAATACCATATGACGAGCATGTGCGTTTGATTAGTCAAATAAGGAGCAGATCAAGAATGAACTCAAGGCAGAGTTTTACTCTGGTGCTTCTGCTTCTCAGCCAAGGGGCTATGATCCTTCATCTCCTAGCTGTCAGAATTATCCTCCACCAAACCCACACATTGAAGCTTTCACTCCTGTTCAGCCGAACACAGGTGTCGAGTCTAATGGCGCTTACCCATACGCAGACGTACAGGTAATTAATAGTATTATGTTTAATGCATGGTTTAAATTTGTTATCAACAATTTATTCTATATTTTGTATTTAAAATGGTGGAACTTAAAGTTTGTTTAATGATGTAGGAAAAACCAATTAACTGTAATCTTCTCCTTCCACATAACAACGAAGATATCTTTGTAGCGTATGGAAGAGTGTACTCTTCAGGGCCGAACGCTACGACACATGGGTTGCCACTGCAGCTTATCATGCGAGGGTATCTGTGGATGAACCAGACTCTAAGTGCCCTGATCTTCCACTTCCAGTACCCCAGGCAGAGTTCACTACAGTTCGGTCTGCCAGGGTGCATTTGTTCAATGGCCAGTTCGTCTTATTCAAAAATGTGTGAAGGTATGACTACTACGAAGTTTTGTTATTAATTAGCAATGATTGTTATATCTTTTTGTAGCTATGTGTTAAGGTCAAATATTGATTAATGTCAATTTTTAACTTAATGTGAATAGGCATTAAAAAATATATCAAGGTCTCAAGAAAAAACGATACAAAAGTTTCCGAAATCTTCTGAATTCAAAGCGTCCACCAATGTTTCGGCATGAAAACTTGGTGGATGATTCCATATTAGCACGTTTGAGGCCGAACATGAGAACTCTTCACGACATTGTGCGTGACTTCCCACCCGACAGAGATTCTATCATGATGAGGTTTGAGGATGAGCTTCTTCACTATGAAAATGGTATAGAGATAGACATGTACACCTCGGACATGATAGATATCTTGAAGTTTGACTGGGTGCCTATCTCAGCGATACATTCATTCATCCTGTACGTATTTCATTTTGTTATATTTAATTTATTAATTTATTCATTTGTTGATATAATTTACATTTTGTTTTAATTATGAACAGATTTTTGCATGAAAAAATGCAAACTTCAATCTTAGAGAATATGGATTTCTGTGTCCTGAGAGATCATCATACACAGCTGCAAAGGGTGATTCGGTCGCATTTAAGAGCTACATGCAGCGTGGGATCACCAATTGCATCAAAGCAAACAACAAATATGCGTTGTTGCCATATCATCAAAAGTAAGTATTTTTTATTTATCAATTTTACTAAATAAATGACTTACTCATTGATGATGATATTAAAAATGATATATTGTTGTTTTGTTGTCTATGAACAAAGTGGACATTGGGTCTTAATTGTACTGTGTCTGGATCGTACGATATCCTATTTCTGGATCCTCTCCAGCAGGGTCACCCAAAAGACATCAAGATAAAACCTAATCTCAACATGTGAGTACATTTTTAACATTTAAAATTATGTATTTTATCTCTTTTATTATGCTTTGTATATGTTTTAATTAATGCCTTCAATTATTCAGCATTTATCAAAGTGTTATGATGACGGAACGAAAAGTGAAGATTAGAGGTGCGGTCCCATGGACTGCGGTGAAGGTATATGTTTGTCATAACTTACAACTTCTTAAAAATTTAAGTGTAATAATGAACTTATGCTTATGTGCATTTGTTTATTTGTTTTGTTTCATCGTCTTTCAGTGTCCACGTCAACCGGGACATTCAGAGTGTGGGTATTATGTCATGAGGTACATGCATGACATAATCACCCTATTTGGACAGATGGGAGAACAATTAGAAAAGGTATGTCGTAGTTTAATAATAAGTTTTTTCATAATAAATAATTGTATGTGATGGCTAACTTTTCTCTTATTCTATGTTTTAAAGGTTTTCCCAAGCGTCGGAGAGTACAACAAACCAATTATTGATGATATGATGGAGGGATTGGGCGGAGTACCTGTATATGAATTTGGTTGATTTTTTACAAACTTTCTGTTAGAACTTGTAGTTTAGATTGTTAGGAAATAGATAGATCGAGTTTGTGACATTTGCGTTTAAGTGTTTATGTGAATGGTCTTTGTGACCATTGGTATTGAAAGTGAATTGCGGTTGTGTGAATTGGCATTTTGGTGTGAATGGCATTGTGGTAACCATTCAAAGTTAGGTTGTTTTGGTTTGTATTTTATATTCATTGTGAGCAATTGGACACAATCCAGCAAGGGTGTATATATGTGTTGCCCTGCTGCAATGTGTATGATTAAAACAGGGATGAATTAAACAGGGTTTTGCATAGAATGTGGGAGTATGAACAAAAACGAGGAAAAACAAAAAAAAATAATAATATTTCGGCGGTTCTAACAAAAAACCGCCGAAAATGAGTCATTTTCGGCGGTTTTTTGTTAGAACCGCCGAAAATCAATTTTTTTTTTCGACGTATAGAACAACCAATATTCGGCGGTTTTTGGTGAAAAAACCGCCAAAAAAAAAAACACTTTTTCGGCGGTTTTTAAACCGCCGTAAATTGGCTAAGACCTTTTTCGGCGGTGTTATTTTCGGCGGTTTTTAAACCGCCGAATAAGACCCTAAAAAACCGCCGAAAAAGACTCGTTTTTTACTAGTGGTGTCACCTACTCTGGTCCTGGAGGAATAGCAAGGTGTTTGGTAAGGAAAGCAGGCGCTTCATTCCCTTCAGAAATGTGGTCTTAACTTGCAGGCAAAATAAAGTAGCTAGGCTAAATGCTAGCAGCGTTTCTGATCCATGGAGCAATGCGACCAACAATAATCAACCGAATAACAGGGAGTTTTTTTTACTACATTTGCAGCACCCAGTATATTATCATTAATATTGATGGAGCTCTTATTCCTGGTTCAGTGAATGCGGCTGCTGGTGGAGTCATTAGAGACTTCCAAGGGGACTGGATCATGGGGTATGCAACCTCGTTTGGCCAGCGAGACGTGATTCATGCAGAGGCAATGGCACTGGCGTATGCTTGCAGACTGGTGCGCAACAAAGGTCTGAACAATGTTCGAATATTTACAGACTCGATGAAAATAGTGGAGCTCTTCAAAGACTGCCCCAGCACACACCCTCTGAAGCCGTTGCTAGCAGAGTGCAGGAGAAATTTGAGATTTGTACAAGATACTAGCGTGCTGTATGTTCCACGCAAGTACAATGCAGTAGCTGATATGTTAGCTAAATCCATGTTGTGTTTCTATGAGTTATCGTTTCTTAGAGAACCCACCCCTTTGTACTGGTCCTCTGCTTCTAGAGGACAAAAACTCTTGGCTATCAATAAGAGTTGAAGGCTAAGCGCCTCCGTTTTTTGATCAAAAAAAAAAAAATTTCGAGGACATCCTCAATATGGGTGACATCAGAAGACCTAATGCCAGTTGGGATGATATCGTGAGGGTGAGAGGAACACTTCCTTTTTTCACTAGTATTATTAGAAGTGATACTCCTTTGTATGATAATTATCTGACTAAGATCATATGTAATTTGGGGAATCCTCTTTTTGAAACTAATCAGATTTGGTTGGGGGGCATGTTCCCCCTAATATTAGTATGGCTTGTAAGCTAGATTTGGATCTAGCATGACATGAGGGTTTCCCCCTGTGATTGCTATGTTTTTTTTAATATATGGTCACAATGATATTCAAAAAAAAGAAAGGTTGGTCCAGGTTTGTAAACTCGGATGCAAACCCAGACCATGCTAAAATCACGCCAGAGACTGCACTGAAGGGTTGGTCTGGGTTTGTAAACCCCGACACAAACCCGGACCATGGTGGAAATAAGGTAGAAGGTTCAGTAGGGGTTGGTCCGTTTTGTAAACCCGGACACAAACCCGGACACAGCTCCAAATGCTCCAGAATGTAGTTTTTGCTCCCCGTTTGGTCCCATCTTGGTCTTAAATCACGTGGCACACATCTCAAAGTCTCGTATAGCATCCAAACAGCTCTTCTTTATCATTTCATTGTGCTCTAGTGAACTTTTACCTAAATTATATCCAAAAGTGTGTAAGTTCACTAATAATTACCAATTACTCTATAAAGTGGTGAAAATAGGTTATAACTCAAGTAAGATGCTGGTGAATATAAACCTAATAAATGCATATTTTCACCACTTATCATTAGCGCACCAAGTTCCCACCTTTTGCTACCCCGAGCCATCTCAACCACTGCGTATTCAAGCCCTCACATGTCTATTAGATTCACTGAACCAAATGAGGATCCAATTGTAGTTTCAGGCGCTATGTTAAGTCGGGTATCCACAAAATCCACTCCCTTCTTCTCATACCTCAACAACTCGGAATCTGATATTATAACTTTACTGTTTGCAATGGAGAAAGTTTCCTTCTCGTTCTGTAGGGATTAGACAACGGGGGGATGTCTGAGGTCACCACCTTAACTACGGTTGTAGATGAGGGATGTTTGTCTATGTTATTAGATCTAGACATGGGCAGAGGGACGTTCATCTTCACAAGTTTTCTCCTTCCAATGATTTTGCTGCGAAAGTTCTGCATCACTGCTATTTATTTCCTTCGTTTACAGTTGTTGCTGTAAGATAGGGGTCATGGAGTGCTGCTATAGGTGGTCCTATCCTCTAGAGATATAATGTCTCTCCAGCAGCCTCACAAAATAAACAATGATGAAAAGACAAAATTCTTCAAACTTGGGATATTGTCACTGTTAATGCAAAAGTTTTGATTGACCAAACTCAGTAACAGACACAGAGATCCGAGTCTTGACCTGACCAAGGGAGGTGCCGTCAAGAGAAGATCTCGCAGTGACTAACCGTCTCTAAATATATTCTGCACAGATTTTATCTTTAGTAGATAATCTAGAGAATATCTTTTCTGTTTAATATCTAAGTCGGTTACTAGGATTTTATCTTTAAAGAAATTATATCTTTAAAGATATTGTTTTATGTAAATCGATAACTATATATAGGAGACGTTAATAGAAGGGAGTGGAGTTTTGTTGAGAGAAAATCTGAAAAGGAGGTGTTTTTAATAAAACGTTGATAGAATCACTAGAGAGCTAGAGATCTAGTGTTTTACGTGTTTGTGCTTGGAGAGCCTGTTCTCCTAGTACGTGAGGGTGTATCCTGTTTTGATACGAGCTAATATAGTGAGGATTCACGTGTATCTAATATCCTTCCCTCTATTGCTGTTCTCTGAATATCGAGTTCGTCGTCAGACTGTTACTCAGCACCTAGTTCCTCGTGAGTAACAACCTCACTAAGAACAACCGTTGTAAGATCCTACAATTGGTATCAGAGCGGGTTCCCTTTTTCACTGATTTAGAAGAGAAATCTTCCAAGGGTGATCGATATGGGTTCTTACAACGTCAAGGCACCCAAGCTTACCAAATTCAACTATGCTTGTTGGTGTGAACAGATGGGACATCAACTGATGTCAATCGACTATGATCTGTGGACTGTTGTCACTGAAGGAGATCTGGTACCACAGATCACTTGAAATACCCCGAACTTAAATATGGTGATTAAATTATTCTAATATAGTATTTAAGGGCCTAATAGCACCTAAGTAATTTCGGGTGAAGAAAATAAATCCAAAGAAATGAGTAAACGCTTTAAAAACGAAAAACGTTACAATAAGCGTTATATAACCAAAGGAGGTACGAGACCTCGGTTATAGTACTACAAGGATTCCCAAGGCTTATTCATGCCTAATCGATGTACGGGAACGATTCCCGAAGAAAATAGATCCTCAAAACGGATTAAAAAACACAAACGAATCCAAAAACGCGCTTTTCGAGGAAACCGAGAAAACGCGATATTAACCGGGTTAAATAGACTCGTAATAATAATAATTAATTAAATAGTCATTAATAAATATTAATGAAGGTCTAGAGCCAATAAAATTAATTAAACGAGAAAATTCCAAAAAACGGGTACCGGTTAGTAAAACTGTCAAAACGGGAAGTTGCGGGGTGAGAGTGTAAATAATCAAAACTTATGTGTCCCCTTTTGAAAAATAAAAACTCAAAATCTGTATGGGCTGTGTGGGCCAATTCGCCCTCCCTCTCTCAGCTCTTTTAATTATTCCTTATGTGCAAGTGGACAAGGGATAGTAATTAAACAAAACCAAAAGAAATGCAACAGTACCTCATTTCCCTGCTCACCCACGATTTCCTCTGCACAAACAGAATCTCTCTTCTTTGTTTTCTTTCATGGCGATTTTCAAAGACCTAGAGGACAGCCCACTTCTCCTCCACGGTTAACTACCCAAACCACCTCCAAATCTCACAAAAATAACACCGTTGGAATCCTCTCTTCAAGGAGAACCGTCTCCACCTTTCAAAAGTTGAAAACAACCGATTTTGTTTTCATGGGTATTGTCATTTTTGGAGTCTAGAAGTCACCGGTTGAAGCCCCATTCTCCTCTTCATATCCTAAGGTAAAGAAAGGACCAAACTCTTCTTGGTTTCCATCTGTTCCATTTCTCTGATGCAAAACCAAAACAGCCGTGAACCTATGCCTCGTTTTCTAACCGGTCGGCATTTTATCTCACTGCCAAACTCCATTTAGAAGTCCAAGTCGGTGAGTAAAACAAGAAAACAAACAAAGAAGAAAAGAAGAGCAAGCAAACCAAGAAGAAGAGAAAAGAAAAGGAAAACAAGAACGAGGTAAATTACCTCTGTTCAGTTTTGTGTATAATGCGTGTGTGTGTATGTATAAGTATACTGCGTAACAAAATGCAAACCTACTGTAAACGTAAAACAGATGAGAATAATGGTATTGATAACATTAGTTGTGTAGATAAGTTGAAATCTGTCAAAACAAAATATGTAAACTGCTGCTGTATAAATGGGAACTGACGCACATATATATATATATATGTAAACTGTCGAATGCATATGTATAAAATGATGCAGGTTGAAACCGATTTGGGTTGTGAATGGATTAGTGTGAGGAGAATGTAAGATTATAGGGGAAACTATGGCAAATTTTACCTAGAAACTAGGTCACTTAGGAGCTGTTAGCATTTGTAGAAGAGAATGAAAATAAATCAAAACAGTAGTAGCAGCTCGGTAGAACTGCAACAGAGAGAAAAGAAGTGAAATAGTGGAAATGGTGAGATAGTAGTAGGTTGAAGGAATTGATTTTTGGTGGTGAATTTAGGTGAGTTAGATACTGGGATAGTAGTTAAACATGTAATATTAATATTAGAAACCATTGGGAAGTGATTAAAGGAAGAAGACAATGAAACAGAGCATGGAATATTTCAGTCGTAACAGACCATTGTTGGTCCGGGACCTAGGTCCTACATTAAGGCCCGGACCAACCGTGCAAAAATAACCGTGAGTTTTCAAATTACTTCTGGTCCGGGACTTGTCCCTGGTGCAAGGTCCCGGACCACTTTACAAAAACAAATACGAATTCAGCTACTTGTGGTCCGGGACTTAGCAGCTGGACAAGGTCCCGGACCAATACTATAATTCACCCGAGAGAAATTTTAAAGGGCTGAAAGATAAGGTATTGTTTGGATATGGTTACATAAGTTACTTAAGACTTAAGTAATCATAAATAAGAGTCATTAGGAGTATAAACAAGGTAGAATAAGAATGAGAAGTAAGAGAAGAGTAGAAAATGAAATTGTATAAGTAAGAATTAGTAAGTATGTAAAGTGAACGGTAATGTTAGTATAAGATAATTAGTACCTAAGTAATGATGTTTAAGGGTCATTAATGGTATAAACAGGTATGAGGAATAATTAAGGAAATTGCAAGTTTATAAACCTTAAGATAAACCGAACCAACGAGATAACGGGGTAAGTACGGGAGTAGTAATCTTTACGTACCGTATGAGCATAGTATTAATGACATGTTTGAAATATTATCAGTGGAACAAGTGTGAACCAAGGAACGAGGGAACTCATGGTAAAGCTAACCCCGGTGAAAGGTATGATTTTCTCATGCCCCGTATGCTAACCGAGTTACGTTGATTTGTGTGCTGTATGCGGCTAATCAAGACTAAAGCATGAAAATGGTTTATTGCCTTTCGTTGTATGTCTTGTTGTATGTTGTGTGAGCTAACCTTTCTTGATTGATTGTATGGCTTCACTTAGTGCGTAGACCGACTCTTAGATGAGTCTTGTTGTGTAGTGACTCGTAGTAAGAGTCACGTTGTGAACTAACAGAACCGTAGAAACGCACTACATCAACAAACCAATAACCGGTAACACAAATCAAGGAACTCACTAGAACGTGAGGGAATGTACGGGAGTAGTAACCTCCCGATAATGTTAGGAGAACCGAAGTGAATAAACCACAAACAGTAAGTAGTGGAAGTGTATAAGTAACCCCTATTAAAGGAATCATTCTTGGTGCAAGATACGAACCATGAGAGTAGTAAAGAATGACGAGGGATCTTCAAACCCCTTAGCAATTAGTCGACCCGTTATGAGAGGACCCGACTGAAGTAAGTAATGTCCCGAACATGAGAGTACCCAATATGTCGGGGAAACCCTTAAACCTGAGGATACTAGACGGTAGTAATTCCCTAAGCCAGTGGAGGTTATCGAGAGAGATACTTCTAGGCTAATCCGTGAGATTGTATTATACTCTGGGAGAAGAGTGTTGGGAATTTGAGTAGTCCGGTGAGAACGGACATTCGAGTAATGGAGAAGCTAAGAGTATAGCCTCGTATTGTAGGCCCGGTGGCGAGTCTTGTGAATGGCTCCGCCCGGTGGCCAAAGTAATGAGTATTGAGTATTGCGTATGTATGAGTAAAGTAATGAGTATTGAGTAAGAACGAGTACGAGTATGTAGTGAGTATCGAGTATTGAGTATGTATGAGTAAGAATTGGGCAGCAAGTACTTATGAGTAAGTAAGGAGTATCGAGTAGTGAGTATACACAAGTATGGTAACGAGTATAGAGTAAGGATCGTGTACGAGTAAAGTAATGAGCATGGAGTATTGAGTATGTAAGAGTAAGGAGTAGGTATGAGTAGAGTAGCGAATATCGAATTTGGTACGAAGAGTAATGATTAAATAACAAATACGAATGGTTGACTATCGAACTGTCTTCCTTAGTAAGAGTTGAACTTGTATGTGTATGTAGATATTGTTGTAGAATGAGTATGTATGTATGCATGTAAATGAACTCCATGTATATTCGACCCAAAGTAGTCGATGTACCGCGGTTAGCACGCGGTATATGCGAAGATCATGCGCAGCGTAAGCTGACCCCCTCGGGCGGGACCGTTTTTAGTGTGCAGGTACCCGAAGCTTGACCACTTTTTTTCGAGAGAGTAGGACGGGGACTGCTACGTAAGCATGGGTAGTGTATAGTAGGAATTGGTACTGTATTGTAATGAGAATTTAGAAGCTTAAACTGTATCGGTAATTTAAGGATTGTAGTATACTCGGTATAGTAAGTAATGGAGTTGTATTGAATTATGGACTAGTATGTAAGGGGAAGAATTGTATTGTGTAGAGCACTCGGTATGTCGTATTCATCAGACCGATAGTATGTAGTATTGTAACTCGCCTTGTTAGTCACGTGGGTGACTGATGGCATTGTACACCCGCCGTTGTGTAAGGGAGTATCCGCTGCGAAGGTAAGTATTTGTACGGTAATGACGGTATTAGCGGTAGGGGTGTTACATCACTGAAGGAGGAGTCACCAAGCGTAAAGAGAAGAAAGATTGGAATGATAATGATAAGAAGCTACTCAGCAAGAACAAGCAGGCCTTGAGAGTGATTGTCTCATCACTTTCAGAGGGTGGTGATCGCAGAAAGTTCTTGGCATACTAACTACTAAAGAAGTTTGGAACTTTCTGAAAGTTGCCTATGAAGGAACAGATTCGATCAGAAAGGCAAAAGGAAAACAGTTCAGAAGACAGTTTGATAATTTCAGAATGCTTGAAGGGTGAGTCTGTTACACAGACGCTTGAAAAGTTTGACAAGATACTGAGTGATATGAAGACTGTGGGAGTCACACTGGATAATCAAACTATCAATGAAAGGGGTGTTGGACAGTCTTGGAAAGGATTGGCTGCAATATACAACTTTGCTAGAAACAACCAAGGATTTGTCAAAAATGTCCCTCGAGGAGTTAGGCTCTGAGCTGATGGTCTATGAAGGTAAGATGAAGGGAGCAATCTCTTCGCCAACAACATGCAAAGATCTAGCCTTGAAGCTTGGAAGAGTAATGCTGGTACAGATGAAGAGGAATTGAGTGAAGAGGAAGAAATTATTAAGATAGCTGATGGTATTCAAGGATTTTTGGAGGACGGCGAGGTCAGAATTCTAAGTTTAATCGTAACAAATCAAAGAAGGGTCCAATAATCTGTTTCAGGTGCAACAAACCTGGATATGAGGTCAAAAATTGTCCTTTGCCACAAATGGATAATTTCAGGAGAAGGTCAAGAAATTCTCAAAAACAGCTGCTACGGCTTGGGGAGAAGATGGTTCAGGTACAGACTCAGAACCTGAAATGAAGATCAAGTGTATATGACAGCAATTGTCCAAGAAGATGAGATGAGTTTGGACACGGAATTCTGTTTTATGGCGGAAGAAAAGTTAAACAGAGACTCTCCCAAAAGATGAGGTATGTTTAAACTCATGTGAAAGAGCTTTTGATTCTATGTCAAAGACACGATTGTTTGATCTTTTGTCTGAAGCATTGATGAAACTGAAATCGCAAAAACTTGGGTATGAGGATAAGATAGTTAGGATGGAAGACAAGATAAAGAGTCTTGAAAGTCCTACTAGCTCAGATGAGGATTTTGACGTAGATGAGTACATTACTGAGATCAGAGAACTCAAAGCTAAAGTGGAAGATTTGAGTAAGTCTTCGACTGAAAACAAAAACCGTGTCAAAGAGGGTCTGGATAAGCCAAGGATCACTTTGTTAGTTCTTTGGAGACTAGAATTCTCACTCTTCCATGTTGGGCACAAGAAGAAGTGAATTCCCTTTTAGATCGTAACAAATCACTAAAAAGGGAATGTGAAACTCTCTTGGGCATGTTAGCTGATGCAAATCGGAAGTTAGAGCTTCAGACACAGACTAATCCCACTTGGTATACTGGAAAGGCAAATCTGAATCAGATGTTGTTCAATAACAACTCCAGTAAGTGCGGTTTGGGATTTGAACTAGAGAAACCCACTCAATCTAAGACGAGAAAGTTTGAAGACTCAACCTGGTCATTCTAAGTCTAGATGAACTCGTGCTGGTACTGTTCATTAACTAGGACACAGGTAAGATGGTGTCCCAAACTGTTGAGAAAACAATTGCGTGCAGAATCATCAAGGCAAAGCTTATATAGAGCCAACAGATTCCACACTAAAAGATGGGTTCCTATAATTCAGTCTAAGTGTGTGCCACTGGTGGAACGGAAGCCTTTAATGACGGTGGTTTAATCACGGCTTTAACAGAAACCGTAATAATATGAAGGCCGGAGTTAATTAATGACGTTTATTAAATAACCGTAAGCTATAATCGATCGGAGGTAGGCGCGCCTTTTTTAGGACGGACTTTAGATGACGGTTATTTGTGAAACCGTAATCTAAAGTCCCGTGTTGACGCGCGCTTTACGGTCAACGGACTTTAGATTACGGTTTTACTAATAACCGTCATCTAAAGTCCCCGCCCACTGATGGTCAACGACGTCGTCTTGACCTGACGCCAATATTTCCCGCATTATTTGATTTTTTCGACGCTGCGCGTAATCTAAATTACAGTGAACGACGTCGTCTTACCAGCTTATTTTAGATTAAAAATAACTTTATATTAATGTGTTACATTGTTTGATCGAATAAGACTCATGGCTCAATGGTCGTGGGTACATGAGTCGACACCATCGATCTTGAGTTCGAAAACCAGCATAGGCCAAATAATTTTCGCGCTATTTTATTAATTTCGTTACACTTTAGATTACGGTTCTTTAGGAACCGTCATGTAAAGTGTGACTTTACATTACGGTTTTCATGTAAACCGTAATCTAAAGTCCTTTAACTACAACATTTGCCCGTTTACTCTGCACACTGTACTTACAGTAACTCTTCTTTCTTTCGCGCTATCTTCCTCACTGAAATCGCCTCCTCTCTCCCGTCACCTTGCTAACGGCCATCGCCACCATCGCTCCCACCACCTTTGTCACTCCCATCGCCGCCGGTCACCACCCATCTACCACTGGTCTCACCGTCGACCTCTCTATCGCGTATTGGGTATGCGATCGATTGATTGTCGTTTTTTTCTAACTTTGTTCATATACATGCATTTCGATTGCAAGTTCTAACTTTGTTCATATATTTGTGCCCAGATTCACAGTTAATTGCAACCTAGTTCGTGGGCTGATTTCTACACTACTTGCCCACTTCGGTGCTTAGTAACGGTAATTTTGCAAAGCAAACTGTAAACTGCTGTATTTATTTATTCTTAGCATTTAGTATTACAATTAATAAATAATAGTGTAGTTTAAAAATGCTACTACTTAAAACTGCCACAGGAAAGAAAGTAAGTTCAAGTATATTACCGATTCCTGAAAATAGCTCATTTCAACTGCTCAATCTGCTATGCCAGATGCTCTCTGTTTGATTCACAATCTGTGACAGGAATCAACAATGCTATTGTTATAACCACCAGAAAGAATAAGATGAGTTTCGGTATTTTAATGGTTCTAGAATGACTAGTTTCAGTCCTTCAATCTGAAGTACTGCAGAGAGAAGCTCATAAATAAACTTCATTTATAGTAGAAGAAGATAAGTTTATGTATGTTACTAGTTCTAGATGGTGCGTGCAAATTTGACTTTGATAAAACTGATTTGGAGACGTTAGAAATATAGGGGAGATGCTGTCGTCGATTTTTTCCGCGGTTTAGCTAGCATTTAACCTTGATTTTTTGATGAATTCTAATGTTGTCGTTTTTCATTTATGCATCAGGACTACGACTTTATTTTGGCTTCCGACCTCAACCGTCTTAGCATCGGCTAATCGTCTACCAGAGGTAAGATTTACTAAAAAAATTTATATGAAATTAACACTCTTATTTATTGCTTGTTTATGACCATTATGAAATGCTTAATTTAATTCAATTGTATTTCAATCCTTGCAGGCATGGCTGATCAGGACAGGGCTGATGAAGAGTTCGATTTATTTTGTCGTGAGGAGGGAGGAAAATGAGCAGCAAATGGTACCGGTCCCATCTACATCTGCCGCTGCTGCTGTTGCCCCATCCACATCTGCCGCTGCTGCTGTTGGCCCTTCCATGAGTGCACCTTCTACGAGTGCTACTCAGAGACCCAGAGGTAGAGGTCCGACCCGTGGGTTGAAACTGCAGAAACCGGATCAGATTAGTCTTCTGTGGGACCAGTATGGGAGGTATGGTGGGGGCAGCAGGTCAGAGTTCGCTAGTATGCTAGGGACTCTGGCCAGATCACATTGCTGCATCAACCACACATGGAAACAAGTCCCGGAAAAAGTAAAGGAGACCATCTGGAAGAAGGTGCAAGAACGGTACAAGATCCCAGAAGAAGTGAAGAAGACCGTTCTTTCTTTGGTGGCCGGCAAAGCTAAATCATTCCGCCACTACTTGGTTGAGCATTGGATCAACAGGGTGCCCCCACGTGAGCCTCGCCGTATGTTGTATACAATGGCATGATAACTGAAGAGGAGTGGAAGGAGTTCGTTGAGCGGCACGCCACCCCCGAGTTCAGGGTATGTTTGTGTGTACTCTTTTCTTAATTAATGCTCATAATGCTTTATCCCTGATTTTCTAATTAATTTCCTGTTGTACTTTCTTAACAGCAAGTACAAGAACAAGCACGACAAAACCGTGAAGCTAATCTCTACCCCCACACCATGGGACGAAGGGGATATGTGGGCAGCCTCGAGGGATGGAAAGAAGCTGGTTTGCTGACACGGAGGAGGAACGAGGATGGAAGTGAATGCCCGATCGAGGATGTCTCTGAGGCGAGGAGGGTGCAGATGTACATACTGGGACGCCAGAAAACGACCAGCGAAGGTCAGAGGATATTTCCTAATGCTGCGATGGAACAACTGGCAAACCAAATTGTAAGTATTTGAAAGTAGCTGTTGAATAATTTACTTATATACTCAAGTGTTTGTTGATCTTAAATCTCGTCATTAACTTCTTTGAAAATTGGACAGTACGATGCGGCACAGAGAGGAGAAGTGGACTTACACGCTCCTCCTTCTCAAGACGACGCGCTGAATCAAATGCTTGGAAGAAGGATCACCCGGGGAGTGTTAGAGGATTTGGGGGAGAAGAAGTACGTCAGAAGAACGTATTCCCGCCATCTGCTAGGAAGGGTCAGATGAGTGCTGCTGAAGTCGAGGCGATGGTAGAGCGTAAGTTCGCTGCTGAGCGCCAAGCTAATGACGAGAAACATGCTGCTGAGCGCGGGCTATCGAGGAGAGGCTGCAGGAAGCGTTGAATGCGATTGCACATGCGACTACTCAGCAGCAGCAGCTAGATCCTCCTCGAATGTCTTCCTCGTCTAGTTGTGCTCCGGCCGCTGACCCGTACCCGTTTGCCAACATCCAGGTTAACTTTGTTTAACTATTTTTCTTCTAAAATAAAGTTATTTAAATAGTATTAGATTGGACTCACTTATTTATTTCACGTATTATCTCTGTTTATTAAAGGAGCAAAAAAAATGTCGTCTCCAAATACCATTAGACGGGCACCCTGTAGATGCGGCCTGCGGGACGGTGTTGCCATCAGGTCCACTCACGCTCATCAGTTTCGTACGTCTACCCCCATTCTACGCGCGTGTGACCTTGGACCTGATAGTTGATGGATTTGAGCATGCATACCTTCCGATGGCGATTGACAACAAATGCACGCTGATCGAAGCGAAGGGAGACATATTGCCCTGGCCAGCATGTTATATTGTTGTCACCGATGAGGTAAGACTGTTTGACAACCATTTAGTATCTAATAAAATGCAGTATTATTAGCATTAAGTAGTGTCTAATCTAATCTATTATAGATCCCTGAGCTTCCTCGCCGCGTAACCCGGCCCAGACTAGAAGAGACCAGCGCGCCGGCGAATCCTGAGATCCCTGAGGTTCCTCGCCGCGTATCCCGGCCCAGAGAAGAAGAGATCAGCGCGCCGACGAATCCTGCCAGAAGGGATGTTCTAGATAAATGTTAATGTTACTATAATAATCAATTAGTAATTATCTTTACATTTATGCTTTATTGTTTGTGTGTGAAGGGTAAGAATCCAGTGAGTCGGGGTGCGAAAGGTAAGAATCCAGCGCCCGTCCGGGGTTGCACCAGGACTTCTGAGGCGCTAAAAATAAGCTCGCACTGCCACAAAAACTTGTTAATGTTTTGGGGGCCAAGCAGATGAATCTCTACGACAAGATCATGGTGAAGTCATCTCAAACTAACAACTTCATGATGACGCTTCCAAAGTCGATGTTTCACTACGAAGAAGATATGATGACGGCAATCAACTTTGAGGACATCAGAGAGATGATGTGTGGAGATTATCTGAACATTAACATTATTCAAGCTTATCTAAAGTAAGTGTTCTTTCCTCATACTGTAAAAACATATAGAATAAGTATCAATGAAGTTGCATTGGCTAACTTTTTATAGTACATGTGATATAATAGATGTCTGCTTGAGAGATGTGTTGAGAAGGACATGACATGCGTTACTGCGGTGTGCCCGGAGCGTTTATCGTACGACAATGTCACTAGGGACCCTGGGAGGTTTTGTAACTACATGATTCATGTCTTCAATGTTGTTGAACAACAGAATAATTATTCATTCTAATGCCGTATCACCAAACGTGAGTTCTAATATAAAATTACATACTAATTAGCTAACTTTGTTACCTTCATTTTCATTTCATTTTGTATTTGACATTGTAGCCACCACTGGGCTTTGTTTATATTCTGCGCTGCCACCGCTACTCTGCTTGTTCTAGATCCACTAGGGCAGTGGAAAGAATTCAACACTGAAGACTTAATCAAAGAGTAAGTTTTTATTACTATTAATTGTTTGTAAGTTTTTTGAACCAAAATTAATGTACTTGTTCATTTTGCTAAACGCTTTTGTTAATATATGTAACAGTTGTTACAAAAAAAACCCTCAGGGAGAGTTTGGTGATTTGACCGTCGATTACATCAAGGTTTGGTAATTCATGTATTTCATTCGTGCTGCTATTATCTTTGTACAATTGTTTTACATTTGTGAATTTTGGTGATTTAGTGCCCTACCCAAAAGGATTCTAAGAGTTGCGGGTACTACGTGATGCGGTATATGTACGAGTTCTGCGGGTACTTCCCAAGTTTTAAGAATGATATTGACAAGGTAATACGAACGCTGTCTTGTATTTAATTCTTTCGGCAGATTTTTTGTGTCTTTATCTTAATCTCATTATGTGTTCCATTCTTTTCTTGTTGCAGATTAAAGAGCATTATGCCAGATTCAAGACTCATGCTCCTGCCGACTTGTTGCATGTCAGAGAGAGCATGGCAGCCATGTTTATGAGAATGGAGTGGTAGACTAGCTAGCTGCTGCTGTAACATATATTTTTTTTTAGTTGCTGCTCTGATTCTGTTAGTTGCTGCTGCAACAGATTATATTGTGTAACAGATTATATTTTTTGTTAGTTGCTCTGATTCTGTTTGTAATGAATTATGCTAGCTGCTGTAACAGATTCTAGCTGTTGTATTGAATATTTCTGTTGCAATTGTGCGCAGAAATGAATTTGCAATTGTTATCTCTGTTGCAATTGTGTAACAGATTGAATATGTTACAGATTTTCGATCTGGTGCTTTATTAGATGTTATCTCTGTTGCAATTGTGTAACAGATTGAATATGTTACAGATTTTCGATCTGGTGCTTTATTAGAATGAATTTGTGTTGTTGGTATTTGATTCAGGTGGTTCAATTGTGCAGTTTCTGCCCTCTGTTGCTTATCTGTTACAATTCTGTCTCTGTTGCAATTGTGTAGATTTGAAAAAAAAAAATAAAATAATAAAAAAAAAATTACACTTTAGATTACGGTTCTAACAATAACCGTAATCTAAAGTCCTTTGGGCGCGCGCGCCAAAACACTTTAGATTACGGTTATTGTTAGAACCGTAATCTAAAGTGTCGACTTTACATTACGGTTATTTGTAAAACCGTGATCTAAAGTCCTTTGGTTCGCGCGCGCCAAAGGACTTTAGATCACGGTTTTACAAATAACCGTAATGTAAGTCAATGACACGCGGCCGGAAAAGGGCCATAATTACGGTTTAAAACCGTAATTAAAGACGTCGCCATCTTTATTGACGCCCGCGTAGATTACGGTCCAGAACCGTAATGTAACACGGTTTTGGACCGTAATTAAAAGCTCGCGTTCCACCAGTGTGCCTACAGTTGAGCCTAAACAAATTTGGGTACCGAAGTCTAATCAGTCCTATCAGTTTCGTCAAGAAGGCATTCTATCTCTTCAGATTCCTCATCTTGTTCTCAGTGACCAGTCTGTGACACATCATTACCCCTACTTATGAGGTTCATACCTTGTTTCTTTTTGATTCGGCAAAAGGGGGAAAGATGTCTTGAACACATATGTGTGTGTGTCTAAATCTATCTGGCGATGAACAAAGATGCAATAGTTCAGGGGGAACGTTCTCAGTTCCAGACACAAGCTTTTGAGTGATGACCATTGGTGAATACAGAAAGCAGTGAAGCAGAACGAATAAGAGGGAACATGCATCAGTTCAAGACTCAGAGTTTGCCCAATCAAAAAGGGGGAATTGTTAATGCAAAAGTTTGATTGACCAAACTCAGTAACAGACACAGAGATCTGATTCTTGACCTGACAAGGAGGTGCCGTCAAGAGAGATCTCGCAGTGACTAACCGTCTCTAAATATATTCTGCACAGATTTTATCTTTAGTAGATAATCTAGAGAATATCTTTTCTGTTTAATATCTAAGTCGGTTACTAGGATTTTATCTTTAAAGAAATTATATCTTTAAAGATATTATTTTATGTAAATCGATAACTATATATAGGAGACGTTAAGAGAAGGGAGTGGAGTTTGTTGAGAGAAAATCTGAAAAGGAGGTGTTTTAATAAAACGTTGATAGAATCACTAGAGAGCTAGAGATTTAGTGTTTTACGTGTTTGTGCTTGGAGAGCCTGTTCTCCTAGTACGTGAGGGTGTATCCTGTTTTGATACGAGCTAATATAGTGAGGATTCACGTGTATCTAATATCCTTCCCTCTGTTGCTGTTCTCTGAATATCGAGTTCGTTGTCAGACTGTTACTCAGCACCTAGTTCCTCGTGAGTAACAACCTCACTAAGAACACCGTTGTAAGATCCTACAGTCACCGTAAGCCTGTTGACTTCACCAGTTAGATAGAAGCTCCCACGAATATTAGTCATATGGGTGCCTGGGTCTGGAGGAAATAAGGAAGGTCGGTCAGAAAAGAAAGCGGGCACACCAGATGAGAGGGAGATGAGATGTAAGGCGAGTGAGCATCGTGAGGACAGGTAGGAGAAGGTGATGGCAAAGAAGATGAGGCTCAACATTTAGAGTCAATTCACTAGGGAGAGAAAGGAAAATCTTTCCCGATGTATCTGCTTACTGATCCAAATCTGTGTTTCTGAAATCTAGATTTGTAACTAACACATATAGGTAAATTAAAAAAATTAATACCTTCCTCCAGCCAAATTTTACTCGAAAAAAAAATTATGTGTACCAGTTTAAACCTACTCGCACTATTATAAACTCTAATTAATATAACTAAAAAACTAAACTCACCCGTTTCGAAACTAACCTAAACTGAACAAAAATAGCCTAAATTAAACGAAACTAATAGGACTAAACCCTACCTGTGTGACCCCATAGACATACACAATCTTAATTAGAGAGTGACGTTACATTAATAATATTTTAATCGCCCCTCCCAACCCTCTTTAAGTAAATATAATTTAAATATTTATAACGCTGTCCGTCTTTTTTATGTTTTCAATTGAACATAAGTCAACTTCATATATGTATGTGTGTCAAGTCTCCAATCAAATCTTCGGGGATCCACTTGTTTATAATATTAAGCGCAAGTGTACAACCTGCAGAATTTATATTGGATCTTTATGTCTGCTTGACCCGGTTCGAGGGCCAGTCTTTTGTACTATAATTTTTCAAAGAAACGAGGACCAGATTTTAAAGCTGCGATTATCCACCTCTGTGGGCCACACTCTGTTACGTTGTCCACCTTATACTTACATCTTCAAGTCATATAAATAAATGTGTCCCACGAGTATCATAATCAATTAATGTAAGTAATCATATCCTTGACATATTCTATAAGATCGAATTAAGTGACATATTCTTATATTAATTATGTTAATAATTGTTACCATTTTTACATGTAATTAGATTATAATATGTTTTTTAGGCAAGGATAATTTAATTGATCAATAATAGCTTATTTACTTGGGGTAGTGGATGGGTTGTCTATGTTATAAAGAATCAAAACGTCACAAGAATATTCAATGCTCTCAGACTCGTAAATGAATTAAAGATATCATAACTGAATAAACTAGACTCATTTAGGCCCTATTTTTTAGTTTATTTTTATTAGTTAAACTTTGTTCATATATTACACATGCTTCTTTGTCACATTATTATTTTATTTTTTTCTTCACAATTTTTTCTATAATTTTTTAAAGTTAATTTAGACATTCTGTTTTTTTTATACAGTTACATAAGTGAAAGTTAAAATAGAAAATAAGTACATAATGATGTGGAAGAGAGGGGTAAGAGAGTGTTACTTAATTAAAAACTTAGAGAATGGATGTTCTTACTCACATAAAAAATATGAAAAAAGAAATTATAATAATATTTTTTAATGGTTGAAAATATGACTTCAAATGCAAGTTAAAAAAACAACTCTAATACTAGCGCGAGGATAGTCATGTGTCTTTATGGTTCACTTGGGAATAATGGAGTGAATGGTTCGGTTTAAAAAGTAATTTGGCTGGCTCTTGTGATGTTGTACTAGCTCCGTCGATATTTTTTATTTTGTTTCTGGTGTTAATTGTTTTCTTAGAGATGTTGTTGCCTATTAGGAATCATGTATAATTTAGGGGTACATTAAAAACAGTACTTATCGTTTTTACACGATTGCTACTTGATCAAGCTTGAAAAATTTAAAGATTCTATATGTAGAGTAATTAGAATTTACATATATATAATATAAATAACCTAATATAAAATCTATAATGGTATAATGGTTATGGGGAAATAGTAGTTGAGTTGTGCTAGATTTGAATTTCACTTATGACATATCATTGAATTTAAAGAGTTTTTTTATAAAGGTTACTATATTTTATAATAGTAACCCATATAGTTAATGTTCTGACTCCCCTAATAATGCTCATGGAGCTTTATATCAAAAGTTAATTTTTTGCTTCCATTGAAAACTTTGGTTTTAATGTTAATACTATCTTTTATTTTTTAAATTTGATAGATTTCAGCTTCTTCCTTACACAAACCCTACCACACAATTACAATATGCATAAACTTTTTATCTAGTGAATGTTTGGTGGGATCCCTTAGTGACTAAGGATTGGTTGTTGAAAACGAGCTGGATTGTAGATAGATCTTGTTTCTTACACAAACCCATTTAGACACATTTTTTTGACTCAATTTCGATATTTTAAAATACTTTTTTTATCTACTTGACATCAAGACAAACAACCAAATCTAATGTGGAAATGTAAAATAGTTTGTTTTCTTCAAAAAGAAGATTCACTTTCATTAATACAAAGAGGAGTACAATGACGAGCTAAAAGAAGTCCAGAAAATAGTCATGATACAAGGATTACCTTGGCTAAGCCAAAAATAGAGTTTGAAGAACATCTAGTGATGCAATTCAAACTGACTAAAACAAGAGAATAGCTTAATGTGTTTAACATGCTCTTTGTGACCGACACCTCCTAGGACTAAAGTAAGTGGACAAGTTCCAGATAGTGTGAAAGGGTGCTTACAAACCATAACCCAACATTGAAAAAACCTAGATCTGTAACTAGATCCGGGAGGATAAAACCTTGATTTATTGCCAAAAACAAAAATAGCATAAAAACGTAGTAAAGACCAACATACAAGAGATCCTAAAGCTCAAACTCGGTTCCAAAGCCTCCAGATCAGTGACGATATGGAGGGATCTTGGATGGGAAGAGCTGAAGACCAGAAGCCCAAAACCAACATGCAACACCAAGATTTACGCCAAACCTAGATAAACAAGTAAGAATGAGGTTAGATCTAAGAGCAGTTGACACCAAAACTTATTTCTCAAGGCAAAAGAGAAAGCATGCGAGATGAGGCAACACCGGCGACGACAAGGTGGAGCAGGGCGACAATGGCGGTGGGGAGGAGGACAACACGGAGGTCGGCAAGGGTAATCGCTGAGTGAAAATTGGAAGAAGATGAGCTTAGAGAATTAGAAAATGACTATAAAGGTTGCATGCTACAAGAACCCTCAACAAAAACAGGGAGGAAGGAGAAGAGAATGGATAAAGCTTTTCTATATCTCCCCCCTCTCCAGGAAATGTGAAATAGATTGAGACACACTATTCAATAAAAATTTAACTTGATGACTCAAAAAGTTTACAAGAAACCTCAACCTCGATCACTTTGACAAGCACATTGGATACATGTTAGTGTAATATCACTATTAATGTATTTTGTTTATGTTTAGGTATGTTGTACATATCAAATGATGTTTAACATCATAACTTCTACATAATTGCAAGGCAGTAACGTACATCTATCGACCTCTGATGTAAAGAAACCGTGGAAGTTTGCTATCTATAAACAGAAGATCTCAGAACTTCTATGATCACCGAAGCCAGTAGGAAATTGCTCAACCAACGCAGTGGATAAAGGAGAGCGTTAGTATAAGTGCAGTACTAGAAATGCACTTTGTCTTGATGTCAATTTATAGTAATTTTAATAACTAACTAATATGTGAAGGGCAAATTGACTTCTATAGTTCAGGGAGCTGCTCACAAAAGTTGGAGTCATAATGATGTTGTCATAGTTTTTTTTTCTTCTGAAAATAATTCACAGATTATAGGTAGGGTTTTATATGCCTAGGAAGTCGGATACTATCAGCCAACAAATAAACATGAAAAGACATCATTAACAAACAGTCCTGGGAACACACGATGACCACAAGCTGAAGAGCACAAGGGAGTAAGAAAAATCAGTAGAAGATCTTCAAGCCTAGAGCCGAAGCAAGTGCCGCAACAGCCAACCAAAAGGGGTGAACAACTGAGGTCAACCTCATCACAGAGAACCGCTGCCTATCCAGCTGCCAGTGAAAGCGTCCCTGCAAAACGAGTGCAAAGAGTAGATGATAACGCCACAAGGCCCACAACTAAGGGAGGCATGAGATCTCACCACTGACTTCTCCAACTACATACGAGGGGAGGATTTCCATAAGACCAGACAAAAACCAACTCTCAATGAATGGTGGTGGAAATTGGGCAGAACGAAAAAGAGAAAGGAAAGAGTCTCGAGCAAATGGAGTCCCAAGGCAAGATGAGGAATTATCCTTATTAAACACCACGTAGAGTTGGTATTCCACGAGGCCCACATGACCACCAGGAATCTCTGCCATTCTGGCAGCATGGACCCTCCAAACTATTCCTCTAGGCAGCCCCTAGACGGTGCAGGGACTGCCTCATCATTTACACGGGGGGGGGGTGACTTGTGGCCTCACGCAAGCGAAGAAGGTCAATGACTAGGACCGGGTCCTTGTTTGTCGAAACCTTCCTTTCTTATGATTTGCGGTCAGCTTGGGAAGTGTGGGTTGTCACTCCATGCAGGTCTCTACTCCTCAACACCCGCTCATAGTTACGTTTCTTTCCATTTGAAGGGTTCGAAGAGTTAGCCATGCCTTTACCCTTGTCAAAACAAGATGGAGTGCTCATAGACGAGATGGGCAAGTCTGCAACAGACTTAGTGTCAAGATGAGGGGCATTAACATCTTAAGATTGGCGGGGGCAGACCCATCCGCTGAAGTAGGGCAACAGGAGCAGCATGCTTGGATGATTGGATTTTTGGCCAATTAGATGGCTGCCTACTACAAAGCTGCAAGCAGCATACTTCCAGGTATCCGTGTTGTTTTCCAAGCCAAATCTATTTCCATTGGAAGACCGGAAGCCCGAAGCCAAGGTCCACAAGGGTAAACTTTAGGGTGAATTATCTATTGACTCAGGTATTCCTTGGTGGAGTGAGAGTAAGCCACATCTAAAACAGATAGGCGAGAGTCTCTCGTATGTGATGCACTAGGTGGACTTAACTCCTTCAAGGATGATTTTCAAACACCGAAGACGGGTTTGCTGACAGAGATCATGACCTTGAACCAAAAGATATCTCCATCGTAGTGTGTTCCTTCTTTTCTAAAACCCAAAAGAGTGCCAAAGCGACATGCACGACTTCAAGCATAATCCTTATCGTGCAAGATGAGTAATCCGTCGTGGATTCTAACCCACATGGGAAGATTGAGAACTCATGATCCGATGGGGCTTTTTCTTGTTAATACGTTAGAGAATGAGAAGTACTGCACTGTTAAACAACCATGGAACACGATCAAGCACTGCATGCAGCATACTAATTCTCTCAAACTCTGGCGGGAAGATCTGAGTTGCCGGCTTGCTTCTTCAGGTATCCTGCAAATTGCTATACCTTGGAAATGTGGACTCCATGGCCCGGATATCAACTCCACAAGTGGAGAGCATTTTGCCCAACAAGCATCAATCGAAGGATAAGGTCAGGTCATGGTCCATGAGGCTATCAATCGAGATTGGCAAATCTTTGTCCCTCATGAGGGAGAGCTCCTCACATTGACAAGAGAGTTCCTCCACCTACCATCGGAGAGGAGATCCCTTAGGACAAACGTAGAAAAGGTGGAACTTGCTCGAAAGGCAAGCAATTAGGAGCAAAGCCTCAACACATTGTAGGTTGTCGGTAACCATGGCCAAAGAGAGGAAGATGCAGGTGGGCGAGAGCACGAAGTAAAAGACGATGGAAGAACATGGCATTGAGTATCATATGAAATCTAAAGAGCTTAATGAATAATGAAGAGCTTGGGACAGAAGCCATAAAACGCATGCAAACCATGATTGGGCTCATTAATGAACTGAAAAAGTAGCCTGACAATTATGGAAAAAAGAGGAGGAGAAAGCAGGGAGGGAAGTCAAGAGGGCTCTTGCCTTGGAGGGAAGCAGAAAGACTGAATGGCATGGTGTTGACTAGTTTGGTGATAGTTGTAAATACTTTTGATCCTAATACTATACAAATAGAAAAAGATTTAACTATAATGAAAGGTGAGAGAAAGAGATTATCCCTCAAAGCATGTGCATTTGATAGAGAAATCATTGTAAGATTAGATTAGTGTATTAGCGAAAAGTTATGATCTTTGAACTACCAAAGTGTGAAAGTATCCATTGAGATTATGTAATGGACTCCCTAATTCTTCTACAGATTAAGGTTATAAGCTTATTTTGAGTTTGGTAGATTGATTAATGGATATATACAATGTGTTTGTCTAAGGTTGTAAGTGTATAATCTAAGATATGTGTGGTTGTAAGTGTCCCAATGGTGATAGAGTGTGAGAAATTCTTCAATTTTGAAATTAATAAAAAAAATTCATCTAGAATAATTGTGTTAATATCTACTTTTCACACTTTACTCTCGTAAATTAAAATTTTGTCACTTCTAAGAAAGCTAACTACTAACTTAACCAAGCTATCTCTAAACAAATTTTTTTTCCGTGCATTTTTTGTTCTTATTCATATCTTGACACGACACTACTTTTATATAAATTTAACCTAGAGAAAGACTAAGAGGAAGTAAACAACTTTGTCCAACACCCAAGGCTTAATCTTAATGATATGACTACAAAATACAGTCAAATCCCCATACAAGAATACTCATACTCAACTACTCTCTAACATATGTAAGTTCTCACAATTCTATCTTACCCAAGAACACATTAATATACAAACTACAAAGTTATATAAAAAATCCTCAGCCTAACAGACTGCTGCCTTGGGTTCAATGTCTTCTTGACTTGTGGCAATTCTGAGAGCTGTAATGTGTTAGATGGTTCGCAATTAAAGGAACAAATGTCTCTCTGAGTAGGATACATTGCCTTAGGCCATTATTCTCGCAACTAACGTGCTTAACCTCTTTACAAAGTTGGAACTAATCCATAAAATAAGGTGACTAGACCATTGGCTGTCAATGTTCACACCGCTCTAGTCTTTGGTAAGCTTCAATGTCTTGCCTTGATATGTACCAAAGTTGAAGTCTAGCAACTTCAAGCAAGGTTTATCATCATCAAAACCACAAAGGACATGACTCAACATTCCCCCCTTTTCTACACAGATTATATGGTTCTGTGTTGTGGATTTTGTTTCAGGGACTTCAACAAAATCTATATCGATATGAACAAAATGGGAGGGGCGAGCTAGAATGGCGGCGCTCAGGAATTGCCTAAAGTAACAATCAGCTAAGAGATCTAGGTTATGTCAGAGATATCTTACATAGACAAACAGAGGGGAAGGATGTAGACTTGATAGATTCTTAGCCAATTCAGCTTGGATGGACTTGTTCCCAAATGCTCAAAAATATACATTTAAGGTGAGGCAGATCGGATCATCTGCCTGTTAAACATCTTACTAATAATCAACAAAGGGGTGGAAGAACTCTTTCAAGTTTGAAATCTGTTGGATTGACGAAGGTGATGAATGTAGAGCTATTATGAGTGACTCTTTAAAAAGTGGTATTGATGGAGGATACATAAGGAAAGTAGCTCTTTGCGGGAGAAGGCGTAAGGCATGGGGAATAGGAAGTCCAGAAAAAGAAAATTAAATTGAGTGAGATTCAGGATGAAACTGATCTACTAGGTAACTCAACCCCATCTAATGAGAACATGGTCACTTAGAAGACCTGAATAGAGAAATGAACATTCTTCTTTAGAGACGAGACTCGATGGGCATAAAGATTGAGGCATAAGTGGATTAGGAAAGGTGATGATAAAAAACAACCGCTTTTTCTATTAGAAGATTTAGGCCAGAAGGAGAAAAACGTTATTCATGAATTTAAGGACACAGGAGGTAGAATAGCAGCTAACTGGGCTAGGATTATGGAGATTGCTACTGACTATTTTAAAGATCTCTACTCCAGTGGCCCAACTTTCAACCACCATCTCATTACATGTGTAACACGAAGAGTTCCACCAGATATTTCCGAAGCCCTAGGGCACCTTTCATTAACAGAAAGTCTTGAAAGCACTTAAAGACATGAGCCCAAACAAGGCTCAGGGACAAAATGGTATTAACGAAATGTTCTTAATTCTTACTAGGATATTATTGGCAATGACTTCATTAACATGGCGCTGCAAGTTCTGAATACTGATACGATGCCGGATAACCTAATTCATACTCATATTACCTTAATTCCAAGCGCATAGGAGTTAACTCCTTGAAAGATTTTTGGCCAATTTCTTTATGTAACACCTTCTGCGGGGTTATTTTTAAAGTCCTCTTGAACAGAGCCAAAGAAGTTCTAAAATGTGTAACCTCCGAGGACCAGGGAGCTTTTGTCCTAGGAAGACTAATTCATGATAACATTATCATGCCCACTCACGAGAATGTGAAAAGCCACTAAAAAGGATACTTGCTTAGAAACTAGACATGGCCAAAGCTTTTGACAGAGTTGAATGGTCCTTTGTCTTAGTGCTTCTAAGAGGATTAGGTTCCATGAACGATGGGTCAGGGTGTTGAGACATGTATTCTACAGTTTAATATGTAGTCTAATCAACGGTCATCCTTGGCGGACTTTCAGGCCCCAAAGTGGCCTTATACAGGGCGAGCCTCTATCACCTCTTCTCTTGTGTGCTGCATGGAGGCTTGTCCTCTCTCTTGGTTCTGCTGCATCATCTAACATTTAATGGTTTACTATAGGGGTCTTGGCTTCGACATCACTAACCTTTTCTTCACATATGATTTGTTCTTTTTGGAAGGGTAAGTGTTGAAAATGCTAGAGGTTTCATGAGCATTATTTAAGATTTCTGCAAGGCATTGGGACAAAGTGTTAACATTGTTAAATCAGGGTTGATGTTCTTCTTCAATCTCTCATCTATGTTTAGAGGTCAAATTTCAGCTATCTTTGGGGATAAAGAGGTGAATGACTTTGGCCACTACCGGTGGTTCCGTTGTTCGATGGGGAGATATAAAGGACATATTTTCAGATACATAATAGACAAGATTCACAAGAGGGTGCAGAGATGTTATAGATTGGTCTCCCACACCGGGATATACATTCTTATTAAGGTGATCCTTGAGGTGATCCCATCTTATGTTATGAGTGTTATCCGTCTGCCTATGGTAATCATTCGTGAAATACAAGGAATTATGAGACGCTTTTGATGGAGTGGAACATTACATAATAAAGGTAATTGCTAGAGAAGTTAGGACACCCATTGTAAAAGCTGAGACGATGGTGGTCTGCGATTCACATGCTTGTGGAACTTTAATGATGCTCTTCTAGGAATGTAGTGTTGGTGGGTACTGCATAACCCTCATTTCTTAGTATCACAAGTCCTAGCAGCACAATAATTTCCTAATAGTTCCATCCTTGACTCGCATCCTGGCTTAAGACCAAGCCCAATTTGAAGATCACTCATGACAGCCTTACCCCTTGTTTAGTGGGGAGCTCGGCATGCTGTTGGGGATAGTACATCCATCAGGATCATAGACCCATGGCTATTGGATAAGAAAGAAGGTTGACCGTGGATATGGAACCAACCTGACATAACATGACACTAAGTCAATTCAGAAGACAATGATTCGGTCTGGAGAAAGTGATGGATGGTCATGGGCTGACACTAAAAATGGTAAGTTCATGGTTAAGTCTGCCTACTTTTTGGCATGCTCCTCTATCCATAACACTCTTTCTTTAAATTCTTTCATAAGTAGGATTGGAAGAGCCATGAAGATGGTTAGGAAGCTTTTTCTTCCTCCTCGAATCAAACATTTTTCTTGGAAGTTTCTTCAAGGAATTATTCCATGCGGTGCTGTTATTGATCACCGCTCCTCGGAGTAAAAAGATCTTCGTTGTGTCACTTATGGAGGCTACCAAAGTTTGACATATACTTTTTCCATGCCTGAAGGTTAAACCATGTTAGGAAGTTAAAGGTCTTTCTCGCCTCAAAGGTATCAAGGATGACGTTGCTATCAAGGACGGGTTCACCTCAATCTTCATGGATAATGAAAATGACTTTCCATTAGAACAAACCATATCATTCTGTGGAAGCTCTGGTTTGCAAGATGCCAGGTGGGTAAGCTCAAGCATTTAACTATGGTTTTGATAAGGCGGAGTCCTTTATGGATGCAGCCCTATCAACTAGTTGCTCATCTAGCTCTCACATCTCCACGAATGATGTCAACCTGTCTATGGTTGCGGTTGACATGGATGGAAGTATAGGTTTAGGAGGATCTAGATTTGGTGTGATATGTAAGGACCTAGAGGGATATATCATTGTTGTTGGATTAGCAAATTATCCAGTTTGATGGACCCGCCAGGTGACGGAGGCAAAGACTATCTACTTTGGGCTTGAAGTTGCTAATATTCTTGTAGCTGCCTTGCTCCATGTTCATTATGGCTTCCTTGGAGTGATTAATCATTTACAAGTAAAAAAGGACGTCAGAGCTAATGTTGAATTCGTTATCCAAAACATTTTCTCTTGTGCTCTAGACTTTGATCATGTAATATGGTCACATGTGGGTAGAGAATCCACTGTTGAGGTTGACCTCTTAGCAAATCTATGAAGAAGAGGACTTTACGAAGGCATATGGTGTAATAACAATCTGAACCATCTCTCTATCCTCTTCTAATGAAAGATTAATGTTTACAAAAAACACATTTCCTTCCTTTTGATGGTAATAAAATCTGTATTGAAAGACAATAGTTTTCAATATTCATCTTCTTTTAACCGTTGTTGTCACTTGAGTCAAATTCACCCTCAAAATTTATTCCCCTCAACCTGTGCTTTATGTCTTGAATGCTTAGATAGATCCACTTCTCGTACTTATATGCACATGCCAAGTAACCTTAGATGATAAGTTTTCAAAATAGCTCACCATTTAACAAGAATTAAGAAAAAGTTAATCAAGAAATTTCTAATTCAATTTCAATAAATTTGTTGAAGTTTATGGGGTAAAATCCGATCAAATCGAAAGAGAACTTGTGTGATCGCTGCTTTTTTTGAACCTTTATTCTTATTAAGCGCTAGGATCTGTTTACAGGGTTCCAGGTTTGGCTTTAAACCTAGGTCACTAAGCTAAGTTATAAAACATTAAACTTTAATACCTAGGTAATGTTAGAGATTTGGATTCAAGAGCTTGGTATGAAGCTTTTTTGGGGTGCAAATACTTTCATTACCCATTCATAGTTCCCTTTTCTTTACTTATGAAATCTTAAGGTTTCAAAAAGATGATTTTCCTTATTAAGAGGCATCTTATGTCTTTTCCTAATTATGGGCGTTTCCGAGGGTTAAAAGAATGGTAACCTATCCAAGTCGTACTATGGTTTTCAGAGGTTGAGTTAGGTCAAATTTTGCTGCTATCTATGACCTTGGATCTAGTGTTCGTGATCACGAACCTATAATTCAAAATTAATCAAAAATGGAAAACTAGCAAAAAGATAAAAAAAATTGATGGTCCAGGACCCAGGGACAATGCGTCCGTGACCCTGGACCGCGCCGAAAATTAAAAGTAAAAGTCTCAAATTTTGATCCTTTAGAATAATACCTTAATTTCTTACCCAGTTCTTATCTCTAGTTTATTTTATTAAGCCGCATAAATCATAAAAAATTGGTGTTACTGCAACACTCACACACAAGTGTTAAGGCTATTTAAGAAACATTTGCTAACTCAGAATAAAGAAAGATAAAGATATTTAATTCTCTTAAAACATTGGTATGACCTTTGCTAATTATTACTTTCTCAACCAAAATTTTAGAATCCTCTTAGACAGCATGAAACAAGGGAATTCACACCGGGAATTCAATCAACCCAAGACCAAAGAGAGTTACATACTCTCAACCATAAACCAAAACCAACATCTAAAAGATGATTTAGGAAGGGTTATTAATAAATATACATTTCAAATCCAAAATAATAACCTTACTAAATTGAGGTATTTCAACATACCGCACAATATAACCATTTTTATACAACCTTAGTCACCTAGCTCTTGTTATTGCTCGATGATGAATAAAACCCCCTTTACTAGCTTTTCATCTTAGTTATCAATATGCAAGTGTAATACTGTAAAAATATCTTAAACACCGGATTTGGATCAAAGCACGAAAACAAATCAGCTTCGAGGCTCAAAAACATTTCCCTCTCCAACACCTTCCTTTGTTTTTTAGTTTTTATGAAATACCACATCAATCACTGCTCTTTCATCTTGGCGACATATTCACTAGCACATACATCATGAACAACATGAGATTTGATATCAACTGTTATGATTTCAAGCTCGTATCCCTTGGATTGTGGTCAGATTTCCATAGTTATGGAAGACAACCCACAAGATAATGTAACAATATAAATAATATAAGATTATTTATGTGGTTAGGTCCAAACACAACCTACGCTCACAAGGGGAGATTAAAATAACTTTCATTAAGAGGATATAATATTACAAGTTTACATTAGAATTTACCTATCCAACTCATCAACCTGAGTTTTCTTTGGCGTTTTACCTAAATCCTTTTGAATTCTCTTAGAACCACCATTTGACATTCTTGGATGTGATCCCCACATCCAAATCCTTAGTTGTGGCTTCTAGTTCTATCTTTATGCTAAAAGGAATTTTGTAGGAAAAACTATGTACACAAAGAATAAAATAATAAAAGAAATCCTACAACTCTATGCAGGTAACAAAAATTCCCGGTCGGAATATAGTGTGAGTAGATTACGACCGAAAGTATCGAACCCTACGGACTTGGTAGAAAATTAGTCCTAATCCAAGTAATTACCTAATTCTAAATAGGGAAAATTGAACATTGATTTAAATTAAAGGAAACTATCTAATTAATCTAACTAAACTAATTATTCACAGTGAACTATCCTTGATTCGGACCAATTATCAACATAAGAACACATATGATCATAAGTTAAATTGGCAAGTCTTGAATTAATCTCGTAAAATGAATGCGCCGGTTGTCATGCCGGACCTCAGACTCACGGCACATTCAAGGACTTTGAATGTGCCGGACATCCTCCATCTGGTAGTATACCCGACATCTTCATTTTGTAAATGATATTTCCAGTTTCAGGGTATGACAACAGGAACTCCTTATCCACATTCTCATCGTGCATATCTAATGCCGTGAAAACAAACAAGACAATGGAGAAATAAGAGGTTAATATTAAACCTTAAGTCTTGTTGCCCATTTTTCAGAACAATGAAGTTAAAGATTACTAAAATTCTAATCTATTTTATTCTTGTCTCAAGAACCTTAAATAGAACATATAAGTAAAGAGAACAAGTGAAGATCTCATTCTGCATTGTATAAAGATCAGAATCTCAGTTAAGCAACTTGCAAATTCTATTAATAATAACAAGTGTTTTACAAAGACAATCATCCTAACTGTAACACCCCTACCGCTAATCCTATACTTACCGTCTAATCGCCCTAATAATCCTACTACATTGCAGCGGATATACTACTACTACTACGGTGGGTGATACAACGCCGTTAACCGCCCATACGGCTAGCTAGGCTTACTCTACTTACAGTCACGGTCTGATGTCTAGATATACCGAGCTACTAGATTCCATATCGAATACAAAAGATCACATACTTACATTGCTAGATTACCGAGTATTAAAAGTATTGAATTACATCCCTTTTCAATCTCCCAAAAATAATGAGTTCCTACCAACTACTCATCTACACCATCTCAATATTCTTTCATTATCCAAAAGGGGTGTACCCCATGGTACACCGGCTAACAAAAACCTACAGCCGTGTACAACTTAGTACACCATCCACAATTCACTAATTACAAACAAAAGAATCAAACTTAAACTCTTCGTAGCCTTCACCCGTCTCGAGGACCTGCATGATATTAAAAACATCGCCCCAAGGGGCTCAGCAAAAGCTGCACATAAACTTCGCATATACCGCGTGCTAACTAGGGTACGCCGACTATTTAAGGTCGAATGTACATGCGGTTCATTATTATCATACATACATGCTTTTCATACAACCTACAATCATATACAATACAATACACAATCCAAGACAGGAGTACAATAGCACACACAATACTTACCTTCACAAGGGTTAGCCAAATTACACATCCAGGTTAATCGGATGCTTATTACTCTTTTACTCATTACACAATACTTTCTCTTACTTTACTTACTTACTTTACCATACTTATTTACTCATTCTTACTTACTTACTTTTACTCATGTTAAGTCGGTATGACCTCCGGGCAGGGACTACACCGTCCCACCACCGGGTTTTACTTGACTCACCAATCCAGGATGCTACCCATTTAAGGGGTTTGGGCCGTGGACCAGTTAAGAGTCAGGAATTGGAGCCAACCTCTTGTGACTCCGCCTCCTCACGCGTGGCCGAAACTATATCGGACTTCTACTCATTCCTATTTAATTACCAATTTATTAAGTTAGATTGGTTAGCTTGTTAGGAATCAGTTAGAAGTCCAATCACAATAACATTCGGTCATAATACAATACATCAAGCATACACACATTCATTATCATCCATACATTTCATGAATTATACAAACTATGATTTAAAGAGGATATCCAAACAAGAACAATCTCATGATAATCACAAGTAAGCATAATATATCCGATTCATGCATTTATCTTATTTGGTGATCATTTAGCACACAACACACAAATTAGAGTAACCAAGGTAGCATACGGGGCATGAGAAGTTCATACCGTTCACCGTTGTACTTGTATCCAACTTTGCTCCGGTGTTCACAATCCAGGTCCTATGACATGCATACAATCGAGTGATTAATCTAACTATCATTAACTTAACTCGATTACTCTTACGTTTCCAAACTCATACTTACTATATCTTTACAATTCTTACACTTACACATGGTTTATTTACTCTTTATTATTTTTAAAACTTGTTTATACTCTTAATGACCTTTAAACATCCTTAATTAAGTCTTACTTATCTTATACTATCATTACCATTCACTTCCTTACCTTAAACCCCATTTAATAAGCTTAATTTTACAATTTTTGATTGGTCCGGGACCTTGTCCGGGTCTTAAGTCCCGGACCAACATGTGGTCACAATCCTCGGCTGATTTTATTGCATGGTCCGGGTCCTCATACTGGACCTGAGTCCCGGACCAGAGGCAACTTACACTCTCGGCTGATTTCTATTAATGGTCCGGGTCCTTATCCTCTTCTTAAGTCTCGGACCTTGAATGGGAAAGACTCTTGGCCTGATTAATAGGGGTGGTCCGGGTCCTTGCACTGGACTTAAGTCCCGGACCACTCCTTCTTCAACTCTCGGATACAAAATTCAGCATGGTCCGGGTCCTTGTCCGGGGACTAAGTCCCGGACCAGCTGTTGTATGTTGCAGATTTTGACATTTTCTTTATCTGTTACAAACCAAACTTTGCCTAATTAATTCCCCATTGTTCCTACACTTAATCCCACATATTTTAGCACCTACTTAGCCTCCTAAACAAGTTTAAGTCCTTTACTAACCTATTACACCTTTTATACTAATTCACTCACATATTTTCTTAAGTTCTCATTTCAGCACTTACTCTATCTCTCCTTAGTTGCATTTTGCTACAGATTTTAACTCTCACTTTCTCCACCTATAGCTCCATCTCCTAATGTCATTTCTAAAGTTTCTAATGCATTTAACCACCTCTCCTAAACTTCCCACTAACTAGCTCAAACTAAAATCTGTTGCAAGGGCATATTTTTACCTAGTTCCTAGTTTATAAGTGTTCTAGTTCTAGATAAATTTTGACATAACCTCCCCTAAATTCTTACATTCTCACCACATCATTTACTCACACTTTGTTACCAAATTCACCCGTTTTCAATAACATCAATATACAAAGCTCTCACACATAAATACCAAACACTAAACACTCCTAAAGTTCCTGCACACTACATCCAATTCCCATCTAGGTTTTGACAGTTTTTAAAAGTCTTTCAAGCTTCAAAATTGTTTGGTTCTTCTTACGCATTACACTACTACTCATTACCATTCTGCAATACACATTTTAAACTTCTAAAATCTGTTACATAAACATTTACAAGACTACACAAGTGAGCATAATTTACCTTGTTCTTCTTCTAGTTTCCTTTTCTTCTTCTTTCTTCTTCCTTCTTTCTTTCTTTTCCTCTTTTCCCAATAGCTATGAAGATTCAAGCTCTACACTACAGCCCATTACACACCACCATTTAGTTCAACTAGCCCTTAAATTATATTAAAGCTTTTAAGGTAAATTTCTAGGGTTTAAGAATTCCTTACCTTGCAAAGGAGTAGATGAAGCTTAGAATAGCACAAGAGCAATATTTTCACTCCTCCAAGAATGCCAAAATCGGCTGGAACAAAAGGAATAGGACTCACAACTTAGAGATTTCTATTTTGAGAATAAGAGCAAGAAAAGGTCGTGCTTTTGGATTTCTTTTTACCTTAAACCAAAGAGGTGAAGAAGGGGCTTCTAATGGTGGTCTCCAAGCTCCAAAGCAAGAACACCCATGGAGATGAAATTGCTTGTTTTCGGATTTTGGAAAGAGGGTAGTGTTCTCCTTGATGAGAGGAACACAATGGTATAATTTTTGTAATTTTTGGTGAAGGTTTGATGGGTTAACAAGAAGAGAGAAGTGGAGGTTTGTGTGAGTTTGCTCACTTCTCCATTGCTGTAGCCAGGAAGAAGAAGAGAAATAGAGAGTGAGGAAGGAGGGGCTGTATGTGAGTGAAAGAAGAAATGAGGGAGTAGGAAAGAGAGTGGTAAGGTGAGGGGTTACTTTTTGACTTTTTATTGCTTTTATCTTTTGCAAATAAGGAAGAGAATAAGAGAGTGTGAGAGAGGGAAGGGAAATCGGCTGCCCCCCCACACACAAACTTATTTTACATTTTATTTCAATAGTGGACACACTGGTTTGAGTTATTTATGCTTTTACCCCACAACTTCTCGTTTTTGACAGTTTTTACTATTTTCTCGTTTAATTGATTTTATTGGTTCTAGACCTTCACTAATGTTTATTAGTGACTATTTAGTTGACCAAAATTATTACGAGTCTATTTGACCCGCTTAAAGTCACGTTTTCCAGTTTCCTCGAAAAAAGCGCTTTAAGGTTCGTCTGCGTTTTTAATCCGTTTTAAGGATCCGTTTTCTTCGGGATTTGTTCCATCATGATTATTTAGACCCAATTAAGCTTCTAAATAACTTATTATCCTAATTAATGGCTATTTTTAGTTATGGGGTATTTCACTAACCAATAACAGCCAAAAGACCTACTCAACCATCCAGACATTTGTAAGAAGAAATACAAGGAGGAACGAGAGTCAAGCTTGGTGAGAATTCCCTCGAACTCGATAACAACTTCTTCTTGCAGGTTGGAATCGCAAAACTCCTTGGCAGAAATTCATGGTAGTTTTTGGATGGTTCTGGGGTGTAAATGATGTATGAAGATGTCCCTTTGAAGTGCAGACTCTCGGCCTTTTATAGACCCTGATTTCTTCAGGTGCCGGGTTCCATGCCGGGTAAAAATCATCCGGCATTGTAATAAAACACGTGCATTTATTTAACCGTGGAAACTGCCAAACAGTTAACCGATGCTTGTGCCGGACAAGGGATGTCCAACATCATACCCGACATCAGGTATTTCGTTAATGGTAATAAACCGCTAACTCTTGGTGAATCGAAGAGACTTTTTACTTGTGCCGGCTACGTGATACCCGACACCATGTCCGACATTCTGCTTCTTTTTCTCCATATTGGTGCCTTGAGTGACACATTCGGCATAATGCCCGGCAGAACTCGTCTTTAAGTTAGAATCTTCTTCCTTGCATGAGAAACTTACAAGGCATAAGTCTGAACATATAATTTGGACTTTATACATAAAATAATATAAATACTAACTATTTAATATTATTTTAACTAATAATCTTACAAATCTAGCTTATAAAACATGATAAGTCTGAGGCTTATCAACGTCCTACACTTACCTTTTGCTAGTCCCCGAGCAAAACTTAATCAAAAAAGAATAACTGCTTATGCACAAAATAGACAACCTTAATAATGACAAACATATAATCATTTCTAACTACCTGACTCTAATTCATAAGCATCACTTAATCTTCCGTAATCCATCAAAAACATACCAATGGGTATAAAATAAAACATTCAAATTCAAAAACCGCTCAAAAACTCTTGGGCCATGTTGCATTAGGGAATCTGTAGTCTTTCTTTTTTCCGGTTTCCCGCATTCAGCCCTGTTTTTCAAGGGTTTCTAAGTGTGGCCAAGGCCATCATAAATGGCTTTCTTGATTCAGCCCTGTTTTTCAAGGGTTTCTGAGCATGACCATGATTTTTTTATTAGAATGGGGAATTTAGGAATAAAATAAAAGGAAAAACTCTCAGATGTTTCTTTATTCTGAAGCAATTTTTGTAACCTCATAGAATAATGCTTCTTTGTTTTTTTTCTTAAAGTAGATTTTTCTTTCATTTTTTTCTTCTTCTTTTTTTTTCTTTTTTTTGTACAAATCCATATCTAAGATATTCACCCAAAATAATTTTCATCATTTTGAAAAGAAAAGGAAAAATATTACCCAGAAGTAAATCAGAGATAAAAATAGAAGTAAGGTCATATACTCATGTGTTAAATAATAAAGAGAGTCATGAAGTTAAAATAGGAATCTAAAAGTCACTAGAAAGCTTACCTCTTGAGAGAACAACCATTTACTCTTCCCTAATCTTACTTTATTCAGAGCATACAAAAAGTTCAGTAGAATATCAATAAACTTCAACTTATAAATATATAAACTAGATATGTTTTTTTAAAGAAAAAAATGGGGAACCTCGGCCCTACACTTGACTGGAACACTGTCCCTAGTGTTCTAAAACAAAGAGGAAAAGAAATAAGAATAGTAACCAAAAAAGGAAAATTAAAGAGAAGACTCCCCTGGAAATAAGATGACTTAAAAGAAGAAGGCCTTACACTCGGTCTTTGGCCAGGTCGGGATGGATGGTGGAACACAATGCGAGGCTCTTGGTCTCCAAGTGCGTTGATGGAGAATGCATGTTGAAGTCATCTTGGGAGAAAAAGTAGATTGCAGGTGTTGTTTCAGGGTCACTGCTCAAATACTTCTTCAATTGAGAACCATTGACTTTAAAGCGCTCACCGTCGGCATTCTCATTTTTGAAAGCCCCAGATGCATTCATGGAAGTGATGGTGAAAGGTCCAAACCAATGAGATTTCAACTTTCCGGGGGAAAAGTCATAGTCAGGAATTATAAAGGAGGACTTTATCATTAACTTGAAAATGGCGCGGAAGGATGGCTTGATCATGCAACTTCTTGGTTCTCTCTTTGTATAGGCGGGCATTCTCGTAGGCGCTGTGGCACAATTCCTCTAACTCAGACAATTAGAAGCTCCTTTTCATGCCAGCGGCCTTGAGGTCAAAATTCAAAGCCTTGAGGGCCCAGTAGGCTCTATGTTCAATCTCTACCGGTAGGTGACATGCTTTACCAAGCACAAGACAAAAGGGTGTACTCCCGATAGGAGTTTTGAAAGTAGTCCTATAAGCCCATAAGGCATTGTCAAGCTTCTGGGACCAATCTCGCCTGGATGAACTGACCGTTTTTTGGAGGATCCATTTTAATTCACGGTTTGAAACTTCGGCTTGTCCATTACTCTATGGGTGATAAGGGAGTGCTACCTTGTGATGAACCCCATATTTATGGAGAAGGGCATCAAATTGGCAATTGCAGAAGTGGGAACCGCCATTAGAGATAATTGCCCGAGGTACTCCAAACCTAGTGAAAATGTTTTTCTTCAAAAACTTGAGGACTGTTTTGGCATCTGCGGAGGGGCAAGAAATTGCCTCTACCCATTTCAAGACATAGTCCACAACGACTAAAATGTATTGATGTCCTTGAGACGGGGGGAAAGGACCCATAAAGTCTATCCCCCAGACATCAATTAACTCGACTTCCAAGATGTTGTTCAAAGGCATCTCGTGGCGTCTGGAGATATTTCCCATCCTTTGACAACTATCACACTATGAGACAAACTTGTGAGCGTCTTTATGCAGAGTAGGCCAAAACAAACCTGCTTCTAGCACCTTAGCAGTTGTTTGGGTGGAGCCATGATGTCCACCTGCTTCTTTGGAATGACAGAAGTGCAGCACTAATGTGGTCTCATTTTTAGGAATACACCTCTGGATGACCCCGTCAGCACATGCCGTAAAAAGGTAAGGGTCATCCCAGAAGATGTATTTAATTTGGGAGAAAAATCTTTTCTTTTGCCGAAAAGACATACCATGGGGCACTATTCCGGAGGCCAAGTAATTTGCTATGTCAGCATACCATGGTTCTTCAGAGCTCACTCGTAAAGCATCACATAGTGCAATCAGATTTGAAAAATCTGCCTTGTTTGGAATATCGTCAACCTGCTGGATGCTGAACCCCGTCTTATCTGGAAAGTATTCTCGAATTGGATTCCATCATAAGGTCTCTCTTTATGAAAGAGGTGATCAGCTACACCATTGTGGCACCCTTTCTTGTCCACAACCAGCACATCAAACTCTTGCAGCAGCAAAATCCAACACAACAATCTCGGCTTGGTGCCTGCTTTTGTAAACAGGTATTTCAGGGCAGAATGGTCGGTGTGTACTATCACTTCACTTCCCCATAAGGAAGAGCGAAATTTGTCGAGGGCGAAGACAACAACAAGAAGCTCTTTCTCTGTTGTGGTATAGTTCTTTTCGGCATCCATAAGAGTCTTGCTTGCATTCATAATAATCCATAATACCTTGTCTTTTCTTTGGCAGAGTGCAGCTCCAACAGCGAAGTCGCTTGCGTCGCACATGATCTCGATGGGGAAAGACCAATCAGGGGTGACAACTACAGGGGCTTAGACCAATTTTTCCTTGATGATTTCGAACGCTTCCAGACACTCTTCTATGGATTTGAACCTCTTATCTTTTGCCAACAGATCAATCAGGGGTTTTGCTATCTTTAAGAAGTTAGCGATAAACCTGCGGTAAAAGCCGGCGTGACCCAAGAATGCTCAGACTTCTTTGACTGTGGTAGGGGGAGGGAGTTTCTTAATGACTTCAACCTTGGCCTGGTCAACTTCAATCCCGGTCTTAGATACTCGGTGTCCCAAAACAATGCCCTCCTTTACCATGAAGTGGCATTTTTCCCAGCTCAGCACTAAATTAGTTTCTTCACACCTGGCTAAAATCAAATCTAGTTGTTGCAAACATTCGTCAAAAGTAGGACCATAAACACTAAAGTCATCCATAAAGACTTCAATTCTTTTCTCAATAAAATCAGTGAAAATTGCTTACATGCAACGTTGAAAAGTAGCAGGGGCATCACAAAGCCCAAATAACATTTGTGTATAAGCAAAAGTACTGTACGAATAGGTAAAGGTTGTCTTCTCCTGATCCTCAAGTGCAATGGGAATTTGGAAATACCACGAATAACCATGAAGAAAACAATAGAATTCTTGCCCTGCTAGCCTTTCCAACATTTTTTCAAAAAAGGGTAAGGGAAAGTGATTTTTTCTAGTGGCTGAATTTAACTTCCTATAATCTATGCACATTTGCCATCCAGTTGTTTTTCTTTGAGGGATCAACTCTTCTTTCTCGTTTGGGACAGCTTCTATTCCACCTTTCTTAGGAACCACCTGGACAGGACTAACCCAAGGGCTATCAGAAATGGGGTATATGATACCAACATCTAATAATTTCAGAACCTCATTTTTGACGACTTCTTTTAAGTTGGGGTTCAACCTCCTCTGACATTGCCTTATTGTTTTGTGGTTATCCTCCATACAGATAGGATGGGTGCAAAAACTAGGGTTAATCCCTTTCAAATCTGCCAAACACCATCCTATGGCACTCTTGTGTTTTCCCAGGACTTCTAATAGTTTACTTTCTTGTTCAAGAGTAAGAAGTGAGGAAATAATTATAGGGAGAGAATTGGTACCTGATAGGAAGACATACTTTAGATCTGATGGAAGTTCTTTAAGTTTTACCTCTGGTGGTTGTTCGATGGAAGGTGTGGCCTTCTGAGGCGGGTGGTCGAGTCTCTCTAATGGTGGTTGGTAACTTTTCATTTTACCAAGGCCTAGTTGTTCAACTATTGCGTTGATCCCTTTTTGTGGAGATTATTCGATAGATGATACCAACAATTGCTCCAAGGCCTCCAACTCGTGAAGCTCAACCAAAGGAATGGAGAAGGCCTCTTCATCGTTTATGAATTCGTTCATGCCGTCATCTGTTAATCGACCAATACAACAAACGGTATGGGCGGAAACACTTTTTCTTACCATCTTTGCCATGTTAAATTGAATCTTCTCATCCTCGAATCGGAAGGTGACCTTGCCGTCATAAACGTCAATGACCGCTCTTGTGGTACTTAAGAATGGTTGCCCAAGGATGAAGGGGACTTCAGTATCCTCGCTGATATCCAAAACGACAAAATCAGCGGGGAAGATGAATTTATCAACTTCCACTACCAAATTTTCTACCATTCCCATTGGTTTGATGGAGGACCTGTCGGCCAATTGGAGGGAGAAGGACACTGGCTTTAGTTGACTGCCGCGGATCCTTGTGAATATGAAGTATGGCATGATATTAATGCTTGCGCCAAGGTCACATAAACCATGGCCATAGTCAACGTTTCCATTGCAACAAGGCACGATCGGTAGTCCGGGGTCCTTTTGTTTAGGCGGCATTGCTTTCAATAGAGCTACCGAACACTCATCTGTCAGCGTGATCGTCTCCAATCCTTCCATTTGCCTCTTGTTGCTCATTAGTTCCTTGAGGAACTTAGCATAAGTGGGCATCTGCTTTAGTGCATCTATCAAGGGAATATCAATAGTTAAACATTTAAATATTCCCTAAAATATCTTAAATTGCTCATCCATATGCTTTTTCTTGAGCCTACTAGGAAATGGTAATTTTTATATGGAAAATTGCTTATTGAGAGGGGGGAGTCATTAGAAGAAGTGTTAGAAGTAGAGGGAGAAGAAGTAGGAGCGTGTGTCTCCTGGGATAATATGAAGGGCGATACTTCCTCTATGTCACCAGGCGACATTTGCTTTTCTTTTTCTTTTTCTTAATTTTTCCTCACTTCCCTTCCACTTCTGAGAGTGATGGCGCTTGACTCTTGACTCCCAAAGGAAACAGACTTTGCGTGTTCTCTAGGATTGAGTTGGGTCTGGGATGGTAATTGGCCAGGTGGCCTTGGCTGAGTGAGAATTTATTGTAATTGAGATTTCAAGGATTTTCTGTGTTTGCATACGGCTGAGATCTCTTCTTGAGTATCTCTCGATTTGTTCATGAGTGCTTTCATCATATCACGCATCTCTGCCTTTTCGGCTTCGGAGTTAGATGTAGGTTAGGACTGCTGGTGAGAAGGAACTCTGCCATAAGGGGGTTGCGAGACTTGTCGCAGACCTCCTTGATAGCCGGCGTTGTTTTGGAAGTTTTGAGGGGGATGGGCACCACGTTGCCAAGGCTGTCGAAACCCTTGGTTGTTGGCTACATAGTTAACTTCCTTAGAAGTTTTTAGTTCTTGCAATTCAGGGCATTGCTGGAAATCATGTGGCCCACCACACTGTGTACAAGACACGTCAGAAGGTGGTAAAGGAAACATAGTAGGACGAGATACCTGAACATGTGGTCTTGCATTGACCACATTTGCTTGCTGAGGAAGGGAACTCTAGGCCAACTGCTTCACAACCTTTTGTAGGGCACTTACCTTTGTTGCCTGCTGAGAGTTGCTCTCTAACAACTACTCGTGACTCTTCATTAACTTGTCAAATTTGTTATCATTCTCTCCGATATGGTACAAACGTGGGGTACTGCCTCTTGACCCACCGGTGGCCCAGTCTTGAATTTCTTCACAGAGGGATTCGATCCCACTCAGAAATTTCTCACCGGGTTTCTTCAGGACGTCAACACTGATGGAAGACAACACCATGGTTTTTCATTAGTTCACTAGCCCCTTGTAAAACAAATGAGAGAGTTGTTCCTTTGTGAGACCGTGGTGGGGACACGTCAGAAGCAATCCCTTGAACCGATCCCAAGTCTCGCAGATGTTCTCTGATCCTGGTTGTTTGAAGTTATAGATCTCGGCGATCATCTCCAGAATTCGACTCGGCGGTAGGAACTTATCATAGAATTTGGTTGCCATGTCATCCCATGTGGCAATGGTACTTGGAGTTAGACTATGGTACCATTTGCTTGCGGCCCCTGTGATGCTGTAGGGGAAGAGAGAGAGAGAGAGAGAGAGTTGTGCGTACTGAAGGACGACATCTGTAGGCTGTTGACATGCTGTAGGAACTTGGTCACATGCAGCAGGGCTTCATCGGGGATGGAGCCATCAAACATGCCCAATTCCTTGACACAACGGATCTGGTGATACGGCTTTAACTTCTGCCACTCATCATCCTCGGCCTGTGGAAGGTGGGGAAGGTTAATAGCGGGCTGTGGGCCTTGACTAGATGGCTTGTTAATGTTACGAACTGTAGGTGTTGTCATCTCGTGGTTGGTACTTGAGTCTTCGTGAGTGCTTTGTTGGCTCCTTCGTTGACTGTGAGGATTGCAGAAGGGTCCTTTTGATCTCATAGTCGTATCTTGCTAATTCATTAGGATGACTATGTGATCATAGAAGCATTCACTTAGAGGAATGAGTACCTAAGAGATGACAAAGAGAAATGTGTTTATGTAATATGGAGATAACTGTAATTATTAATATAATTTTTGTATTTAAAAAGGAAGGATCATTGTTATTACATAATAACATATAAAACACACTAATACATATCTAATAGATAGCCCTAAATCTACTACGCCTAACCCTACTAGTAAATATGGAATAGAAAGGGTTCCTCCTGCGAACTCTATTAGTGAAGATACTCATATGAGGGAATCTCCTCCTAAGTTCATCAATAGGTAGAACCCTCATACGCGCTGTGGTTCTTAGACGATGGTAGGCGAGGGCTGGTTTCAACTTCCTCCCTTTTATAAAATTCTACCCATGTACAGAGATTCAGGTCATTCACTACATAAATGTGTAAGAAATGAAAGAGCCTTGACTCCCCACTTTGCAATTAAGCCATGCATACATTTTTAGGCATCCTGAATACAAAGTTAAATAATAGGGTGAGATAGATATAGGAGGATCGACACCAAGGGAAAGAAGAATAATAAATTGAATGTGCTGGGTAGAGTACCGGAGGTGTAGTGTCCGGCGTCGGACTTCCTCCGAATGTGCCAGATCACAACACCTGGCATCACACATGGCACGTTCAATAAATAGGAAAGAATATCGAAACAACTCATATTTATTATTTGACAGACCTAATTGTAGAATAAAGAATGTGCCGGACGCCTTGCTGGGCGTATCATACCCGGCGCGGACTTCCTCCGAATATGCCGGGTTGTTTAATCCGGCAATGCGCATGACATATTCACATATTAAGAAAACAATACAAAAAATCAACAAATAAAGAATAGGCAATTACCAATTTTAGGACTTGGACTAATTCTAAGTCCCTGGTAATGGTGCCATTTTGCTAAAGGGAATTTTGTAGGGAAAAACTATGTACAAAAAGAATAAAATAATAAAAGAAATCCTACAACTCTATATGGGTAGCAAAATTTCCCGGTCAGAATATAGTGTGAGTACATTACGACCGAAAGTATCGAACCCTAGGGACTTGGTAGAAAATTAGTCCTAATCCTGGTAATTACCTAATTCTAAACAGGGGGAAAATTGAACATTGATTTAAATTAAAGGAAACTATCTAATTAATCTAACTAAACTAATTATTCATAGCAAACTATCCTTGATTTGGACCAATTATCAACATAAGAACACGTATGATCATAAGTCAAATTGGCAAGTCTCGAATTAATCTCACAAAATGAATGCGCCGGTTGTCATGCCGGACCTTAGACTCACGGCACATTCAAGGACTTTGAATGTGCCGGACATCCTTCATCCGCCAGTACACCCGACATCTTCATTTTGTAAATGATATTTCCAGTTTCAGGGTATGACAAAAGGAACTCAATATCCACATTCTCATCGTGCATATCAAATGTCAGGAAAACAAACAAGACAATGGAGAAATAAGAGGTTAATCCTAAACCTTAAGTCTTGTTGCCTACTTTTCAGAACAACGAAGTTAAAGATTACTAAAATTCTAATCTATTCTATTCTTGTCTTGTGAACCTTAAATAGAACTTAGAAGTAAAGAGAACAAGTGAAGATCTCATTCTACTTTGTATAAGGATCAGAATCTCAGTGAAGAAACTTGCAAATTCTATTAATAATCATAAGTGTTTTACAAAGACAATCATCCTAACCAATAACATCCAAGGGATCTACTCAACCAACCAGACATTTATAAGAAGAGATACAAGGAGGAACGAGAGTCAAACTTGGTGAGAATTCCCTCGAACTTGATAACGACTTCTTCTTGCAGGTTGGAATCGTGGAACTCATTGGCAGCAATTCACGGTGGTTTTTGGATGGTTATGGGGTGTAAATGATGTATGAAGATGTCCCTTTGAAGTGCAGACTCTCGGCCTTTTATAGACTTTGATTTCTTCAGGTGCCGGGTTCCATGCCGGGTAAAAGTCATCCGACATCGTAATAAAATGCGTGCTTTTCTTTAACAGTCAAAACCTCCAAACAACGAACCGGTGCTTGTGCTGGACAAGGGATGTCTGGCATCATACCTGGCATCAGGTATTTCGTTAACGGTAATAAACCGCTAACTCTTGGCGAATCGTAGCGACTTTTTACTTGTGTTGGCTACGTGATACCCGACACCATGTCCGGCATTTTGCTTCTTTTTCTTCACATTCGTGCCGTGATTGACACATCCGGCATAATGCCCAGCAGAACTCGTCTTTAAGTTAGAATCTTCTTCCTTGCATGAGAAACATACAAGGCATAAGTCTGAACATATAAAATGGACTTTATACATAAAATAATATAAATACTAACTATTTAATCTTATTTTAACTAATAATCTTACAAATCTAACTTATAAAACATGATAAGTCTGAGGCTTATCACTTTAGCAATAAACTATAACCCTTTAGTTATGTAATTGATTAACCTATTAACTATAACTAACACCAGATGGTGAAATAGCTATAATGGATTACCAAGTGAGTGAAAATAAATATCTGATAAAGGTCTTCATGAGCCCAAAACTGTCATGCCTATCTTCATCTTGATTCAACTCATCCTTGTCCGAGCCACTTAGGCACTAAAGATGTGCTGCCCTTGTTGGAGAACTCTCTTGAAAGCTAGGTAGCCCCGATACTCGTTCCGTGGCTATACATTTGGGTAGGAGCTGCATGTAATACACCAAACCGCTTTGAACTCGACGCTTGAGAATTAGGGAATATGATATGTCTAAAGAAATTGTCTAAAATGGGTGGTACAAGTCCACTGTAATCCTTACAGGCTGCATAGTAGAGCACTTGATGTGCGGGTTGATCACAATATTATTGGGCACTTGGTTATACTACTCGAAGGCTTGTCAGCTACTAGCTTGGCGTCATTAGCGTATCCATGAATGATTCTTGTTTGTGTGTTTAAGTGTCATTATATGCATGTGTCTTGTGCGTGTTGAATGAAACTCTATGTTTTTATCCGCTACAAATTTGACTGAGTTTTTTTTCTTCAGGAACTTATATATTACAGTTCTGGTATCAAAGCGAGGATGATTTGTGGACCACTTTGTTCTTCCGGGAGGTTGAACACCCTCCATTATTGAACTAGCGGGCCCACCCTTGCCAGATAACGGCTTAGGCCAAAATTCCACTAACCGCACAACAACCGCAATATGTTAGTCCACAATAGTCACCCTGCTTCTTCTTATCTAATTTTCAGCAAAGGGCTTCAACCCCTCTGTAAAAGTGTATACTCTTTTTCCTTCACCCATTGTGTGAATTCCAATATGATGATTATAACTCCTTATTATATTTTCCGATGAGACACGTTCATTTCAAAGTGCTTGAGTGTGAGTCCTTTCCCTGTAAGCAATATCCTAGGGAAGGGACTAAGCTCTTAAGGCTTTCTTAATTCATTCCAAGTTCCAATTACAAATTGTCAATGGCCTGATAAGTTTAGTCTGTACCATTTCTTTACATGCCCAAGAAAATAAGTATTGATGACTGAGATTTTCAACTCCTCTTATATTCTGGAAGACATAAAAGTAGTTCTTCATATCGTAGATAAAGTTCTCCACAACATCTAAATCACATGTCCCACCAAAAGGGATGAGATCCATTAATTTAACTTTCAATTCAGTAGAGCACGCTTCCCCTATAAAGGCTTCTAGGGCCTTTGATGATTGTCCAAATGAGCATGTTTTAAGGGTGTATTTCATATGTTTAATCAACATCTTTCATGTTCATTCTCCACTCTAGTTGTGTGGTGTTTTACATATTTATTGCTTAAAAAGGAGGAATAACATATATAGGAATAAAGTAGATGAAGAGAAGAATGCGTGGACGTAAATGGATCCAACAGCGAAACTAGAACGAAGAAGTTAGGCCATAATAAAGATTGGTTTAGGTATATGTCCCGATGTATAACCCAGACCATAGTAGAGATGAACCTTCTGTCGATTCTTGAGGGTGGTCTGGGTTTGTGTCTGGAGAAACAAACCCTGACCAAAGCAACGCGCGAGTTACTGACAATTTTAGAGGTGGTCTAGATTTTTTGTCCGGGAAAACAACCCGGACTGTAACACCCCAACTCAAAACGCCGTACGTAACTCATAAACCTCCATTCACTTATATTAACTTTGCAGCGGATTTCTTACAACAGTTGGTGTTACCGCCGTTAGTCATTCACGTGACCAACAAGGCTTACTATCTCCAAGATCTAGCTACTGTCTGATGGACCCGAATAAACCGAACATTAGTACTTACAAGCCTTAACCTAATTACATAACAATCTTACAATCTCCCCACATCCTATACAACTTACTAACTCAAATTACCATACGAGAGTACATGCACAACTTGTAGGTCGCACTTAAACCCGTAATACATCTACCCCATCTTACTCTCATGACGGCCGCCTTCTGACGTTCACCTGCGAAATAAAAACAGCCCCCAAAGGGGGTCAGCAAAATTGCTGGTACGATCCTCTCATGGCCCCCAAGCTAACGTGGCTACGACGACTAATTGTCGATAGCATGGAGGTTGATTAGATGCACAACATAATAGAAAGTGCAATAAACAACAAGCCAAATATGAACAATCAAAGTTCAAACACAATGAATGACTTAAATGCGTTCCCTTAATTAGTGAGTCAATTATTTAACTCCTTAAGTTATGTTTCCTCTTAATCTCAGTCCAACCTTATCTTACCTCAATCTTAATCCTTATCTTAGTCTTAGAAAACAAACCATTCTTTAAATAGAAATGGTTGTAGCTTATCTCAGTCTTAGATACAAATCATTTTTTAAATAGAAATGGTTGTATCTTATCTTAATGTTTATTTTTGTCGGTCAAAAGCAACCCTAGCGAATGAGCTATTAACTCCATTGGTTGAATAAACAACTTATCTTAAAATTAAGGATTTAGGTGATCCAACCGCACCATCTTAATGCCTCCTACTTTGGACTAGATATCCAATGTAGATGAGCCGATATTCGACCCTAGGCAACAAGTTTGAAGACAAGTCCTTAAGCGGGAGTCGGATCTGCTTTAGATACCGACCCCCTTTCCTTAACATGCATGACCGGAGTCAGTCCCGGATTAATCACTCCCCCTAATTTCCAGTTAGTAGAAGTTTCAAGACAATGTTTGTTGGTTAAAACTCTTTCGGTTATTAACAAACTAATATTAGGAAGTGTTCCTTATTCTCACACAATTGTTTACTAATCGTAGTTAGTAAGTTCTCACGGTAAGTTGTGTTAGTGCATCACAATCACACAACAAACATAATATTCCGGTTGCATGCTTTATCTTGTTTAGTCGGCACACATAAACAAATAGCACACAAGCCGAGGGACACCTCGTTAGCAAGCAGGTCACAAGAAAACCATACCGTTCACCGTTGGTTGTTCGGTTGCTTACCCTCCTCCGGAGTCCAAATTCTCAAACCCTAAAACATTCATCGAATTGGGTGGTTAATTAATTTTAATTAACCTAGCTTACTTAATCACTAATGATTTCCAACTTAATACCACTAAGTCATTGTAGTTTAAACTTAACCACTTATGCTATTTACTTCTCATTTTACCTCATACTTGTTCACACCTTCAATGGCCTTAAAATTCCACCAAACAACTCTTAACAACCTTATAATAGCATTACCCAACAATCCCCCTTCATTTACCACCTAAAAAGCACACTTCCTTTGTAAAAATGGCTGGTCCGGGTTTGTGTACTTGGATATAAACCCGGACCAAGTCACGGTATTAGTTTCTGGACAGTTTTTGATGTAGTCCGGGTTCATGTACTTGGTTACAAACCCGGACCAAGGCTAAACTGTACAGAATTGCAATTTTTGACTCCTTTTGAACCTCAAATCTTGCCCAATCTTTTCCTAACTTCTCCACAAGTATTATAACATGTTTTAACATCATTTTTGCACCTTAAAACTCTCCTAATTCATCCATCAAACTCATATTAAATTTCTTGATCTTTCACCCAATTCCTTACAAAAACTCTTAACACTTATAACTTAATTCCTTACACTTCCAATATGTAAATTTTGTCTTAAACTCCAACTAACCAAAGTGTTTCCTTCCAACCAATGTAACTAGTCCTCAAACATCATTATTCATCCATCTTTCCTTTGCTAAGCCTTCCAAGGTTATCTTGCATACCATGCACAAATTTCTCCCGTTTCCATTTGTTACTCATCACTCCTAAACTCTTGAACATACCTATACATTTCTTTCCATCCTCTTAGCACCTTAACATTGTTCTTCATATACCTAGACCATCCTTTGACGTCTTCATCTACATTTCTCAACTTACTCACCATTCTCATGGTTAAACACCCTTATACATTCCTAGTCATTTTCCTTGACAATTCACAACATTCTCCTACCATTTTCTCTTCCATCACCCAAGTCCACTCATAACCATCCAAACTATAACCTTATTAATCCACCACTAGCATCTTCACCACTTACACATACTACACCAATGTTCTCATCGTTATATCTTCTATCTCATACATAAATCATCTTAAAACATTATACACCATTTCCTCCAGATTTTTGCTCAAGTTTCCACATTCCTCTTACCATGTTTTTGGTGTGTTTAATACACCCATCTAACCTCTAATTCCTCCTAGACAACTCTAGGCCATTCTAAACCTCAAGGACTCCTTAGTTAACTCATTTCCACTCAAATTCCTTTTTAATGACTCCTAGTAAATCCTAGGTCATATCAATTCACAACCACCACTTAAACACTTTGTTTTCTACTCAAATTTTGCCATAGCTCCTCTAGTATATTACCATGCCCATATGCATTGTTTTTCTCATTCAATCATCTCACACTCATTATATCCTTTCTTATCATATGTTCTCACCCAAATCAACTCATTCACAACAAACTCAATATAGTGCAATAATCTTAAATTGCATAGCACTAAGGCTCTTAAATGACATGGCTCTTAGGCCCTTAAATGACTTAAACTTAAACACTGAATTTCCCACATATAAAAGCTTTCAACCTGCAAATACACACAACAATGCTCCCATAGCAATATAAGTGTTCTCATATATCACCTTATACTTATCTTACTAACTCATTCCCATTGGCTCCTTAGTCACAAGTTCACAAGCTTGTTTAAATTCTTTTTCCTAGGTTATATAAACCATTACCTAATGTAAGCTTTAAGCTACATTAGTACTCATTTAAAACTCATTCCGTAAAACTTAAATCACCATTAGGTAAGCAATTTACCTTATTTTCCTCAAGCTTCTCTTACTTTCCTCCTTAGGTTTTCTTGGTTGAATTTCGGCAAGGACTTCAATCCTCTTGCCAATGTTCTAATCCACATTCAAATAATCTAATAAGCACTAAGCAATATGCCTAAACTCATAGAATTCATCCTTAGGTTAAAATATGTGTTTTAAAGCTTAAAAGTGTATGTTTACCTTTGAATTTTGGAATGGCTTTCATAATGAAGCAAGGCAAGACCTCCTCAAGTCTTTGGAGAATATAATCAAGCTAGAACAAGGGATAAAACAAGGTATCTTAAGAGGCAAATTTTCGGCCATATAGAAAAATGATGGAAAGTTGATTTTTCTTTCACTTTCATTACCTTGGATGAATGGAGAACCAAAAGAGCTCTTCAAACTTGATTTTCCTCCATCAATTTAGTTTTATCATGGAACCAAACTTGAGCTTTTAAGGATTTGAAAAGATAGAAAGGAACGCCTTGCTCCAACTAAGAGAAATCTATGCTTAGTTTTTGATTTGGAGCTAAAATGAACATTTGGTGGGCAAATGAAGATGGAGCATGAATGGAGCTGCTTGGAATGGTTTTGTAACAGAGAGAGAGGAAGAAGAAAACGTTGGTGAAGAAGAGAAATGAAGAAGAGAGGAGAGATGTAGGTTAAAGTAAAGATTTTTGTCTTATAAAGCAAATAGTACTATTCTCTCATTTCCTCTTCTTTTCCTTTAGTTGCTGGCCCCTCATGGTTACTCACCATGTAAAAACCGTCCCCCCCTTAATAACAAGATATTTATTGTCTTGGTTGACCATCTTATTGACTTATGTTGACTAAAGCTTAAACTAGGCACTATTCACAAATTAGTGCACAAATTTGTGAAATTTTTGGTTTCCCATTGATTTAGGCTTCCTAATGTGATACTAATTAGTACACATGTTGATTAAGGTGTAATCATGGGCATTTAGCCACTCAGAACTCATTTCTAAGACAATTTCTCAAAAAGGTGCTTTAAGGAGTGTTAAAGCACATTTTGTGTTTAAGCTTGTTTTTGAGCTTGGTTTTCTTGGTAATTGATTTAACATGTCCATTATCATGTTAATAAGGTCTTATAATGATATTTGGGTGCTAATCAAAGTCACTCCAAGCTTAGAGCACATTTTTGCTAAAATTGCCTTTATGGCGTTTTCTTGTGTTTTCCTTGTTTTAAATTGTCTACCAATCTTTCTAAGGCATGTTTTAGCCTTATTACATCATAAATTGATGTTTACCTAGCATACTTAGGTTTGGGGTATTTCACGGACGCAGAAAATGAAGGGTACAACTGTCTTTTGTCTTACATCCGCGTGAGTACAGCCACAAAGGGCACACCACCACGTGGGATGGTTTGGGTCTTTTCCCTGGACGGAAACCCAGACGTAGCGAAGAATCCAGCAGATTTGTATTTTGAAAAGCGAGAAAAGAAGAATGAGAGGAGGGACTCGGGCAGCACTTCAAGCGACAAACTAGAAGAAAAAGAAGAGAAAGAAGAGAAGAAGAAGAAGAAGAAGGAAAAAGGAAGATGTTGTACCTCCATTGAAGCTTCTCACCTCATCCATGGCTATTTCTCTCCTTTATCTCCTTTTTATCTTTACAATGCTTGAGTAGTTCTCCTTGTACTCTAGGATGAGGGTTTGACTCCAAATCCCCAAATTTGGCTTGTAATACTTATTTCGCTTAATTTCATTGTTTTTTTATTGAATTCATTGAATGTTCTAAGATTGGCCATCTTTATGTATTTTTGGTAATTCCTAACAACATTTGGTTTAAAGTTAGTCTGACCAAGAGAGAGAGAGAGAGAGAGAGAGAGAGAGAAATCCAAGTTTTTTCCCTATTTAATTAGTTTAGGAATTCTATTGCTATGTTTAGAACTTGGGCTTAATGCTACTTAGTGAGGTTAACCCGAATTGGGTTTGAAGGTTAAAATTAAATAAGTAAGATTTGGTTCATCTTGGATTTAGAGGGTCATTATCTTAGTTATGTTAGACAACTAGAGTGAATTAGGATCAAGGCCATGTTTGGGTGCATTTGAGTGATTCCCTCACTCCCGGAGTATACCTATCCTAGATCAGTTAGATTAATTTTATTGCTTTCCTTTATTTCTCTAATTATCCAAACCGAAACCCAAAGATCCCCAGTTTACATTTATGCACTTTAATTTGTATTCTTGTGCATTTACTATGCTTATAATTAGCTAGATAGTTACGAAGTCCCCGTGGGTATGACCTTGTTGAGCTACAACGACTGGGTTCATTGCCCATTAGTTAGTAAGATACTTTCATTAGTATTTTTCCCAACAGCCTTACTGAGCTTATTTTTAGGATCATCATATTTTTTTGCCAATGGATTCAAAAGAATATCGTCGTCCTCTCAAAACTCAGAGTCATCTTGGGTAATATTTTGCATTTTTTGCTTTCATTTGAGCTACATCATTAACCAGTGTGTCCATAACATCTTTTAGGATCTTTTTGTCATCTAGCAACACTTATCAAACTTATTTCCGGGTCAATTTACAAAGATCTCAACTTATTAGGCCAAAGATATTCGAAAGGAAACTTGACTTCATAATGAAATCAACAAATTTTTTGTCTGTGCATGATTTTGATCACCAAGCTCAGTTTGAAATAGATATTGAGTCAACGACTTAAACATTGATTTTTGAACTGCGTTAGAGGCATAACAAGTTAGCTAAAATTCAGGAGCCTCAATCAAAATATATCTGTTAAAATTATATTTATTTAACAAGTTTTATTTATCTACTTTGTAAGTAAAGATACTCTAGATTTAGATAGATATTTGTAGGAGATGAATATTATCCCTATCTGTATAAAGAAATGAAACACGTTAGAAAGGGGATTAATTACGATATTAGAAAAAGAGAGAAACGAGAAGAAAACCAGCTCTTCCATTGGCGAGTTCATAGAGAGAATATTCAAATTGTAGAAAAATAAAGAAAGAAAGAAGTATTTGTTCAATATAAGGTTGTAATTCAAGTGAGAGTACATTACTTGTGATCTTTTTTAGGAAAGTGTTCTTGACATGAGGGTTTTTATATTCACAAGAATACGTGATTGTGTGACGTGAATTTCAATAAAAGTTCAACCTTTACATCATTGTCCTTCTCTTATCTTTTTTATGTTCATCGTGAGTCGTTGACTCAGGCCCTCCACTTCTTAGTGAGTCACTGACTTAGGAAGAACAAGTATGACCTTTCAGTTGGAATTAGAGCAAGGTTTTCCTGTTGTGGTTAAAGAGAAATCTTCCGGGGAAATCAAAGATGAATTCCTACTATGCCAAACCTCCTAAGCTCATGATGTTAAACTATTCTAGTTGGTGCGAGCAGATGGAAGATCACCTAATCTCAATTGATATGGATTTATAGTATGTCATGATTGAAGGAGATGTTAAACCTACTATCATAGAAGGAGGAGTTTCAAAAGAGAAGCCTAGGACTAGTTGGAATGATAATGACAAAAAATTGATTAGCAAGAATAGACAAGCTCGAAGAGTCATAATGTCTTCATTATCAGATTCAGATCAGCAAAAAGTTCTCCATTTGAATACTACAAAGGAGGTGTGGGATTTTCTTAAAATAGCCTATGCAGGGATTGACTCCATCAAAAAAGCGAAAGGAAAACAATTCAAGAAACAATTCGACAATTTCAAGATGCCGGAAGGTGTGTCTATTACACAGACGTTGGAAGGTTTGATAAAATCCTGGGCGACATGAAAGTGTTGGTGTTACGCTGGACAACAATGTAATTACTTAAAAAATGTCTCGATAGTCTGGGGAAAGAATGGATCAACTACACCACCTTGCTTGAGACTACTATGGATCTATCGAACATGTCTTTAAAAGAACTTAGTTCTAAACTCATGGTTTATGAAGGAAGGATAAAGGGAGAAATAGCTACTTCGTCAGCACCAGTCAACGATCTAACCCTGAAAGCACATGGCACAACAACAAAGTTAGAGGATGAGGAATTTGCTATAGATGGGGAAATTACTTTAATTGTAAATTGAATCTAGAGGCTACTTGGTGGACAATAAGGGTCAAACCAATAGTTTGATCGGTACAAGTGAAAAAAATAACCAATTATATTTTAAAAGTAACAAGCCGGTTCATCTTCTTAAGAATTATCCTCTATAGTAGAAGAAAAATTCTCAGATGAGAGTAAAAAACTGTCAAACATAGCGGCAACTGCATGAGGATATGACATCTCAGTTACAAACTTAGAACTAGAGGAGGAAACTTAGTTGTGCATGATAGTAGTTGCGCATAGAGATGATGACATCAATACCGAGTATTGCATAAAAGAGAAGGATAACTGGAAAGACGCTCTCGAGAAAGAAGAGATGTTTACTGTGTTAACCTCTACACTCTTTGAGATAAAAGTGTTGAAGCATCAGTATGACACTGAGATTGGAGAACTCAGGGCTAAAGTGGTAGATTTGAATAAGTCTTCAACTGAAGACTATGCCATCAAAAGTTTGGGAAATCCAAATATTAACTTTGTTATTGCTTGGAAAACTTGAATTCTTACACTTTCATGTTGGGCATAAGAATAGGTGAATTCCCTTTTAGAAACAACAAATCACTAACAAGGGAGTATGGTACTCTTTCGGGCATGTTAGCTAATGCAAATCGGAGGTTAAAGCTTCAGACGCAGACTAATCCTACTTGGTATAATGGAAAGACAAATCTAAATCAAATGTTGTTGAAGAATAACATAGACAAATGCAGCTTGGGATATACATATGAGACACCCACTCAGTCTAAGACTATGAAGTTAAAGATTGAAACTGTGAGATCTCAGCCAAAGTTGGCTTCCTGCCGATACTGTCATCTGCTAGGGAACAAGATTAGATGGTGTACCAAATTGTTGAGAAAACAATTGCTTGAAGTATCATCGAGACAGAGTTGATACAAAACCAATAGATCACACACTAAAAGGTGGGTACCTATCAACCATTATAAGTGTGAGTCTAGAATTGGATTTAAACAAGTTTGGGTGTCAAAGTCCAATCAGCCCCATCAGACTCGCCAAGACAGCATCTCACCTCATTCATATTTTCCAACCACACACACAAGATTTTAAGCAACATAAAGAAAGAACTACCTCAGCTCAATGCACAAAGCAATGAAGCAGCGACTCTAGGGAAACATTCATGAGTTCAAGGCTCACAGAGTTTTGCACATCAAAAAGGGAGAAACTGTCAGCGTATGATTTTGATCACCAAACTCAGTTCGAAATAAAGATTGAGTCAATGACTCAAACAATGAGTTTTGAACCGACGTCAGAGGCATAACAAGTTAGCTAAAATTTAGGAGCCTCAATCCGAATATATCTGTTAAGATTATATTTTTTAACAGGTTCCATTTATCTACTTTGTAAGTAAAGATGGTCTAGATTTAGATAGATATTTGTAGGAGAAAGGAAACACGTTAGGGATTAATTACAATATTAAAAAAAGAGAGAGAAAAGAGAAGAAGATCGGTTCTACCATTAGAGAGTTCGAAGAGAGAAGATTCAAACTGTAGAAAAACAGAGGAAGAGAGGAGTATTTGTTCAATACGTGGTTATAATTCAAGTGAGAGTGAATTACTTGTGATCTTTGTTAAGAAAGTGTTTTGACGTGAGTGTTTTTGTATTCACTGTAACACCCCAACTCATAAAGCCAGAATTATCGGATAACCTCTAAGTACTCATACTAACAACGCAGTGGAAATTTCTACAAAAGTTGGTGCTACCGCCGTTAGTCACCCACGTGACTAACTAGGCATACTTACTTCTCCAAGATCTAGCTATGGTCTGATGGACCCAAATATACCAAACATAAGTATTTACAAACCTTAACCAAAATACACTTAATGAGTATAAAGTATCTCATATCCTAATACATTTTGCTACAACCGTCTACGACACGCACATCTCGTTTGTCAAATATAAACCCAAGTACAACTACCCCTTCATACTCTCAGTCTGGGTCGTCTTCTGCCTCTTACCTGAAAAATATAATATGGATGCCCCGAGGGGCTCAACACCTTTGCTGGTATGATTAACGTGTAGCCCACAACCTAACGGGGCTACGCACGACTATTTTGTCGTATACATGCGATTGATTTATCATACATATATTAATAAAAGTACGATAACACTCAACACATTCACATGAAATAATCACAACTCAAACAGATCGAACGACGTAATGGTCATATATTAAGTAAGCGAGTTAGCTTTTTAACTCCTTAAGTTTGAGAAACATTTAATTCTCATATTTCCACTTATTTCAAATATGACAACCGTTCTTTAATTAGAACCGGTTGTACCTTAGTCCATTGTTTATTTTTGTCGGGTCAAAAGTAAACCCTAGCCAATGAGCTATTAACTCCATTGGTTAAATAAACAAATAATTAGTTTGGGGATGCAGGCTGGATCCCCCACGCCATCTTAATAATGTCTCCCACCTCGAACAGAAATCGAGGTGACCGAGTATATTTGTCGACTCTAGGCAACAAGTCCAAAGACAAGTCTCAATGGAGGACAGATTTAATAAAGAAACCAACCTCCAACCACAACATGCATGACCAGAGTCAGTCCCAAATTCCTCACCCCAAGTTCCAGTTAGTAGAAGTCTCAAAGACAATGATTGTTAGTTAAACCTCTTTCGGTTAATGACCAACTAATATTAGGGAGTGCTCCATGTTCTCATACAATTGTTTACTAAGCGTAGTTAGTAAGTAAGCTCAAAGGTAAGTCGTGTTAGTATAACACAAACACATAACCAACTACAATAAACTGGTTTCATGCTTTATCTTGTTTAGTCTTAACATATAAACACACATCACACAAACCGAGGGACACCTCGTTAGCAAGCAAGCTACAAGAAAACCATACCATTCACCATTGTCGTCGGTTGTCTACTCTCCTCCGGAGTCCAATTACTCAAACCCTATAAGATTCATTGAATCGGGTGGTTAATTTCTTTTAATTACCTTTGCTCATTTCATCACTAATGATTCCCGACTAATAGCTACTAAGACATTGTAGTTCAAACTTAATCACATAAGTTGTTTACTTCTCATTATATCTCACACTTGTTCACACCCCTAATGACCATTAAATGTCACCAAACAACTCCTAACATCCTTATAGTAGCATTTCCCATCAAGCCCCTTCATTTCTCTTCATAAACTAACTCACGGTGAAAATTTTTGTTTGGTCCGGGTCTTGGTCCGGACCTTAAGTCCGGGACCAAGTCACTGCAGAATTCCTCGGCTTGAAAAATGAGGTGGTCCGGGTCTTGGTACCTATCCTAGGTCTCGGACCACTTCTGGAGTGAAATTTCGGTAGCTTTTAAATGCTGGTCCGGGACTTATTACAAGACCTAGGTCCCAGACCAACCTAAACATGGATTTTCCACAGTTTTTCATGTTTGGTCCGGGACTTTATCCAAGGACTAAGTCTCGGACCATACATTAATCTGCAACATTTTACAGTTTTAACTCTCATTCTAAACTTGTGTCTTTGCCCATTTCTTTTCTAATCTTCCCACATGTATCCTTACATGTTCTAACACCATTTTAACACTTTAAACCTCCTCATCATAGGGTTACAACTCCCCAACACTTCTACCCAATTATGGTAACTTGTTTACACTTACAACCTCAAACATTCTTGCATTATTCCCTTGTAACTCATTCCTAACCTCATCTCAAGTGGTACTACTTATCAAATTCTTTTCACAACTCTTCCTAGAGTGTGCTAATTTCATTTCTTCAATTCTAACTTCATAACTCATTGTTTACCAACCTAGTTATACTAGACTTAGTCCCATTGCATCTCCTTGCACAATTATCCTTTCCTTTACATTTTCTACTCATCATTTCCAAGCTTGCATATACCCATTCCTCTCTAGTCATACTCTTAACACCTTACTCTAAATCTTCTTGACCATAATAAATCCTCATTAGACATTTTTATCCCCTTTACTCAATCCACTCAAGGTTATACATTCTAGCTCATACCTAAACCATCGCCAAGCAATCTAAAACACCCTTACATCATTTTTCCTACATATTTTTACACAACTCAATACACCTCTCATACCTTAATTTTGGTGTGTTTAATCCACCCACTTAACCTCTAATTCCTCCTAATAAACTCTAAGTCATTCTAACTTCCAAAAACACCTTTGGTTAACTCATTTCTACTCAACTAACCTTAAATGACTCCTAGTAAGTCTTAGGTCATATTAATTCACCTAACACCTAAAAAACTTGGTTTCTACACCAATTTTTCTATAGCTCCTCTACTATGTTGTTATGCCCAAATGCATAGTCTTTCCCATTCAATCAACTCACACTAATCAAATCCTTATCTTATTGTATTTATCATCTAATTCAAGCTGTCCATAATAAACACAATATGTTGCAATAATCTTAAATTGCATAGCGCTAAGGCTATTAAATGACTTGGCTCTTAGGCCCTTAAATGACATGGCTCTTAGGCCCTTAAATGACATGAATTTAAACACTGAATTTCACATAGCCACCTACTAAACAATATTCCCATGGAAATACATAAAAGCTCTTATAATTCACTTTATGTTTGTTCTTCTAACTCATAAGTCATTAGCTCCTTAGTCACAAGTTCATAAGCTTGTTTATAACATTTCCTAGGTTAATATAACCCATGTTTATAATGTAAGCTCTAGGCTACCTTTTTGTGTCAACATAGACACAATTCCTTAAGGCATTAAACTACATTAAGGTAAATAATTTACCTTAAGATTTCCAAGCTCTTTTCTCTCTTCTTTCCTTGATTCTTTTGATTGAAATCGGCCAAGGGAGTTTGACCATTTGCTAAACTTATAACCAAGGTTCAAATTAAGATAATGAGTGCTAGTTAAAACCCTTAGACGCATTAAAACAACTCTTAAATATTAAGAGAGTGCTTAGTGCACTAAATTGGATGATTACCTTAGGAATCTTGGAATGGAGTTTGGTAATGAATCAAAGCAAGGGTTCAACTAAGCTATTGAAGATTGATTTAATGCTAAAAAATGAAAGGAATGAAGCACTAAAGAAGCCAAATCCATCCATGTATAGAAATGAAGAGAAACTTAAGTTATTTGGAGCTTTTCTTACCTTAAACCAAAGAGAGTGTTGTCTAGCTCTAGAATATGAATTTTCCTCTTTAAATAAAGCTCCTTCAATGGAGTCAAACTTCATCTTTGGAGGATTTGAAAAGAGAACTTGGAAGTTCTTGACTCAACTAAGAAATGTGGTTTATTTGTGATTTGGAGTTTTGTGTTGACTTGGACAAGCCATAGAAGATGAAGAACAATGGAGGTTCAGCTCTTTTACGCTTTGTGAAATAAGAGAATGAGGGAAACCGGTTGGAGAAGAAAGGAATGAGAAGAGAGGAGAGAGGAGGGAGTAAAATGAAGAAAGATAAGATATTTGTTGCTTTAATAAAGCAAATAGTGAACTTTCTCCTTCCTTTCTCTTTTGTAGAATTTCTAGCTGCATTAGGTGGTGACTCACCTTGTAAAAACCGGTCCCTCTCCTTGTTACTTAAGGGGTCATTTGACCATTGACTAATTAAGGAAGACTTAATGCTTAATTTAGCACTATTTGGGCACTATTCATAATTAGTGCCCAATTTATGATTTTTTGTAAATTCTTTGAATTAGGATTCCTAATGTGATACTAAGTAGTATAAATGTTGATTAAGGTGTATACTTGGTCGTTTAACCACTTAAAATTTATTTCTAAGACAATTTTTCAAAAATGTGCTTTAAGGGGTCTTAAAGCACAATTTATGTTTTAACTTGCCTTTGAGCTTGGTTTTCTTTGGTAATTGTTTTAACATGTTCTTTAGCATGTTAATAAGGTCTAGGAATGCCGTTTGAGTCCTAACCAAGGTTACACAAGGTCTAGAGCAAGTATTTTCATAAATTACCTTTATGATGTATTCTTGAGTTTTCTATGGTTTAACTAGTCTACCCATGTTTCTAAGGCATGTTTTAGCCTTATTACATCATAGCTTGACGTTTAATTACCATAGATGGGTTTGAGGCATTTCATTCACAATAATACGTGATAGTGTGATGTGAATTTCAATAAAAATTCAACTTGTACATCGTTCTTCTTTTTTTCCCCTTTCTTTGTTCGTCGTGAAAAGTCGTTGACTCAGGTCCTCTAATTCTTAGTGAATCACCAACTTAGGAAGAACAAGTAGGAACTTTCAACTTCAAACATGCAATATTGAGTTTACAATAAAGATAACACGAGTCTTCAAGTTTTCCACATAACTTCTCTTGAGTGCCACAATAATACTTCACTCAACATGTCATTAGTTCACAAAAAATTAATGCTGCAACTACTATGTATTAGTCTTATATGTAACTCATCATGAATAAATTGTGAGTGAAGAACATAACTTTCTGAATTAACTACATTAAAATAACTCAATAAATTTAACACTGTTCAATATCAACTTTATTATGTATGCACTTGTTGTGAGCCCTAACAAAAAATCTTATCGGTTATCTTCCTGTCATACTGTATATCTAGAGCCTCCTTCTTATCGACAACTAATTAAAGGTGTTAGTTAAGTTTTCATAGTCGGGCACAATGTAGTCCTTGAGAGTGAAACACTCTTTCCTCTCTCTTCCCTCCTCTTCCTCTAATCTTCTTCTTCTCAAAGTTTTCTCCCCTCCATGGTATGCTATTTGCTGAGTAGTACAACATCTAGAATCTAGATGTTCTTTTGCTTAGTAGTTATACTCTTTAATTTTTTTCACCGGTTAGGGGAGTTGCTTGGTATAGTATGTTTTCATATTTTTGGATGTTGTGGGTTTTGGGTCGGTTCTATGTCCAAATCTCTCCATCATCTATGTTGTTACAAGAGCTGAAGCGTTTGATCATAGCTCTAAGGAGCCGATGACTGTCAGAGAAGTCCGCGATGCAGGTGACGCCGGAGAACGTGTTCACCTGGATGGTGTTGGTGGCGGTGACACCACGAGCACCAGTGGCGGTGGCGTTGGTGCTGTCCATGGTGATGGTGGGTACTCACTTTGGATAAGAAAACTATCATGGAAGCTTTGTTTTAGTTAGGACATGTGTAGATTGTTGGGTAGGGGCTTGAACCCACATGTCATTTTGCATGATGCAGATTTACATGTACTCTTTCTCATATAATATAATCTAATAGCTGTTTTTTATTAAAAAAAATTAAAGGTGCTAATTCAACAAAAAATATTGAATAATCAACAAAAAAAATATTGGGGAGGGAAACGTTATTAAAGTGGTAGAGCTCATCACTACTTTGTTTTGCTTTTGTGGTCAGATCCCATTATTTTGTAACTACTGAGTAGACCACAAAAGTCATACCCTATTTTGTAGGTCTTTTCTGACAACCACTAATTCACTAGGTCTGGGATTCAATTTTATTTGACAATTTTATAAGTGTTTATAGGTCACAACCGAATAATCAGGCAATAAACCACGTTTTCTTGGAAAAAGGAGCATGTGGATCAGAAAATAAAATTGTAAAATTCTACCGAACTATCTGTTTCTTTTTTGCGAAGAATATGCATACTTGCATGTTTTTATAACTATGTCCTAGCTAGGTCTTCACTAGACATGTAACCTCTCAAGCATTGACTTTATTATTTACATATTTAAGTAATGATATCATTTCTCTCTCTTCCAAAATTTGAACGAATAAAGAAATATGTTAATTAATAATGAAACCATGTCTAATTATTTATTAGTGAAAGAATTCAAAACAAAGACAAAATTAGATTGACATCGAGCTTTAAAAAAGGGCGCAAATAACATATGTTTTCTATTTCACATATGTATACTAATTGTCTAATATATGAACCACATCGATTTAGGGAAAAAATTATTGTATTTCCTTTAGACAAACTTTTCATATATAATCTCATGTATTCACTAAAAGCCTCATTTAATCATTTCAAATGATTATCAGCTGGTTTTGTTTAGCTTCATGTGCGGCTCTTGTCTTGTGTTTTGACGACATTACTATTTGGTCAGCTATAATTTTTGAAGACAAACATACCATTATATTATATACATAAAGCAGTTACATAGTCAGGTACTTTTCCATGCCAAAAACCCATTAATCTACCATCACGCCCTAAGGTTGCCAAAACATGAGTTGACCCGTTTTCCTCTCTAGGGACAAAAAACCATGCAACCTTTTATAACTTGTTACAAACCCGCAAAATGTCATCCACCATACATCAACAGGCTGAGTTCCTATTCCATTAAAAAAATCTACAACCCCCTTACAATCTGAGTAAAAACGTGCTTTTCTAATTCCTACATCCCCACCCACCTTGCCGTATGAAGCAAAGCCTTTGCTTCTACCAGAGTCGGTCCATAATCTTGAGCTTCCAAAAACATACGCCTACAACCCACCATGATCATATCTCCTCGCAAGAAGACAACCATTCCCACACCCGCTAGTTCCCCTTGCTTGTAACTTCCATCAACATAGAGCTTCACACAATCCTCATCAGGCTCCAAACACCGCCCATCAATATGGATGTCTCCTTTTCCCGTTGTACAAGCAGCAACAAGGAAAGCTTCCGCTTGACACCACCCTTTATCCAAGCTATGTGCATTTCCAAATCGCATATGACATCTAGTAAACCAAATTTTCCAAATAAAAACAATAAAACTTTCAAACAAAAGACCATTATCTCGCATGCAACAAAACATAGCCTAATCCAAAAAAGCTCCATCCATGGCCAAGTCCGGAGGAAGATCAAAAGGAAGTTGAAGCCATAGTAACTCCACATCTTCACAATGTAGAAAAACATGCCTAAAGTTTCTTCAGATCCACAAGGACATTAAACAACCTGATTATTCTTAAATCTATTCCCCGGAACTGTACCACATGGTAGACAACCAAATAAGAATTTCCACCAAAAAATCTTAACCTGAAGTGGAACTGAGCATCCCCAAATCTTCCTTAAAGCCTTACCAGCACTTCCTCCATCAGAGGATTGTGGCACACTTGCAAACTTAGAAGCATAAGCCAATCTATAGCTAGACCTCACAGTATAAACACCCGAGCTAGTCCCCTTCCAAACCCACGTATCCTCAAGCTGGACCATGAGCCAAATCCATTGCCGTAATCTCTTCCACCTCCTCTTTTAGAAACCATTGCCTCAGCAATGAAGAGCGCCAACAACGATCCACTGGGTTAAAAAGCCATGAAACCTGCCCCTCAAAATGTGCAATTTGTGGCAAGCAACCTCAAGATGACCGCTCCCAGGCTTTCTAGAGAACCATGGCGACATAATTGGAATACTATTCCCAAAACCAATCTCCATTCTAGCACCAATCGGGAAAAGACTCAAACAAGAGAATAGAGCACGCCACACAAGGCTTGGCCTACTACCAAGATTCGCATTCAAAAAATTGCCATCCTTAAAATATCTAGCTCGAAGCACCTTGGATAAAACAGATAAATGGGAGGCTTCCACTCTCCATAATTGTGTAGTAAGCAGCGCCTCATTGAAGACTGCTAAATATTTAAAGCCTATACCTCCTGCCCAAACAGGCCTACAAAGACTTGACCAACTCTTCCAATGCAGACACCTTTTGACAACAGACCATGACCACCAAAATCTAGCCATCATCTTATGCAACTCTTGGACCAAAGACTGAGGCAAGCAAATCACACTCAGAATAAAGACAAGGATAGATTACAACACATTTTTGATTAAATCCCTCTACCAGCCTGAGATGCCAGTCCACCTTAGCTCTGAATTTTCTTTAGAACCCTATCTCGAATATAGTCAAAAACTCTCCTTCTACTTCTTCCCATTTTACTCGGGAAACCCAAGTACAAGCGAAAACCATCTACAACCCGAGACCCCAACTCACCAACAATATTATCTTTAACCATCTGTGGAACATTAGCAGAGAACACCAGACTAGATTTATGAGGGTTAATACATTGTCTTGACGCCTCTGAAAAGTCAGTGAGCATATTCTTTAGAGCTCTAGCATTATCAACAAATGCTTTCCCACACAAAATACAGTCATCAGCAAAGAAAAGACTAGTTATATCCTAACCCATTCCCCTCAACTTAAAACCATTATACAGACCAACTAAAATAGAAAATATAATCGTAGAAGATAAAGTTTCCATGCAATAGATAAACAAATAAGGGGAAAGAGGGTCACCCAGCCGCACACCTCTCCTCGGATAGAACACCTCACCAGGGTACCCGTTCACAAGCACAGACATAGACAATGTAGTCTCACATTTACGAATCAACTGCACACATCTAGGGTGGAAACCTAAACTGGAGAGAATACCCAACACAAATTCTAATTCTACTCTATCAAAGGCCTAGGATATCTTTATCTTATATGCAAAGGTACCACCATCTCTAGCTCTAGATCCTCTCATAAAATGAAGAAGTTCGTGAGCTACAATAATATTATCAGTGATCTGCCTCTCCGACATAAAAGCTCCTTGATCATTCGAGATCATAAAAGGCATTACAGACTTTATACGGTTAACAATCACTTTAACAATGACTCTATAAATTGTGTTACAAAGAGATATAGGCCTAAAGTCAGTCATAGAGCAAGCTCCTTTCTTTTTTGGCACTATAACTAGGAAACTATGATTCAAGCTAGGAAAGGTGTAATATGTGCTTAGAAACCTAAGGGCCGTATCAATAAAATCATCAACAATCTCATCCCAAAAAGAGAGTAAGAAAGTACTCCCTCCGTTCAATAATATCTGTCGCTTTAGGATGTGAATCTTGTTAAAAAAAAATCATTCTAGCTTTTTTACACACATTTTTCTATTTTGACCCTACTATTAAACAAAAAATTAATTATTATCTAAATAAAAAAGTAAAAAGTAGGGGAACATGCATCATTTTTCAACTTTTCTTAATAAGTGTGTAAGTTTCTAAAATGACAAATATTGTTGAACGGAGGTAGTACCATTTAGCCCATCTGGGTCAGGAGCCTTCCACGGGTGCAAAGTGTGCAGAGCTCTCACTACCTCCTCCCTTGTGTAAGGCTCGCCCATAGTTACAAACAAGTCATTTGGAACACGGTTTTCAACACAAGCATTAAAATGCATATTCAAATCAGTGGCTGAAGCTGGAAACAAATTCACGAAAAAACCCTTAGCTATGCCTTCAGTCCCATCCCAATCAATAACTAAATTACCATTTGAGTTTTGTAAAGCAACAAATATAGTTACGACAGGATCTAGCTCTAAACTGCTAGAAGAAAAAGGAAGAATTTCGATCACCTTCCTTCAACCATCATGACCTTGCACTACAAGAAAAAATAGATTTAGCTACCGGTGATTTGCAACCGCACATATATTGGTAGCTACATTCAGAAATTACTACTAAATTTTAATGGTACTAACATAGTCGTGTTTATTTTGCTACAACATAAACAATGGTAGCTATATTTTTTAAACAGTAGCCAAGTCGCTATCACCTGACAAGACTGCTACCATTAGTAGTAGCTATTTTTTATTTCATCTTGGTTCTTTTTGTAAGAACAATTTAGCTACCAATGTTGGTGGCTAATTTATAGAATGGCTACTACTGGATGTGACTAATTCAATCATGGTAGCTATTAGCTTTACTATTTTGGTCGCAATAAATTATTTTTTTATATTATATAAATTAAAATATCATGTAGCATGATCAACCATATATCTATTTTATTAATTTTAATATATCCCAGGTTTGATCATGTCTCGGCAAAAACTTCCATTTATATTTACAATATCAAACATTCAATATATACACGTAGTTTCTATATATTATATGAATAACTATTATGACACAATGGTTAAGACATTCTATAATTATCCCAAACTTTGGGGGATCGATTCCTGCTCTATGAATATTTTAACAACATACTAGTTTGAATTAAATTGTCATGTGTATGGAGGTCTATTTATACTCATATGTTGTAAGGTTCGATCCTAGATGTGTACACATAACATAGTCTTCGATTTAAAGAATAGTCAAGTTACTCGAGCACATGGCTCCCACTTCTTGTGGGATTGAATGGTGATGGTGCCCATTGTTCACTAGTATCGATTGAATGGTGGTGCCCACTATTCTAGTATCGACAAATGACCCACACAATCTTCATTAACCAAGTTCAAAGATAAACAATGAATCTCCGATTGAACAGCCTCTAGACTCCTCTTTTCCTCCCACAACTGCATTCGACCCACTTTCACAGTTCCTTCCCACAAACCATCACCTTCATCTCAAAGCAACCTTCTCCCATAGCCCTCCGACCCCAAACCCTCCTCACTATATCCTTATTGCCCATCATGTTGGCCTAGCAATCTTCATTCTGAAAGGCTTCACTTCTCTATGACGCATGGGCCGCAAAATCAACTTGATGGGCCGATGGTCAGAGCGAGAGCACCTAAGATGAAAATTAGTAGCTTCTGGGTATAGGGCCGCTCATTTTGTATTGGCAAGGAAACGATCCAACCGACTTTGAGTGTTCCACCTCCCCCACCTTCGATTGTTGAACGTGTATGTTTCCTCTACATAGCCCAAATCCCTTAACCCACAGGCCATTGCACTCTCTCTAAAATCTTTTATACTTTCCCTTCTTTGAGCCCCCATACCACATTGCTCCGTTTAAAACATTATTTCATTGAGGTCACCCCACACTGCCTGGGGGTCACCAAGTCCCCAAAAGTTTACTGCCAAGCAACTCATTGCTTCTGGTGGCCCTGGAAATCCACCAGGGGTGCTAATACAGTAGAAGCCAACTTGACATTCTTACCCTTCTTGGAAACAAGCTCCAACTTCTCCTTCTTGAGATACTCCTCTAACGAGGCGTCATGCTCCACCTATTCCATTTTTCTTTTCCTTCCACTACACTCTAATTGAACTGGATCAATTTAGACTAGGACATGCCCTTCAGGATCATTAGTTGCATCCCGAATCTCCTCCTCTAAAACCGGGGAAGCTGCACCACCCGCAGAATCATCCCTACCAAGCACAAGCACTAGAGCCTTCCACATGCAACTCTCTCGAAGTAGATCCTGATAACTGAACCGCCTAATCCTGAATAGAGGTTGACCGTTGCTTCTTGACTAGAGGCAGATCATCAGGAGGCTCAAGTCTGAGGCGCCCTCCCCCTAGACCCCCGGCTCGCAGGCATGGACCATAAGAGAAATCAGTACTGGAAGTCTGAGTACGATTAGGGCAATCGCGAGTGCCATGCAAGAACAAACCGCAGTGAAAACAGATGCTGGGAAAGCGCTCATAGGTCAGCCTGAGCAGAGTAGTCTCACCATGCAGCGGGATTGTGACATATCGATAGATAAGTTTAGTTATTTCCACATTAACATTGATACGCATAAAATCTTCACCACTCCATCTATCCTCCTCCTGGTAGTGTAAAAACTTCCCAATCCTATCTCCCACCCTTTTCACAAAACCCTCATGCCAAAACAAAAACGAGACATCATGCACCCTCACCCAGAAAGAGATCCATTGGAAAATATGGTCTCGAGGAGCTTTTGAAAGATCAACCATCAAAAGTCTAGGGACCCCTCCTCGCCATGTCATGCAGCTTTTCCTCATCTTCAAACTCAAACAAGAACAAACCCATCCCAAGATTCCTAACCTTGAAGGTGTCCTCTATTTGCCAAACCCATCCAAGTGCGCGCTCCATAGCTCTTACATCAACACTTTTTTCGTCAAGAATAGCATGCCTAGCAAGCAACAACCATAATGAATCCCAGAATCAGTGTCCATCAACCCTTCAACACCCATGCACTCCTCTTCTTCAGCAGTTAGAGCTTAACCCGCACACCGCGAAACTAGATCATCTATATCTTTTGCTTTGGAAGTCATGAAAGAATGTAGAGAGAAATGAAAAACCCTAGTAGATGTATAAAATAAAAGCGAGTACAGAGGAAAAGAAGATGCAAAATAAAACCTTTATACACACATGGGGGAGTTGAAAGAACACTTAAAAGAAATCATACAAACTGTAGCTAATCATTCACATGCAAAGATCTAGGCTGATTTGAGACTCCAACTTTATCCTAAAAATTAAAAAATTTCCACTTCCCAACATTCTTTCCACTTCTCAACATTCTTGAAAAGGCTTCTAGAGAAGATAGCCTTGGAAGACACTTAAAAAGCAATTCTTAAACTAAAAAGAACACGTAAGCAAGCCTTGAGCAGAGCAAAACAAAAGATAAAGGAATGATAGATGCGCACACCCCAATACAGAAGGAACCCGCACCTCTTGGTCAGCTGTAATAATGCTTTTGGGTGTGTAACTTTTCTCATATAGGTCTATGTTCTCCTAAAAAAAAAAAATGGAAACCATACATTTAACATACCAAGTTGTGAATGAGGATCACGTTAGCCAGCCCCCGCTAATTATTATAGCATTTTATCTATATTGAGATGTACCGTTGGTGTCTAATTTATTTTAGTGGAGGTTGAAGGGTTTGAGATAATAGATTTTATGTGGTGGGATTTTACTGGTAAACTATTCACATTAATTTATTATTTAGGTTTACATATACCTTGAAATTTTAAACTTTTTTCCCTCATTAACAATGTACACGGAATATCAATTGCGGGCATTCCTTGGATTTAGTAGCTCTAAATTAGGTTTGATTTGATTGCTACTATTTTTTTTTGTTTTATTTTTATTGTTTATAATATCATTATGACTTTCTTAGCTAAAATGAAGGTAACATACGCTAATTTCTCAATGAATTATGATAGAACCATATAGGCACAACCTAGACCTCTAATTAGTGAGGAAAAATAGCACTTGAAGCTTATAACCCGGATATTCTTAAAACTTGAAGCTCCTAACTTTGGAGATGCAAAACTCACAGAAGAAAAAAATAGGAATACCATTCCTAAATATATCTTTTTTTTATTGGATTAGTACAATCATTTTATAGGTTTCCCCTTAAGCCAAGACAATATAACAGCTCCCACCGAGATCTCTCTAGTTTTAGTTAGTGAAATCAAAAGATGTTGGGTCGTGATAATTAACAGTTTAACTAGAGAGCTTCCTTTTTCAATGTTTTAGTTTTCTTGTATGCATGGTTTGAGCGTTATCTTGTTAATAGTTTAGTCTGTTGTATCTCATGATTATTGTGCAATTACCAATAGAAATAGGCAAATTATATTTTGGTTTAAGATTATATGAAGATGGTTGTAATGGTAATCCCCGTACAACTAATCACACATTATTCTTATCCCTATAAAATATCTATTTTAACACCCATAAGAAAAAGACCTACCATTTAATATATATATATATATATATATATATATATAGTTGAATCTAATTGTATGACTCATCAACAAATATACTTTCCTATTTGAAATTATTGACATTTCTACATATTACTCTTAAGTATATGCGTGTACGCTTTGTATGTTGTTATGATACTTTATTTTCTTTGTACATTAAGACATGTTATGTCATGTCAAGATATTATTTTACCTCAACAAAATCAATAGCTATCTTTTCCAATAAAAAAAGTTATATTTTTCATACACTTCTGCTAAGAAGTTACCACCTTTCATGTCTCTTAGGACTGTATGTTCCTTTTATACCTTATCACAATAACTCTACTGAAATCTTAGCATAAAGTAACTTTTTTTTAAATGTAAGGTTATCAATTGCAGTATGTTTCTTATTCTAGCAGTTATTCAACCCATCATACGCCCTGATCATAATTGTAAGTCAAAGTGAGGTGATTTCATCCATAAAAATGGTCAAAGAGGATTTGAAATCTATTTTTTTATCATGTTCTCAGTGCCTCAAGGTCAGGGGATATCTTTTACAGACAATACTGTCCATTCTACAACGTCTTTTTCTTCTAATTCAAAACTCACATACCCTATATCATTGAGGTGAATTTATAGTATATGAGCTAAATTCTATCCCCACTAATAATTCATAACAATGCATGAATTATGTGAGCTATCATATCTCCAATCCATGTCTGTTATGAATAATCCATTACAATTGCAAGTTCCTTTACAGAAGTCTCAATCACTTCTTTACCATTCATAATCTTTTGTGGGTTCACATAACTCCCACTTGACCTATTGATATCATCTATCTCACAAGATGATTTAGACCTTAGCGTACATATATACATTTGCTTCTAGTCCAAACTCTTGCAATCTCTATCAACATTTTCAAATCCATGACCATTATAACCTTCTTCCTCTTACTGTTTTCTTAGTATTGTTGAGTACGAAGGATAGCTAAAGGCACCATTTTGTTCTCACACACCTCTAATGTTTGTATCAACAAAATGATATTTGAATTCTTTTTTGTTATGCTTAGTAGGTTAGATTTTTCAATTGTGTCTCCTTTTTTCATCAAGGCAAGAAATGCTCGACAAAATTTGAAGAAGTTAAGCAAACCAAAGAACGTAAATGTAATGGACCAACACCTTAAGGTTGAGAGAGCAGACAACATTTTCTCTGTATAGTATAAGAGTGTTTAAGCTTTATTGAAGTGAAACTGAGAATCTACATAGTATTCGCTTATGCTAACAAAGAGAGAACGAATGAAACTCAATCACTAAAGTACTATTCCTAGCTCATAAAGCATGATTTTGAGACTTTGCATAAGAAGCCAACTAGATAATTATAATTCATGGAGTGCATCAAACAAGAAGATGTATAAGTATTTTATTATTTAAAAGTTAAAATAAGGTGTCATGGTCATGCAATATGTCTAAGATAATTCCTATATTTTATTGATATATATATATATATATATATATGATATATGATGATATATGTTGGATGCAAATTACTTGGATATCCCTAAAGGAGAAAATGTAAGGCATTAGAAACAAAACCTTCATACCTATAGGTGAATCCACCCGTAAGAAAACATGAGCTTGTCAAGAGAAAAAAAACAACATACTTTTACTTGTATAAAAGTGTACATAATGTTTGTTGTTCATTTGAAAGAGGTTCTATATGGTAAAAAGTTGTGTAATATTGAATGAGTGAGAAATTTCAACCTTTAATATCTTTTATTTTACAAGTACTATACACTTACAAATGGTGCTTGTGCAAGATTTGTAAATAAAATGTGCCTCTTAATCAACATTTACTAAAATTACAACATACACCTCTATAAGCGATAAAACTACAAAATACCCAAGATACACTGTTTATGTACATAGATTGTCAAGTCCATAAAGTATTTTTGTTGCTTTCACACTTTTCATGTTTGACGCTCATTCTTTGCCAAATGAAAATTATAAATAAAATGAAAAATATTTGCAAGTAACAAAAGAGATAAACTCGGAAACACAATCCTGTTAATATTGAGATCAAGCCGGATCCGACCAATACAAATTTGAGCATCGGAGAGCTTATATAGAGGTATTCATACTTAAATTTGAAATTAAACTAAAGAGAGTCAAATGTAGTACACCAGATCTAGGATTGAATGTCTTGCACCAACTTCAAGCTTTTATATTTTTTACATCTTGTAGATTGCTGTTTCATGATCGTCCTCTCCGAATGCAGAGTCCTATTTGAGCTCTTCTTTTGCAAGTCTCCCTTTTAAATGAGCTACATCACTAACTAATTCATTGACAACATCTTGTAGGATTTTATTTTCATACACAAGTCTTTCAACAACACTTATCAGACTCAACGTCTCACTATCTTGACTTGTTAAATTAACGATATTCTTCAGCTTTTTCCAATAAACCAAGAAAGTTGTTGTCTAGATCATTTTTTCCTTGTCACTAGCTATTAAGTTAGACCTAGAATATAAAATTTACTAGAAAGATAGCAACGATCTTAACTTTCTTCTGAGTTCTTGAATTTCAGAAAACTACTTCACTAAACATGTCGTTAGTTCACACCAAATAATGCTACAACCACTTAATACGTACGTCTTAGTAAGTAAATCATTGATTAAAAAGCATAACTGTCACAATTAACTGAAATAGGTTTAACTTTATTCTATGTACTTGCGGTGAGCGGCCCAAAATAAAATATCTGTCGATTATCTTCCTCTCATACTCTATTTTTTTTTTATAAGTAGCGCTGCAAAAACAGCTTAAGTGATGATGATTACATCAAGGGCATAGCCTAAACAGGCCAGCGCGGAAATAAGAAAACAACAGAACAACTAAGTTAGAGGCAGATATTGTAAGCTCTTGGAACACCAAAAGACAACAACTAAAGAAGTTGGTTAAAACTGCAATTTTGTTCTAAAAATGTAGAGCCTCCGGAAATTTGAAGCCGATGAGATCACTTTGAACAGCTCAGCATGCCTGAACCATGAAAGAGTTATGGCGTAAACCATCTCGAATGCCCTCGGGATAGCTTGATTGTACTTCTTTTGATTTCCGGGTCCTTATAGTCAAATTAAAAAATCATTGGTCGTTTGATCCTTGGAGATGCTCCTAATTCAGCGAGCAACTAATACAAAATGCTAGTTCAAATCACAGCTAACTATAACTAATTAACTATGCTCCAATAATCCATATACTGCTATTCATTAAATAATCACGAAAATATTGCCAAGGGATAAAGTGAGTGCTATAGCTCAATCACTAATTTGTTTTGTTTTTGCGGTGTCCTCCTATTTTAACTACAGATCAGACCGCAAAAGTCATGCCCTATTTTATAGGTCTTTTCCAGACAACCACTAATTCACTAGGTCTGGGATTCAATTCAATATTTAATGACAATGATATAACTCCCTTTATGATAAATGTTGATTGATACAAGAAACCACGTTTTCTTGAAAAATGAGCATAAGGATTCACAAAATAAATAAAGAATGCTACAGGATTATATGTTTCTTTCTTGTGAACAATATATACTTGCATGTTTATAACTATGTGCTAGCTAGGTCTTCAGTAGACGTGTGACCTATTTTCACTAGCATTGTACTATATTATTAATATATTTATCGTAATGAATTCATTTATCTCTTCCTAATTTAAATGATTAAAAAGATATGTGCATTAGCAATAAACCTTATTTTATTATTGAAAGAATTGAAAACTGAACGAGAGGAAGTTAGATTGGGATGGGATCAAGCTTTACATTATGACATATGTTTTTAATTTCAAACATGTACTATCAAGCATATGGACCACATCAATCTAGGGGAAAAAAAATCACGCCCAAACTGAACTATCGTCAATCGGTGAGATCCACGCAAGTGATCATATATCCTTTAAACAATTTTTTTCATATGCATTTCACTAAAAAAACTCATCTAACGTTCTAATGGATGAAGAACCATACATTTAACATACCACATTGTGAATGAGGATCATGTTGGAAGGGGCATATGATCCATATAGATAAGTACAACCACTAGCGGAGACGGGATGAGTGTGTGACCCCAACTTTTTCGGTATATAATAGTTTTGATCTTTTTGCTATATAGCATATTTATTTTAACATATTGTTGTTCGCCCTACTAATATTTTGTAAAATAATATCCTTAATCTCATATGATAATATTTATTATTAATTTTTTACTATTAATATGTAATGCTTAATTTAATTTTATATTATAAAAATCATTTTTAGTGTATATTGGATGAAAAGTCTCTTAATATTTTTATTTTTGTAATTTAGTTTAAGTAAATATTTATTAAAATTGTCAATGTGCGCAGCTGCGAAGGTTAGACCTGTTGGTGGGGATCCCCAGCTAGTCACATATGGTCCACCAGATCCTGCAAGTAGTCCTGCAAAAAAGAAAAGGTGGCCACTTGTCTCTCGAGCTTGCTCATAGAGCCAGCATCTGTTAGCGAGGCTAATGCCCCAAGATTGCAGTTTATCACAAGTTTTCAGTCTACCTTTTGAGTAACCCAAAGAATGAACTTGGCCTTAGGGAGCGCCCAGGTCTTCCAACAGATATTATACCAGGGAAAGAGCCTAGGAGGGGAAGAGACATCCTGGTAAATGGTGTTGACACGGAGACGGAGAGGGTAGGTGAGGAAAAGAAATAGCGTCCTGAGTAGAGCCGCACTGCTTGATCCACCAGGATCTTATTCTATATTAATTATTATAGGTATTAACATATAGTTTAGGCCACACATTTTAAAAAAATTATAATAAAAAACTAAAACAACTCACACTTTGGATAAAAGGAAATATATAGACTATATTTTAATTTTACTAACGAATAACTTCTTTATACTTAATCGACATATTGCAACTTAATTTTTATATCGAATCTGTAATGCCTAATTTCACTTTTAAATTATAGTTATAAATATTTTCTTAGAGTTTTAATATTATTTTTAATTTAATATAGTATTTTTTAAATTTAATATATTAATTTTAATTTAAAATTTTAATTATATTTTTAATTTAATTCCAAACCCTTATAGAATTTTTTGGGATCCGCCTTGTGGTCATTGGTGTCTTATTTATTTTATTGAAGGGTTAGAATATATTTTATGTACACGGAATTTGATGGTAAATAATTCACATGACTTTATTAATAGTTTTGAAATATTAATTATTTGTCCTCTTTAAAAAATGTTCTTCAAATATTAATCGTAAGCCTTATTGTAACATACTTGGGATTTGGAAGCTCTAAATTAGGTTCTATTTGGTTTCTACTATGTTCTTGTTTTATGTATTGCTATTTATAATATGATACTAATCTTCTTAGTTTTATGACCGTTTGGCAGTAAGTTTTTTTTTTTATATAATTGGGCATAAGCCATTTATTAAATGATAATCCTGAAGAACCAGGTAGACGGGTTCAACACGGGCCTCATTAAAACCCCCTAGATAAAAATCCAGTGAGAAAAAATCCTAGGGGAAAAAGAGTACCCACCACATCCGAATACAGCTAAGGTCCAGCTAAGCAAGGAAGAAGAAACAACAACGTGTTCGCAACAAAATCGAACATACACATACTCGCGACACACCCAAAATCATACCAAATAAGACCCACACAACCTACTACATGTCAAAGGAATGTAAAAGCTGAGACAACACTCACAAAATGGAAAAGGGGATACATTGATGCTGCACAAATGTACATGTTTTTTAATTGGAGTACATGTTTTGTCATTGTGCAGGTTTCCCCTTAAGTCGTGAACACTATAGCTCCCATCGAGATCGATCTCTCTCATCACAATTAGTTAAACCAAAATGCTGGGGTCAAGATAATTAGAAAATTAGCTAGGGAGCTTCATTTTTTTAAATGTTTTGGTTTTGTCGTATACATGTTTTAAGCGTTATCCCATTAGTAATTCAGTATGTTGTATCATTTAATTTACTTTAACATATATATATATGACGAATTCTTTATATTATAAAGGTACTCAAGTATCAACCCCCTCATGATTGCACAATAACCTATAGGGATAGACAATTTAGATTTGGCCTTATAATATGAAGATGGTTGTATGGTAACCCGTTAGACACATTTTTCCTATCCCTTTAACATAACTATTTTAACACACATAAGAAAAAGACCTACCATTTAAGAATATATATATATATAAGTCTTTGACTCCACAACAAATACACATTCTTATATGACATTATTGACATTTCTACACATTACTCTTAAGTTTATGAGTATACGCTTTCGGTTGCGTGTTGCTTTGATACTTTATTTTCTCAGTAGATTAAGACATGTTATGTTATGTCAAAATATATTTTAACTGAAAAAATCATTAGACATGCTTTGAAATGAAAAATGTTATCTTTAAAGAATATAAAGATATTTGATATCTCAAGGCTTATATTCATATACTTCTGCAAAGAAATTGCTACTATTCAGGTCTTTAAGGATATGTTCCATTTGTACGGTATCACAGTAAGTGTACTGATATCTTAGCATAAATTGACCTTTGTTTAAGAAATTTAGCTTATCAATTGCTGCATTTTTCATATTATGGTAGTTATTTTGCTTATGACCTAGTTATAATCTTAATTCAGCGTGAGGTGATTCTACCCATCAAAATAGGGTCAAAGACAGGCTTTAAAATCTATTTTGATTCCATATTCACTACCTCAAGGCTGGGTGATGATTTTTCCAAATGAACTTCGTCCATTCAACAACTTCTTGTTCAAATTAAAAGCTCACACACTCTATCATTGAGGTGAATTTATAGTATGAGCAAAAGTTCATTCATCTTGTAGATTGTTGTTTCATGATCGTTCTCTACGAATCCAGAGTCTTTTTTTTAGCTCATCTTTTGCAAGTCTCCCTTCCAAATGAGCTACACACTAACTAATTCATTGGAAACATCTTGTAGGATTTTATTTTCATACACAAGTCCTTCTATAACACTTATCAGACTCAACCGAGGGTTCAGCGTCTCAGGATCTTGACTTGTTAAGCTGAAAATATTCTTTAGTGTTTCCCAATGAACCAAGAAAGTCGCAATGTCTAGATCATTTTTTCCATGTCCAGTAGCCAGTAAGTTTGTATGTTATTCAAACCTCCTTATCAAAAAAGACAACTTGACTTCTCAACCTAATCAATAATGTTTTAGACCTAGAATATAAAGTTTACTGGAAAGATTGCAAAGATCTTAACTTTCTTCGGACTTCTTGAATTTCACAAAACTACTTCACAAAACATGTCGTTAGTTCACACCAAATAATGCTACAACCACTTAATACGTACCTCTTAGTAAGTAAATCATTGATTAAAAAGCATAACTGTGACAATTGCTTGTGGTGGTGTAACGCCCCTACCGCTAATCCCGTCATTATCTCACAATTACTTACCTTCGCAGCAGATATTACATGCACAACGGTGGGTGTACAATGCCATTAGTCACCCACGTGACTAACAAGGCCAGTTACAATACAACATACTATTGGTCCGATGACTTAAATATACCGAGTATACTATACCAAACAATACATTCCAATTCTTAATCAAATCTCAAATTGTATACAAACCTCAAATCCGTATTATACAAATACAATATCCACCCAATAATATACCGAGTATCTAAGTTCCTCAAGTTCACCGATAACCAATTGGTCTTACAATTCAACATCTACAAATCAATACAAATGTGTTAAGTTTTCTACCCATGCTTATGTAGCAACCCAGTCATACTCTCGAACGGTGTTCAGCTTCAAGTACCTGGAAATAAAAACAGTGCCCCTAGGGGCTCAGCAAATTGCTGCATATGAAATTCGCATACCCCGCGTGCTAACCGGGGTACGTCAACTACTTTGTCGAATACATGGAGTTCATTTTCATGCATACATACATACTAATACTACAACATTATACACAAGCAGCAATACTTACATACATACTCAAGATTCAATACCTACGAGGGAAGGCAATTCGTCAGTCAACCGTTCATGTTAGTTACTTACTCATCCAGGCTAATCGGATGTTCTCTACTTCCGCGCTCGGGATCATAAGGCTTAACACAATCATGATCTTACTTACTTGTTGCTTACTCATACTTTACTCATTACTTACTCGTTACCTTACTCATTACTTTACTCGTGCCTTGCTCAATACCCATTAATTTACTCGTACTTACTCATTACTCAATACTCATTACTTTACTTGTACTTACTCATTACTCGATACTCATTACTTCACTCGTACTTACTCATTACTCGACACTCAATACTTTACTCGTACTTACTCATTACTCAATACTCATTACTTTACTCGTACTTACTTATTACCCAATACTCATTACTTTACTCGTACTTACTCATAACTCAATACCCATTACTTTACTCGTACTTACTCATTACTCAATACTCTGTAACCTCTGGGCAGAGTCATACACAAGACTCACCACCGGGCTTACAAATACAAGCGGAGCTATACACTTAGCTCCTCAAATACTCAAATGTCCATTTTTACCGGACTACTCAAATTCCCAACACTCACACTCCTCTCTCGGAGCTGTTTTATAATCTCATGGATTAGCCTAGAAGTATCTCTCTCGATATCCTCTACTAGCTTTGGGAATTACCAATGTCTAGTATTCTCATATTTAAGGGTTCCCCCAACGTATCGAATACCCTCATGTTCGGGACATTGCTTATATTAGTCGGATCCTCTCTTTGTGGGTTGACTATCTTTCTAAGGGGTTTGGAGATCCCTTGTCATTCTTTACTTCTCTCAAAGTTCATGTCTTTGGATTTTCATCAACCCTCTAAATAGAGGTTCCTTATATACTTCCACTAGTAATTGTTTTGTGGATTATTCATTTTGGTTCTCTAACCGTTATCAGGAGTTTACTAGTCCCGTACACTCTTTCACATCCTAGTGAGTTCATAGGTTTGCGTTATCGTTATTCTTAATTTGATAGTTTCGTATGTTCTCACATTTTCGTTAATTTGCTAGATGACTCTTTCTACGAGTCACTAACCAATCGTTACATAACTAGAAGTCGGCCTACAATGCTAAGTTAGACCATGCAATTATACAAGGGAGGTTAGTACACACAACATGCATCAAGATATATAATCAAGCAATAGAACATTTTTTATGGTTTTATCTTGATTAAGTCGGCACACAAGCACACAACACACAAATCAGTGTAACGCGTTTAGCATACGGGGCATGAGAAAATCATACCTTACACCATTGCTTAACTTTACCGGGTCACCTCACATTGCTCGGTTCATACTTGATCAACTTATTACAGGTCAAATGGTTCTATTAACAACAATACTTTACGGTAGGTAAATAAACACTACTCCCATACTTACCCCGTTGTCCCGTTATACTTAGTTTTACTCATGTCAAACTATGTCCTTACTTGTCACTCATTTCCTACACTTGTTTACACTTCTTAGGACCTTTACATATCACAAAAAAAGGCCTTAACAACATCTAAAACCATTACCAATCAATCCTCCATATTCTAAAGCCTAAAAACCACTTTCGGCACAATTTTAGGGGTGGTCCAGGACTTGGCCCGGACCCAAAGTCCCGGACCAACACTTAACATCACTCTCGGCTGATTTTTACTCCTGGTCCGGGACTTGGTCCTGGACTAAGGTCCCGGACCAATGCCAGTCTTCACTCTCGATGCAATTTTATGATCGGTCCGGGACTTGGTGCGACTCCTAAGTCCCGGACCCTGCTAAAAATTGCTACTTAGGTGATTTTTCAACCCCAAATCAACCCTTAATTCACCCCTAATCATTCCATAATCTTTCCACATGTTTTATACATGTTTAAACACCTTAAACCACCTTCAATCGTTGGTCCAATCCTTGCTCAATTCTTGCTTAAGTTCTACATTTTCATTCTTGCATTTTTACAATTTGCACACTTGTGCATTTCTAACTTCCTCTTGGTGGGTTACTACCTTCTACCAACTTCACCAAATTACTTATTGACCATTACAATTTCATCCTAGATAAATGCACTCTCTACTCCCAAGTCCATCCTTTTCTTTCAATGTCATACAACCTAGTTTCTCTCCAAAGCTCCAAGGCACTAATACACTAACTTGCTACAGATTTTTACATTTCTCCTCCTGGTTCTCCAAATACAATTCCAAGGTTATTACTCCACCCAAATGAACACCTAAGCTCCCCCATTGTCAAAGTCACCTAAAACACTTAGGTTCTACCGAAATTTCGCCATGGTTTCCCTATAAACCTAACATCTCCAAATTCATCAATTCTCACCTTTCTCATTCCTAAACTAGCCACACCCGTAAAGGGTCCTACCAGCACACAAATTTCCAATCAAAATTCAAAAATCCACAATATCAATGCATATTCAATTTACTTGGCTCTAAGGCCCTTATTTCACACAACAATTCACAAGTTCTCTCAAACTTCCACCAACTACATTCCTAGTACAACATTTTGGGTTCATTCATTAATTTACCCATTCCCTACATCCTAATGCATTAAAATTAGCATTAAGAAGGTTTTCTTACCTTAAGCTCACAATTTCTTCCTTTCTTTTCCAATCTCCTTCTTCTCTCATTCTTAGTCAAAATCGGCCAAGTTGGACAATCACTTACCAACCTCAAAAATCAATATTCAAATGAGGAATTAGGCACTAAACATTACTCCTAGACTTATTAATTAAGCTAGGTTACAAGGAGGGGTACTTAGAGCACAAAAATGAGAAATTACCTTGAACCCTAAGATGGGCTTTTGGTCATGAATCAAAGAGGGGCTCCCGACCACCATTGAAGGCTTGGAAAGAAGCTCAAACAAGGAAAGAACAAAGCATGAGAGTGGGGGAAAATTAGCCAAGACCAAAAATGGGGAAAATATGAGATTTTCCTTGAAATTTTTACCTTAAGTGGAAGAGGAGACTCCAAGCTTCAAGAATCTCTAACTTTCTCTTCAAATGGGATATACCCATGGAGACGAAATTCATCATTTTGAAATTTTGAAAAGAGGGAACGGAAGCGCTTGGTGAGGGGAGTTCAAATATGCAATTTATTTTACATTTGGAGCTTGGATGAAGCTTGTATAAGAGAGGAAATGGCAAAAAGCCATTGAAGAAGAGAAGGAGAAACGTTCAGTAGGAAGGAGGAGGAAAAACGGCAGAGAAGGAAGAAAGAGAGGAAAGAGAAGAGAAGGAGAAAATGAGGGAGGAGAGAGAAGGTGTCTACTTTTCTACTTTTTCTTTCTTTCTTTTCTTTTCTTTCTTCCTTTCTAGCTTATTACTAGTAGAGGGGCTGCTCTCCTTGTAAATCCGGCCCCATATATATGTACAAGCTGGAGTGTTATTTCGCCTTTTATAGAAAACGCTCGTTAATTCACCAGGTTTAGCACTATTCACTAACCGGGCCCGTTTTCCAGAATTTTCTCGTTTAATTAATTTTAATGGTTCTTAAGCTTCCTTTAATTTTCAATTATAGTTATATAGTCAACCATAATTTTTACGAGTCTGTTTGATCACTTAAATTCACGTTCTTGGGTATTCTCGAAAAACGTGCGCTAAAGCTTTATTAGCGTTTTAACTCATTATTTGGATCCGTTTTCTTCGGGAAATGTTCCCATAAATTATTTAGGTATTATTAGGCCTTGTAAATCCATCCAATACCCTTTTCGAGGTTGTATTCTTCATATGGTTATGTAACACTCATTTTAGCGGTTTTCACTTTTTAAGCATTTTCTCATTTCTTTTGGATTTATTTTCCTTACCAAAATTATTTAGGCACTAATAGGCCTTAAAATACTATATCAGAATTATTTAATCACCATATTTAAGTTCGGGGTATTTCAGGTGGGGAGTGCAGATTGATCGGGGTTAGGAGATCGATGCAAGTCTGGAACACTGGGCACAAGCTGCCCCTAATAGTAAGGCAAAAAGATTGTGTGGATCTCCTCCTTCCTTTATATCCTTTGGGTTCTATGGAACACCAGAAATAATATCATCTTCCATAATGAACCTCCTTATTGACTTTCGGTGGCTAATTCAGCCAATAGTGGACACTAGAGTGGAACCCTAAAGAGCAAGCGCAGCTCCCTCAATCTGTAGAAGTTGTTTCCCTGAAAAGCATTAGAACTTTCTTTATTACATCTTAATATTTTACTGCACATGTTGTAGATTAGTTATTCCTCTGTCCTGTTAGTTTCCCCCTGTACACCCGTGTAATATGCGGTGGTTCATAGAACTATGCCAACTGATGTATTTTACATCCTGTAAGCTGCTTAAGCAGAGCTACTAATAAAAAAGTAACTGTCACAATTAACTCAAATAGGTTTAACTTTATTCTATGCACTTGTGGTTGTTAGGATTATTAGATAGCATGTATTTTCCTCTTTTACCCCTCAGCCGTTGCCTTCCAACGGTTATCCTTTCTTGTATATATTCTTCCTCGCTTTCTCTCTCCGTTTAAGTAATAACAATACATCTCATTTTCTCTTAATCATGCACTACGTCTCTCCACCTAATACTCTCCGTTCTCACAACATCTCTTTCATTCTATCTAGTCTCGGTTTTGCTATTTCCGTTTCCTTGCGATCAATCATGGTATCAGAGCAGGCGATCCACGCCTAATTAGTTGCGCTATCAAATTCTCAACCGAGCAGGAGATTCAAGCCTGTTCAGTTGCGAAATCAAGATGACATCGAGTTCTGAAGAGAGTGCGTCTGATGGCGAAGGTCCCGAATCTTCCGCAACTGATGAAGACAGCGACGAAGAGGAAAAAAGGAGAAAGCGCATAAGTTCTGATCCTCTCGTCATTTCTAATTCGGAGAATCCAGGAGTCCAACTCACCTCCGTCAAATTCAATGGGACCGGGTTCCAGATCTGGAAAAAGAAAGTTGAGATCTGTTTGCTGGCAAAGAATAAAATCAAACTAGTCGACGGCACTTTGAGGAGATCAAACGTCGCCAAAAATCGACGTGATGCCTGGGACAGATGCGACAGTCTTGTTCGATCCTGGATTCTTGCTAGTCTGGATTCTTCAATTGCCGACAGTGTCGTCTCCAGTGCTACCTCTCACGAAATGTGGAAAAGACTTACGAAAGGTACGATCAAGTAGACGGCACTAGGATGTTCGAATTAACTCGAGATTTGTCTAAAATAGAGCAAGGAAATTCGACTATTACAGAATACTTCACCAAACTAACAAGTCTCTGGGATGATATTTCTGGAATGATGAATGTTCCCCCCTGTTGCTGTGGATATAGCCGAAATGGCTAAACATAATGAGAACCAGAAACTCTTTGTCTTTCTCCTTGGGCTTCGCGAAGATTTCGTCAATATTAGGGGCAATCTCTTGATGAAGAAGCCCCTTCCCAGTGTTGATGATGCGTATGCCATTATTTTGCAAGAAGAACGACAGAGATCCACTGGAAGAACTACAAAGGAAAGTGCAGATACTTCCTTCGCCAATAATGCAGGTAGGGGTGAACAGAATCGTGGAGATAGATCCAAGAATCGTCGCAACAAAGACGGTGCAGGAAAGAATCGAACCGGCACATGCGGACATTGCAACAAAACGGGACATTTGAAACGTGACTGTTTTGAACTTCGTGGCTATCCTGAATGGTGGAAAGGGCCAAGAGTCACTACATCTGTCAACAATGTTGAGCAGCGATCTGCAGGAAGTATTAATGCTCCTAGTCTGAATGTGGAAAAACTCAATAGACTGTGTGAATTCTTTGAGAAATCAGGTTGCATACCGGATAAAGTCACAGCAGGTAGCAGTACTTCTAATGTCAAGAATCTTTCTAACTTCTCAGGTACGGTTTACACTAAATTTTTGGCTGTCTGTCACAAAAACTGTAAATTTCATTGGCTTCTTGATTCTGGGGCTAGCGATCACCTTATTGGTGATCAAACCTTGCTGATCAACAAAAGGAAACTTGTTGATAATCACTGTGTGACCTTACCAAATGGGAATATTGAAATGATTGATACTGTTGGTTCCGTGCAAGTTACTGAAAATCTTCAACTGGATGACGTGCTTTGTGTTCCCAGTTTCAAACTCGCTTTAATCTCTGTTAGCAGATTGGTCTCTCAGATGGGTTGCACTATTACTTTCACTGCTGATAGTTGTCTTATGCAGGTCCCTACTTGGACGAGTAAAAAGAAGATCGGGCACATGGATGGTGGTCTGTATTTTTTGGATGTAGAATCTTTAGACAAAGCTTTTAAAGTCTGTAATAATGTTTCTACTATTCCTCATGACAGTTTTCTTCACGTTTTTTCTAGTAATTCTTCTGTTTCTAAACTTTTGTTTTGGCATAAGAAGATGGGGCATCCCCCCATCAGTAAGATGATCAGCATGGGCCTTATCAATAAACATGATGTTCCTGCCGATTTTGTTTGCGATATTTGCTTTAGGGCTAAAGGACATCGTTTGTCTTTCCCTCATTCTAGTAGCAGATCTGAACACTGCTTTCAGCTCATACATATCGACATATGGGGTCCTTGTTCGACCACAAACCATGACGGTTGCCGTTTTTTTCTCACCATAGTGGATGATGCTAGTAGGAGCACGTGGGTGATTCTGATGAAACACAAATCAGAAGCACCACAACATATCAGGAATTTCATCCACATGGCGGAACGACAATTCAACCAGCTTGTAAAAATTGTTCGATCCGACAATGCCTACGAATTAGGATCATGCAAGGTCTTAAAAGAATTCTTCCACAATAAGGGTATTATCCACCAAACCACGTGTGTCTACACACCGCAACAAAATGGCGTTGTGGAACGGAAACACCGTTATCTTCTTGAAAAGCCCGGGCCCTTTTTTCAATCTGGTCTCGAGTCATGTTATTGGGGTGAGAGTGTCTTGATGGCCACATTCCTCATAAACAGATTGCCTTCCTCCACCTTGAATGGTTTATCTCCTCATGAATACTTATATGGGCTGTCTCCAAATCTCAATAACATAAAAACCTTCGGTTCCCTTGTCTATCATACTGGGCCCACTCCCTCTCAATCCAAATTCAGTGATCGTGGACATCGCGGGGTTTACTTGGGCCCGGGTCTATGCAAAAAAGGCCATCGGGTTCTTCTCATTAATGAAAAACGGGTCATAACCAGTAGAGATCTAACTTTTTTTGAGCACATTTTTCCCTTACAGGTTCAATCCACTAGAAACACACATGATGATTCTGTCACTTTCACGTTTCCTACTCACACAGATGATGATTGTGATGATCACCAACGTTACACACAAAGTCATGATGATCCAAGTTCATCGGCTCAACAACCCCCTTGTGTCATCGAAGACACCACCACCACTCATCAAAACAACGGATTTCATCTTGGGTCGGACACCAATTATCAAGACCATACGGATGAAGCCCACATCTTTTGTCATTCAGATCCGGACCTTTCTGAGAATGCAGCTCACGAAGACAATTGTCATACAACCAACGATTTGCCCATCACCGAAAATGCTGATGACACCACTATTGATGCTCCCCATCGATCTACACGCGTCAGGCATCCCCCAGCAAAGTTGCAAGATTATGAGTGCAACCACATCTTTTCTGATCCTTTTACTTGTCTTCTGTCTAAAAGGATTAATTGTGCTCACCCAAATCTTATGCCTGACATACAATCCTTGACTGATATTGTTCCTTCACGTGTCATTTTTTCTCAGGTTTCACGACAATGTCCCCCTGAACCTTCCTCCTACCACATTGCCTCTCAATTCCCAGAATGGCGCGACGCCATGACCACCGAACTTAAGGCTCTTCAAGATAATCAGACTTGGAGCTTGGTCAAACTTCATCCCAAAGGGAAAGATGTATCACTTGTCGCTGGTTTACCGCATCAAATACAAGCGATGGGATATTGAACGTTAGCAGGCAACGCTTGTCGTTCGAGGTTTACACAAAGGGAAGGTGAAGACTTTCAAGAACTTTTTTCCTTCCCCGGTGGTTAAAATGACTACCATCCGCACTTTGGTTTTCCGTTGCTACCAAACGGCGTTGGAAAATTCATCAACTCGACTCAATAACGCTTTCATACACGGTGACCTTCATGAGGAGATATACATGAAGGTTCCTGACGGTCTCACCACCAAACCAATGGCTTGGTTTGCAAACTTCAGAAATCGCTTTACGGTCTCAAACAAGCCTCCCTCAGTGGTACGCCAAACTATCGGTTTCCCTCATAAACTTGGGCTTCACCATATCTGACAATGATCACTCCCTCTTCAAATGGTGCTCCGGCACATCCATCCTTTTCCTTGGTGTCTACGTTGACAACATCATCATTTGTGGCAATGACGACGAAAATCTTGTTTGTCAAAGATACTCTCCATCGGTTATTCAAGATTAAGGACCTTGGCATTCTCAATCTTTTCCTCGGTATGGAGTTCCACCACACTTCTGATGGAGTCGCCGTCACCCAAACCAAGTTTGCCACAGATCTTCTCACTGAGTACCATGTCAACTCCGACAATCCCGTCGCCAGCCCCCTCTCTCCCTGGCACCAAACTTCTTCTACATGACGGGCCTCTCTTGTCCGACGCCACCGAATACCGGAGGCTTATTGGAAAACTCAACTACCTTCTCAATACTCGTCCCGATCTCAACTTCAGTGTTCAACTTCTCAGCCAATTCAATCAACAACCATGTCAAAAGCATTGGGACGCCGCCATCCGTGTTCTTCAGTACATAAAAGGGACTCTTGGTTATGGCATTTTTCTCAATAATTCCGATGATTTTTCTTTACTTGCTTATTGCGATTCTGATTGGGCTTCGTGTCCTAATTCACGCAGGTCTATTAGCGGATTTTACATTCTTCTCGGAGGCTGTCCTATCTCTTGGAAGTCCAAGAAGCAAGCTTGCGTCTCCCTCTCCTCCGCCGAGGCCGAATACCGTGCTTTACGACGTGTCACTACGGAGTTATCTTGGCTTTCTCAACTTCTTCATGAACTCGGGGTTGATGACATCACACCTATTCCGTTGAAGTGTGACAATCGATCAGCAGTCTTCATTGCTCACAACCCCGTTCTTCATGAACGTACGAAGCACATCGAGATCGACGTACATTACGTACGTGACCAGATCAAGGCCGGTCTCATTGACGTCTCTCACATTCCCAACACTCACCAAAAGGCTGATATGCTCACCAAAGCTTTACCGGGCAAAGATTATCGGAGTCAACTTCATTCTATGGGCATGCTAGATGTTTCTACAAACCGTGGAAACAACCTTCTTTCCTAGGTTTGAGGGGGTGTTAGGATTATTAGATAGCATGTATTTTCCTCTTTTACCCCTCAGCCCGTTGCCTTCCAACGGTTATCCTTTCTTGTATATATTCTTCCTCGCTTTCTCTCTCTCCATTTAAGTAATAACAATACATCTCATTTTCTCTTAATCATGCACTACGTCTCTCCACCTAATACTCTCCGTTCTCACAACATCTCTTTCATTCTGTCTAGTCTCGGTTTTGCTATTTCCGTTTTCCTTGCGATCAATCAGTGGTGAGTGGCCCAAAATAAAATGTGTCGAGTATCTTCCTCTCATACTCTATATTCTTTCGTTTTTGTCGACGGACAACTAATACAAAATGCTGGTTCAAGTCACTGCTAACATAACTAATAACCATGCTCCAATAATCCATATACTGCCAAGGGATAAAGTGAGTGCTATAGCTCAATCACTAATTTGTTTTGTTTTTGCGGTCTCCTCCTATTTTGTAGCTACAGATTAGACCACAAAAGTCATACCAAGTCACCCCCTATTTTATAGGTCTTTTCCAGACAACCACTAATTCACTAGGTCTGGGATTCAATATTCAATGACAATGATATAACTCCCTTTATGATAAATGTCGATTGATACAAGAAACCACGTTTTCTTGAAAAATGAGCATAAGGATTCATAAAATAAATAAAGAATGCCACAGGATTATATGTTTCTTTTTGTGAACAAATATATACTTGCATGTTTATAACTATGTGCTAGCTAGGTCTTCAGTAGACGTGTGACCTATTTTCGCTAGCATTGTACTATATTGTTATATATTTATCGTAATGAATTCATTTATCTCTTCCTAATTTAAATGATTAAAAAGATATGTGCATTATTAATAAACCTTATTTTATTATTGAAAGAATTGAAAAATGAACGAGAGGAATTAGATTGAGATCAAGCTTTACATTATGATATATGTTTTTAATTTCAAACATGTACTATCTAGCATATGGGCCACATCAATTTAGGGGAAAAAAATCACGCCCAAACAGAACTATCATCAATCGGTGACATCCACGCAGTGATCATATATCCTTTAAACAATTTTTTTCATATGCATTTCACTAAAAAAACTCATCTAATGTTCTAACGGATGAAGAACCATACATTTAACATACCACATTGTGTTTGAGGATCACGTTGGAAGGCCCCCACCTAATTATTATAACATATGATCCATATAGACATGTTATTGGAAGTATAGGTTTTGATGGGAAAGTGTAAACGTTGCAATTTCACTGTTTGTTTCTATTAGATGATTAAAGGCGATGTAAACAAAACAAATATATAGCAATTTAACTCATATATTCTAGCTAACAAAATGTAAAGATAAATAAATAATACAAGTTGTTAAGATATTCTAAGTATCTCTGTTACGATATTCTAAATATCTTCTAATGAACTAATTATTTCAATATATGTTCCTTGTTATTCCAATACCCCCGCAAGCCGCAGGTAAGCAAGATTACCAAGGCGGCTTGGTGGAGTATGTTCATGCATCCCCATACGATGTATTTGTTGCTGATATCGTGTGCCGGGAAGAGCCTTAGTCATCATGATTGCTAACTGTGAGGAAGTATGCGTATAAACCACATCGACGAGCCCCTGCTGAATCTTATCCCGTACAAAATGGCAATCAATTTCAATGTGCTTTGTCCGTTCATGGAACACAGGATTGCGCGCTATAAGGTAGCGGCTTGGCTGTCACACTTGACGGGTATCGGGGTATATTATCAACGCCGAGTTCACTCAAAAGACGAGTCCCAGGTTAACTCTGCAGTAACGCGACGTATAGACCGATATTCCGCCTCTGCACTAGAAAGAGATACGGAGCCTTGCTTCTTGGTCTTCCAGGAGATAGGACTGCTGCCTAAGAAGATATAATACCCAGAAACGGACCGTCTGGTATTAGGACAGGCTGCTTAGTCAGAATCACAATAGGCCAGTAGATCTAATGGAGCGGAATCGGAGCGAAGAACAATGCCATAAGTCATGGTCCCTTTGACATAACAGAGAGCATGTAGCGCAGCTTCCATGTGCGTGGCAGTAGGATTTTGCATGAACTGACTGAGATGCTGAACTGTGAAACTGATATCAGGCCTGGTGTTGGACAAGTAGTTGAGTTTACCCACAAGTCGACGATAAATAAAAGGGTCATGCAAAGACACACCATCATCAGTCAACAAAGTTTTTCCAACCACCATTGGTCCCTGAGTGGCTTTGCGAGCCTCACACCCATATTCTTGTACAAGATCCATGCAAAATTTCCGTTGGGACAATATATAGCCAGAGGTCGTGCGAACACGTTAAAAAGGTTGTACAAGCACGAGGAGTGATTTCTGTGAGACTTACACAATCAGAAAGTAAAGAGCCAGAAACATCACAACATTTGTAAACCCGCTTGGTGAGGACATCCTGGAATGCAGTACTACAGACGTAATCGGCAAGATAACTGGGCCTATGACTGCTCCTGCTCGAACGCCTGACAGGAACCTGTGGCTCAACCAAAGTAGTATCAACATCAAGGGAAGGTTGCTCTGCCGGTGGATCCTCATCAAAAATAGCATGATGGACATCATTAGATAAATAATCCACGGGGAGTGTGAAAGCAGGGAAATTGACTGCAGGGTGGTACACTGTCGCTGTCGCGTAAGGAAAAACATGACTGTAAAATTTAACGTCTCGACAAACCTCCACTGTGCGGTTATGGAGACTCAGAACTTTATGCCCTTTTCACCGCGGATCTTCACCAAGATAAATGCACGATTCTCCTCGCGCACTAAACTTCCCATCTGGCCGATGCACAACAGTTTTGTAATACAAACATCCGAAGGGTTGTATGTCATCGTAAGCTGGCGTATGCCCATACAAAATCTCAAACGGAGTCTTACCCTGTAGAGCTTTGGTAGGAAGTCTGTTAATCAAATAAGCTGCATGCAGTATACACTCACCCCAATAACAGAGAGGAACATTAGACTAAAAATATAATGCTCTCGCTATTTCGAGTAAATATTTATGTTTGCGCTCTACCACAACGTAAGGCTGAGGTGTATAAGCGCAAGTGGTCTGGTGAATGATACCTTCTTTGGCAAAGAACTGTTGACCATCATGAGAGCTACCAAGCTCTTTGGCATTATCTGTTCGAATAACCTTGATGCGTGTCTTAATTGTCGGTCAATCATCTTGACAAAATTAACGAGAACTTCCCATCCTACACTTTTCTGTTTGATAAGATGAACCTAGGTTGTTCTAGTAAAATCATCAAAAAAAACAAACAAATATTGATAACCGTTGTACGTGTCCACTTTAAACGGACCCCAAATATCAGCATGAATCACTTCAAAAGCCTTCTTGGTTTTAATAAACGAGCAGTCAAAAGGCAACAGCTGAGCTCTACTTTTGTAACAGACGTCGCAAACATAATCAACTGGAATATCAAAATCTTTAAGTAAACGCATGGAAACGACTTTTTTAAACGGTACATGTCCAAGTGTAACATGTAAGTCTACCGCTCTAGAACAACAAATAAATGCCCGGGCTTTGTTATCTGAAATCGACCGAGTTTTATTATCTAAAAGCAACTGGGCTTTATTGTCTGAAGTCGCAGACGACATTTGGCCCAGGCCCAAATTCATCTGTCCTGGTTCGCCCTACTCCTTACTGCGCCGCTGGTCCAGTGTCAACGTGGGCTGCAATCCCTCGAGCTCAACGTCCGCCTGCAATGGATCCAAGGTGTAGAGCCCATGAAGACTACGCCCAACTCGCTTAACCAGAGCTGAAGAAGGGACCTATACAAACACACCACTACTGTAAAAAACCATAGAACACTGAAGCTCTCGAATGAATTTCGGTACCGACAACAAATTAAACCGGAATTCAGGAACAAAGAGGACATCGCGCAACCAAAATCGGTCTCCCAATCGAACGTCGCCGACGAATTGAACCGACTGCGGCCTTCCATCAGGTAACACCACAATCTTGCCTTCGTGTAATTGTCGCCAGTTTATGAAATTTGCCCTAGTTCCTGACATGTGGTCGGTTTCCCCCGAATCCACAACCCACTGCCCTTCAAAAGAACTGTGTGAGCTAAGAAAACACATTTTAGCGCAAAAACTACCATTACCTGAGAAACTACAGTATGTTTGTTCCTCTGGCTTGGTACTGGAATTTGCGGTGCGTATCATCTCTGTGAGCTTTGAATCTGCCTTGGTATAAAACCATCCTCTTTATGTGACTGTGACTGCGTATCGCTATTGTCGGTGCTGATTTGCTCTTCTGTTTTGGCTATGTTTGCAAAGCTTTTTTTCCTGCGTGCGAGTACAGTTTCTCGCCCATGGAGAAAATAATAGTCTTGCTCAGTGTGACCGCCTTTTTTACAATGACTGCACTTTTGTTTCTGAAAGCAATTTTCGGTACTATGACCGATTTTTTTACAGTAACCACACTGTGTTTTCCTTCTGTCTGATTTGCCCCTGATGCTAGGGTTTCTTGAACTGTCTGTGTTGGTAGTTCTCTGACTGTAAAACGACATGGAATTTTCTGTTATGAGTTTGCCACCTCTCTGTTCCTCTTCCTGAACAACCAAAGCAAAAGCTCTCTCCACTTCTGGTGGTTCTTTCATAGCTAGGATATGTCCACGAATGGACAAATACTCACGGTTCAGTCCCATTAGAAAAGCCACCAACTTGTCTTCATCCAGAGCCTTCTTGATGCCCTTATTAACCCCACAGGTGCACCCATTGCAAGAACACCTCTGCGGAGGTCTAGCCTGTTCTAATTCACCTCATAATCTCTTAAGCTTATTGAAATAGTCTGCTACTGACAACTCTCCTTGTTTAATGTCTCCGAGGTCACGTTTAAGAGAGTGTACAACTGCTAAGTTGCTGTGCTTGTACCTTCGAGAAAGAGATTCCCAAATCTCGACCGGATCATCAACGTAGCGGACACACTCAAGAATATCAGCAGAGAGGGAATATTTCAACCAAGAAACAACAAAGGACGCCGACCTCTCCCAAGCAGAATAACGTATGGTATCATCCTCACTTGGTTTTTTGATTTTTCCAATAACAAATCCATACTTGTTTTTAGACTTTAAAGCTGTTGTCATATCGGATTTCCAGCCCAGGAAACCGACACCATTAAACTTCGGAACAAGAAGCAAACCTGGGTTTCAGCGGGATGGACATAGGATCATTAATATCGATGGTGCTGTTTGATGAAGATGCTGCCACCACTTCCTTCTCCTTCTGAAGTGGATCCGCCATGGAAAGAGAGAGCGCTTATATGCCCAGGAAAAAGATTATATTTTTTGTTTTTTTTTACTGTGCTCTAGATACCATATTGGAAGTATAGGTTTTGATGGGAAAGTGTAAACTTTGCAATTTCACATTGATGTGTTTGTTTCTATTAGATGATTACAGGCGATGTAAACAAAACAAATATATAGCAATCTAACTCCTATATTCTAGCTACAAAATGTAAAGATAAATAAATAATACAAGTTGTTAAGATATTCTAAGTATCTCTGTTACGATATTCTAAATATCTTCTAATGAACTAATTATTCCAATATATGTTCCTTGTTATTCCAATACATGTACGGTCATTGAAGGAGGAGATCCGACGGGTGTGCGGCCCCTCCGTACCGTAACTCTCCCAGTACATATTGATTTTAGTTTCATTCATTTTGTTATATGGTATATTTATTTTAATAGATTGTTGTTAGTTCTACTAATATTTTATAAAATATTACTTGGTAGCATATGATAGTATTTATTATTAATTTTTTACTATTAATATGTAATACTTAATTTTAATTTTATTTATATATAAAAATCTTTTTCAGTGTAGAATGTGTGAAAAAGCTCTTAATATTTTTATTTTTGTAATTTAGTTTCAAGAAAAAATTATTATTTCGTAAATCTTAGTAAGCATCTACTTCAACCAGGGGTAAGGGTGAGCATTTGGATAATTCGGTTAACCAAAATCCAAATTGTTAAAAAAAAATTGGATTTCGGTTATTTCGGTTAAAAACCAAATTATCCAAATTAATACATAAACCGAATTAACCGTTATCCAAATTATCCAAAATCCGAATTTTTTTTGAGTAAAAAACTGAAAACCGAACCAAAATCCAAATTTTAACAAGTTTGGATTACAACTAACCGAAATTTAGGGTTTGTGTTTGATTATTTGTTACTAAAGACTAGAATAGAAAAAAGAATATTTTTTTAATTTGGATAATTCGGTTAACCGAATCAAACAAAGTCAAAACCGAAATCTAAACCAAATTATAATTTAGATAATTCGGTTAACCTAAATTTTAAACTCGGTTATAAAATTCAGTTAAAAATCAAAAAAAAAAATCGTTAATTCGAATTTTTGATAAATCTAAAATATCCAAACTGAATGCTCACCCCTAACCAGGGGCGCAAGCTGGGAAAAAAGAATGACTAAGATTCAAACCCGAACAATCCCACTTGCTACTTCTGACTCTTGTCACTAGACTATTACATGCTTTATAATTATAGAGTCGTTTATATTATATATGCAAAACATATGTGACCCCACGTGTACTCCTCCATCCGCCCCTGACTTCATCCTTTGTACATACAAGTGATTAGTTTTTTTTATTACAAGCTTTGCAAATCGATTTCAATTTACCGAAAATAATTTATAAAACAATTTATAGTAAGAGTTTTAGAAAATGCTAATTGTTGAGAACTATTATTCTATTTTAATCGTAAACCTTATTGTGACATTCTTGGGATTTGGAAGGTCTAAATTAGATTCTACTTGGTTTCTACTACGTCCTTGTTTTTTGTATTGCTATTTATAATATGATACTAATATTCTTAGCTAAAATGACCGCAGTAATTAACAAGAGCCGAGACAACACTCACAAAATGATGCTGTACAAATGTACATGTTTTTTAATTGGAGTACATGTTTTGTCATTGTGCAGGTTTCCCCTTAAGTCGTGAATACTATAGCTCCCACCGAGATGATCTCTCTCATCACAATTAGTTAAACAAAAATGTTGGTGTCAAGATAATGAGGAAATTAGCGAGGGAGCTTATTTTCTTAATGTTTTGGTTTTGTTGTATACATGTTTTAAGCATTATCCCATTAGTAATTCAGTATGTTGTATCATTAATTTCCTTTAACATAATATATAGGACGAATTCTTTATATCATAATGGTACTCAAGTATCAACCCCCTCCTGATTGCACTCTAACCTATAGAGATAGGCAATTTAGATTTGGTCTTATGATCATATGAAGATGGTTGTATGGTAACCCCTCTACACACGTTTTTCCTATCCCTTTAGCATAACTATTTTAACACTCATAAGAAAAAGACCTACCATTTAAGAATATATATGCTAAAATCTAAGTCTATGACTCCACAACAAATACACATTCTTATATGACATTATTGACAATTCTACACATTACTCTTAAGTTTATGCGTGTACGCTTTCGGTTGCGTGTTGCTTTGATACTTTGTTCTCTTAGTAGATTAAGACATGTTATGTTCATGTCAAAAATATTATTTTAACTAAAAAATCATTACTTATGCTTTGAAATAAAAATGTAATCTTTAAAGAATATAAAGATATTTGATATCTCTAGGCTTATATTCATACACTTCTACTAAGAAATTACTACTATTCAGATCCTTAAGGATATGTTCCATTTGTACAGTATCACAGTAACTCTACTAATATATAAGCATAAATTGGCCTTTGTTTGATAAAAGTTAGCTTATCAATTAGTATTTTTCATATTCTGGTTGTTATTTTGCATATATCCAGGTTATAATCATAGCCAAATTCTTGGCTACAGGTTACTGTAGCTAGATATAGCTACATCTAGAGGAGGAGGGAGCAGATGGGCGTGCGTGATGATATGGTCTTCTTTTTTTTTTTCTTTCTTTCACGCTTTCACGCGGGTGCAGCAGGTTGTTTTTTTTTTTTTTAATTTTTTTTCTTATTTAATCATAAAAACTTTAAATTGTTATAACTTTTAATATATGAGTCCAAAGTGGAAAAAAAATTACATCATTGTTCATCTAAATTAGAGCTCTTCAAAACAAGATCAGTCATGGATATGTTTTGACAACTTTTTTAAAAAATTATTTTTACATGTATACCATGATATTTTAATGTGAGGATGTATGTATATATTTTAATATGAAAATGTACATGTTTTGATGTGACGATGTACATGTTTAAATGTGAGAATGTACATGTTCTTTAATGAACATTTGTACATGTTTGTATGGTCATATGTACATGTTTGTATGATCGTATGTACAAGTGTTCTTCCTTATATGTACATGTTTTAATTTAAGGATGTACATATTTAATTATTCTTACAGGTTTATATGACTATCTATATGTTTTTAATGCGAGGATGTACATGTTTTTACGTGAGGATGTACATGTTTTAGTGAACATTTGTACATGTTTGTATGACCATCTGTACAAGTTTTTTTTTACGTTCCTTATATGTACATGTTTGTAAAAATAATTTTTTTAAAGTTGTCAAAATATATCCATGACTGATCTTGTTTTGAAGAGCTTGAATTTAGGAGAACAATGATATAATTTTTTTTCATTTTGGACTTATATATTAAAAGTTACAACAATTTAAAGTTTGTATAATAAAAAAGAAACAAAAACAGAAGTGGCGCGCGCTCCTGCTGGATGTAGCTATGGCTGGCTACAATTGGTTGTAGGCAAGACATACTGATAATCATAATTCAACATGAGGTGATTCTACCCATCAAAATGGGTCAAAGATAGGCTTTGAAATCTATTTTGATTCAATGTTCACTACCTTTGGGCGATGATTTTTCCAAATGAACTTCATCCATTCAACAACTTCTTGTTCAAAAAAAAGCTTACACACCCTATCATTGAGGTCAATTTATAGTATGAGCAAAAATTCATTCATCTCACACTAATAGCTCCACAACAATATATGATGTATGAGCTAATTATATCACCAATCCATGTCCATTATGAATAAGCCCTTTCAGTTGCAACTCCTTTTATTGAAATTTCAATCGCATCTGTATCACCCATAATCGTTTGTGCGTTCACATAACTCTCAAATGATATATTGTTAACATTTAATCGCAATAGGATTACACTTTAGGATTGAATTCTGGTCCAAACTTTTGCAAAATATATGATTATCCTCAAGATCCATGACTACTATAACCTTCCTTCTCTTACTTTTTATAGATTAAGAATTGCAACCACCATCCAACGATCCATGAATTTTTGAAATTACGAATCCTTGAGCTAACACCTCAATTTTGTTCCCATGCACACCTTCTTTAATGTTTTACCAACCAAAATAATATACTTTTTTTTCCTTGTGGCACTTAGGGGATCGTTCACTTCAGGGAAAACAGTAAAGGGAAACAGAATGATTCCCTTTGTGATCGTTTGTTTTGCATTTTAAAAATTCTGTTTCCTCCACTTTCAGTTTTAAAAACCCCCATATCCCTCTACATCGATTCCCCCCAAAATTGTAGGGAATGGTATTCCCTTTGTTTCATCTTCCATCTATTCGCGCTTAATTTGCACAATATTAATATATGTTATTTCTAATATATGTAAATCTTATTATATATTATTATTTAAAATAATAATATATATTAATGTATATTTTATAACTATTAAAATATATCATTTATAATTTAAATATATATTTATATGAATACTATATATTTTATATAAATATGAAAATGGATTATATATAATTTTATAAATACTAATATATATATATATTTCATTTAAAATATATAAAAAATTACTAATATATATTATATTAATATTAATATTATATAATGTATGTAATTAATATTAAATAACTATTTATATATATTATTTATAGTTTCTATACAAGTTAATATATCATTTATAATTTAAGTAAATATTAATATATTATATACTATATAATTTATATAATTATAATATGCATTATATTTAATTTATGTAAATATATATTATTTATATTAAATATAATTTATATAATTATGAATATATATTTTATATAAATTATATTATTTTAAATAAATATTAACATATATTATTTATATAAATATATTATATATATATTATTTAAATACATACTATGTAAGATTTAATTCAATATATATCAAAATTAAACAACAAGAAAGGGAATCATTAGGAATTGTATTCCGTTTCTGAACCAGAACCAAACAAACTTCTTGATTGGGGGGAATTTCTTTCCTTTCCTCCGTATTCCCTTTCCTGATTTCATTCTGTTTCCTATGTACGAAGTGAACACACCCTTAGTAGGTTAGATTTTGTCTTGGTCCCCTCTTGTCATTGAGATAAGAGAAATGCTCAACAAATTTGAGGAAGTTAAGCAAACTGAAAAGCGTGAATATAATAGACCTTTACCTCATTATCATTTAAAAACAAAAACATATGATTTGTTTAGCAAATTATATAAAATAAGATCGAGAACATGTGCGGATGTCACTCAAAATTTCTACTCTCTGAACTGATTATCCATTCCATACATATATAACTGTATTGTTAGTACATGTATGCTTATATTTTAAAGTTTGGACATGTTTTAAGTTTAAAAGATTATGTTTAAGATCGACACCCTTTCAAACAAATTATCCCAATTATTTTCGCATGTTGGTGCAATTCTTTGATAATTTAATATATACTCTTTAATTTAATGCACAAATTCAAGCGAAGAAAATTATTCTTTAAATGTGCAACATACTAAACTCGTGAAATTCGGTCACACGTCTACCGCGAGAAAATAACAAAATTTGTCCATATCCAGCTGGTTTTTTTTCATTAATTTTAGAAAACGTTATTTAGTGCACTATCAAATAATAACTTTACCATAAATATTGAACTCCAAGACCAAGTGAACTAGGGGTTGTCTTGAAAAGACCTTAAAAATAGGCTATGACTTTTGTCGATCAGTACTGAATTTTTAAAATTAATGCGGTGTTAACAAAAGCAAAAAATAAGTGGGAGAGCCTAGCACTCACTTTGGAAACGTATCCATCAGTCATATTCTTTGATGATTATTTTATGAATTATTAAAGCTTAGTTATTAGATTGTCAATCTTAACACGAATCTGAAATCCGATCTGAAATCGATATGCTAAAATATGGGTTTGGGTTGTAATATTCAACCCGAAAACATTTTTGGTTGGGTTCGGGTTGGGTTGCTAAAAACCTTGGTCGGTTTGGGTTTGACTTGGCAACCCAATTTCAACCTGCAACCCGAAAACATTTTTAAAAAATTAAAAAAATACACCTATATATATTCTTACAGTTATGCTATTTAACCCTTAATATATCAATCATGTAACCATTTACGTTTGATGGTTTATATGTTATGTTATATTGTCTTGGTGATTTTGTGTAGAATTTGTATTGATAGTACAATATTTTGAATTTTCGGTTGATTTAGGGTTGATTTTGGGTCAATTTCGGGTTGATTTCGAGTTGCCAGGTCAATTCGGATTGATTTCAGATCGTCAGGTCGGTTTGGTTGACAAATCATAACCAGTTTTGGATTCGGATCAGTTTCGCGTTGAGGTGATACATTGCTCGGGTTCGGGTTGAAGTCAACCCGACCCAAAAATGAAATTGACAACCCTAGTAGTTATAGTCTAAACTTACAAAAGTGTCACCTGGAGCAGCTCCTTTAATCGAAGAGTTTTGAGTTGTTTGGTGAAAAAAAAGAAAAAAAGCTAAGTTCGAAAACTCATAATTTTTGAAGGAACTACCATTTACTGGGCAATATGAAGCCAGTAATGGGTTTGAATGTTGCACTATTTGTTTTACTACAACTTTTCACCCACTGACAGGTACTTTGTGTGGTTCCGACTCTTCATCTTCGTGGTCACCTTCTTGGAAATCGGCGGCGGGTGATACATGGAAATATATCTATTTTTAGAACTATAATTCTTCCTATTTTGATAACAATATATGTCATATTTCTCACTAATCATATGCTTTTCCTTAGATTATGTTTTGATATGAACTGATACTTATTGTTGAAAAAACAGTAAAAGTTATAGAATTGCATTCTTCACATCACTGGCTTCGCAACACAACAAACGGGGAGCAAAACGGAGTCCAAACGAAGAATCTAGAGCCTGTTTATGAAGTGATGCTGAACTGTCTCCTGTCCGGGTCATTGACCCGGACACCTTATTCCTCTCCGAATTTCCCACTTGGACACAGGTCCAAACAGCTCAAAAATGCTCTATTTTGAATGTTTCAAGCGTCCGGGTCAGCTGTCCGGACTTTAGGGTCGGACGCAAGTCCGGACAGCTCAGAAGATTTCTCGAATAATCAGGTCCGGACTTCTGTCCGGACATTTGGGTCGGACGTCACACAGACACGTCCGGACTTTAGAGCCGGACGCATCAAATAAAGGAATCTCGCGCGGACATTACAGAGGTGTTTGGACTTTTTCATCCGGACACAAGTCTGGGCACGACCGACTGATGAGTTCCAAGTGCAACATTTTATCTAAATCAAAAGATAAATATATTTGTTTATCAAACGAACGTTCACTGCTTTTATATAAGGGGAGATTGATTGAGCAGTCCAGGACCACACACCCTAGGAGGGGCTTACGCCTCTGCATACTCCCTCTCCCAGCCATCTCCATCGCCTTCACCACATCACCACCATCATCCCCATTACCCAGCTTCCACACATCCTTCGACTCCACACACCTTCACCACCCACATCATCATCATCATCCGTTCATATCTCCACCGCACACCACCACACACCTGACCACACCATTGTCCACCATCCAGTTTCACATATTATTTTTGTTATGTTTGCTACTTTTATGTTTATTTTTGAGTAGTTAGTTAAGCTCCCCGGGTTAGGGTAGCAAACCGAATCTTTACATTTATTTTGTAATATTTTCTCTGATTATAATTGCAGTAGTTTAATTCCTGTTCTTCATGTGCTTTAATTCTCTAGCTAATTGTTAAAGCAATCATTGCCGTTTTCTAATCAAAATGCGGCGCTGAGATTAGTTAACAAGACATAGGAAGTTAAACCAGATTAATGACTAGAAGCATGCATGGTTTGTCTATAGGTTAATCTGTCTCCAATAGGAATTGTGTTTACTGCTATTAACTTGATAACTTGGGCATGGTTTGTGGCTTGTTATTTCAGTTAGTTAGGGTTCGTTGTACAGGGACCGATCAATGAACTATTTATAATTCCTGAGTTTATTGCAGAATTAGGGAAGAGTTTATAAATAGATTAATAAAGTGAAGGTTTGTAGAACAATCCGGGGTGCTTCCTTAGATTTTAGAGTTTTAATCTTTATTTAGTTTATTTTTACCGTTTTATTATTTCGTTATTTTATATTTGTTTGTTGAGTTATTCTTTTCATTAAATTAAGTAAAACCTGAAAAAGTGACGTTTCATGTTTTTTTAGTTTAGTTTCTCAGTTAGTAAATAAATTGTCAATTAATTGAACGAGGTCCCTGAGATCGACAACCCCACTTAATTCACTATTCCGTAAAACGGTAGGTACACTGCCTAGGTAGAAGTATAGTTACATATATTTCTACTAATAGCGGTGGTCATGATTGCTTCTTCGGGAATTTTCATGCATGCATGCAAGCAATAATCTATGTTCTAGATATGACCTTGCAACTTCTCTCTTGTGTCTGGTTATCTTCCCTTCTCTTCTCTTTGTACACATGCGAATGATTATTGGTTATAGTCCCTAGAGTTCCTTGATTCACACTCCTTAGGGTTTCTTGATTCACACTCCTTAGGGTTTCTACGTCTCTTCTATGTCTGGCGCTCATCTAACCTTTTCTTTTGTGCGCATGCAAAAGATTCCACTCTTTATGACTAGTCTCTAGACCTCTTTTCTTCTTTCCACTTTTCACCTAGTGTATATATGTTCAAATTACATATGTGTGGCCTTGTCATTTCCCTTTCCTCTGTCTTGCTACATCCTTTCTTCAACTTAGGCTTTTCATCACTTTCTACTCTCCATTCTTTTATCTTCTCCTTTTGCATAGTGAAGCAAGGAAGCAATTTTGAGGATTTAGTTCACATATACGGTGGTATGACTCTCACTGTTGTTGAGGATGAGTGCATGGAGGTAGGTGACCTTCTTGAGTCTCCGTCTTCCATTCCTGTAGAGTAGTGTTTAATTCGCCGCCAATCATGGCCCGTATAGTGGATCTGAAGGCTATGAAATGCACTTTAGATGTAGTATGGCAGTCAGAGGGAGAACTGAAGGTACGTAATTTGGGTTCAGGGTTGTTTCTTTTTGAATTCGAGGATGAGGAACACCTTCATAGTGTTCTAGGTAGGAGGGACCTGGACTTTTGACAGTTGCCTTTTCATTGTGAAGAAAGTTGACCGTTCTAAAGCACCGAATGATCATGTTCGCCGATGGACTCCATTTTGGATGCGTGCTCATGATGTGCCTTTCTAGTTTATGACCAGGGATTTCGCTAGGCGTGTTGGAGAAAGAATTAAGAGGTACATGCACTATCAGGATCAAGAAAGGCGATTCATTAGTGGCTATAGGAACTTGAAACTATGTATTGATGTTACCCAGCCTCTGTTGAGGGTGGTGTCTTTTTCAATTGGTGGCCAACCTACGGTTCTCTGCCCTACTTATGAGCGGTTTCCAAGTCTATATTTCCACTGTGGTATATTCACGGACCAGTCCCATGATTGTGCTTCTCGAGTAGATACTTCATATGGTGACCTACCTTATGGGCTCTGGTTACAAGCAGGTGGTGTTGGTGGTGGCGAGCATTTGTGTTTTGATCCTTTTGGTAAAGGTATGGGTGTTCAAGTTGAGTATGTTGTGAAATTTGTTGATGATGATGGTGGGGGTTCGGCCACGTTGGGTGTTGTGGCCGCCGATCAAGAGGGTGTGACAAAGACGGGTGATGGTAGTTCTGATGAGTTTGATGAGGGGGAGATTCTTCGAGAGCCAGTTGTTTTGGTGTAGAAAGAGGGTGACTCTCCTGTTCGTTCAAGGAGAAAACAGAAGATGGATGTGGTGGTCTTTGATTCGTCTTTGGATGACTTTTCAGAATCAAATGAGTTGAAGGATACCACAAAGAGAGGCAAGAGTGTGTCTACCTCTACAACTACATGTGTTATAACCCAAAGTTTGGTTTCAGAATGTTGCATTTTATTTCGTCACGTCGTAATCTTAAGCTGGATGACTTTATTTAGGACATGGACGTCCCTTGGAGGAAAGACAAGGGCGAGGAAGTCCTTTGCTATTTATTATCTTGGGTAAGGGTTAATTAAGTTAATTATTCCTTTTAATAACCCATCCAACCATGTTTGAATCACGTTCAGACTTTTCCTCAAGCCGCCAGGTTACATCGGAGCGTATTCTCTCTTCTCTCTCTCTCTCTCTCGTTCTTCAGAGCGACTGTGGTGAGCTTGTTGTTGATTCGTTCGTTGGTGCTGTATTGTTGGTGGATTCTGCTTCTACTTCGAGCATTGCAGTAAGGTTGGTTTGTGATTTCGAATTACAACTCAGTCGGGTTCTAGCTTTGGGAATTCCCTCTTTCTAATTTTCCGCCTCTACAATCTGATTATGAATCCGTGTCTTCTACCGGTGTTTGTCCGTCGATTCTCCTCTGTCGATCTTCTCTAAGGAACTGTTACCAGAATCAGGTAAGGATTGATTTCGTTCCATCAATGGCAGTTAGGTTGGGGGCTCTCTATTTCTGAGTTTGAGTTTCTCTGCTTTGTGGTTAGAAATTCGGTGGCTGTTTGGATTTACATTCTGGTCTGCTCTACTGCTGTGTCTACGTTGGGCTCTGCTGTTCAGATTGGGTTTCGTCTGCTAATTAACGAGGTAGGTGGCTTTCGGATTCGGCTAGTGTGTTCAGCCTTGGGGAGTTTCAGATTCTGGATTCTAATTGTGAATTGCCTCTACGTTGTGTTGTAAATCTGTCTGTTTATCACTGTTTAATGTCTAAAAACCCCCAAGGTTGTTTTCTACAACTTGCTTCTAATTTGTGTGTGTTTTGAGCCTCTGGTTGTGTGCGATTTCGCTTCTGGAAAACTGCATTTTGAATGACCGAACGTCTCTCCGAGCTTGGATGTTCGGACATACTCTGTTGCGTTTAAAATTTCTGATTTTTAAACCGTGTCTGAACTTCCGTCCGAGCTTCGATGTTCGGACGGGGTGTGAGGACGAGTCCGACTTACAAGTCTCGATTGGTGTCCGAACTTGTAAGTCCGGACAGAAGTTCCGACACACCCTTCTGCTTCTCTGATTTTGCTTCGACTTGTGTCCGAACTTTGACATTGGGACCATGTTCGGACTTTACGCGTATCTGTTTTCCGAAAGCGTTCGAACATCCGTCGAGATTTGATGTTCGGACATTCGTCTGGTTTTGCTTCCTGAGTCTCGACGTGTGTCCGAACGTTGATGTCCGGACACAAGTTCGGACATAGCACTGTTTTGACCATACCTTGCTCGTTTGAGCTCCGTTTTGACTTCCATTTACGGGGTTGCCTTCTGATTTCCAAGCTATTTATATGTTTTGTGGTGCCATTGGTGCACATATGCTTAACTGTATTTAAGCTTCTGTTTTGGGACCTAGTTATCTCTGTATCTGAACCGTGGACAGCTGGTTTAGCTGTCTCGTAGCGTGCTATGTAGGATATCCATCTGTTTCACGGGTGATGTTCCCTGTTCTGTTCACAGGTGTTCCACCTGTTCTGTTTACGAGTGAGGTTTCCTCGTTCTGTTCACTGGTTGTTCCCGTTCTGTCTATATGTTGTGATCAACTAGGGTCCCCTTCTGTTTCTGCTTCTGTTTGATTTGAACTCGGATTAATCCTTTTATATTTGGACTTCTGCTTCTGATTTCTGTTATGGGATATGGCTTTCCTTCTGCCTACCTCTGATTTGATTACATTCTATAAATGTTTTGAGCATGCTGGTTGATGATGTTGGTCATCTACTGGGCATTGTTGTTTGCTCATTCCCCTACTTTATCTAACATTGCAATTGATCAGCGAGGATCACTTTGTTCAGCCTCTAGAGTTTAGCTTTTGATATGTTTAGTTTTTAGACATTTGTAATTTTGACTTGTAGCCTTTGGGCCTCTGTCATTAGCTTACGCTTTTGATTACGTTGCGGATTGTATTAACGTTTGGAATCTTTGACACTTTGTTTATAACTTATTATGTAAGTATTTCGTTTTGGGCCTTGTTTTGGTTAATTGTGTGTGTTCGTTAGAGCCTTGCGTTATTAAGTAATAATATGCAGCGTGTAATACCCCTAACTCCTAGGCCAGTGTTTAGGGGTATTACATTTAGTGGTATCAGAGCTCTGGGTTCCAATCTGATGTGAATCTAGCATTAGTTAGTCAGTCAGTCAGTATCTGTTCTTTGGAGTTTCAAGTCTGAATTGCTTGCTTATGGATCTTCAGAATGCCGCCGCGAAGAGCTCCAGTCACTCCCCAGGGCGGTGTCGCCGAGGCGGTTCAACAGTTTATGACCCAGCTGCTGCAGACAGTTGCAACTGGAGGAGTCCCTGGAGGAGGACTAGCTGGAGAAGCAGCTGTTGGTGTAGTCGGTGCTGGGGCTGCTAAGGCGGGAGGCCAGAATGTGAAGGCGCTTCAGGAGTTTATGAAGCTGAAGCCTCCGTCGTTCGATGGGGCAGGAGACCCCCAGGAGGCCAGTCGTTGGTTGACTGAGGTGGATGATAAGTCAGGAATTTGTCTAAGTTTACTAGACTAATTCATGCTTAATTGTCTACATTATGACTTTATATTCCTTCCTTAATGCTTTATTTATACTTTATTGTTATATTTGTCTCCAATGATCAATTTGTTATGTTTTCAGGATAAAATGCTCAACAAAATGCTTAAATGAAGATGTTAGAGGTTGAGTCAACAAGTGGAAGTCAAATCAGAGTCAAAGACTGAATTTTACCAATTACTGCCGTGATCTAATGAGGGTCCGGGTTTGTATCCGACTTTGTAAACCCGGACCATCTCATCATAGAACTCTCTGCCTAATTTCAGACGCGGTCCGGGTTTGTATCTGACTTTGTAAACCCGGACCATCCCCAAGCGAAAGTCTTTGCCGAGTTTTAGTGGTGGTCCGGGTTTGCGTACTTGTTTGCAAACCCGGACCAATGCAAGCGGAGCGCCAGAAGGTCGGCTACGAAGATAACAGAATTGGTGTATATCTTTAATATTTGTTATTATATCTTTAAACCGTCGCTGATTCAGACTAGATTAGAGATAGATTAAATAGATTAAAGATAGATCTCTGTTGTTATAAAAGGGGGAGTCTGGCCAACGTGAGAGAGATCCCCTCATACACTTACAGAGACCACAATTAGTCACGATACAACACAGAGAGAATTAGCTTATTGGAGAGAGTTCTGATTGGGAGTTTGGAGCAGAGCACAGAAAGGAGTTCATCACACGAGACTTCGCCAGAAGTCTCAGAACAGAGTTTCTTCTTGTTCTTTATTACTATTGTGCTTATTGTAAACATGTCAATGGCTCAGTAGTTCCTTTAGATTTCGGTTTGCTATGTATCCCTAAATTGACTATTCCTGTTCCTTTATGATTTAATGCAATTTGATTCAGTAAAGTTATGTTCCTTGCTTAATTTCTTTAATTTTTATAATTTGGCCAATTATAAGGATTAGTATTTTGTTAGCTTATATGTGACGACTGCGGCTTTCAATTGAATACAGGAAAAAACCGGTTAGTTTAGAGATGGTAATTCCTCTAAATTGCTAATTGACCAATAAACTAGATTGTTCTTAAGGCGGTTAGTAAACAGTGGGTTTGTAACGAGAGTTAAAATTCAGTCTTTGCTAACTAGTCTTTGCTAAGCGGGAGACCGGAGGTAAATTATCTTTGTTCTAGGGTTTTACTCAGAATTGTCTTATAAATCACTTAGGGATAGGAATCACAGATTTAGGGTGCAGTAGTAAACCGGGATCTCCTTCCCAAATCAGTTTCACAACATTTATCTTCCTGCTTGTTATTGTTTCACATTCTGTGTACAGTTTTTAATTATCATCAAATCAAACCCCAATTTCCTGTTTTAATTTGTCATTAATAAAGATTTAAACTAGACACATCGCCTCCTCTGGTTCGATACTTAGGGAATTCTCTCTATTAAAACTTGCTAGAATTGACCGGTACACTTGCCGTTAGGTTCTACCCCCACAGTGGAGGATCTGCTGCGGGTCATGGGCTCCGAGGAGGAGCAGAAGGTTGATTTTGCCACCTTCCTGTTTAAGGCTGAGGCTAAGGAGTGATGGAGGTCCGTGATGGGGAGGTTCCCACAGCCTTGGACGTGGGACCAGTTTACCAGGAAGTTCAATAAGCAGTTCTACCCCGACGTCTCTAAGGACCAACGCATCCTGGAGTATAACCGACTCCGCCAGGGTCAGGACATGAGTGTGGAGGACTACGTCAGGAAGTTTATTAGCCTGTCTAAGTTTGCACCTGAGCCTGACGAGCATAGGAAGGCCAGGAAGTTCGAGAGCGGTCTGAGGCCGGACATCCGCTCTGCTGTGACGCCGCTGCGTCATAAGACCTTCAGGGACGTTGCTGATGTCGTCCTGTTGGTGGAGGCTGATTTGAGAGGTCGCCAGTCTGGTGGGAAGGACCAGAAGAGGAAGCAGAGGTCCGACGAGAGCGATTGGAGGGATCAGTCTGCTTCTTAGAAGAAGCAGTCTACTAGAGACCGATCTGGAGACCGTCAAGCCTCAAGAGATAGAGGTGGTTCTTCTTCTTCATCGTCTGCTCCTAAGTGTCAGGTTTGTGGCAAGTTCCATCGAGGTCGGGACTACTACAAGAAGTCCGGAGCTTGCTTCAAGTGTGGATCCTTGGAGCATAGGATAGCTGACTGCCCACACACCGAGAGGAGCAGGGGCAGCTCAGGAGGTAGGACTGGAGGATCTGTTTCTGAGTCCAGAGATCGAGACCGGGCCGAGCAGAAGAAGCCCCAGGGCCAGGCCAGAGTCTATGCGATGGCTGGAGAGAGAGACCGATCTACTGACAGAGTTGTCACAAGTATTCTCCAGTTGTCATCTCGCTCTATTTTCTGTCTGTTTGATTCTGGAGCCACTCACTCTTTTATATCTGCTGAGTTAGTGAGTGAGCTCAATCTGCCTGTTGTGCCCTTGAGTGTGGAATTGTGTGTGCATAGCCCTTTGGTTAGTGATTCTTCCATGATATTAAATTCTGTTTGTAAGGATATCCTTGTGCTAGTCAGAGATAGGACTCTGTATGCTAACCTCATCCCTATGGAGATGACTAGTTTTGATGTGATTCTGGGCATGGATTGGCTGGCTGCCCACCATGCCCATATTGATTGTGCCGCTTCGAGGGTTACTTTTGAGGAGCCGGGTCAGCCCCGCCTAGTTGTAGCAGGGAATGGAATCCCGTGCTCGCCGCCAGTCATCTCAGCCATGCAGGCGTTCCGCCACCTGAGGAAAGGATGCCAGGGATTCTTGTGCTACATCCCTGAGGTTCGCAAGGATGCGAAGTTAGAGATATCCCAGTGCTTAGAGACTTTCCAGACGTGTTTCAGGATGATGTGCCTGGGCTTCCCCCTGTCAGAGAGGTGGAGTTCTCGATCGAGCTCGCACCTGAGACTCAACCGATTTCTAAGGCCCCATACCGGATGGCGCCTGCTGAGCTTAAGGAGCTGAAGATCCAGTTACAGAAGCTGTTGGATAAGGGCTTTATTCGCCTGAGTGTTTCACCTTGGGGTGCGCCCGTCTTGTTTGTCAAGAAGAAGATGGTAGCATGCGTTTGTGCATTGACTACAGGGAGCTCAATAAGGTTACCATTAAGAATAGGTATCCTCTCCCGCGCATTGATGACTTGTTTGACCAGTTAGCTGGAGCTAAGGTGTTTTCAAATATCGATCTGAGGTCCGGTTATCATCAGCTGAGGATTAAGGCAGACGACGTGCCTAAGTCCGCCTTCAGGACTCGTTATGGACACTACGAGTTCCTAGTGATGCCATTCGGCCTGACGAATGCGCCTTCTGTGTTTATGGACATGATGAACCGGGTCTTTAAGCCGTTCTTGGACCAGGTGGTATTCTTGGGACATGTGGTCTCCAAGGATGGTATCTCCGTGGATCCGGAGAAGATTAGAGCTATTACTGAGTGGGCCAGGCCCACTAACGTGGGTGAGATTCGTAACTTCCTTGGACTAGCAGGCTACTATCGTAAGTTTGTGGATGGCTTCTCCAAGTTAGTGATTCCGTTGACCCGTCTGCTACAGAAGGAGGAGAAGTTTGAGTGGAGTGAAGCCTGTGAGCAGTGCTTCCAGGAGTTGAAGAAGAGGTTGACGTTTGCACCGATTCTGACTCTTCCAGAGGGGACCGAGGGTCTAGAGGTATTCTGTGATGCATCCCATAAGGGACTTGGGTGTGTTCTGATGCAGCAGGGGAAGGTAGTAGCGTATGGCTCACGTCAGCTTAAGCCGTACGAGAAGAACTATCCGACCCACGATCTGGAGCTAGCTGTAGTGGTGTTCGCTCTGAAGATTTGGAGGCACTATCTTTATGGAGCTTCGTGCAAGGTGTATATGGACCACAAGAGCCTGAAGTACTTGTTCACTCAGAGAAGGAGCTGAACTTGAGGCAGAGGAGGTGACTGGAGTTGTTGCATGACTACGATTTGGTGATCCTCTACCATCCTGGTAGAGCGAATGTGGTTGCTGATGCGCTCAGTAGGAGGGGTCCGTCGGGAGCTGTTTGTGCTTTGTCTAGTGTGCAGAGGTCTGCTCTCGAGTTGCAGCGTAAGGGTATCTGGGTCATCCGTCCAGAGAGGTTTGGGATGTTGGCAGCGTTGCAGATTCAGCCTACCTTGATCGACCGGATCAAGGCCAGTCAGGAGCTCGACGCCGAGTTGTGAAAGATTTTGCTTCTAGAAAACTGCATTTTGATATGTCCGAACTTCTGTCCGAGCTTGGATGTTCGGACAGACTCTGTTGCGTTTAAAATTTCTGAGTTTTAAACTGTGTCTGAACTTCCGTCCGAGCTTCGATGTTTGGACGGGGTGCGAGGACGAGTATGACTTACAAGTCTCAAATGGTGTCCGGACAGAAGTTCGGACACACCCTTTTGCTTCTCTGATTTTGCTTCAACTTGTGTCCAAACTTTGACATTCGGACACATGTTCGGACTTTACGCGTATCTGTTTCTGAAAGCGTCCGAACATCCGTCCGAGCTTTGATGTTCAGACATTCGTCTGGTTTTGATTCCTGAGTCTCGACTTGTGTCCGAACGTTGATGTCCGGACACAAGTTCGGACATAGCACTGTTTTGACCATAACTTGCTCGTTTGAGCTACATTTTGACTTTCGTTTGCGGGGTTAGATTCCTCTTCTGATTTCCAAGCTATTTATATGCTTTGTGGTTCCATTGGTGCACATATGCTTAATTGTATTTAAGCTTCTGTTTTGGGACCTAGTTATCTCTGTATCTGAACCGTGGACGGCTGGTTTAGCTGTCTCATAGCGCGCTATGTAGGATATCCTTCTTTTTCACGGGTGATGTTCCCTGTTCTGTTCACAGGTGTTCCACCTGTTCTGTTTATGAGTGAGGTTTCCTCGTTCTGTTCACGGGTTGTTCCCGTTCTCTCTGTATGCTATGATCAACTAGGGTCCCCTTCTGTTTCTGCTTCCGTTTGTTTTGAACTCGGATTAGTCCTTTTGTATTTGGACTTCTGCTTCTGATTTCTGTTAAGGGATATGGCTTTCCTTCTGCCTACCGCTGATTTGATAACATTCTATAAATGTTTTGAGCATGCTGGTTGATGATGTTGGTCATCTACTGGGCATAGTTGTTTGCTTATTCCCCTACTTTATCTAACATTGCAGATTGATCAGCGAGGATCACTTTGTTCAGCTTCTGGAGTTTAACTTTTGATATGTTTAGTTCTTTTAAGAACATTTGTAATTTTAACTTGTAGCCTTTGGGCCTCTGTCGTTAGCTTCCGCTTTTGATTACGTTGCGGATTGTATTAACGTTTGGAATATTTGACACTGTTTTTATACTTATTATGTAAGTATTTCATTTTGGGCCTTGTTTTGGTTAATTGTGTGTGTTCGTTAGAGCCTTGTGTTATTAAGTCTTAATAATACGCGACGTGTAATACCCCTAAACTCCTAGGCCAGGTTTGGGGGGTGTTACAACACAGCGGCCCTAGGGGAGTGCCAGGGCCACCTAGCATAATGTCAGTTTTGGTTGCAAAGTTTGGGGACTAGGTTACACCCATGTAGTTCACAGGGTCTTGGAATTGGTCTGAGAGGAGTCACCTTATTTTGTTTTTAGTTGGAACTAAGCTGGCGGGTATTCAGGTGCGTCGTTGGGCTCATAGTATGGATAATTATAATTGGGTTGTAAGTGATAGCATATGTTGAAGTGGTGGGTTGCTTTGTATTAGGTGCAGGTTTGATGTTTTTCTTTTCAAGGATCATGTTGACGTAATTGTTAGGGATAGAGGTGAGCGGTGGAGATTCACGGGAGTTTATGGGTGGGATGGGAAGGTAATAAAAGGTGGTGCACATAGAGGCCTGCTAAGAGACTTGGCTAGTTTTTAGGATGGGGCGTGGCTTATAAGGGGTGACTTAAAGAGAGGTGTTGTACAACTCTAAGCAACGAGGGTGTCGTATTAGTCCTGTCAAGGTATGGTTGCTTTCCAAAATTGTCTATCTGATTTTGCTCTTACTGATTTGGGTTATTTTGGAGGTCGATTCACTTACACGTATAGGCACAGGGGGTGAGGAAAATACTAACTATCGGCTTGACCATTTTCTTAGTAATGAAGCATGGCTAAGAGCATTCCCACATGCCTACAATTATCACTTACGATGGGTTTGGTCAAATCACAAGCCGATCAAGCTTTGTTATACCCACCTATGCGTAGGGGGGTAAGTCAATTCACTTTAAAATTGATGGGTGTTAGAGGCCCAATGTTGAGAAATTGTTCAGCAGGTTTGGAATGATAGTAACTCGAGAGGAGGGTATTAAGCCAAGGTGGTTGACTTGTGGAGTTCATCTTAAGAGTTGGGGTGTGAGAAAGATTAAGGAGGAGAGGGCGGCTATTTCTCATGTCAAGGATGAGTTTAATCGCTTGGGTTCAGTGTAGGGTTGTCAATTCGGGTTGACTTCAATCCGAACCCGACCTACTCATGTTTTACCTCAACCGAAACTGATCCAAACCCAAAAAGGGTTATGTAATGTCAACCAAAACCGACCATCCCCCCCCCCTCAAATCAAGCAAGGAGTGCTTGATTTGCCAAAGAGAAAGGAGATAAAATAGAACCACTGCAACTTTTTAATCCCATCTTCACAGCAACTGAGGATATTGCTTTCTGGCAAAACCTTCGTTAAAATGTCTGCCAACTGATCCTTAGAGGAGACAAACTCAATAGATATCAGCCCATCTTGCAACTTCTGTCTAACATAGTGAAAATCAAGATCAATGTGTTCAGTCCTCTTGTGCAAAAAGGGTTCCGTGCAATGTGTATAGCTGTCTGGCTATCTGACTTGACTGGCACTGGTTCTAGATCTGCAACACCAAACTCTCTCATAACTTGTAAGCCAGCTAAGTTCTGAGGTAACTTGTCTCAGGCTCTATACTCGGACTCTGCAGAGGACAAAGCAATGCTAGTTTGTTTCTTAGACTTCCAAGAAAGAGGACAACCACCAAAGCATATAAAATAACCACTTATCGATCTCCTAGTATTTAGGCAGGTAGCCCAGTCAGCATCACAAAACATTATCAGATCAAAACTTTTCCTACTATTGAAAAGCATACCACAACCCATCATCCCTTCAATATATGGCAAAGTGTGAAGAGCTTCTTCAAGTGCTTATCTATGGGGACACTCAAGAATTGACTTAAAACTTGTATTGCAAAGCGCAAATCAGGTCTACTATGGGACAAAAAGGTAAGCCTTCCCACCAACTGCTATACAGTGTAGCATTCTCTAATGCCTTACCATCTGCTCTTCTCACTTAACAGCTACATCAAAGGACTAGCATCAGCCCTTTCATTCAAACAACCAAAATCAGAATTCAAACTTCAGCATATTTTTCTGCAGCAGTATTTCACCATCAGAAGTGAGCAAATTGCATACCCAGAAAGGGATTCATTTTCCCAAATCCTTACTCTTGAATTTTCATCAAGGTCAAACTAATAGACTTGATGTTGAGCAGAATTATATGTTACTATATCTTTACCTAGGGAGTGTACCTATCATTTTGCGGAATAGAGAATTGAGTGGGGGTTGTCGATCTCAAGGACCTCGTTCAATTAATTGACAATTTATTTTCTAACTGAGAAGTTAAACTAAAAAACAGGAAATGTCACTTTTTCAAGTTTTACTTAATTTAATAAAAACAATAACTAAACGAACTAAGATAAAATATAAAATAGTAAAAATAAACTAAATAATGAAATAAAGATTGAAACTCTAAATCTAAAGAAGCACCCAGATTGTTCTGCAAAACCTTAACTTTATTAATCATTTATATACTCTTCCCTAATTCTGCAATAAACTCGGGAATCTTAACTAATTCATGGATTGGTCCCTGTACACAAATCCTAACTGACAGAAATAACGAGCCGCAAAACCATGCCCAAGTCAATTCTAACCAATCATTTTATTACCAATTCCTCTTGGAGACAGATTAAGCTATAGGCAAACCATGCTTTTAATCGTTAATCCAGTTTAACTTCCTATGTCTTGTTAACTAATCTTAGCACCACATTTTGATTAGAAAACTACAAGGATTGCTTTAATAATAGCTAGAGAATTAAAGCACATGAAGCCAGGAACTAAACTACTGCATTATAATCAGAGAAAAAGATTACTAAATAACTATAAAGATTTGGTTTTACCCCAATCGGGGAGCTAGTCTAACTACACAAGCATACTATAAAAGTAACCAAAACAACAAAGGAAGAACACATTGACAGATTAGATAAAAAGAGAAGAAAGAAACTCTGTTAGAAAATTCCTCACTCCGCCTTCTATCGTTGTGTGTCTCTACATTAATCCTCTGTCAAAAGTGTGGTGTGGTAACAATGGTGGACTTATGTGTGGAAGAGAGGAAAGGCAGAGCCTCTACATGGGGTAGTAGCCTTCCTCACACTAGCATTCAAGCAAGTGTCCAACCTGGGGGTACATCAAACACCATGAAAAGAATTTCACCTGCACACACTTATAACTACCACAAGAACGCTACAAAGCGTTGCATTAAAGCACAAGCACTATTTCCACTTCTAAATAAAAGAAAAACAAAATAAACCTAAGAAATAAATTAATGCGGTAAATAAAACTACCAAAACAAAAATAAAAATAAAAATCATAAAACACAAAAATAAACAAAAAGAAAGAATAAACAAAAATTTGACCACTAGGTTGCCTCCAGTAAGCTACCCATCTTTATACTCTTTGGCTAGACTCCTACTTCGTTAACCGAGATCAAAAATAAAATTAGATAATACTTTGCCAGGAACACGAAATAGGTAGTAATTAAAAGCAAACCACCTGGATCAAAACAAAATGTTACCTTAGCAAATAAAATAGGAAAATAAATACTCCACAAAACCTGATGTTTGAGGAGATATTGCCGGTAACGAATCTTGATAAGAAAAAGGTGTTGATGGAATTTCTTCCTCAAATTGGAGGATGTAAACATCCTCCTTTTCTGTTGGTCGGGCTCTTGGGGGCAAGGTTGAAATTGTTGACCAGTTGGCAGTGGTGCTTTCTCCTCAGATTCAAGGATGTAAACGTTCTCTTCTGGTTGTAGAGACTTAACAACATTATATCCTGCTGATAGACAACTTCAGAGGGATATTCAACTCTTCAATGTCTCTGGAATCAACCACATCAGGTACCTCCACAGGTCACAGATAGGTGCAGGCAGAATATCTTCAAATAATGGTTGCTCTATTTGAGTTGAGGTTGAAGACGGAGGGAATATAAATTCCCAAATAATCGTTCCAACTCTTCATCAGATAATTCACTCTTGGTATGTCGCTCCTCCTTTTCATCAGACTCCTCTTCAGCTTCAGAAATTATAGTCTTGGAATGGTTTTCAACCATCAAAGTCTCTACTTGAGATTGGTCCACTAAGTCCGAATTACTTTGGCTATAGCAGAAATCCAATTGTTGTTGTGCTAACTACTGCGAGATCTGATTAAGTTGTCTTTCCTAACTCTAGTTTATAGCTTCTTGCTCAGCAAACTTGGCATCCAAACTGTCAAACCTAGCATTAGTGATTTTCTTTTGCTCCAGAATCTCTACAAGCATGCCCTCTATCTTGCTCGTATCCTCCTCGGGTGGCTCCTGATAAGCGTAGGACTGCTCGACCTCCATCTGCATTCTATTCTGCTCACCTTCCCACCAATAGGGTTGTCGATAAGATGATTGTTGTGGTTGGTAATAATCCTGTCTCCTGAACTGGTGTAACTTTGAGTACCCGACTGATTATACCTGTTCAAATTCTACTCTATGTTCATTATTGTAATCTTCGTTTCTAACTGTGTCAGCACTCCCCTCAACTCATCTATGTTATCCTCCATCGTTAGCAACTAGCCTACAAAAACAAAAAGAAAAACTAAAGTAAAACAAAAATAAAAGTCAATTGCTGAAACAAAGAAAGTAATGAAACAAATAAAAATAAAAATAAAAAAACAAAAATATATATTAAATAATAAAAACGAAAATTAAAATAACAAAATAGAATAAAACGAAACGAAACAGAAATAAAATAAAAACAAAATGAACAGCAAAAATAAGAGAGCAGCAAAGTTCCTATTTAAAATAAAACTAATATTAATATAATAAACAAAAGAAGAACACAATATATAGTAAAAATAGCTAACAAAGAAAGTTAAATTACCAAAAATCAAAACTAAATAATAAAATCAGAATACTAAAAACAAAAAGGAGAGCTAAATAAAATAAAATATAGCAAACAAAAAATTATACTAAACAAACGAAACGAATTCTAAACAAGAGATTAAACAAATAAATCCTAATTGGAAATAAACTAAAACTTAACTTAACAAACAAAATTAAAAAAAAATCAAAATAGAAAAATAAACCAAAACTAAACTAAAATATCAAAGAGAGGAAAATAAATAAATAAAATAAAATGAGTAGAACAAATAAAGACTGAAAAAAAACAACAAAATAAATAATAATAAAACCTAGTGAATCCTAACTAAATCAAATAGAAAATCGTTAACCTATAAAAATATAATACACGTAAATCAAATATAGAAAAAGAATAACTTGTAATAAAACGTGAATCAAACTAAAATTAAATAAAATAAAAAAGAAAATTAAAGAAAAATCAAATCCTAAATATATAGCTAAAACAAAGGATATCAAACGACCTAAATATTAAATAAATAATATATGAAAACCAAAAGAAAAGAAAACATAAATAAATACTAAATTAAACTAAACCAATTCAATAACCTAAAAACAGAAAAATAAAATAAAAACAGAGAACAAAAACTAAGTAGAATGATTTTTTAAAATTTTGATCCATACCAGGAAAACCATAATCATAAATAACAAAGTAAGCAAAACAAACTAAAATCAACAATTTCCTAAAGATATAAATAAAGATCCAAATAAACTAAAAACTAAGGAAATTACCAAATCAAACAATCAAAATTATCACTAAATAAAATAAAGGAAAAAAAAACAAAATCCTAAATCTAAAACGCAAACCAGAAAAAAAATCTAATCCTATTCTATAGAGGAATGGTAACGTGAAAAATACAAGAGTCTAATCCTAATTAAAAAAAATCAAAAGAAAAATATGAATCAAACGTAACGACAAGAAGAATAACAAAGAGAGAAGATAAGAAAAAAAAAGAGAAAGAAATCTGAAACAAAAATTCCTGCCTATACCAAAATCAAATTTGTCGTAAGATTGAACGAAATAAATATTAATAAAAATAATACTAAAATATAAGGAACAAAAATTAAATTAAAATTCCAATCAGATACATAAAAATGTCAATTAACTGTGACAGAGGTCCCCGACAACGGTGCCAAAATTTTTTTGAGCAGAAATATATGTTACCATATCTCTACCTAGGCAGTGTACCTATCGTTTTGCGGAATAGTGAATTGAGTGGGGTTGTCGATCTCAGGGACCTCGTTCAATTAATTGACAATTTATTTACTAACTGAGAAATTAAACTAAGAAAATAGGAAGCGTCACTTTTTTCAGGTTTTATTTAATTTAATAAAAACAATAACTCAACGAACTAAGATAAAAAAAATAAAATAGTAAAAATAAACTAAATAAAGAAATAAAGATTGAAACTCTAAAATCTAAAGAAGCACCCTGAATTGTTCTGCAACTCTTCACTTTATTAATCTATTTATAAACTCTTCCCAAATTCTGCAATAAACTCAGGAATCTTAACTAATTCGTTGACCGGTCCCTATACAACCAATCCTAACTGACAGAAATAACAAGCCACAAACCATGCTCAAGTCAATTCTAACCAATCGCTTTATTACCAATTCCTATTGGAGACAGATGAACCTATAGGCAAACCATGCTTCTAGTCGTTAATCCAGTTTAACTTCCTATATCTTGTTAACTAATCTCAGCGCTGCATTTTTATTAGAAAACTACAAGGATTGCTTTAATAATTAGCTAGAGAATTAAAGCACATGAAGAACAGAAATTAAACTACTGCAATTATAACCACAGAAAAAGATTACAAAATAACTATAAAGATTCGGTTTGCTACCCGAATTCGAGGAGCTAGTCTAACTACTCAAGCATAACTATAAAAGTAACAAAAACAACAAAGGAAGAACACATTGATCGATTAGATAAAAAGAGAAGAAGAAACTCTGTTAGAAAATTCTCCACTCCGTCTTCTATCGTTGTGTGTCTCTGCATTAATCCTCTGTTAAAAGTATGGTGTGGTAACAATGGTGGACTTGTGTGGAAGAGAGGAGAGGCAGAGCCTCTGCCTAGTTGAGAGGCACGGTGACGTGAAATGCGTGGCGTGTATGGTACGGTCCAGCAATTGTGAATCGGAACGGAGACGGTGGCGAAGGCGCCACGGTACTGTGTGGCGACTGCTACACGTGGCTGACTGTGGTTGGAAGAAATAAAATAACGCTGCAAAAAAACAACGCGGAAAACAACGCTGCATGGGCGAGTCAGATTTCAACTAAAACAACTCCTCTGCTCGCGCGCATCTTCAAACAAAAACGCTAGCAAACGTGTTGGAATCATCACACCACTCGTGAAGTAAATCACAGCGGACGCGAATCACAGAACGCACGATCCGTTCAATCTTAGCTCACCTAATTACAGAGCAAACTCATCACGCCACAAATCGCACCAAACTGATCAACGACGATCGATTTTTGCTCACCTATCCACAAACGCGATCAATTTCTTCAAGCTAGCATTGGACCACAGTTCCAACAAATGACGATGATTCAGCAGTGATCGATTAATCAGCCAAGTATCGGATCATTATTTCGAATTGCAAATGACGATGATTCAGCAGTGAAGATACGCATTATTAGCTGCCGATAGGAAAAACCTAGACATACAACACTGTCAATGAGCTTCAATACAGCAGTGGAGACTGATGGTATTGCATTGATGATGAGCACGAACGATGAAGAAAATGAACTCTCTCAAATCAGAGTTGAATATGATGGTATTATACTGTTGCAAAATGCGTTGGTTTAGTAACAGAAGTTTATATGCTCAGTTCACTTTTGGTAAAGCTTACTATAGATTATGTTGTGTTAGTGTAAAGTAAATCATGTTAATATATGTTTCCGCAGTGTTTTTACAATGAATCAAATGCTTTAATAACATGCATTTTTAGGGTAGTATAAGTGAATCATTGTCTGCTATAATATTATCTTTCATATTATAATTTTTTAAATGTGAGACTCTGTTTTAGTACAATGTTGAATCTTATGCAAGTTAAATCTGAATCATCATTGTTAAATAAGTGAAGAATATTCTATTATGTTTATATTAGAAGTATTGTTTAATAATAGCGTAGCAGTATAAAAATTTTTGGTACTGCAGTGTCACAATTGTGAATTTAATGTTATACTATTATGAATCATTAGTTATATTAAAATGAATTATTCTCTGCTATAGGAGTAAGTCAATTCATTGAAGCAGAAAATTCAGAGTTGATAGGCAAAGTGGTATCTAGTGAAGAAGAAGCATATCAACTATACAACAATTACGCATACAAGAAAGGGTTCGGTATACGTTGCAAAGAAAAAAAAAAGAGAGTAGATGGTAGCATTGTTTTAAGAACATATGTTTGCTGCCAAGAAGGAAAAAAAAATGTAAGCAAAGCACAAAACAGATTGTACTCAAAAACTGATTCAAGGACAGGATGCAAGGCAATGATAGGTTTCAAAGTCGAGGACCAAAACACAAAATGGACTGTTACAAGTCACAAAATGGAACATTCTCATCCGTTTTCTGCTCCAAGTGAAGTAAAGTATTTCAGATCTCACAGAAGGGTACCAACTGATACAATCGAACATGTATCAATCATGAAAAAAAGTGGAATATCGGTTGCTGATTCATACAGATTTTTGAGAACAGAAGCAGGTGGGACTTCAAATGTAGGGTTCTTACAGAAAGATCTCTATGATGCAATGCAGACTGTTAGAACTACATTTGTGGGAAGTGATTCAAACAACCTGCTTGAAATTTTTAAGTCAAGAAGAGAGAAGGAATTGGATTTTTACTATGATTTCCGGTTGGATGAAGATGGGAGATTGTGCAGCTTTTTCTGGAGGGATGGTACAATGAAAGAAGATTACAAGTTGTGGGGAGATCTTCTGGTACATGATACTACATATCGTACAAATAAATACGATATGATATGTGCACCGTTTGTGGGAATGAACTGTCATGGAAAAAATGTTATGTTCGGATGTGGCTTTTTGTTGAATGAAAAGATTGAATCTTTTTTGTGGTTGTTTGATACATTTCTGAAGTCTATGGATTTCATTCAACCACAAACAGTTATGACAGACCAATGTGCTTCTATGGATAATGCAATCTCGAAGATATTTACAAATTCAAATCATAGATTGTGTGTATGGCATCATGGAGAATGCGAAAAAACATATTAGTCACCTGATACATCGGAGAGAAGGATTCAACAACAAGTTTCAGTACATTTTGAAGTATTGTGAAACAGAAGCTGAGTTCAACCATGTCTGGTCGAGGTAAGGGAAGAAATTAAAAGAGAGTTGTAGATTATGTTGTTTCTAATTGATTGTTATCTTTTAATATTCAGTGAATCATATATGAAACTAAAATGAACCAAGTGTCATATAAATGAATTATTGTCTGCTATAAAGTTATAGTTTGAAAATAATATAGTTTAAGTGAATCATTATTGTCTGCTATTAAGTTATAGTGAAAAATGAATTATTAATGTAGTTAAAGAGAATCATTAGAGATATAAAAATGAAGTAACGTCTGCTATACAGTTTTAGTTTCTGATATGAGCACGTTTGTTAATGGTAGGCCAGTATGAGTTTGTGTAGTTACTATAATTTAAATGTAAATAATAATAACAACTTGATCTTTAAAATATTGCAGGCTTATAGAAGAGTATCAGTGTGCACAAAATTCATGGCTTAACAAGTTGTATCAAACACGGGAAAAATGGTGCAGAGCATTCTCAAAGAATTATTTTTCTGGTGGTGCATTGTCCTCTCAGAGGAGTGAAAGTACAAATCACTCACTTTCTAGGAGGATGAAGAAGACCTCAACACTTACTGAGTTCTATGAAACTTTCTGTAATGTGATTTCAGAATGGCGTGAAATTAAACAATATGATGATTGGAGGTGCTCCAACAGCAAGCCAGACATGATAGCCCAAAATGTGAAACTTCTATCAGCAGCAAGAGATGTATACACACATGAAGCTTATAAAATCTTTCAAGATGAGTTTTTGAAAAGTCTAGCATTGCAGCAAGAAAAATACAACGAAGATCAGGACAATGTGGTTTACACTATATGGCAAACAGAGAGTGCAGAAATAAAGCATATGGTGACATTGAAGAAGGTAGATTCAAATGTTTGCTGCACATGTAAACTGATAATTGAAGTAGGAATCCTTTGCTCACATTGCATACGCATACTACACTTGAGGTGTGTACAAGAGCTGGGAGAAGACTATGTGCTTGATAGATGGAAGAAAAAAGCTTCAACAGAGAAGAACCAAACAGAAGATGTATGTAATCCAAATTCAGAAACAACACCAAAATGGAGAGCGATGATGCGCAGAAAATTTGATTACATTCTTGCTGCTACTGAAAACAACATTGAGACTAGAGGTTTGTGTGAGAATGCTGTTCGAAACTTGGAAAAAGAAGTGGAAACAATGCTGTCTACACAAAATGTTCAAACTGGTGATTCAAGCACCATTCAAGCAAGGACGATAGTCCTTGATCCGCAAGGTTCAAGAACAAAAGGGAGAAAGCCCAAAAGGATGAAAAGCACAACAGAGAAGATATACAATAGGAGCAAAAGAAGAAACAAGAATGCAGTAAGAACATATCTACAAAACAAAAGTTCAATTAAATCGATGATGCATGTTGATGAAGAAGCACAATCTGTTGGAGTCTCATTTGCACATCCGGTAAATGAGGGTGCAACACTTACAAGAATAATTCCAGATTTAGAGAGTACAGAATTTTTTTTGTAAACACTTCAGATTCATTTAGTTGATAACATGGTATGATACACAGTACATTAGAAGGTTCATATTGTTGATACTGTTGATTCCATTTTATAAAATAAAAGATTCACATGTTGAACATATGTTATACACGATGGATTGTCTCAAATGTGTTTTAGAAAGTTATGTGTATGTTTGGGTATAAATCGTGACAATCGTGACAATAATGTTGATTGACAAAGTATGTGTTTTCTTGTACGATAATTGGATTGATTCATTTTATATGATGTAAAGATTCATTCAAAGAAAACATCTAATTCACTTTCCAGAAAATGGTTCATTTTTTTTTTGTCAACAAAATGATTCACCTTCAGAAACAAGTGATTCAATTTACAAAATAATAAAGATAAAATGTGTAATAAACAGATCAAGAATAACAATTGTAAACTTTCATAACAAATTGACAAAATCAAACCTTTCAAATTCACTTTCCAGAATGGTTCAATGTTTTAGAACCAGTGATACAACAAGAAACAAAAAAAGATTCATAAAGATCTGACACAAGGATCTTCTTTTCAAACCATTCTAATAAGAGTTTCATAACAGATTCTAAAACACACTTCACCCTCCCACAGTTTCATGGCAGCTCCAAAGGTTCTAAAACAGTCTCATAGCAGATACACCGAAGCTTCTAACATCCAACCATTCTTACACTTCTAAAAAGAGGCGCTACTTTTTCATAAGACAATCTAAAACATAACCCTTCTTCAAGTTATTTTATGAACAAGAATCTGCACAGCATACTCCATCCTCAGACGATCCAAAGGCTCTTTCTACAAAAAAGATAAACATAACAGATTTTTAGAAACAAAGAAACACAAAAAACACATAGAAAATCAGAAAAAAGATAAAAAATAAGATTAAAGAGCTGAATGCTCACAGATCTTTTGGCAAGTTTGGAACTAGAACTCTTCCAATTAAAACCTTGCCCATATAAGTTTCCATATGTCTGAGCATGTATATGGCGAGCAGTTCTCAAAGCTGAAGACCTCCAAGACATTGGCAAGATGTAGTAGTCAAATCATTGAAGAGTTTATATCGCTCATCACAGAGCGTCTCCAACATTAATGAAAATGCAGAAACCTGAAACAATAAAACACATGAGTTAGGAAACAGTAAAAGAGTTAAAACAATATTTATAAAATCTTTTTAAGCATTACAAATAATTTTTTAAAAAGCTTACCACAGAATCAATACAATCCCCATATCTTTCTTCGATGGATGTCTTGGTCACTATTGTCAATTATGTCTATGCTTAAGTGATGAAATTAATCACAATAAGAAAATAATGACATCAACAGCATAAGGAATAAAAAACAGTTTTACTCCAAACAACTTTTCTAAGTCTGTTGCACAAATATCAGCAGTTTGCTCATTCTATAACACACATCTTCAGGGGAAGGAACACCATCAACTCCACACTCAATGGTACGTACTACAACAGCAAGAGAACATAATCAGAAACAGAAGATTTATGAAACAAAAACTGAACCGCAAGTATTAAAAAAGAATCTAAATGCATTTAATATATAATTTTCTATATAAGAAACACTTACACAGCTCTAATGTAAAAAAGACCCTCTCTGGACCAGCAGGGCTGTATCTGCATTGTCCAAATTGAAGAGTAGCACGTATTTATCAATAAGTACTTGGTCTGGCTCAACATCACCGACCAGAGTAAGGAAACTCTTGCGAGTGATGAATGCAGTTCATTGAAACAAAACTTGACTGAAAAACATATAAAAAGTAAATAAGAAACAAAGAAAAAAGAAAAAAAAAAACAAGAAAAGTGAATAAATGTACTATACCTCTCATCAGCACCAGACTGTATAGTTGATCAATTTGGATGAAGAGGTGAGACACTTTGTTTACTTATGTCCACCGGTCGAGCTCCAAAAATGTGAGACATCGTTGTTTGGGCAGAATTGATGGAGCAGGAATAGGCAAGTGGTACTGGACAAATAATTTCATTTGGACGCTTCTATTTTTTTTCCTCCTTTTTTCAATTGGACAGATTAGTAGACTTTTGGTCACAAAAGCCACTTTTTTGGACGATTTAATTGGTAGCTTCGACCGTTTCATAGGTCGAGAACTCTCATCAGGCTGGATTACCAGCAGCAGACCTTTTATAATCTCAGAACGTTTCACAGGAGCAGTTGAAAATCATCATCATCATCATTAAAATTCCAGGAACTGTTGTCAAAAAAAGTTCAGACTTTAAAATATGTGAATCAGTTATATAATAGAAATGAATCAAAGAAGTTATTAAAATGAATATTCTTCTGCAATTAACTTAATTTAATTCTGCAAATAAAGAAAGCTTTATATTAATAAAATATGAAGTCTTACTAGTTATCAGGTCCTTTACATGTCTTAACATCATCCTCAACTCCAGATGTTCATCAACTACAACATCCTCACGAACGCAACATCTTCATCAACTTCAGATGTTCATCAACTACAACATCCTCACCAACCGCAACATCTTTATCAACTTCCAGATGTTCATCAACTACAACATCCTCAGCATCCGCAACTTCTTCATCCTCAGCATCCGCAACTTCTTCATCAACTTCTAGATGTTCATCAACTACAAGATCCTCAGCATCCGCAACTTCTTCATCAACACCAACTAATACATGTGTAGATTGTCATGTTATTAAGGAAATAAGTGAATCATTTTAATAATAGAAACGAATCACAACAGTAATAAAAATGAATCATTTTCAGTATTCTAAAAATAATTTAAAATGATATTGTTACATAAAAGTGAATCAATAGTATAATAGAAATGAAACAAGAATGATGTCATAATGAAACATTGTAAGAAGTATAAATCATAATTAATTAAATTCAAAACTCACAACCTTTATCATGTACAATATCGGGCACTTCTTTAACAACTTCAGAAGATGAACCCTCAGCATCAGAACCATCCATTTCACCAGAACGAATAACCGTGTCCGATTCTTTGTCAACTTCAACAGATTGAGGAACATAATCAGAAACACCCTCTCCAAACAGAAGGAATATCAATATTAAAACATTGACATCACAAAATAAATCACATGAATCAGTTATATATCAAAAATGAATCGGTGTAGTTAAAAAAATGAACTATTATATGAAACTAAATTATTTTCTAAAAAATGTAAAAAATACAAGACTCAACAAGTTTACCAGGAACATCATTGGGCATATCCGTGACAGCATCATTTGGGGGTACAACATCATCAGGATCATCTTCTTCAAATGAAGAAAATATTGTTATATGTAAATATTGAGACAACAAAACAAGGAAATGAATCAGAAGAATATCATAACAGAATCGAACATCTTAGGAAAGTGAAGCATATAATGAGATTAAAATGGTATTAAGTCTGTTACAAAATGAAGTCTTACCTTTAAATGGTTCAGATTCAGAATCGTCACCAAGAGTCGTTTCAAATGACTCAAAGCTACTCATCATGCAGGCAAGAGCTAAACTAATTTCATTGTTTTTCAATGGAGAAGTCACCAAGCCTTCAGATTTGGCTTTGAGAGTCAACGTTGAAAGTCTTGAAAGGGATGAAGCTACAGCGTTTGCACATTCGCATATTTGAGTCACAATATCCTTGAAACATACAAAGAAAACAAAAAGTTAAGAGCATTTAAGCTTAAAAAAGAATCTGTCATAAATAAAACAAGGAATTAAAAAACAGAAATAAAACATTACCGATGAAGACGAAGAACCAGCTTCAGCTTTACGAGGTTCACCTTTTGAAAAGTTTTTGCTGAACTTTGGAATTTGATCCAGCTCATCAACAGAAAGAGGGGGTTCAATCTTACCCCGCCCAAAACCGCCAGCAAGAGACTCTAGCTTGACCCTTTCATAATATCGCTTCTGATCCCAACATAACAGCGAAGGAAAAATCCTAACCCCCGGATTACCCCCTAATGACGTACGGTCAAGATAAATCAAATTTAACAACAACAAAGAACCCGTAAAATATTTACCCTCCGCTTGAGATTTATCCCAACTCATCATTGCTTGATTGAGTTTGCACTTCACAAACTCACACCAATTCATTTGCTTACATAAACTCAAATCCATTAGTGAATACAAAACTTTCCAATTGCAGTGGCCAGTTTGGTGTGAACTGACCAAGCATGAAAGAGCAAAACAGACAAAATTTCTTTTGAATTCCTCACCCCTAAAACTATGCACCCTCTCAGCCATCTGTTTGATAGTGGGACCTTTCCACTTCACATTCCAAACATCTCGCCAAGAAACAATAAAATCATTAAAAGCATCATCACAGAACTGACTAGTCGCCTCAGTGACTGTCAAAGCACCCCGAGGAAGACCAAGACAAGAATAGATAGCATCAGTAGAGACATCAATTTTCTGACCATCCACCATCCAAAGACAACACTGAGCCCAGTCATAATTGTTTAACAACCAGAAATTCAAAGACCCATGCAAACGTTTGAGCCTCAGATGAAGAAGAGACCCAAATCCTATTTCCTCTACAAGTACCATCTGCTCATTATCAATATTCTGTATGACATGAATCATGTTTTTCATAGCCATACGTGTAGAGACTCTACATAAACCAGATTCTTCATCAGAATGATCAGAAAGTACATCCTCTTTAACTTGCCTTTTTCTTTTCGAAAGTTTAACAGAATCATGAACAGCATCAGAAGGACCAACATCACACACCTTCTCTTTTCCTTTTCTTCTTTTTGCTTGTCTGAATGATAAAAAACTATTAGTTATGTAACCAAAATCTGTATTGAAACATAAAAAATAAAAGAACAATATGATTCAAATACATAAAATAAAAAAGCACATAAAAACAAGCTAATTTACCTCGTTATAACAGGCTCAGTTTCTTCAACAACCTTCTCTGGAGGCACAACATCAGAAAGTTTGGTTGGTTTCTGTTTTTCACCTCGGCAAGGTTTAGAAACAACCTCAGAAGGCACAACTTCAACAACCTTCTCTTTTCCTTTTCTAGACTTTGGTTGCCTGTATAATTAAAAAAAGCCCTTAATTTTGTGAACCAACCAACGTATTAATATGAACCAACATTATGACTAAAATGAATAAACAAATAATAAAATACAAGTAAAATGAAATAACAAATATTGAATAGGAATATAAAATGTTCAAAAAACCTTACTCAGTTCTAACAGAAGCAACAGCATCAGTGGAAACGGGTTTGGTTGCTCTGCATAAAAAATACAAACTATCAGAGAAGCAACAGAAGTATTAAAAATGAATAAACAACATGAATAATATGAATCAAATAACAGTGAAACATAAAAAGAACAGAATCAGAAACTACCTTCGTATAATGGCATCAATTTCTTGGGTAGACAAGTCTTCAACAGCCTTATGTTTGCGTGATTTGGACTTGCCCATTTCTACACCTCAAACACATAACACGCTTTACAAACCACAAAACAGATGCATTTCATACAAAAATGCAAGCAAGATCTGTACATATAACAAAATAAAAACTAAAAAGCTAGATTGACAACAAAAATGGAGCAAAAATAGCTCAAATCACCAAAACAAAACAAAAAAACGATAATGAAAGCTGTAATACTAGATCTATGGGTAAAGAGAATGAGATCGTAGGGCAACGATCTTCTGTTTGGATTTTCCGGTTGACGAAATGCACTTAGGGTTACGGCAACGAGAAAAAGATACAGAGAAAGGATGAGCAGTAGATTATAATTTGAAGTTAGAGGAAGCTCTGCGGTGCTAAAAAAAGCAACAACACAAACTCACAAGAGAAGGTGATGAAGAGAAAAACGGAGTTGAGAGTTACCGAATCACTGGGATGAGCGATTTCGAATGAAGCAAATGGGGTGAACACGGCGATGATCTTCTGTTGTTGGAGCTTCGACGTTGAAGAACAAAAACGCAGAAAAAATCAGAAGAGAAAATGCATGGGAGAGTTGAGGGTTTGGGTTACACTTGCGGGGAGCAGAAACGAGAGTTATGGAATTAGGGAGCTGCGTAGTATCGGGGAACAAGAAAATGAGGGAAAAAAGGGAGGGAGAATAGAAGCTTCAATACAGGAAATTACAAATATAACCTCAGACACAATTACAAATATACCCATCGCCACATTACAATATAGCGCCTTCTCCACCTTCGAAATCGCGTTGTGAATACCTTGTGCAGTAGTATCAATATGATAGCCGTGAATCATGTGCATCCACTAAAGTGTTGCATCGTGAGTGTGATCATAATTTTGTACTTAAAATGCATTAGCTCTCATCTAAAGACAAATCTTAGTAAAAACATATGATAAGTGAGAAATATGTCATGAATTGTTTTGAAAATAGGAAGAATTAAAACCCTAAAAGTATTACATTTTGCACTTTCACTTGATCAGACCAACATCATTTCTCGTAATCAAGATATCGTCCACATACACAAGGAAATAGGTCTTGCTATCTACAGAGTTAACAAACAGAGAATAGTCATTCATAGATTGTACAAACCCTAGATCCCTAAGAAAATTGCTTAACTTCTGGTGCCACTGTCTAGAGGCTTGCTTCAGCCCATACAAGGCCTTTCTCAATCTACACACCTTACCCGATCCCTCTAGATCATGACCATCAGGAATATCCATATAGACCTCCTCATTCAGATTCTCGTGAAAAAAAGCGTTATTAACATCTAACTGCTCTATGTGCCAGCCCATCTTAAATGGTAAAATAACCAAAGCTTTAATGGTGGTAAACTTAACAACCGGGGAAAGGTTTTAGAATAATCAATTCCATATTTTTGTGTGCATCCTTTAGTTATCAACCTAGCTTTACACCTTTCTAGAGTCTCATCTGCTTTGTACTTAAACCTATAAATCCACTTGCACTTAACTGGTTTCTTCCCTATTGGGAACTTTATTATATCCCAAGTTTTGTTTTTCTGTAGAGCCCTAAATTTGACTGACATAGCATGCTGCCATCTAGAGTCTCTCACTGCATCAGTATAGTAAATAGGCTCAACTTCTCTATTCGAAATAGAACTGAAAGCAACATGCTGATGGAAATCATCACAAACCACAAACAAAGTATCCCTCAACAATTTAGAGCTAGCAATTGTATCAGCATCATCCACACAACCAGAAAGAGTATCAAAATTATTACTATCGATAGGGTCAAATAAAGTGTAGTTTAACCTAGAGAACCTATCTATCAATATCTGAGAAAAGGCATCATAGTTCTGCAAAGAGCAAGACTTATCTAGCTAGGTGGCTGCGGTTTGGCCAACTACAAAATCCTTCAGGTGCAATGGTAGGTCTCTCTCCCTTTGTGAGCGCCTGGGCTCATTCTTAGCTGACGTTTCTGCAATTCCTTCCACTCGAATGTTCCCAGTATTCTCAGGCTGTAAATCTGAAGTTTCTGGATTTCCATGTCCATGATTGTTCCTTGTGTTTTCAGGTTGTAAGTTCTGCCTGTCTTCTGTTTCTTCTTAAAGAGGATGATCATCACAATCCGATTCCTCGGTCACATTGATGATTGGACTGCTCACTCTCTGATTGTTAGGACATGTGTTCTTTATGTTCTAAGTTGCATCATACCCAGAAATAAAGGGGTCAACAGCACCTGTTTGCTCAAAATAATTCTTATTTGAAGTATTAGGTGTGCAGGAGTTTCTGAAGGGGTATAAGTTCTCATGAAATGTCACATCTCTACTATAAATGACAACATTATTATCTAAGTCAAATAGTTTGTAGCCCTTCTTCCCATATGGGTAGCCAAGAAAGATGGCCTTAATAGCCCTAGATGCAAACTTATTATATTGATTTTTATTGACATATTCAAAATAAAGACAGCCAAAACATTTTAAATCAAGGTAATTTGGTTTATGACCATAAATAATCTCAAATGGAGTTTTGTTTTCAATACTTGACAGAGGTGTTCTATTGATGAGAAAAACAACCACTTGTACACTTTCTCCCCAAAACTTTAAAGGCAAACACGAGTGAAACATGAGAGCTCTTGCTGTCTCAAGAATATGCCTATGTTTTCTTTCCACAACTCCATTTTACGGTGGAGTGTGGACACATGTAGTTTGATGAACGATGCCATATCTTTTAAATAAATCTGAACCAACCCTAGAATTGCCCAACGCATAAGCATTATCACTCTGAATGGTCTTGGCTTTCCTATTGAACTGAGTTTTAACCATTTCTATCAAAGCTACAATGATATTTAGAGATTCAGATTTGGAAGGACAGAGATGAACCCAGGTGGCTCTACTCTTGTCATCCACAAGGGTAACAAAATATGCATTTCCATCACGAGTTTTGATTTTATAGGGACCCCACAAGTCAACATGTAACAAATCAAAGACTTCATTGCTTCTGTTTTCACTGTTTACAAATGGGACTCTGTGGCTTCTGGATCTAGAGCAGGATTCACACATAAACTGCCTATCCTTAAGAGAGTGATTCAACAAATCTAAAGTATACATCTTCTTCCTAGGGATATGACCTAATCTATGGTGCCACAATCTTATTTCATCATTGCAATCAAAGCCTATACTGATGGGATTATCGCTACATCCTAGGGAGATATGCTTCTGCCTATTACAAGCACTAACCCATTTGTATAGTCCTCTGTGAAATCTTACAACTTGTACTGGTTTACTCTCTTCACAGTCCTGGTAGAAACAATGATTCACAATCAAAAATGAACTTCCCTTTCATATGCTCACACAATTTACTAACAGAAATCAGGTTGAATTTAAAATCTAGAACAAACAGCACATCTTTAAGCAGCACCAAGTTGTCAAGATTAATGGTTCCCACAATACGGACCATTTAAGGGTGACCATCTGGCATCCCCACTATGTGTGGTCGATCAAGAATCAAATAATCTGAAAATAAATCAATATTTCCACACATGTGGTCCGAGGCTCAGGAATCTAAAATCTATTCATGTGATTTAAGCATGCTATTGTTTTCAGAACTAAGCACATGAACATATTGATAATTTGGGCAAGAAAGGGTTTGTGAGGTTTTACCCATAAAACCGCAGTTGGAAGAACTACCAGTCTGATGTTCTTTATTCATCAAAGCATATTTGCTGATGTGCTCATAGACCCTTGCTATCTGTTCTGCAGATAGAATCCCCCCGAAGGGATCATTCCTTTCCACTGATTCTCCATCCTTCTCCTCCACGCCATTGACCATGTTTGTAGTGCTCTTCTTGTTTCTTTTATTTCTTCAACCAGGAGGGAAACCTATCTTCTGGTAGCATCTGTCTTCGGTATGTCCGGTTTTGTGACAGTGGGAGCATTGCAAGTCGGGTCTTCTGTTGTTGGTGTACTGCGATCTCAGCTGATTTCTTCTTACGTGATCAGTAGCAAAGGAAAGGGAATTCAAGTCTATACTAGTGCCACTGCTGATGGACTTTTGCCTCTCTTCTTGAATCAGATGGGCAAATATCACGTCCATATCTGGCAAGGGTTTGAGCATCAAGATGTTCCCTTGAATGGTGTCGTACTTACCATTCAGTCCCATGAGAAAGTTGATAATTCTCTTCTCCTTTACAAAAGCCCTAAACCTTTCAGATGCCTGGCAAGTACAATTCTGACATGTGCAGGTTGGAATCGTGCTGGAGGCGTCTATTTCATCCCAGATCTTTTTCATCCCGATGTAGTAGTTACCAACAGAATCACCGCCTTGCACGGTGGTCGCCAGTTTCTGTTCCAGGGAGTACATCTTGGTGGCGTCGGTCCGGCCATACCGCTTCGACAAGTCCTTCCAGATGTCTACAGCCGATGGTGCAAAGAGTACGCTCTCGACGATGTTCTTCTCTAAGGCCATGAGTAACCAGGCGTGGACCATCGAATCGCATCTATCCCATGCCTTAGCTTTCTCCGCTGATTCATGTGGCTTCTTTAGGGTTCCATCCACGAACCCTAACTTGTTCTTAGCTCCAAGCGCAATCTCCATCTACATCTTCTAGCATAGAAAGCCAATGTCATTGAACTTGTTGGTGAGAATAGCTCCCGAACTTTCAGTATTGGCTAGGTGCAGCAGGTCACTGCTTTCGGAGTCAAGATTGAGACCACCACCGGACACTCCAGTATTCTTGCCCTTCGACGTTTCTTCAGTGGCGGCCATCTGGGTCAGGAACGGGGAACGGAAGACAACACGCGATCTATTCTTCAAGCAACCTTGGATCGGTGCTCTAATACCATATTAAGATCCACAAGCTCGAATCGACTCTTCACCTCCTCAAACTTTCTAGAAACAAATACGTCAAGAAAGAAAGAAGAAACAAGACCAGAGAGAGAACGGGTCAACCTTTTGATTTCAAGAAAATAGAAGATAAAAAGTACAACCCGATAGCCACAAGTTGAACAACTTTAATACCCGAGAAAACCCTTAGCTGCTAAACTCCTTCTTAACAGTCTAACTAACGGGACTTTTAGCCACCGACACATAATGCACATAAATAAGAAATACATATAGCAGACTAACTAAAGAATAACATAATAATAAGTACATATACATAACCTTATTAGACAGCTGGTGTATGGCAGTGCAATCAATTTGTTCCCGTAACTGAGCAATTTGAAGATTTTCCAAAGGACTACATACTACCCTAGTCATTTAAGGCCTACCCATAGTAATCCACCATCTCCATGTATCCACCTCTCCCATCCAACCTAGTCAAAGAATTTTGTACATTACACTGACATTCAGGGTGGGATGCACAACAATTTTCAAATTTACACAACTTAAGGTCACCCCTCTATAGCGGCTACGTGGTCATATTAATGGGTATATCATCAGATCGTCCTACCGAAGATGGTGGTTGTGTTTGTGGGAACATAGCTGGATCCATCTAGAATTAGCGATAAAATGATCTAGTCTGCTTCTTATGTTGTGATGTCCACCTATATGGTTTGAATAAGTGAATATGTAACCGACAAACCCAAATCAAATAAGTGAAAGGAGCTTAGGCAATTACAAAAAGCCCTCATGTTTCCTTGATTCCAATCCTAGTGACCAGCTTGCTGATAGCTAAATAGAATTTCATTGAAATTACCGAAGAGGAGCCTTAGAACAGAGTTTGATTGGCTTTACTACATTATCAAAGTCCATGTTCACCAATGATCCCTCAAATCAAACCAACCGCCAATACATCGCCAACCCGAACCCATATATACCCCTCTCAATTATATAATAAATATGGTTGACAAAGGAAGAGGCAGCATGCATGCCAATTGAATCTCACCAATACAAAGCAATTCCACCCCAACGTCCCTTGCTATCAACCATAAAACTATTAAAGCCCCTTAGTTGTCTCCCAAAAGAGATTGATCATTTCCAATCTTGATCGCTTGGTTTCAATGAGGAAGATGAGATAAGGTGTTTTTTCTCATATAAGATCTAAAACCTACCAAACTAAAGCAAGGTGTCCCAAACCACAAAAATTCACAGATAAAATGCTCATGATCACTCAGATAAGACTTTTCAGGCAATTGGGGGTGAAGTGATGCAATCGGAAACACGAAACAAGTTGCATACAATAAGAGAAGAGGGCTGGGAATTTACCTTGGAACCTTCACCTAGAGAGAAATTAAAGCAGTTTCAAGGAAGACGAATCTTCATTGGTAGATATGCGACATAATAAAAGAAGATATTAAAGGTAAAAAATTCTTACTTTTTTAAAAAGGTAAAAAATTCTTTTTCATTTAATATTATACATCTTTTTTTCACACAATTACCATAGCATATGAATAACAAACACAAATCTTAAACAACAAATAAATGCACATACTTTTACATAAACAAAAAATATGAAGTCTTTTTTCTGTTTTAATAGCCTCTTAATATGCGATAAACTCTATTTATTTTCACGCAGGTCTTTTCACCAATATGTGTAATGGTTGTTCTCTCAAATCCTTACATTTTCTAATCTATGGGATGTGTATAAGTGATTCGCATCCAAGTCTTAAATAACTATTATATTTATTTTGAGTAAATTTATTCCTAAGGATATATATCATCATTAAATGATGGAATATATATGAGATATATTATATGAGTGTAATTTCTTATTCTAACTTTTTTAAAATAAAATACTAAATATTGTCTTCCTTGATATACACTCAATGAATCCTAGTTACCTAGTTGGCTTGTTCTGAAAGATCTAAAAAACATGCTTTATAGACTACGAAGAATACTCAGTTTGCTCTCTTACTTAGCATTAGCAAATACTATATAGATCAGAGTTTTAGATAAACAAATCTTAAATGCTGTTATAATTTTTATATTAAATAATATCACTGTAAGAATAAGTTAATTAACAACCTTGACTGATTATCATTAAGTTACAACGTATATATATACACGTGTATGCAAGGGTGGAGGCCTATAATTAAGGTCATGACAATAGGTGAGGCCTACATAATAGGAGTGCATAATATGCACGTAGTAAATAATTTAACACCCCCCCCCCCCACAGTCGGAGCCGTAGGATTTCGAAGGCAAAGACTGTCCCGGAAGTCAAGAAACAGTGTTGATGGTAGGCCTTTAGTCATGATGTCTGCTAATTGCCTCGTTGTGGGAACATGAAGGACCCGCGCATGACCCAGGGCAACTTTCTCACGGAAAAAATGAATGTCGATTTCAATATGCTTGGTTGATGTTGTATGGGGTTGGCAGACATGTAAACTGAGATGATGTTGTCACAGAAGACAGTGGTGGCTTTGGAGGTGGGGACGTGTTGTTCCTGGAGGAGTTGACGTAGCCAAGAAGATTCGGCAATGGCATTGGCAACAGCACGATACTCGGCTTCTGCGCTGGATCGCGAGATGGTGGATTGACGTTTGGAAGATCAGGAGATGAGGTTGGAGCCGAGGTAAGCGCAGTAGCCGGATGTGGAGCGACGAGTGTCATGACATCCCGCCCAGTCAGCGTCGGTGTAAATGGTGAGCTGATCAGATGAATCAGGGAGGATGGTGAGGCCAAGGGAAGGGGTGCCCTTGAGGTAGCGGAGAATGCGTTTCAAGGCTTGGAGATGAGGTTCACGTGGGTCGTGCATATAAAGGAAACATTGTTGGATGGCATAGCTGATGTCCGGATGAGTGAAAGTGAGGTATTGCAGGGAGCCGGCAAGAGATTTATAGGAGGTGGGGTCGACAATGGCAGGGCCGGTCGAGGCACTCAGTTTTGCTTTTATGTTGACCGGAGTTTTTGTTAGGGTTGCAGGTGGATATGCCGGCACGGGAAAGGATCTCTTTGGCGTAGTTGGCTTGACTAAGGTGAAGGCCGGTGTGGTGACGAGTAACGGTGACCCCGAGGAAGTAGTGTAAGGGACCAAGGTTTGTCATGGAGAATTCGAGGCTGAGGGTAGAGATAATGCGACATAAGAGTGATGTGGTGGAAGTAGTAAGAATGATGTCATCGACGTAGACAAGCAAGTAAGCTTGGAGGTTGCCTCAATTGTAGACAAACAGGGAGGGATATGAATGACAAATGTGGAAACCAAGGTGGGTGATATGTGTGGTGAAACGGTGATACCAAGCGCGTGGTGCTTGTTTAAGGCTGTATAAGGCTTTACAGAGTTTACAAACATGATTAGGGAACTAGGGATGTATGAAACCTGGTGGTTGTTGAACATAGATGACTCCATGGAGATTGCCGTGGAGGAAGGCGTTTTTGACGTCGAGTGGGTGAATGGGCCATTGTTTGGTCTCAGCAAGGGTTAAGATGGTACGTACGGTTGTAGGTTTGACGACAGGGGAGAAGGTTTCTTCAAAGTTGATGCCATGTTGTTGAGAGAATCCACGGGCTACCCATCGGGACTTGCAGCGGGAGAGGTTGACATCTGCATTGAATTTGTTACGAAATAACCACTTTCCAGAAACTATGTTAGTGTTTCCCACGGGCTAACCACGTTGCATTGAATTTGTTACAAAATAACCAAGTCCCACATCCTTTTTTTAATCAAGGCATCATATTCTTCTTGCATAGAGACAAGCCATTTAGGATCTTGGAGGGCAGTTTTATGTGTTTTTGGTACAGAGGAGGTGGTGGCAGAGAGGTTGAGGACATGTTTGGGTTTGACAATGCCATATTTGGATCTAGTGGTCATGAAGTGGGTATTAGTGGGTTGGTTCAGTTGTGCGGAGGTGTTAGGTGTGTTGGATGTGGAGGGGGTGGTCGAGAGGGCTTTAAGTGTGGACGGCCCGTGTGAGATTGGAAGGGAGAGGGGCTGGAGCTCAGCATGGGATGGAATTGTTGGGGGGTTTGTGTGGACTGGGCCACAGGAGTGGTCGGTGAGTGGGCCTCGATACAGGGTGAGGGCGGAAGGTGGGAAGGGAGGGAATCGACCGATTTGAGAGTGGGGGGGGGGGGGGTGGGGGTAGGCTGGGGGGGGGGGGGGGCAAGATAGGGTTTGGCCAACTGGTAGGGAGTGGGATTTGGGTTGGTGCGAGGGAGTGTGGGGAAGCGGGTAGTGAGCTGGGGGTTGGGAAATGGTACGGAAGAATGGGTGGGATGTCTTCATTGGGAAAATGACGGTGAGTTGTGGTAGGGATTGATGTGTGTATATGATAAGGAAAAACATTTTCATCAAATAACACATCGTGCTGTTATTACCTTTCGGGTATCCAACGCAAGACATCGATATCCTTTGTTTTCCAGAGCGTAGCCAAGGAAGATGCACGGGATGGCGCGGGGTTAGAGTTTGTGGTGAGTGGTAGAGGCAACGTTGGGGTAACAAAGGTAGCCAAAGGGGCGAAGGTGGGTATAGGTGGGTGGTTTGTTGTATAGTAGTTCATGGGGGCAACGAGCATTGGTGGTGGTGGTAGGGGTGAGGTTGAGAAGATAGGCAAAGGTGGCAAGGTCCTCGGCCCAAAATTGGGGAGGTAAATGGCTTTGAAAGAGTAGTGAGCGTATTGCATTTGTGAGGTTTCAAATCATGCGCTCGGCCTTCCAGTTTTGTTGGGAGGTATGTGGACATGAAAAATGAAGCAAGGTGCCTTGAGAGGCCAAAAATTTGCGCAAGGAATGATTGTCAAATTCGCGGCCATGATCGCACTGGATATATTTGATTGTTTGAGTGAAATGTGTACGAACAAAGGCGTGAATTTTTTTGAGAATATCGATCGTTTGAGATTTTAAATTAAGGGGGAAAGTCCACGTATAATGAGAATAATCATCTAAAATAAGCAAAAAATATTTAGAACTAGAAAAACTGAGGACCGGGGAGGTCCACAAGTCACAATGTATAATATCAAAAATAAATGACGAATGTTTATTTGAATGTGAAAAGGGCAGCCTTGGCTGCTTCCCCAACTGGCAAGAGGAATAAACAGTGGAAGCAGATTTATTTGTGGAGGATGACGTTGGCAACTGAAGAGTGTGAAGAACAGTGAGATTTGGATGAGCGAGACGATTGTGCCATAATGCGGGTGTGATGGTAGCGGTCTAGGTAGCTGGTGGTAGGGAGGGCGCCGGGCATGAATGGAACGGGTAGAGAGCGCCTTTGCTATTGCACTGGTGGATCTCGATCTTGGTGGTAAGATCCTTGACAGAAAAAATGAATGGGTCAAATTCCACAGAGCAATTATTATCAATGGTGAATTGACATACAAAGATTAAATTTTTGATAAGGAAGGGAGAGACGAGAACATTGCGTAACCGGAAGGGAGGGAGTGGGGGGGGGGGGTACTGACCTTTATAATGGGTAGGGTGTGGCCATTTCCTACGACGATATTAGAGGGAATAGATCCATGAAAAAAACCAAAACGTAGAATACTAGAGTTCGGTGTCATATGAGAGGAGGCGTCCGTGACCATGTACCAGGGCGTCTCATTGGTGCAAGACTAGGTCGAGAGATTGTTGAGGGCGGTCACAAGGCGGTGTTGGTCCCATGTTAGCGGCGACGCTTGTTGGTGGAGGAGGCCTTGCGGCAGTTGCTGTGGGCGAGGTCCAAGGAGACCCGGCGCGGTCTAGAGGAGTTCCACTGTGGTTAGGCATTGAGAAGGGACCAAAGTGCTGCTGCAGGGAGAGCCGATTGTTGTTGTTGTGCCTGCGGTTGCGACAACCCCATCCCCGACAATTATTACCGCGGGAGTTTGAAGATGAGCGGTTTTTGGTGGTCGGCAGACCAGCAGCAGGTGGGGTATTGTCGGCAGGCGGAGCGGTAGTGGTGAAGGAGGAGCCGGGTGTCGCGGCCAGCAGGGCAGTGGAGAAGTGGGAGGTAGTTTGAAGGCATGTTTCTTTGAGAAGGAGTGAGTTGCGGACCTGTTGGAAGGTAGGGAAGGGTCGCTGAAACTGGATTATGCTCCGTATACTGGCAAAGGAGTCATTCAAGCCGCTGATTGTCTGGAGTACTAGGTTTTCGTCAGAGACAGGGCTTTCTACATCAGCAAGGGCGTCCGCCAAGGACTTGAGTTGGGCACAATATTCGTTGATGGTGAGTGTGCCTTGCCGTAGGCTGCAAAATTCAGCCTCGAGCTGGATAGCCCGGGCCTTTTTGTTGTCTCAAAATAAATCTTTAATGGCCTCATACGCCGAGGTATTTGGTTGCATAATAAGACTGAAAATGTCGGGTGAGATTATCACGTGAAGCAAGGAGAGGATGATGATGTCGAGGAGTGCCCAGCTTTCATTGGTGGATGGGGGAGTGCCATCAATATGCGACAAAAGTTTAAATTTGCCCAGTGTTACAAGAAACAAGTGGTGCCACATGGTGTAATTGGGTGGTTGTTGTGTGAGTTTGATTCGAACATGGTTCATAATCGAGTTCAAGTGTAGGGCTTGGGTCAGGGCAATTGCTCCGAGAGAGGGGGGTTGGGTTTGTAGTTGTTGTCAGGTGGGCGAGTGTTGAGGAGAGGTGAATATAGTATTTTGTGAATGTGTAGGGGATGAAGGTTGATCGGCCATTACAGGAAGAGATGGGAAGTGGTGGCGTGAGACTGGGCAGGGCGAATCGGGATTGCAAGGGAAAGTTGAATGCAAGTGAAAAGAGTGGAACGCGGCGTGAGAAAATAAAGGAGAGAGTGAAGGGCTGGCAGAGGTTGTTAGGCGTAACAGCCGATGAGAATATTGGAGTTGTTAGCAGGGAAGGAGTGAAAGAAGGATAGGGAGAGGGATTTTAGGCTGATACCATGTAGGAATAAGTTAATTAACAACCTTGACTGATTATCATTAAGTTACAACATATACATATACATGTGTATGAAAGGATGGACGCCTATAATTAAGGTCATGACCATAGGTGAGGCCTACATAATAAGAGTGCATAATATGCATGTAGTTCTTAATTTAACAATCACTTCTCTCGTCCTCTTAGTAAAGGTCTATTACCTTTACATTCTTCTGTTTGCTTTAACTTCTTCAAATTTTGTTGATCATTTCCTTTGTCTTAATGACAAGAAGGGGACCTAAGACACAAATCTAACCAACTAAGTAGCTAGGGGTGTCAAAATCGGGTTTCGGGTCGGGTTGAGCTCAACCCGAACCGACCCGAAAATAGTTTTGGTCAACCCAAACCCGACCCGAACCCGGAGCGGGTTGTACTTCTTTAACCCAAACCCGGAGCGGGTTGACCCAAACCCGACCCGTTTTTTTCAAAAATTTATTTTATTTTTTAAAATTTTGGATTATTTAATAAAAAATATAATACTATAATATTAAATAATTATTATGTACAACATATAATCATATGTTATCGATTAAATGTTTATTTTAGTCATAAATTAATCATTAAATACTAATTAAGTCATTAAATATAACATATTTTATATTTTTAATTAATTTATTTTCGGGTTACGGGTCAGCGGGTTCAACCCGAACCTGAAGCGGGTTTCAATTACCCAACCCGAACCCGACCCGAAAATCATTTCGGGTCAAAAATCTCAACCCGAACCCGGCTTTTTACGGGTCGGTTTCAGGTCGGGTTTCGGGTTCGGGTCAAGATTGACATCCCTATAAGTAGCATAAGGAAGAAATAATAAATTTATTATGTTGGCAAACATTAGAGAAGGGGTGTATGTGGGAATAAAATTGTGGTGTTAGCTATGTTTATTTCTCAAGAATACTAAACTTGGATTCTTAATTTTTCAAGAAGCCATGGAGTAAGATGGTGGTTGCGATTCTTAATATTAAAAAGAAAGAGAAACATGTTGTAATAGTCATGGATCTTGAGGATATTGATAGATTTAGCAAGAGCTTGGACCATAATTCAATCTTGAAATGTAAATCCTCTAGCGAGTTAGATGATAACAACATATCATGTGAGACTTACGTGAACCCAGAAAATTAAGATTGTGGATGATAAAGAGGTGACTAAAGTTTCAGGTGATGTTGCAACTAGCCCATAAATCATATATAATTATGGAGTTATTAGTGAGAGATGAATGAACCTTTGCTTAAACTATAAATTCATCTCAATGACAGGGTTTGTAAGTTTTTATTTGAACAAGAAGTTTTTGAATTGACGAGCTTCATTTGGAAAAAAAATTCCCCACCTTGAGGCACTATGAACATGGATTAAAAATTGATTTAAAAGCGTATCTTTGACTCTTTTTTATGGGTGGAATCACCTCGGGTTGAATTATGATTATAACCAGGATGCATGTTGAGCAAAATAAGTACCATAATATGAAAATGCTACAATTGATAAGCTTACTTTTTTCTAAACATGGTCAATTTATGCTAAGATATTAGTAGAGTTAATGTGATATGGTACAAAAGGAACATATCCTTACAGACCTGAATGGTAGTGATTTCTTACGGACATGTATGAATATAAGCCTTGACGATAACAAATATCATCATATTCATAAAAGATAATTTGTTTTTATTTCAAAAGGTAACTAATGATTTTTTTAGTTAAAATAATATTTTGACATGATATAACATCTCTTAATCTACTGAGAAAACAAAGTACCAAAGCAACACGTAAACGAAAGCGTACACACATATACTTAAGACTAATGTGTAGAAATGTCAATAATGTCATATAAGAATGTATATTTGTTGTGGAGTCATAGACATAGATTTTAGCATATATATATTCTTGAATGGTAGGTCTATTTCTTATGAGTGTTAAAATAGTTATGATAAAGGGATTGGAAAAATGTGTGCACTTACGGAAGTTACCATACAACTATCTTCATACGATCACAAGGCCAAGTCTAAATTGTTTATCTATTGGTTATTATGCAATAAGATGGGGTTCATACTTGGATACCGTTATAATATAAAGAAGTCATCATATATATATATATATATATGTTTGCAAGGAAATTAATTGATACTACTGACAAATTACCAATCCGATAAAGCTTTAATCATGTAATTTCCTAATCATCTCAACCCATATATATTATGTTTGTTATACAACAAAAGCAAAACATTAAAAAGAAGATCTTTAGCTAATTTCCTAATCATCTCAACCCAACATTTTTTTATTAACTGACAGTGATGAGAGAAATTGGTCTTAGTGGGCGCTATATTGTTCTCGGCTTAATGGTGGGAAACCTGCACAATGAAAAATCTTGTATTCCAATTAAAAAATAGGTATATTTGTGCACAATCACTGTATTCACATTTTGTGTAAGTGTTGTCTCTCCCACTGGTTAGAAGCTTTATGAGTTGCAGATCCACTGGTTCTAAGCTTCATGTCTTCTTTTTTCTCCCTCATTGGTGCTCTAGGCTACGCCTCTTTGGCTTTGCCATAATTCATTGAGAAAATTAACGGCTCTTGTTACACCTTGCAACACCGTCATATTAGCCAATAAGGTTATTATCATATTATAAATACCAACACAAATAATAAAAACATAGGTGAAATTTAAGGATTCCAAATCCCAAGAATGTCATAGTAAGGCCTACAATTAATACTTGATGTATGTTTTTAATTAGGACAAATAGTTAATATTTCAAGGGATATGAAAAACTATCAATAAAGTGTGAATTGTTTACCAGCTAACAACATATCATGTGTGAGTAACCTGAACACACAAAAGATTGTGGATGATAAAGAGGTGACTGAAATTTCATTGCAACTAGCTCATGCATCATATACAATTATTGAGTTTTTTTTAGAGGAAAGAAAATGAGATATACAATTATGGAGTTAATAGTGAAAGATGAACGAACTTATGGTTATACTATAAATTCATCTGTTTGTGAGTTTTTATTTGAACAAGAAGTTATTGACTCTACTAGGTTCATTTAGAAAAAATTTTGCCCTACCTTGAGGCACTATGAACTTGGAGTCAAATAGATTTCAAAGCCTATCTTTGACTCTTTTTATGAGTAGAATCACCTCGTGTTGAATTATGATTATAACTAGGATGTATGCTGAGCAATACCAGAATATGAAAAATACTACAATTGATAAGCTTACTTTAACTAAATAAAGGTCAATTTATGCTAAGATATTAATATAGCGAATGTGATATGGTACAAATGGAACATATCCTTAAAGACTTGAATGGTAGTAGTTTCTTAGCAGAAATGTATGAATATAAGCCTTGACCATATAAATATCTTCATATTCTTTAGAGATAGTTTTATTAATTTCAAAAGATAATTAATGATATTTTTTTAGTCAAATAAATATTTTGACATGACATAACATGTCTTAATCTATGAGAAAACAAAGTATCAAAACAACACGCAAACGAAAACGTACGCGCATATACTTAAGACTAAATAATGTATAGAAATGTCAATAATGTCATATAAGAATGGATATTTGTTGTGGATTCATAGACTAAGATTTTAGCATATATATTCTTAAATGGTAGGTCTTTCTCATATGGGTGTTAAAATAGTTATGCTAAAGGGATAGGAAAAATGTGTTTTCAGGCATTACCATACAACCATCTTCAAATGATCATAAGGTCAAATCTAAATTGTTTGTCTCTATAGGTTATTGTGCATTCAAGATGGGGTTGATACTTGGATATCGTTATAATATAAAGAAAGTCATCATATATATATATATATATCATGTTTACAAGGAAATTAATTGATACAACTGACTAAATTACTAATCGGATAACGCTTAAATCATGTATACAACAAAAGCAAAACATTAAAAACTAGATCCTTAGCTAATTTCCTCATCATCTCGACCCCAACAATTTTTTATTAACTGACTGGAGAAATCGATCTTAGTGGGAGCTATATTGTTCTTTAATGGGAAACCTGCACACAATGAAAAATCTTATATTCCATTTTAAAAATAGTTATATTTGTGCACAATCACTGTATTCCCTTTTGTGTGAGTGTTGTCTCTCCCACTGGTTAGAAGCTTCATGAGTTGCAGATTGACAGGTTCTAAGCTTCATGTCTTCTTTTTATTGGAGCTCTAGGTTATGCCTCTTTGGCTTTTCCATAATTCATTTAGAAAATTAACAGCTCTGGTTACACCTTGTGACACCGTCATATTAGCCAGGAAGGTTATTATCATATTATAAATACCAACACAAATAATAAAAACATAGGTGAAACTTAAGGACCAAATCCCAAGAATATCACAGTAAGGCCTACAATTAATACTTGATGTACGTTTTTAATGAGGACAAATAATTAATATTTCAAGGGATATGAAAAACTATCAATAAAGTGTGAATTGTTTACCAACTAACAACATATTATGGGTGAGTAACCTGAATATACAAAAGATTGTGGATGATAAAGAGGTGACTGAAATTTTAGTGGATGTTGCAACTAGCTAATGCATCATATACAATTATGGCGTTAATAGTGAGAGATGAACGAACTTTTGCTTATACTATAAATTCATCTTAATGTTAGGGTTTGTGAGTTTTTATTTGAACCAGAAGTTATTGAATCGACTAGGTTCATTTAGAAAAAATTTTGCCCTACCATGAGGCAGTGTGAACTTGGAATCAAAATAGATTTCAAAGCCTATCTTCGACTCTTTTTTATGAGTGAAATCACCTCGTGTTGAATTATGATTATAAGTAGGATGTATGTTGAGCAAAATGAGTACCAGAATATGAAAAATGCCCCAATTGATAAACTTACTATTACTAAACAAAGGTCAATTTATGCTAAAATATTAGTATAGCTAATTTGATATGGTACAAAAGCAACATATTCTTAAAGACTTGAATGGTAGTAGTTTCTTAGTAGAAATGTATGAATATAAGCCTTGACTATATTAAATAACTTCATATTCTTTAAGGATAATTTTATTAATTTCAAAAGATAAATAATGATTTTTCTGTTAAATAAATATTTTTGACATGAAACATGTCTTAATCTACTGAGAAAACAAAATATCAAAGCAACACGCAGACGAAAGCGTACACGCATATACTTAATATTAATGTATAGAAATGTCAATAATGTCATATAAGAATGTATATTTGTTGTGGATATCCATAGACTTATATTTTAGCATATATATTCTTAAATGGTAGGTCTTTTTCTTATGGGTGTTAAAATAGTTATGCTAAAGGATAGGAAAAATGTATGTACGGATATCTGTTTCCAAATAGGGATGTCAATGGATCGGGTTCGGATCAGGTGAAGCGTCACCCGCATCCATCACCCGGATATATCATTGATCATCTGTCCATCCGTCACCCATTTATTCTTCATCCGTCATCCGTCCATCCATCATCCGCGGGTGATTCGGGTGGATCGGGTGATAATCGGGTGATACCTTTTCTATATCATAAACAACAATTTTTTTAAGTATGGTAATAAATATGAAACTTTTTTGTATTGGTAAGGTATAAGTTACCTATATTTTAAGAATACTCACTCAAACATACTGAAAAAATCTACTAATATCAATAAGAAAATAGTATCAAGTTGTGTAGTGTATGTGGAAGAAAATAAAAATGGACGATAAAATATAAATCTACAACTATCTTTTAGATTTTTAAAAATTTCTGTAAGATCTGTTTGGTTACTTGAAATAAAATAAGGTGGAACTTTAAACGGATGACGGATCGGGTGATAAACGGATGATGGATCGGGTGACGGATGAAAACTTTCATCCATCACCCAACCCGGTCCGTCATCCGGTCATCCGTCACTCGATCCGCCATCCATTTATTTCGGGTTTTCATCCATTTAGCTAATCGGGTGGATCGGATTAGCGGGTATCCGTTTAAAATTGCCATCCCTATTTCCAAAGGACTTCGTCAGACGTGCGGCCATCGCTAATGTCGTCTACTTCATTTGGATCAAAAGATGTAGAAGAGTCATGATAGGCCAGGCCAGGGACCCCGCGCACATCATTGCGGACGTGAAGAGAGCAATCAAAGGCACCGTCGGGACTAATCCTCTCCCTAAACGTGATACTGCATGGCTTAACCAAATCCTGGAGTCCTAATTTATCCTGCCTCCTTATCTGTTTTATGCCCCTATATTGACTATGATGTATTAGGTTGGCCTTTCGGCCCCATTTTGGATCTCATTTCCCCCATTTGTAATGTAACCCATGGGTATCTGATATATAGGTCCCCTATGTATCTCCTTTTGTATAAACTCTATTATTCTTTCAATATATATTTCACCTCTTTTATCAAAAAAAAAAAATGTGTGTACGGGCATTACCATACAACCATCTTCATACGATCATAAGGTCAAATCTAAATTGTCCATCTCTATAGGTTATTGTGTAATCAGGAGGGGGTTGATACTCAAGTACCGCTATAATATAAAGAAGTTATACTATGTATATTATGTTCGCGTCAAGTGATTGACATCCGAGTGGTGGAGGACTGAAATAGGGGACGAAAGGTCCTGAGTTCGAATCCTCTTACCACCCACTTTGGTGGGGGAAAGGAGTTTATTCTCTTATTACTCATTCTGGGGGAGTGGAGGAATGGAGTTTCCTCTCCGATTACCCAACCTAGTGAAGGAATGAAGTGTCGTGAAGGACGGTGGTGGGGGAAAGGAGTTTACTCTCCGATTACCCAGCCTGGAAGAGGAATGGATGGCGTGTAGGATGGTCCCAAGACGAGCATGTCCGCCATATCGTCAGAGATGCAAGGGAAAGGTTGTGTAAGAAGAGGTCAAGGAAGGTCCCTAGGACAAAGATCTCTAGGTTTTATAGTAAGATGTTCCGTGTAATGTCTGTGTAAGGTAGGACCAGAATGGTTATGTAAGAGTTGAGTCGGTGTTGTTGATTTGCCCTTGCGGCACCCTAGGCCATGTGCCTATAATTATCAAAAAAAAAAATGTATATTATGTTCGCAACTAATCGAATAACGCTCATACTCTCCGGTTACCCAGCGACCATATCGTCAGAGATGCAAGGGAAAGGTTGTAAGAAGAGGTAAATGAATGAGGTGCATCGTGAAGGACGGTAACGGAAAGTAGGACGGTCCCAAGACGAGCATGTCCGCCATATCGTTAGAGATGGTCAAGGAAGGTCCATAGAACAAGATCTCTAGGCTTTAGTAAGATGTCCCGTGTAATGTCTGTGTAAGGTTGGATTAGAAAGGTATGTAAGAGTTGAATCGAGTCGGTGTTGTTTGATTTGCCCTTGCGGCACTCTAGGCTTATAAAAAAAAAAATTATAGCGGAAGCTCCCTAGCTAATTTCCTAATTATCTCGACCCCATATTTTTATTAACTGACTGTGATGAGAGAAATCGATCTTAGTGGGAGCTATATTGTTCCCGACTTAAAGCAAACATGCACAATGACAAATCATGTATTGCAAACTGGTATATTTGCACAGTCACTACGTACCTTTTTGTGAGTGTTGTCTCTCCCACAGGTTAGAACTCATGTGCTTCATGAGTTGCAGATCCACTGGTTATAAGTTTTATGTTTTCATTTTCCTCTTTGATTGGGGTCTATGCTAGCTACGCTTTGGATTTGCCATAATTCACTGAGAAAACTGCTCTTGTTACTTCCTAAAAACGGTCATATCACATTATAAATAGCAATATAAACAACAAAAACATAGTAGCAACCAAATAGAACCTAATGTAGAGTTTCCAAATCTCGAGAATGTCAAAATAAGTCCTACAACTAATATTTGAAGTACATTTTTTATGAGGACAAATAATTAATATTTCAAGGTTTATGAAAAACCATTAATAAAATCATGTGAATTGTTACCAGCATATTCCCACTACATAAATCAATTTCAACCCTCCATCAAAATAAATAAAACACCAATACAGCGTACATGTCTATATGGATCATATGTTATAATAATAAGGTGGGGCTTCCTAACGTGATCCTCATTCACAATGTGGTATGTTAAATGTATGGTTCTCCATCCTTTAGAACGTTAGATGTGTTTTTTAGTGAATTGCATAATATTAATATGAAATAAGTTGTTTAAAAGATATATGATAACCTGCGTGATGTCACCGACGATAGTTCAGTTTGGGTGTGATTTTATTTTTATTTATTTATATAGTTTTTTTTGCCCTAAATTGATGTGGTCCAAGATATAGTACATGTTTGAACTTAAAAACATATGTTATTAGTAGCCCAATATAATGGGTTGTAGATTTATTTACTAATGTGTAGATTTATTTACTAATGTGTAGATTTAGTTATTAATGTAAAGGCCCAAGGCCATATAGTTACCATGTACTACTATTATAAATAGAGGCTGTAGGGAACCTTGTACATACACAAGATCAATAACATACAAGAGGGTCTCTAGACCTTTCTATACAAAGTCTTTCCAAACTAACTATGGTATCGGAGCCAGCAACTATGGCAAATTTTTTTCAAACTTCTTGACCTCTTCTAAAGCTTCTCGCGACTGTTCCTCTCCCGCGGCCACTCTATCCTTTTGAATTTCCCCGATGAATGATATGGAGTCATCGCTCAGTGGCTCTGGTGACAATGGACCAGGCGACAACAGCGGCCAAACTCCGGTGACTCAAACCCCAACTCCGGTGACTCAAACTCCTGTGACTGTTCGTCTCCCTGCACATCAAACCAGTAGTCAGTCCCTTCTTGCCGCTGCAACAAATTTGGTAAAATTAAAACTAGAAAATTTTCGTATTTGGAGAGGTATGCTAGTTACGTTTCTAAGGGCTAATGATTTGTTTAAATACGTTGATGGAACGTTCCCTTGCCCTCTTCCTTCGACTGAAACATCTTCTATCTCTGAAATTCTAAAATGGATACAACAGGATCAAATTGTTCTCAGTATTATTTTTGCTTCTCTGTCTGAGGCTATTCTTAGCCAAGTTATCAGTCTTCATACCTCTGCTCAGGCTTGGAACTATTTGAATGATACCTTCTCTGCTCAAACCAATGCTCAAGTTGGGCAATTACATTATCAGATCTCATCTATTGAAAAGAAACCTATTGAGACTATCCCTACATACTATAATAGAGCCAGATCTCTTGCTGAATCTCTTGCTATAACTGGTCATATTGTTACTGATAGAGAGTTTCAAAGCTACATCTTAAAGGGCCTCCCATCTGAGTACAATTCTCTTGTCTCTAGCATCCTTACAAGAATAGAACCTTGTACCCCAAGTCAACTATACAATTTTATGCTCTCATCTGAAATCTGGATTTCTAATCAGACAAAAACATCAAACACCTCTGTTTCTCTAAACTCCACAAATCAATCATCCTCTCTTCTCCCTACTCCTCGCCCTCCAAATAATAGCTATGGACATGGCAGAAACTCAAACAACTCCAGAGGTAGAGGTCGTTACAATTCCTATCAAAACAACTCCAACTACAATAAAAAAACTTCAACTACAATCAAAACAACTCCAGTCAAAACACTTTTCGTCCTCAAGCTAGAAACAATTTCACTGGTCAACAAGATAACCGACCACAATGTCAAATCTGTAAAAAACGAGGCCATGAGGCTTCTGCATGTTATCATCGTTACAATCAAACCTACCAGCCTAGACCTTCATTTCCCATGAGTGCTAATGCTACTGGTCGCAACAATATCTCTGAATGGATGCCAGACACCGCGGCTACACATCATTTTACAGGAGATTTCTCAAACCTAAACATTTCTGCTAATGACTATGCTGGAAATGATATTGTTTCTTTAGGGGATGGTTCCTCTCTGGCTATAAGCAACCAAGGCACAGGTCTGTTATCATCTACAGAAAGAAATTTTGTTCTCAATGATCTCCTACATGTTCCAAAACTGAATAAACAGTTGATTTCAGTTAGTAAATTCTGCACTGATAATGAAACTTATTTTGAGTTTTATTCAAACCATTTCCTGTTGAAGGATTGGGACAACTATCCTCCGGGGACAAGTTAAAGATGGAGTCTACTTCTTTCCCAAGAATGCTTCTCAGTCTAAGAGGGCTCAATTGAACTACACTACAGCTGCTCCTACAACAATCTGGCACCAACGTCTTGGGCATCCTAGTGATATGGTTACTAGGCGTGTAATAAATCATTTTAGGCTACATATTGTTTCTACAGTTACTCCTGAACTTTGTACTGCTTGTTGTCAAGGAAAAGTACATGCTCTACCACACTATCCATCAGATTCTGTTTCTAGTGATTGTTTTGAACTTCTGTTTGCTGATGTTTGGGGACCAGCAAATTGTGTTTCTCAAGACGGTTTTAGATATTTCTTAATCATTGTGGATGACTTTTCTCGGCACATTTGGTTATTTCCTATGAAAGCAAAATCAGAGGTGGCTAATATTCTTGAAATTTTTTGCAAACTAGTCTCCACTCAGTTTGGTAAATCTGTTATGGCAGTACAAACTGATGGAGGTGGAGAATTTAGAGCCCTTAAAAAAAATTTCAACAGAAAGGATCAACCATAGACTTACATGTCCTCACAGTCATCAACAGAACGGTTCTGTTGAAAGCAAGATTAGATTTATTGTTGATAAAGGGTTATGCCTTTTGGCTCAAGCTTCTATGCCTTTACTTTTTTGGTCTTTTGCTTTTAGGACTGCCACTTATCTTATGAATAGAACTCCAACTCAGGCTCTGTCCTATCACACTCCCTTTTTCAAGCTTCACAAAAAACACCCCATTTACACTAACCTAAAAGTCTTTGGCTGCAGTTGTTGGCCTAACCTTCGTCCCTATAACTCTCACAAACTCTCTTTTCGCTCCAAGGAGTGTGTCTTCCTAGGTTACTCGTTACACTCTACAGGCTATCTATGTTTTGACAAAGAGACACATAGAATTTATACATCAAGAGATGTGAAGTTCCAAGAAACTGCCTTTCCTTTCTCTGTTACTAAACCTGATCACTCATCTGCCTCAGACTCCTCTCAAACAGTCACAAACATCCTTGTTCCCTTTCTTGGATCAGATGACACTCTCCCTACTTTTACACCCACAGACACATACACTCCATCTTCACCATCCTTTATTTCTCCTACATCTGTTAACCCCACTACACCCTCTGTCTCCACTACACCCTCAAACAATACTTATGTCCCCTCAACTTCAAATACTCCCTCTGTTTCTCTTACACCCTTAAATACTCTCTCTGCTGCCTTTACACCCTCAAGCCCTTCTTCTGGTCACTCACCCCAAGCCCAACCCAATCCATCTCAATCTAAACACCACATGATTACTAGAGCAAAAACAAATTCCCTCAAACCTAAAGTTTGAACAGATGGTACCATAAATTGGTTAAATCACACTTCTACTACACACTCCCCCCCTCTTTGCCTCTTATCCCAGAACAACCCACATTCTCTCAAGCCCTAAAATTTCCAGAGTGGCAGGCAGCTATGAAGACTGAATTTGATGCCCTACAACGAACAGGCACTTGGGATCTTGTGCCTTTCAAACCCCACATGAATGTTCTAGGATCAAAATGGGTTCTCAAGACCAAAAGATTTGCAGATGGCACTCTAGAACGAAAAAAGCACGTTTAGTAGCACAAGGTTATAATCAAACTCAAGGGGTTGACTATACAGAAACCTACAGTCCTGTAGTTAAAATAGCTACAATTCGTTTAGTTCTGACTATTGCTACTGCCTCTAACTGGCCTATAAGGCAACTAGATGTTGACAACGCTTTCTTGCACGGGGAATTGGAAGAAGAAGTTTATCTAAAACAACCAGCTGGTTTTGTTCATAAAGATTTTCCTCACCATGTTTGTAGGTTAAAAAAGGCCTTATATGGCCTAAAACAGTCTCTCGTGCCTGGTTTTCCAGACTTAGCACTTATCTAATTCATATTGGTTTTAATCACTCTCAGTCTGATCCGTCTCTTTTCTTTTACCTCAAAGGAAATGACAGAGTGTATGTGCTAGTATATATGGATGACATTCTATTCACTGGTTCTTCATCTGCTTTACTAAATCAGCTAGTCGCAGCATTGGCAGCTGAATTCCCCATTAAGGATCTTGGTTCTCTAAGTCAATTTCTAGGTATCACTGCTACCCGAGACTCAACAGGACTAAAACTAAGCCAAGCACACTATATTGTTGAACTACTGAACAAAACACAGATGCAACATGCAAAACCTGTCTCTACACCCATACTTGATTCACAGAGTTTAGCCCTCGCAGACTCTCCTTCTTACCCTAACCCAACACAATTCGTAGCATTCTAGGAGCTTTACAATATCTGGCCTTTACTAGGCCAGACATCAGCTTCGCAGTCAATACATTAAGCCAATACATGCAAAAACCACAAGAGCAACACTGGACAGCAATCAAAAGAATACTTCGTTACCTGAAAGGAACAACTGACTTGGGTCTATTTTTTCCCTCCTCTCCTTTGGGCGAACTGCATGTATACTCCGATGCGGATTGGGCAGGTTCTCTCTCCGACAGACGGTCGACCACCGGCTTCCTCATCTTCCTCGGCCGCAGTCTAGTCTCGTGGTGCTCAAAGAAACAAGCCACCGTCGCAAAACTTCAACTGAAGCTGAATATAAAGCCTTGGCCATCGCTGCGTCGGAAACAATTTGGATTCAGAAAATATTACAAGAACTAGGGATTTACATGAGCAAAATCCGATTTTGAACTGTGATAACTGGGAGCAACTTACCTCGCTTCCAATCCCGTTTTTCACAGCAGAGCCAAGCACATCTCGGTGGATTACTTCTTTGTTCGTGAAAGAGTTCAGAATGGTAGCTTGCGTGTTCGATTTCTTCCAACCGAAGAACAACTCGCCGATGCCCTAACAAAACCCCCAAATCGTTTTCGTCTCAATCAACTCCGATCCCAAATGGCTTTGTCTGGCGCCGTTTTGGGCTCGCGGGGAGGTAGTAGCCCAATATAATGGGTTGTAGATTTATTTACTAATGTGTAGATTTAGTTATTAATGTAAAGGCCCAATGCCATATAGTTACCATGTACTACTATTATAAATAGAGGCTGTAGGGACCTTGTACATACACAAGATCAATAACATACAAGAGGATCTCTAGACCTTTCTATACAAAGTCTTTCCAAACTAACTAGTTATAAAATCTGAAACTTTTGTAAAGCTTGATACCAATCTTCTCTCGTTCAGTTTTCAATTCTATCAAAAATAAAAGAAGGTTTATTATTAATGCACATATCTATTTAATCAACCAGTTTCCGAAGAGAGAAATGAAATCAATTTCCGAAAATAGGTCACACGTCTACTGAAGACCTAGTTAGCACATAGTTATAATACATGCAAGAAACGTGGTTCTTGCATCAATCAACATCTGTAAACGGAGTTATAATAGCATTGTCATTCGATTATAAAAACATTGTCATTAAATATTAAATGCAGTGAATTAGTGGTTGTCTAGAAAAGACCTATAAAATAGGGTATGACTTTTGTGGTCTAATCTGTAATTACAAAATAGAACGAGGCGACCGCAAAACAAAACAAGTCAGTGATCGAGCTCTACCACTCCCTTTATCCCTTCACGATATTTTTTGTGATTATTTAACGAATAGCAATATATGGATTATTGGAGCATAGTTAATTAGTTACTTTTTTTCAACGTCATAATTTTGATCATTGTGATAATCATTAAAGTAAACCACACGGATAGTTTTGAGCAATAGGACACTAAGGATCTATGATACAATTCTGATTAGTTTGATATGATACAAGCTTAACAAGCTCTAAGGCTGAAATTTCAGAAATTACACTTGAGAGAACTATAATTAGGGAAACAAAAACCTAAAACACCAACTTAACTTACAAACTTCACTAAAGTAGAAGCAACTTAGGCACCGACAATTTATTGAACCCCAAAACTGACATGCAACATCTAATCTGCACTAGAGTTGAACGTTGCAGTCGGAGAATAGCTAGATCTGCACCAGATCTAAGATGCGCTGGTAACCAGTGGAAGGAGAACGAACAAGAGGCGATGGTGAGTGGTGGATGGTGGAGGTGCTGGTGAGAAAAAGGCAGAACATGGCAGCGTGACGACATCAGGGGCATCAACCCAGCGGCGGCAATGAGAAGACAGCTTGACGACGGAAAGAACCAGTTGAGTGAAATTAGGGAAGGAAATGAGTTTAGGGATGACAATGACAATCAGTGGCGGATCCAAAGGGGAGTGGGGGGGGGGGGGCACCGGCCCCCCTGAAACTTTTTTTATTTGTCAAATGCTCTTATAAATTTTTGAAAAAGTAATAAAATGACATAATATTTTAAAGAGTGACAGTGTCAAAAAAAATTTTGCCACCCCGAGACAAAACTCCTGGATCCGCCACTGATAACAATGAAGTTTTGCATGCTACAAGAACCAACAAAAGAAAAGCTAAGAAGGGGAAGAAAGATGAGAGAGCTTCTCTCTCACTTGGCTACATCGTTCCTGATTTTATGATTTTTTGTTAATTAGTTATGGTTAGCTGTCGCATGAACCAATTGTAGATCCCGCAAATGGGTTTAACCCGCCAATATGACCCCAAAACCAGTCTGTTTATAGCGGGCTGGGTTGAGTTTATCAATCCATTTTATAAATAGGTTGGGTTAGGATTGAGGAATGTACAATTGGGTTGGATTAAGGTTGAGGTAGTGTAATCCGTAAACCCGTTTATATATTTCTTTTCAATTATATTTATCTTTTTTTTAAGTAAATGTAATAATCTCTAGACTATTAACCGACCATATACAATTCTAATTTTTTAAAAAATATAATTCATTCATTTTCACTACTATGTACCTAAGACATACAATTAATTATCATTGGTTTTAATTATCAATTACATTTGAGTTTAATCTTATGATATATTTAACTCTATCTACGAATTTTCAGTAAATGTTTTTGTGCTTATATTTAACCAATTTTAAGATTCTAATGAAACATATGATATCATTTATTATTATATATATTTAATTATGATTAACTTATAACATGTTTTTATGCCTAAGAAAGATTTCTATTTATGTAGAAAACTTAAATGTGTTATCAACGGGTTTATCCGCGGGTTGATTGGCTGGATTAAGGTTGAAATTTTGAATCCATTTAACTAAATGGGCGAGGGTTAGGATTGTCATTTTTTAATGTTTAGTGTTGGATTGAGGCTAGCGTAACCCACCAACCCATTTTGCCAGGTCAAACCAGCACCTTTGATTAGTTTCCGGTGGATAAAAGTAGAAGAATATAGAGTATGATGAGAGGAAGATAATCGACAAATATTTTATTAGTACATCTATACTAAAGATTTTTTTGTAAACATTAGATTAAATTAGAAGTAAAAATTACATATCCAATGATCATTCTAAGTATTAAGGTAAAACTTTGAAAGTTCAACATAGGCTTGTTGCCTTGCCAAAAGGAACCAGATCTATTTGCCAAACGAATGAAACCCCTGAATGAAGCCTGCGTTTTTGGTAGATTAGGAGCACAACTATGCTTCTGCATAATCGCCTCCAGAAGAACACTGCACTTCACAAACAAAATCACCAAACCTTCTGGCGGCATGCCACTAAAGATCACGTTAAAGAAACCGGAAATACTATCAAACACAAATACTAATACTAAGGCTAGCCGAGGAACAACCAAGCAGGACACATATTCGAATTGGCTAGCTACATGGGCTATTTCCACACCTTTGTACCTAGATTTCTCATGCTTAGCCTCCATGGCGATTCAGGGCTGGACTTAGAATTTCCTTACCCTTATCAGGTGTTCTGAACCTGTTGCAAGCCTCCCCCTAAAATGGTCAACATCTTGGTTCTCAAGTGGCTTCCCCTTGCCCTTTCATCTTGCCTCAAATAAATGGACGTCCCAAATTTTTGCTCTAAAGGAATCCATCAGTACATCATTGAACTTATGCTTGTGTCTACCAAAAGAAGTGTCAGAAATATCCTCATTTCAGACTGAAGTCATTGAATGAACATCACATCTATGTATAGGGGTCTCCTGTCGATCTACCCAGATTGAAACGTTCGTGAGAACAGGTTCTCCAAGTTGTTGATGTCCTATTGTCTGTGGATAGTTCTATCCATCTAGGGGTGAGTGATACTCCTGTGAGCGCCTTCTTTCATGGTAAACATCAGCATTGAGCTAAATTCCATTAGGAGTTGCCTCTTCATTTTTAGGATGTGAATTAGGACATGCATCATATGTGTGGAGAAAAGACCGCACTTGGAGCAAATGAAAGGCATATTATCATAAGTGATAGTAAAGACACAATACCACCTATCCATTAGAATCGGAAGAGCTTGAAGAACAGGTATATGAACAATGAACCTTAAAACGTAGATACTTATACCTGGAAGAGATACTGTCCTCGATGACTACCAAAAAGTGACCCAGCCTCTACGTAGGCTTCTGTGGGAACTGGAGGTTGTGGTGAGACCATGGTACATTACGAGATCCAAGTAAATTCATGTTGAGCTATTGTTCTGGCATGATCCATATCTTGAGGGCGCAAAGCTTGTTGTTGATGGTCCATGATATAACGACCCCAAAACTGGGCTAGTGGTGAGACCATCACACGTCGTGCTCTTACTTCTTAAGATGCGCAAGGCTACTAACGAATCCGAAAGATCAACGAAGAATACTTATGCTAAATAGAAGAAGTAGAGGTTTACAAAGCCTCAAATACAAACAAAGTCATAAACAAATGCACGTAGGATACATAAGTCATGAAGCGTATAGCGCTAAATACATAGGTCTTTTAAACAAGATAAACAAAAGCCTTTCTTGAAACCAATGCGAGAATCATCACGGATCAATCTGCACTATATGTATATGTGGAAAAGGGTGAGCAACCACAACTTAGTAGATAGAAAATTTCGTAAACGAAGCATGCTCAAAACATTAAACAGATTATAAAACACAAACAGAAGTCAAGCATATCAGAGTTTCCACAAGCGAATGAACAACAAAAGTGAGAAAGCTCAAGCGAAACTGAAGCATTATTTAAACAATCAAAGCAAAACTTTCATGAATAAAAAAACAGGTGGGACACTAGTACCAAGCTAATCACAAACAGAAGGGACGTGAAAAAAGTAGTTTATCTTTCTTGGTAAGGGGGTTCTAAACCTCTTCCTAATTCCTATATCATCCTAAGTGTCATGGTTGAGTTACCTTGCCACAGGCTGAATCTCATAGCATAGAAAGAGAGAGAGAGAAAGAGAGAGAGAGAGAGAGAGAGCAGAAAGCTTTAGATGAAAAGTACTCAAAATATTCAAATGCTGAAAAGCGTATCTCATTTTGTGGGGGAGGGGGGGTGAACCCCTATTCATAGTATTTTTCTTGCAAGTTCTGGGTTTGCCAGCCTGTCGATACTTGTGTTTGCCAGACTTTCATTCTTTATACACTCGTAATATCTGGCTCTTATTGACCGGTCATGAGCGACTGGTCACTATCATACCTTCTTTCTTGCTTTGTGAGCGGTCACAGACAACAGGTCGCGTCCTATGCTTGTGTTGGCTATTCTGACCGGCATAGGTGACCGGTCGCTATTTATGCTTATTCTGCCTATTCTTAACCGTCACTATTTGTGTTTGCCTTTACGTATCTTGGCTGGTCACAAACGACCAGTCATTTCCTTCTGGCTATCCTTCATAGTCTCTTAAAACTGATCTTATTCTTCCCCTTTTCATCAGTCCCGCAAGTTCTAAAATTGAATTCCCGGTGAAGAATGTAGAACTTGTTGTCACTATCGTGGATGTGAAGTTTTGAAAAAAATTTAATTTTGTTTCTTCAGTGTTTTGAAGTCCATAGGTTGTACTCCGAAGTCCCATGGTTCTTAGCTTTTGTGTGTCTTCTATGCTTATCCTTAATCCCACATGCTCCTTTTTTCTTTTGTTTAATGAAGGGAAAAAGGAACTTTTTCCAGCGTCACGTGTCATTCTCGTGCTCTCTTTTTGGTTGTCGCGCGTGTCTTCGGAGTGGAATACGCAGAGTTTCTTCGTTTCACGTGTGTCAGTTGTTTAATTAGGAATGTGTAGAGTCTTCAATTTCTCTGCAAAAAAAGTATATGTTTGTTATATTCGATATTTTATTAATGTTTTAAGTTGGAATTATACCGCTTTTATATTTCAAAGAAGTTGGATGTTTTCTCTTTCTTCACGCTCTTCTCCAACTTCGTTTTTTCTTCTCCTCATCACGTCTCTGCTTCTTTGCCTCGAGTTTTCTTTCATTCCTGCTACCTTGCACTACTTGCTTCTTTACTGATGGCTTCGTCTAGCTTAAAGAAGAACAGGCCTGCAAATTTCTCTACTGCCATCGAGGCGATCGAAGGGGTTGAAACCCCTAAGAGTTTTCATCCTTCCCTTTTCAACCTACGAAGCCCTTTTCTGCCAATCGGCAGCCTTTTCCTTCTTCATTAGATATTTCCTCCCTTTCAAATTATCTGAGGGATGTCTAAGTCCCACTGGGCACCTGTATTTTCCTCCACGCTTCCGATTCGCATCTGTAGGACGACTTTGGTCTATGATACGTAGTTCATGTGGAATTTTTCCCTCGCGACTTGACTATACCGCCACACCCTTTTGTTCTAGGCTTCTTAATTCGTCGCTCCTGTACCCTCGCTCATTTACACCCGAAGGCGATAGCTTACCTCCATGCTTTTGTCCTTGTCTGTCAAGAAAACAAAATTCGACAAGAGGCGACTGATTTTGCTCAATTTTTTACTACCAGAGTCGATCCAGATAGTATGATTTTCACGGTAAAAACCGGCTACTGACTTTTCGACTACAAGAAGGCATTTCCAGGCTGGAACTCATGGTGGTTTGTTGTCATTCCACCTCCCGGCCGATTTTTAGGAGCCCTTTACTGTCCTACAATCAGAAAGGGTCAGCACAGCTGTCTGTCGACACATCCTAGGGATATCCCTATCTCCCGCTTCCTGAAGAACCTGAGCAAGGAGCAGCTTTGCCCATTTCCCTTTTTATCGTCTAGTTTTTTTAGAGCCTTGACTATTTGGCCATTCTTTTTTCTCGACCTGTCCATTTGGTTGAGGGTGAGCTACCGACGTTAATCTTAAATCAATTTTCCACTCTTCGTAGAACGTTTGGAAGTTGTCGCAATTGAACTGAGTTCCATTATCAGTTATTATTATATTTGGAATACCAAATCTACACACCACATACTTCCAGATGAAGTATTGTGAATTTTTGGCCATGATGGACACAGTAGGCATTGCCTCTACCAATTTTGTAAAGTAGTCAATGGCTATATATATGAATTTGAATCTTTCGGGGGATGCTTCCGGGAAAGGTCCGACAATGTCTAATCCCCACATGGCGAAAGGGATAGGTGAGAGGATGGCCTTCTGTTCAGCAGAGGGACTGTGTATCTTGTTCCCATGTTCTTGACATTTGGTGCATTTTTGTATGTATTCCTTGCAATGTTATTTCATTTTTGGCCCAAAGTATCCCAGCCTTAAAATTTTATGAGTCGTGATCCTTTCTCCTTGGTGATTTGCACAGACTCCCTCATGTATTTCTTTTATGAGTTTTGTTCCTTCTTCCATAGTAACACACTTAAGTGCCGGTCTCTCAAAGGATCGCTTATAAAGTTGGCCATCTTCTAGGAAAAATGACGCGGCTCTTCTTTTCATTGTTTTTGCCTCCTTATTTTTCCATAATTTTCCCTTTAGGATGTACTTAATGACCGGGGTCATCCAGGACTCTGCCCGGGTGTTTGGTTCTATAGTGAATACCTAAGCCTCATCAAGGCTTGAGGTGGTTTTCACTTCCAGCCATACATTGATGGGTACCCTTTCAGCCATGTTTACCAATTTCGCCAATGTGTCTGCTTCAACATTCTTTGTTCGAGAAAGATGCTTTAACTCGCATCTTTGAAAGTTTGCCTTTAGTTCCTTAACCTTAAGAAGGTACTTCCAAAACTTCTCTTCCTTGACCTCGTAGACATTATCATTTTGTCGGGCAACCAGCATAGAATCTGAATATACCTCTGATTCTGCATTAATCGTAAGGTAATGAGGTTCCCTATTAAGAAAAACATAAAACATGCTTGTTATCTGTTATATTTTAGAAAACTTGTTGCCCCTAAGGCAATGGTGACCTCCAGTCCTTGAATGAGAGCCTCATACTATGCTTCATTGTTTATTACTTCAAATTCTAGCCGGAATGCGTAATTGAGATTTTGCCCATCTGGAGTTTGAACTACAATCTTGGCACCTGGCCCGGTCTTACAACGGGCACCATTGACCAAAATGACATGCGGAGTTAAGGACTTTCTATCTTTTTGGGCGAAGCTTGTTTCAGTTATAAAATCTGCCAAAGCTTGAGCTTTTATCGCCGTTTGGGGTATGAGATCATAACAAACTAACTCTCTCCTCACAAGCTCTCTGTGTAACCACCAAGAGAATTCCAGTCAGTATATTAATGTAAGCGTATCCTTTTTACATAGCCTGTGACTCCTATTTATAAACTTACTGTAGAGTGTAACTACCTTTGTGGACCTACATCTTTCAAGAATATTCTACAACTTACATGATCTTTTTATAATTTACTTCTCGTAAAACTACCGAATGCTTTGAGATTACCGGTAAGGTCTTACTTTAAGGCTACCGGGGAAAGAGTCTATATGTCTTGCTGCTCTCCCCAGTCGGTATGAACGCGTCCTCCGGCTTTGGGTCTTTTCTTTTATACCGGTAGAAAGTCTATTTGCTGCTTTCGGTAGAAGTTTGTTGCCTTCGGTAGTGACTTGGTTTCCTCGTGTGGTAGCACCCCACTTCATCAATCCTACTAGATCTTTTCTTGTTCTTCAAGGAAAGATCTTCTTTTCCTTTCAAAAATTTTGGTGCTCTGCTTCCCTCCTCCCAGTCCCACAAGACCTCTTTCTTTTAAAGATTTTTTTTAAAGAAAAGAGGTCTTAAAATTGGCTTTCGGATTTCCTACCGTTGGAGGTCTACCGGAGACTAGTGACGCTCTTGCTTCAACTAACGCCGCCTCGCTTTCTGAAGCTACTTTTGTATGACACACTTGCAGTAGTAGGCTAGGATTACTTTTTGGTAGAGCGTGCCTAATTTCCGCCTATTTAAGGCCATTCTTCTCCTTTCTTTATTCCTTTCGCTTTTTCATACTTTTGAACTTCTCTGAATTTTTGCGCACTTGTTCTCCCTTTGCTTCCTTACTCCCTGAACTTGAACTTTCATTTCTTCATCATTTTCTTTGCAATGGCATCCACAAACCCCAACTCATCTGCCCGATCTGAGAATGCTATTATCTTCACCGATGCCAAGAGCCGCGTCCATGACTCTGTCACGTCTTCAGTTGCAGAGGAGAGCCAGGAGTTTCTGCGAGGAGGCACCGGCTCTTCCCTTTCCGTTAGGGACTTGAAAAAGGCGGTGAGGGGCGTTCGAGAAAAGATCCGTACCTCAGATACTCTTGCTGTCTTCTTACTTCCAGGGATAGACACCAATTTCCTAGATCTTGTCAAGTATTTGAGCTTGGGGTAATAGGTGCTACAAACGGCCCCGAAAGCATTGATCCCTGGTCGACCCAAGTAAATGTTGTACCCCGATAGATCTCTCATGATGTACAAAGTTATCTGTTCTGTCCTTCGGTCATCCTTCTATCCTAAGGTCATCGTGACATCGATGCTTCTGGTGGCCTGAGACGTGATTCCCCCGATGAATCCCCTAAAAGTGGTAGTGAATGGCTTGACCTTCTCGTCTGGGATCTCTAACTTTTGGAATGCTGCTAGAGAGATAACATTGGCCCCAGCTCCGCTGTTGACGAGGATGTTGCCCACCATCCTATCATTGATTTGAGCCCGAATGACAAGGGGATCGTTGTGAGGATAGTATACTCCCACCTCAACTTCCTCTGTGAAGTATATATGCGGCAAGGGCTCTTTTCTTTGTATTTTCCTCTCCAGTAGCTCCTCATGGACTTCATGTACATGCCTCTTCTTTTCTTTTGTCGTGAATGACCCCTTTTCTGAGAATAGACCAGTTATAACCGCAAATTCGAAAGATTTACAATGGTTTAACTCAGGATGACTTTCTTCCCTCATGCTACATTCGTTTCTCCTGGACCGAGATCGGTTCTAGTAGTCATTGTTATTCTTTTGCTGCCTGGGGGCTTCTTGCCTCTATTTTTATTGCTTCTTTTTTTGCTCATCAATTCTGTTTAGCTCTTTTGACAATGTTATACAATTGGTCGTCCTGTGGTTGTAGTGCCCATGGAACTCACAATATGCCAACGGGTTTTCCCCAGGAGTAGGTTTCTTAGGGGGTAGAAGATAACCTTCCTTTACCGCAACCGTGTACTGCCCTGGGACAATAGGAATAACCTTCGCTCAATATGTTGGCTTACTTTCGGCGTAAGCAGTCGTAGCCGGATCCTTCTCGTATGGCTTGTATCTTGCCCCGAAAGATTTTGAAGCAGATGTCTACCCATAACCTGCACCACCAAATTGTCCTCCTCCTCGGCTTCTTCTCAATTGTTGGTTTAAAACTATTAACCAAATCCCTCGCCTTATTCTCTACGATCTTCGATTTCAAGAAATCATGCAGCATTTCTGCTAGCTCTCCATGAGTTTGTGGAACCTTAGTGGCAATCTTCCCAGCTAACCTCAGATGTGCCAATCCATTCCTAAAAGCCTTCACTAGAATTTTCTCATCAACATCATCTACCTCAGCTACCTGCTTGTGGAAGCGATCGTTGTATTCCTTCACCGTTTCCCCTTTCTTCTGCCTGATATCCATTAATTCAATTGTATCCTTTTGGATCTTCTTACTTGCCTCAAAATAGAGTTGGAACTCCTCTGTGAGTTGTTTGAAGCTCGAAATGGATTATGGTTTACGAGAGGAGAGCCAGTTCAGGGCTCTTTTAGTAAGATTTCCTGGAAACAAATTGTAGAGCGCCTGGGAACTAATTCCTTGTGTCCATCGCGAAGATGAACTTCTTAATGTGCTAGGCAGGATCCCCGGTCCCTTCATACTTTTCGATCACTGGAGCCACAAAGAACGGCAGGAGCTTTGCCTTCCGGATATTCTCGGTGAAGGGAGATAGAGCAACGTGTCGATGAGATCGTCCTTTACAGCATCCACTGGTGACTTTTCCTTCCAGCTTCCTTCTCCACTCTTCGATCCGTCTTTAGCTCTAAGACTCTCGAACACGCTCGCCATCTCATCCATATTCGTTTGGTGTTTCAGGTCCCTTTTCATCAACTCCTGCTGGAAACGCTCATTGCTTTCAGCAATTTGTTCGTTGACGTCTTACGTGGAACCCCACATCAGATCGCGGTCCTTTGAGAACGAGTTTCCTTCTACTCCAGTTACCTTTCCCTTATCAGATCTTGGTGCCATGGTCAAACAAGGAACGTGCTTCTATGGATCAAATCGTGGTTATCTTTCGACGTTCGTTTCCCATAGATGGTGCCAAATAAGATCGTAACAAACTAACTCTCTCCTCACAAGCTCTCTGTGTAACAACCAAGAGAATTCCAGTCAGTATATTAATGTAAGCGTATCCTTTTTACATAGCCTGTGACTTCTATTTATAGACTTAATGTAGAGCGTAACTACCTTTGTAGGCCTACATCTTTCTAGACTATTATACGACTTACATGATCTTTTATATTTACTTCTCCTAAAACTACCGAATGCTTTGAGATTACCGGTAAGGTCTTACTTTAAGGCTACCGGAGAAAGAGTCTATATGTCTTGTTGCTCTCCGCAGTTGGTACGAACGCAACCTCCGGATTTGGGTCTTTACTTTTATACGGGAAGAAAGTCTGTTTGCTGCTTTTGGTAATAGTTTGTTGCCTTCGGTAGTGACTTGGTTTCCTCGTGCGTTAGCACCCCACTTCAGTGTAAGAAGTGGATCCCATACTATGAGTTCAACAGTCCAGCTCACCATGCGCCCAGATGCGATTGGGTTGTTTGCTATCTGTTTGAGTGACCAATTTGTTCTAACAAAGATCTAGTGTGACTGGAAGTAAGGATGCAGGTTTCGTGATGCAATGACCAATGCGAATAGGATGTTTTCAATGTTAGTGTACCGGCTTTTTGTTGATGTTAAGATTTTTCCAGTATAATAGACAGGGATTTCTTTTCTTTCCTCTTCCATTATTTGAACTACTGATACCGCCCAATCTATGTCAGATAAGTAGAGGTATTAATCCTAGCCAGGAGTTGGGACACCCAATTTGGGTAATTTCTAAAGCATTTCTTTATTTTTTTTAAAAGGCTTCCACACACTCTTGCCCTCATTGAAACTTGTTGTTGTTCCTCAGGATGTTAAAGAATGGAATTGATTTGTCTTGGAGTTTTGAGAAAAATCTGCTTAGGGCTGTGAGTATCCCATTTAAAGCTTGTACATCTTTAATGTTTGCTGGTGGGGAGAGTTTGAGGATGGCCAAGCTCTTCTCTAGATCCACTTTAATTCCTCATTCTCTGACAATAAAGCTGAGAATTTTCCCTTTGTCACTCCGAATACACACTTTTCAGGGTTTAACTTGATTCGATATCTATCCAGGGTGTTAAATATCTCTTCCAAGTCTTTCATGTGCTGCTCCTTTGAGTTGCTTTTGACGACTATATCGTCATCGTAAGCTTCTACATTGCAGGCAAGTTGTTTGAAGACTTTGTCTATCATCCTCTGTAAAGTTGCTCCGGCATTCTTTAGACCAAAAAGCATCACCTTATAACAGAAAGTTTCGGCTGAGGTACTAAAGGAAGTTTTTTCCAATTCTTTTTCATTCATCTTGATCTGATTGTATCTTGAAAATGCGTCTAGGAAGCTCAAGACAGAACTTTGAGCGGTTGAGGCAACTAGTATATCTGTTGATGGTAGTGGGTAAAAATCCTTGGGACAAGCTTTATTTAAATCCGTGAAATCCACACACATTCTCCACTTCCCATTTGATTTTTTGACCAAGACTACATTGGATAACCATTTGGGGTAGGATACTTCTCTGATGAACCCGGCTTTGAGCAATTTCTGGACTTCGGTTCGAGCCGCCAAGTCCCTTTCTTCACCTATTACTCTCTTTCTTTGCCTAATGGCTGGGTGCTTTCGATCCACATGGAGGTCATGCTGGATAATGCCTAGGTCTATTTCAGGCATTTCTCCCGTGCTCCAGGTGAATGACGTCCTTCTTTTTTCCAAGAATCTCATTAGATGAGTCTGTTCTCCATTTTCAAATGTGTTTCCTATTTTAAAGAATTTAGAAGGGTCAGATTTTAAGTGTACCCCTCTCGGGGGATCAAAAGATGCTTCATAATTTTCTGTTTTTTCGCTTGTCCCTGGAGGGAGGGGCAACTTCCCCTTAAATTCTTTATATGATCCTACTGTTTTGACCTCCTCCCCTTCAAGTAAACTCTCCATGATACGGACTTCACAGATCCGGGCCATTTTCTGGCTTCCTCTTACCGTTACTAGATTTCCCGATCTAGTCAAATACTTCATCTTTAGGTGATGGGTGCTGCATATTGCTCGGAAGGCATTGATCACTGGTCTTCCTAGATACATGTTATATCTGGAAAGACCGGGCATGATGAAGGTTGTTAGCTTCTCTATTCTCCTTTCATCCCCTTGCCCCATGGCGATAGTGAAGTCGATACTGCCTGAAGATTGGCAGATATTCCTCCTTAAAAACCGCCTAGAACCGCTGAGTACGGTTTGATTTTGTCTTCAGGTATTTCGAGATTTGTTACTGCTTCTGCAGATATCACATTGGCTCCGGCCCCGCTATCCACCAAGGTACATTCCATCATTCTATCATTCACGTGTGCTCTGATAACAAGCAGGTCATTATGAGGGTACAAAACTCTGTCTTCGTCTTCGTCCGTGAAGTAAATCGGGGGAAGCTTTTCCTTCTTGGCCACTTTTCTTTTGCGAAGCTCTTGATGCACCTCATGGACATGCCTTTTTCTTTTATTTGGGGTTAGTGGTCCTACTTCTGAGAAGAGGCCTGTAAGTTTTCTTAGAAGAAATTTTTTTAGTTATTCAGGCTTTATCTTACCTTTTCTCCTTTCATTTATCACAATATGAGGGAAAACAAAAATAGTAGTGACATAAAAGATAACGATAGATGTTTTAATTTCTTTCGTGCTTTTAAAGAAAACTTGCTAAATTCTGGATACAAGAAGAATTTTACTCCCTTTTACAGACCTGTTATCATATCGAATGATTTACTATGGTCCAGTTCGGGATGAACTTCCTCCTCCTGCCGCGCCAGCGACTGTTGGCTATTGTACTACTTTTGCTGTCTGGCTTATTGTTTCCCTTCTTTTTGCTCTCTTCAGTGATTCTAAGCTCTTTGGCAAGGGTTGTACAGTTTACAGTCCTGTGACTCTGGTTGCCATGGAATTCACAAAATACTACCAGGACCTCTCCTGGTTGAGGCTTCCTAGGAGGAGGGAGGTAGCCTTCTCTCACTGCAGCCGCTTATTTCCCTGGATCAATATGGCCAACAACCCTTGTGATCTGGTATTGTGATCGTTGAGAGAGGATCCGGTAGGTGCCCTGTAGTAAGGCTTGTATCTTGACCCTCCGCCGGATGAACTTCCAGATGCGGCACTCCCTCCCTGGCTTCCCTTATTCCCAGGTGCGGCTGCGCCCTTGAAGCTGTTCGCTAGCTCCTTAGCCTTATTCTCAGCTATTTCAGATAAAAAATTATGAATCATTTCGGCCAACTCTCTATGAGTTTTTGGCGCCTTGGTCGCTATCTTCCCTGCTAGTAGAGGGTGTGCCAATCCATTACCGAAAGCTTTGATCAAGATCTTTTCATCAACATCATCAATTCCTGCCACCTTTTTGTGAAAGCGCTCGCTATACTCCTTCACCGTTTCCCCTTTTCGCTGCCACAAGTCCGTTAGCTCGATCATTTCCTTCTTGACCTTCTTGCATTGAGTGTAATATTATTGGAACTCTTTAGTTAGTTGTTTGAAACTCGAGATGGAATGTTGAGGTCTGGTGGAGATCCATCCTAGCGCTCTTTTAGAGAGTGTCCCGGGGAACAGATTGTAGAGGGCAAGACAACTGATCCCCTGCGTATTCATAGCAAACAAGAATTTTTTAATATGTTGGGTAGGATCCCCTGTTCCATCATATTTTTCAATCACCAGAGCAACAAAATGAGGAGGGAGCTTTTCCCTTCTATTTTTTTTAGAAAATGGATAGAGACTCATATCAATTGAATCATCGTCTTTCATCTCTTCCTCAATGATTATCAGGTTCCCCTTCGTTCTTTTTTCCTTCCTCCATTGCTCCCTCTGAATTCCGATTTTTCAAAAACTCAATGGCTTCACTCATATCCTCTCATTTCCTTTGGTACTCTTCAACCTTTTGCATCAATTCTTGATGCAATACTTCATTTCCTTCTACGATCTTTTCATCGATTGCTCTTGTCAAACTTTTCAGCATAACCTCCAGATCCTTCTTGGAGATAGCTTCTAGAGCTCCGACATTGATGTTCTCGGTGGTGATCGGATCGTCATCTTCCGCGTTAGCTCGTGGTGTTTTCCTCGTTCTTGGAGCCATTCTTCACACCCAAATCCTACAAAAGACATGATTTCCAGTATTAGATCTTCTATTCTCGATTGTATCAAAGGACTGCTCACTCCTATGTGGACTCGTGGTTACTAATTCTTGAGCTGTTCATTTCCCACAGACAACGTCAAATGAAAAAGTAGATTATCTTTCTTGGTAAGGGGGTTCCAATCCTCTTCCTAATTCCTATATCTTCCTAAGTGTCATGGTTGAGTTACCTTGCCACAGGCCGAATCATACAGCAGAGAAAGAGAGAGTATAAAGCTTTAGATGAAGAGGAAAAGTAGTCAAAATATTCAAGTGCTGAAAAGCGTATCTCATTTCGTGGGGGGTGAACCCCTATTTATAGTATTTTTCTTACAAGTTATGGGTTTGCCAGCCTGTCACTACTTGTGTTTACCAGGCTGTCATTATTTATACAATCGTAATCTCTAGCTCTTATTGACCGCTCATGAGCGACTGGTCACTATCATACCTCCTTTCTTGCTTTATGACCGGTCACAGACGACCGGTCGCTTCATATGCTTATTTTGGCTATTCTGACCGATCATAGGTGACCGGTCGCTATTTATGCCTATTCTGCCTATTCTTGACCGGCCACAAGCGACAGGTCACTATTTGTGTTTGCCTTTACGTATATTGACCGGTCATTTGTGACCGGTCATTTCCTTCTGACTATCCTTCCTAGTCTTTTAAAACTACTTTTATTCTTTCCCTCTTCAGGGCGGAAGCCCTTGGACCAAAGGATCCCACAATAGAAATAGTAGAGACCACTAGTTGGACCTGTCGGCCGCTAATCATCATGGGAAACCCAAGGTACCAAAAATAGAAGGACGTCTTATGCAGCATGCTACGGGATAGCCATACCCGGCCATCCACGACTCAGAAGGTGTGTAACTAGGTCTCAAAAATAAATACCCAAACTTAATGAACAGAAGTGCATAGACACGCGTAATACGTGAGCAACATGCCGAACCCAAAATCAGAGAGATTTGGACATGCGTCTTGGCTTGTAAGTCCAGACGGATGTCCAACAAAAATGTACGTGGTGGCATCCGAACATGCGTCCGGACATAGATGAACTGACGCATGCCAAACCCAAAATCAGAGGAGAAGAAGTCATGTCCGGACTTGCAAGTTCAGACATAAGCCGAACTGCATGTCCATATTTGGACGGAAGTCCGGACGTGTTCAAAATCCATAGAAATAGAATGCATGTCGCGCCGGTTCCGGACATACATGCTCGGACAGTAGTCCGAATGCGGCAAAACTAGAAGCAAAAAAACATAGAAAACTTCACAAAAGCAAACCCAATTCACCTGCAATCAAAATCAGAACCATTAAGGAGATAAGCATGGGGGTTTTGAAGGAAAAACACCAAAACGAAGATAGATCTGAGCCAAAAATCCACAGAAATCACATTTATCAAAAAAGCTTGAATTTCAAACTCCTCATGAACAAACATACTCTTCAAATCCATTCACCACCTACCTCAATTGGTGCATAAAACCCAACAGACTATAGTTGAAACACAACCAGCAATCCCATATATAGACCAACTCAAACCAAAACAATCACGGAATTGACAATTCCAGAGCAAAACTAATATCAAAAATTGAAGATCCAACAAGCATAAAACAACAACCGAAACCCTCAAATCAAACCTGAAAACAGATGCAGGCAGATCACAGCAGAAGAGACTCGAATTTGCACCCACACAACAACAGCAATTCATAGAGCGCTCAGGAAAACTATCACAACGAAGAAAGAATGGGAAAATGAATTTTCCTGATTTTCCTTTACCTTATTTCCAATATACCCCACCTACCACCGTGCCCCCTTCACCTTCTTAAAACCATAAAAGCACATGTGATGGAGTTTGGTCTGCTTCAGCTACGTGAGGACTTCTCCTATGAAGTAGTCCACGTTTGGATTTTGGCACACGGTGTTCATAGACTCTGAAGCCAGGCCTCGCCTATCATTAAGGTTCAATGGTTGGGTCAGTCAGAGCGAGAGGCAATGTTAGAGCCCAAGGATGAGCTACGTTCTAAGTTTCCTTCCCTCTATGAGCAGTGAGGTATGTTGAATTTCAAGGATGAAATTCCTTTTCAGGAGGGAAAGATGTTGTAACCCAGCTTTCCTAAGTTGGTTTTATTTGATATCTTAGGTTAAATGCATTTTATGTCGTTAGGTGTTGGGTCGTGGACATACTTTCATAACATAGACACATGGAACACATCATGAACTCCTACTAAAGCTGCTGTCAATGCCAAGCGATAAGCTAGCAACCCGATCCTCTCAAGAACCTTAAGCTGACCAATGAAGCGTGGAGTAAGTTTGCCACTCTTCCCGAATCTAATCACCAGTCTGATAGGCAAAACCTTCAATTACACATGATCACTAACCTGAAACTTTAGTGGCTGCCGCCTCTAATCTACATAGCCCTTTAGACGACTCTAAGCAACCAACAGACGATACCGGATGATCTGAATCTTACTAACCGCATCGTGAACCAAATCCAGACAAACCATGATTCTCTCCTTCAGGTTTTTCCAACAGATGGGAGACCTGCACCTCCTACTGTACAACGCTTCTAATGGCGTCATGCCGATACTAGACTGGAAGCTGTTATTGTAGGCAAACTCTTTCAGCGTCACATGCAGGTCCCTGTTACCACCGAAATCCAAAACACACGCTCCCAGCATATCCTTGAGGATCCGATCCGTCCTCTCCGTCTGGCCACTAGACTAAGGGTGGTAGGTTGAACTAAACGCTAACTTTTTCCCTAAAGCTTTATGCAAGCTGGGCCAGAAGTGGGGCACAAACCTTGGGCCTCTGTTTGAAACTATGGTCACTGGAACTCCATGCAACCTCACAATCTCATCTATATGTAGCTGAGCAAGCCACTCCAAGCTAAAGGTCTTCCTGAACCTGCTAAAAATGAGCACACTTCTGGAGCCTATCCACGATCATCCACACAACGTCAAAACCTCTCGAAGTCCTAGGGAGACCCATCATAAAGTCCATACCTACGCTCTCCCACTTCCACTCTGGAACGGGAAGAGGCTGAAGAAGCTCGACAAGTCTCTGATGCTCACCCTTCACCTGCTGACATGCCGGACATCGGGGCACAAACTCTGAGATCTCTCTCTTCATATTACCCTACTAGAACAAATCTCTGAGATCCTGGTACATCTTAACACCACCTGGGTGTACCGAATACAAGGCTCCATGGGCCTCCTGCATAATCTTCTGTAGCAAGACAACATCACTCGGCACATAGACCCTACCCTTGAACCGAAGACAATCATCATCGGGCTCACTGAAATCCGAGTTCGGACCAATAAACAATCTCTTTCTTATCTGACGTAGCTCGGCATCAACCTCCTGATCAGCCTTGATCCGATCGATCAAGGTAGACTGAACCTGAAGAGAAGCCAACATACTAGCATGATCTGATCTCATAATCCACACTCCAGACCCTACAGCTCCAGCAAAGACCTGTTAGACCTAGAATACACACAAGTAACACCTGGAGCTTCTCTATGACTCAACGCATAAGTAACCAAATTCCGTCTACCAGGGTGGTAGAAGATCTCTAAATCATAGTCATCAAGCAACTCCAATCATATCCGTTACTCAACTTCATCACTTTTTGAGTGAATAGATACTTGAGACTCTTGTAGTCCGTGTAAACCTTACACGATGTACCATACTGATAATGCCTCTAGATCTTCAGAGTAAATACGACTGCCGCCAACTCAAGATCATGGGTCAGATAGTTCTTCTTGTATAGCTTAGGCTAATGGGAACCATACACAGCCACCTTCCCATGCTGCATCAACACACATCCCAAACCTCGATGTGTCACATCACAAAACACCTTCAAACCACCTGTCTTAGATGGTAAAGTCAAGATAGGAGTGAATGTCAACCTCCTTATAAGCTCCTACAAGCTCTGCTCGTAAGCCTCGCTCCACACAAACTGAACATCTTTCCTAAAAAGACGGGTTAAGAGAGACATGATCTTTGAGAAGCCTTCCATGAACTTCCTATAGTAGCCCGCTAAACCAGGGAAACTCTGAATCTCAGCAACACTCGTGGGCCTCGCCCACTCTGTGACCGCCTTAATCTTCTCTGGGTCCACTTAAATACCATCCTAAAAAACTACATGACTCAAGAAGACCACCCGATCCTACTAAAACTCGCACTTCTTCAGCTTAGCATATAGCTCACGCTCTCTCGGTGTTCGAAGCACTATCCTCAAATGCTCATCAATACTCAACTAAGTTCCCTTAATTTACACCCATTCACTTCCTAGAGGATTTAGCTTCCACTAGGTTACACATTGGTCTCAAACCGATTCACATATCTAATTTTTACCATACTTGGTTTCATATCGAGTAAACCCACATATATGACCATACTCGGTTTTATACCGAGTGAAAAATCACATATCATGGAGTTTCTACTACTCCTAACTTGTATTCTCTCCCCAAATTTTACAAGATTGACATTTTCTATGTCTAGTATTCGCATTCAATTATTCAAAAGTAATCATAATTAAGGTAAGAACATCTTTTTGTTCTCCCTTCTTATTCGCGTTTATAGGTGTGAATTAATATGTACATATGTTTATGTAAATACACATATAAAATATTTCAATATTACTTCAAGTAAAATACTACACTCACGACTTGTACTATCTGTACAATGTGTACTATAGTCACTTGTATTATGCTTACAATACTCTACGTACTTGATACATATGATATGCGTTAAGCGCGTGAAATCACTCTACTCTTAAAAAGATTACGCCCAAGTAATCTATCACTATGTAATCTTTGAGACAATAGGTTCGAGATGCTTAACTCATATGGAGTATTCTAGCTCCCATGTGGTCTTTGCCAACATGTGATCTGACTAAAGGATCCTAATCATGTCGTGAGCTCGTATTAGAGTCTTCACGTGTTTCCTATTTGGATTCAGTTCTAGCCTCTTTGGCCATAAGGCCTATAATAGATAAGGTATATATATATATATATATATGTTCGATTGGGAGATGTGAAATACATCGTTTCTTTTCCTAATTTACTAGGTGTATTGAGCTATAATGCATGGGCCAAATCGTTCCGTATAGCAGTACGACCCAATGACCTTAGGCCCTAGTTTGCCCTTTTCGTTCTTCTTAATGTATTGTACATTATTTTATAGAGTCATGTATTAGTACTAAGTTCTTTCTAACCTTATTCCAATGTGACGGTGTTTTACACGATCTTTCATAATTATGGAGCTGAGGTATCTTAATCGATGTGGTATCTTTATTGTACCCATTTTTGATTAGATCTAAATTGAATATCCAGGTGCTCTGGAAATCTGGCGCACATGCGCGTAATACATTCTCAAGTGTTTCCATTGTCTTTACTGGCTGACTTTCAATTTGGGATGAAATGTGACATTGAGCTATATTTAGTACTTAGTGCTTCTTGCACTTGTCTCTGAAATCTTGAGACGTACCAGCTTATACATCCACGAAGATAATCTTCATCATCCCATGGTTCCTGATTGTTTTGTTTCAGAGTAAATTCAATAGTTTCAGTACCTGCTAGGTACTCCCTTATTGATATATCTTTCATTTCCCATATGTCGGTCTAATAATCATGTTTATATGGTTCACCCTGCTTTTGGTCAGGGGAATCCATCCATAGTGGTCATAAAGGTGTTCTATATTTCTAACATCTAACATGGACCTACTCTTTTGGCAGATTAGGCATTTTGCCCCAAGGTCTATCATATCCTTTTCTATGTTGATCCACCAGGAATGTACTTCTACATTTATATTTCCCTGTGTAGGTGTACAATGATGAACACTGTGTCACTTGTGGGGTATCTCCTTAAATGGTCTATACTATTGTACAGTCTGCCTTCAATTGATTTCCTCATCATCGAGTTTTATCCAAGTTCTACTTGTTCGTTTTCTGCCAATGTATTTATTTATGATGGCTGCTTTCAATGGTCACTTTCATGCGCACCATGTCTTGTTGATTTGATAGTTATTTGTTATCATAGTGTGTATGGAGTACTTGCTCGCCAGCTTAAGGCATCCGCTAGTATACTAGCTCTGCCTCCCTTATATTGCATACTGGTGTCGCAATTCTGGGAATGAACTTGACATTTGTCTTATGCTCAGCCCTCTTTGGGCGAAAACATACTAACGCTCTTATGGCTTGAGCATGTGGTGATTGTTACATCATACGATAGTGTCACTACACTTCTAGCGCGTAGAATAGCTCTCTTTATGCCCCTTTCTCGGGTAGCATTTATAAGCATTCAATAAGTTTTTTCTAGAACGGTAAGAATTATGCTAATATAAGAGCATCCTTGAACCTTATAACGGTTTGGATTACTCATTTGCCCAATTAATGGGGTTTCATTGCTTTTGTCTTAAGTTGGCCATAGGCTTCTGATGGGATCGGGGTGCTGACCGAGTAGGTCTGAGGTGTTAGTCTCAGACCAACTCTGCTTGAAGAATAAATGTTTGCAGAAAATAATAACGCGGAAGCTTTTGTTTTAAACTTAACAAGATAGGATTCTGCTTGTATTGAAATTCAATGTGAATTACAACCTAGCTTCCTATCTTGGGATTCGACAGAAGTATTCTGTCTCATCCAACACTCGCTCTACTCTCGGCTTTGATCAATGCGTCATAAGGAGTAAAGGGGAGTGTTCTATGTGTGCTCTCTAGGTAATAAATACCTAAGCTAATTGACAATGTCTCACTAAGATCTCTCAAAATGCTTTCTCTCTCAAAGCGGTGTTTCTCTCTCTCTCGAAATGATCTAGTATGCACACCGAAACTAATTACAATCCTTAGTTTATATACTTGCTAAACGGTTTCCTAAATCTTCGGTATTATCTTCACGTAGCGGCTGCTCGACTTGGATGCGCAAGTATCGGGGTTGTTTGTTGCTCCACGTTCTCACCTTGTGCATGCTTCCACGCATCCGAGATTTGTGCAGCTATTTGATAGTGTCGCACCTTGGTTGTTCAGAGACCGATAGACAGGACTTGCTGTAGAGGTACTCGAGCTGGTGAGTTACGACGCCAAGCCTTTCTGCAGAGCTACTTCGACTGAGGAGGCAATCATCTGCAAAACTAAATCTTCAACAAAATTCCCCCTTTTTACTGATGATAGCAAACTCAGTGTATCCGGCATAGACTTTGAAGTTTTTAATGGATGTACCTGCAAAAAGGACATATAACAAGGCAGAGCAACTATCTCGGAAGAACAACTCACTGTTTGTTCCCCCTTAAGCTAATGCAGTTGATAAGAGCAGATAAAAACTATGATACGAAGCTACCTCAAATACTACTTGACAGAAATAAAACCAATCCGAAACAGATGAGGCCTTCAGAGGAACTCAGCATCCACACATAGTTACCCGCATAAACCAGCCGCGGGATACACCGCTTCCCCCGTTTACCAACATCAAGGGAAACACATGAAAATTATCCAAAAACACATAATCCAAAAAGTCTTAAAACCAATCCACCAGCGCAAAACCAAAAGTATTTAAAGAGTCAGTCAATCCTAAGAGTTAGAGGGGGTGGGGTAAAGAGTTAGTCATCTCCTCGATCCATTCCTGTGTCCTCATCCCGTGCTCCATCTTCCCCTGAAGCCTCAGCATCATCCATTGCTTTTGCCGCTGCCAGGGTGTCAGCAAAAGTTTCCCTGAAATCCTCCGCTAGCTTCCGGACTCCCCCTGCAAAGATGTTCATCGTCTGTTTGTGGTTTTTGTTGAGGACGTCGATGAGCATGTCGATCTTTGTGGATAGAGTGGAGAGGTTGTTCTCGATCGCAGCTACCCGTTCAGACGGAGATGCTGTGTCAGGAGGGGATGTTGTTTTTGGAGGGGCTTGTTTTTTGGATGGAGGATTCGGCTTGGAGACAGACTTGGCCTGGAAGGATGGTGTTTTGTTGTACAGTATCTGACCAAGTATGTCGGTGTCTGTTATGCGACTGGCTTTGGAGGGATCAAGGATGATGTCACAATGGGTGAGGATTTTTGGTAGCCAGAAGATATACCCCAGAGATTGTCGGGGTGAGGAGATGGTTGAGGCTATGTGATTGAGGATGAGCTTTGGGAGGTTTATTTTTTGGTGATGAATGAGGCAGTACATTATCGCAAGATCAAGTGGGCGGATAAACTGATTTCCTTCCTTTCTAGGGACTAAGTTTTTGATCACCAATGTATGAAGCATTTGGTGTGTATTTGACAGAGCGGGTCGGTCTAAAGAGTGACCAACTCTGCTATTGGGTAAAAAGAAATCATAAACTTCTATAGTAGAGATGAACTCTAGATCAGGAAATCCAGCCCTATCATAGAACTCTAGTCTGCTAGTTGGAATTGCTAGATGAGTTGCAATGGAGTTTGAATCAAGGATGATAGCTTTGTCATGTACCTCTGTCATTATTTTGCCTTTGCGGATGACGCAATTCTGGTAGAACTGGTATGCTTCAGTTTCATGGTAGGTCTGAATCCTGTGGAACAAATGTATCCAGTTTAGAAAGCGGAGCATCTCTTCGAACATGTCAAACTCCATTGAGTGGAGCCACTCCAGGTCGAGTAGCTTTCCTTTCACCAAGTTGCGGGACTCAGCTGAATCATCGGGTGGTAAGGAGTAGACGGCAGAGTGAGTGTCGATCAGGCCTAGCCTTGGAGCCGGTGATGGTGGGACAGACTCAGAGTGAGGACGGATTCGCTTTCTAGTAGAAGTTGTTGCTGTGTCGGAGTCCGCCTGAGTTGATGAGTTGGTGGTGCTACGCGGCTTGTCTTCAGGTTGTGATGCCGTGACTACTGAGGATGGTGTAGGGACGGGAACTTCAAGAGTGGGGTTCGAAGATGACGGAGGGCATTTAGCCCTAGATCGAAGGGTTCTTGTAGCTGGAGGCCTGGGGACATTAGACTTGGCACGGTGGGTTTTCTTTGGGGGAGGAGAGTTTTCAGGAGCAGTTGGTTGGACTTCAAGGTCGTGTACTTCTATGGTTTCTTTGAGAGGGGAATTGGGTTGAGGGTTTTGAGGTTCTTGATCAGATGGTGGAATAAAGCCAAACTGAATGTTTGACGGAGATTTGGTGATTATGTTGGGAGTGGGTATGATTGGGGCGGCTGGTAGTGATGATTGTTTGGTGGGGGAGGGTGTGTTTTTCGATGGTTGAGACGCCGGAATGTTGACGATAAGGGTGGGATCAATGGAGACGTTTGGTAAGGGAGTGGTGATGGGTTGGGTGTCGATTGACATGGCGGGGGCTACGGCGGTGGAGTCGGAGGTGGAGGTGGGTGTTTGTTTGGCTTGAAGAATGGTGAGTTTGTTGATGAGAGCTTGGAGGAGCTGTGGATCATTGGGTAATTCGGCGTCAGAACATGGAGGTTTGCTTAGGGTTAGGGTTTAAAGCCATGACAATCTTAGTTGATGGTAGTGGGCAAAGGTTAGAGAAGACGAAGAGAGGCAAAGAAACTAGGATAGATAGGATTAGACGTAAAGGGTCAAAGATATTGACGTCGGAATATAGGCAGACGTGGTGTGTCAGGGAAGGTGTGGGCTGATTGGTTGAGATGGGTTGTTGCGGATTACTGGGCGAAGTTTTCGCGGGTAGTTTTGCAGAAGACAAAAACTTTTGTTTTTACGCCGGTGTTTTGGTTATTTGACAGACGGACTAGGTTATCAGACGTATTCAAGCATTTCACTCAGACATTGATAAAACAGGAGAAGGAGATACAACCTTAGCTAAGTCATACGAGTCATACCTAGTTGTGAATGCAGAGTTTCAAAGGGGCCTCTTTGCAACGGTTTGGTGAATATGTCTACAAGTTGATCAGAAGTAGGCACGTATTCTAGTTGTATCAGCCCTTTTTCAACGCAATCCCTTAAGAAGTGGTGACAAATCTCAATGTGCTTTGTCCTAGAATGATGAACACGATTTTTAGATAAATCAATAGCACTATTGTTGTCACAAAATATTGTAGTACAAGTAGGAGAAATAAGATAATCCTGTAGTTGTTGTTGTATCCAGAGTATCTGTGCACAGCAAGAAGCTGCGGAGACGTATTCGGCTTTAGCAGATGACAAGGCTACCGTGTTTTGTTTGTTTGAACTCCAGGCTACAAGACAAAGACCCAAAAATTGTGCGGTACTAGAAGTGTTTTTCCTGTCTAATAAGGAGCTTGCAAAATCAGAATCATTGTAACCCATTATAGTAAAATCAGGAGTACTCGGGTACGAGAGGTACATGTCCTGGGTGTGTTTCAAATAGCGAAAGATTCGCTTTATGCTTTGGAGGTGTGATTCTTTTGGGTTTGCCTGAAATCTTGCACAGAGACATATATCATAAAGAATGTCAGGCCTACTTGCTGTTAAATAAAGGAGAGAACCTATCATACCTCTGTATAGTGTAGCATCAACGACAATTCCTGTTTCATCCAGATGTAGTTTCTCTGTTGCGGACATTGGAGTAGGTGTGGCTTTTGAATCCTGCCTTGTATTTGTTGAGGAGCTCGTGAATGTATTTTTGTTGTTGTTGATGATTTGAGTCCCGTTCTCTTGATGAATGATTTGAAGACCTAAAAAGAATTTTATTTCTCCAAGAGCACTCATTTCAAACTCTTTCTCATGAGATCAGAAAAGAATGAGCATAATTCAGGAATAGTGGATCCATAATTATATCATCCCGTAGATCTGGACAATGAGTATGTCTTCACCTTTGGTAAGAGTAAAAAGAGTTTTATCCACCTTACCTCGGATGAATCCATGGGATAATAAGTAAGATGAGAGACGCTCATACCACGCCCGTGGTGCCTGTTTTAGGCCATATAACGCTTTGTCTAGCTTGTAGACATACTCCGGGTGATGTGGGTCTTCGAATCCAGGTGGTTGAGCAACATAAACATCTCTGTCGATGTATCCATGTAAGAATGCAGTTTTTACATCCATTTGGTAGAGCTTCATACCTCGATGTGCCGCATAGGCCACGAGTATTCGAATTGCCACAATTCGAGAGATTGGAGCATAAGTCTCATCATAATCAATTCCTTCAGCTTGGGCGTATCCCTGAACTACGACTCTAGCTTTGTTGCGAGAGATATTCCCTTGATCATCTAACTTGTTGCAAAACACCCACTTGGTACCAATTGGTTTGTGATTGGTTGGACAGGGAACAAGTCACCAGATAGAATGTCGTTGCAGAGAGTGTAGTTCTTCTTGCATGGTGAGTATCCAGTCATGGTCCTATAGAGCTTGTAGAACATTTTTAGGTTCGATTGTGGATATGAAAGCGTTAAAAGCACAAAGATTTTGATGAATCTCGCGCGTGTTTGAACACCTTTGGAGGGATCACTTAGGATTTGGGTAATTGGGTGAGCAGAGGCTTGCTGAAATTTTCTTATGGAGCTTGTAGGTATGTTTGTAGAGGGTTCTGGTGTTTGAGGATTATGAGGTGTGTTTGAAGTAGTGGTTTGAGGAGGAGGTTGTAGGTCATTTGTGGGGGTAGGTGAGGCATCTTTGAATGAGTCATCAGGGTCATCATTGCTGTCGGAGGATGAGTCTGTCCGGAAGGGGTGTTTGTGGTGGAGGGATGTAGCTACGGGATTTCGATGAAGTGGATCTGGGGCATCTTCATTTGGTATATGTGGATTGTTATCACAGTCACTGGTGTTAGAAAGTTCTTCGAAGTGAATGTGAGGACTTTCTTCATGACACGATGTTCGTTTGTTGAATACTCTATAAGCCCAACTATGCGATGAGTAACCAAGGAAGATTCCTTCATCACTTTTGGATGCAAACTTGCCTAGATCGTCCTTTCCATTATTGTGTATGAAACACTTGCATCCGAAGCGCCGTAGATGAGTTACAGAAGGAGGACGTCCCTTGATGATTTCATATGGGGTTTTGCCGATGAAGGGATGAATGGACGCTCGATTCAAGATATACGCTGCAGTGTTGATAGCTTCTGCCCAGTATGAAGCAGGGAGATTGTTGTCAATGAGCATAGTTCTTGCCATTTCTACCAAGGTGCGGTTCTTTCGTTCTACTACTCTGTTTTGTTGTGGAGTGCGAGCAGCTGATGTTTGATGCACAATTCCCTTTGCCCTGCAAAATTCTGAAAACTGGATATTGCAAAATTCTGTACCATTGTCAGAACGAATAGTCTTAACAGTGGTGGACAGTTTGTTAGTAAGCATCTTGAACAGAGATTCGAATTCAGAAAACGTCTCCGACTTGTTCTTAAGAAAGAGTACCCATGTCCAGCGCGAGTAATCATCGACGATGACTAGCACATACTTCTTACCACTCTTGCTTTGAACACGCATTGGTCCACATAGATCCATGTGTAGCAGATCCAGCGGAGATGTTGTAGACATCGCTGGTTTACCTGGAAAACTTGCTCTCGAATGTTTCCCTTGTACGCACGCAGGGCAGAGAGTGTCGGTCAGGAAGTAGTTTGTCTAAGGAAGTCCTACTACAAGATTTCTATTTTTGATTTTGTTGAGAAGTTTTTTGTGTGCATGACCTAAACGGAAGTGCCATAATGAAATATTTTTGTCCTGTACACTAAGACAAAGTGTGCCATCTAGGTCAGGGTTGTCAAGAGATAGCTTATAAAGATTGTTCACCCTTACACCAGTGGCTTTTAGAAGACCTGTTTGCTCATCAAAGATTTTACAATCAGAGGCCGAAAAGAGAACAACGTTGGAGAGATCACATATTTGAGAAATACTTAGAAGACTATGTCCAAGACCATCTACTAAATTGACATTATCTATTTTAAAGAGAGAGGGAATACTGACGGTTCCAATACCAATGATTTCACCATGAGCATTGTCGCCGAAAGTTACCTTTCCTCCATGGTGTTGAGAGAGAGTCGTGAACTTGTCAGGGTCTCCTGTCATATGTCATGAGCATCCACTATCTAGAACCAAGAGTCATTGTCCACGGTCTCTCCCTATAAAACAATTAGAGGTTAGACTTGGGAACCCAGGCGAACTTGGGTTCCTCTCTTTGAAGCAAAAGAGCTGTGAAGATGCCGCGCTTTAGACAGAGTATGTAGACGTTGCATATTGAAAGATAAATCTCTTCCAAGCTTATGACATGATGAATGAATGTGGCTGTCGTAGCCACAGCAACCACAAATTAATAAAGAAGGTAGATGAACATACTACTTTTGCCAACGAGATTTGTTTTCAAATTTTTCTTTTTGGAATTTTCGTCTTTGAAGGTCATTGGGTTTTGAGGCCATTTTGGGTAGATTAACTTTGTCTTTGTTTTTCAGCCAGTGAGGGGGATTCGATGATGAGACCAATTCCATCTGTCCCTTTTTAAGAGTGATGTTCAGGGAGTCGACCTCTTTCTCGAGTCGAACTTGTCTTTCATTTGTCTCACGGAGTTTGTTTTCAAAGAATTCTTGTTTTTGCATGGCAGCAACCTCACGAACAAAGGTAATTGGTTTGAAGAATTTTTGAGGCATTTTGGAACGATTTCTCTGTAGGGAAGAAACTTAGGTTTTTAAGGAACTGATGAGACTGTGAGCATCTCTTAACCCACTTTCAAGTTTTGCGGCCTTTTCTTCAGACTTTTGCAACTTAAGTCGGTCGTTGTTGACATGACCCTTTAACACATAAATTTCTTCGTAAAGAGAAGCCATCCTTTCCTGTTCTTCAGTTAATTTGAATTCAGGATGATTGGGGTCTATGTAGTAAGTAGATAAATCTAAAGAAGGAATAGCACATGAGTCTGAGAAATATTCAGTTACCTCTAAAGAGGGACTCTTGCATACTTGACTTTTATGAGCCATGAGGCAGATTAAGCTTGATGTTCCAATCTCAGGTTCTTCTGAGTCAGAGTCTCCCCATGCTGAATTCGCCATTAGTGATGATTGCTCACGATCATCTTTTTTCTTGAGTGGACAATTGTTGGCGAAGTGCCCCGGTTTCAGGCATTTGAAGCATACTCGGTCTCCAGTTCCAGTATTCCCTTGCTGATTGGATTATGGTTGATATGATCGATTTGGTTTTGGTTAAACCTATTTGGATTGTTTCTTTCTGATCGATCTCGCATGAATTTCTTAAAGTTCTTGACCAGCATGGCCATATCTTCGAAGGTGTTCGCTGATCCTTCCTCTATTATGCCATCAATCAGAGTGTCCCGTAGCTGTTGGATTAAATCCTGATTTGGAGAGCTATTCTCATAATAGGATGACTCGTTCTGGTGAGCTAGTATCTGACTGGGTGTGGTCTTTACCGGCAAAGCCTGATTCACGTTAGAATAGGAGACAATATGGTTTGAGTGAGAAGCGTTACCTCTGTTTTTGATATTCATTTTGAATTTGTTGATGTACTTAAGATAGGACCCTATGTCAGTCAAGGTTCATTTTTCTAGGCTTTTGGAAGCCTTCGTGGAGATAACGCTCTCGGTCCATTCTTCACCCAGACTATCCAGAAATTTGTTGTTGATGTTTTTGTTTGACTCTCCAATCTGTAGCTCTTCCATGGTACCAGTGAGTTCGGTGAAGCGTGCAAGCATGTCGCTGAGGGATTCTCCAGGCTTTCCCACGAAGTTTTCGTAGTCCATCTTTAGTTCTTGTATCTTTGATTTTCGAAGCTCAGTATTTCCTTCGTGAACAGCTCAAAGGTGATCTCAGATGTCTTTTGCTACCTTGATGTGATACACTCTTCTTCTTTCGGGTGGAGAAAGACTTGTGTAGATGACTCTTACAGCTTGGGCATTTAGCTCAACACATCTGTGCTCCTCAGCCGTATAGGAGCTAGAATCTTTCCCTTCAGGTACTCGGAAGTTTCCTTTTGTCACTACCGTCCAGAGTTGTTGATTGAGTGACTGGAGGTGTGACTCCATCTCGTTTTTCCACATATTGTAGTTTGTGGAGGTTAGCTTTGGGTTCTCCACCTGCATTCTGTTGTTGTTGTTGGAATTTGAGATTTCCGCCATTTTGAGAGATTTGTCAGCTAACGCAGGCTCTGATACCACTTGATGGGATCGGGGTGCTGACCGAGTAGGTCTGAGGTGTTAGTCTCAGACCAACTCTGCTTGAAGAATAAATGTTTGCAGAAAATAATAACGCGGAGGCTTTTGTTTTAAACTTAACAAGATAGGATTCTGCTAGTACTGAAATTCAATGTGAATTACAATCTAGCTTCCTATCTTGGGATTCGACAGAAGTATTCTGTCTCATCCAACACTCGCTCTACTCTCGGCTTTGATCAATGCGTCACAAGGAGTAAAGGGGGGTGTTCTATGTGTGTTCTCTAGGTAATAAATACCTAAGCTAATTGACAATGTCTCACTAAGATCTCTCAAAACGCTTTCTCTCTCAAAGTGGTGTTTCTCTCTCTCAGAATGATCTAGTATGCACACCAAAACTAATTACAATCCTTTGTTTATATACTTGCTAAACGGTTTCCTAAATCTTTGGTATTGTCTTCACGTAGCGGCTGCTTGACTTGGATACGCAAGTATCAGAGTTGTTTGTTGCTCCACGTTCTCACGTTGTGCATGCTTCCACGCATCCGAGATTTCCGCAGCTATTTGATAGTGTCGCGCCTTGGTTGATCAGAGACCGATAGACAGGTCTTGCTGTAGAGGTACTCGAGCTGGTGAGTTACGACGCCATGTCTTTCTGCAGAGCTACTTCGACTGAGGAGGCAATCATCTGCAAAACTAAATCTTCAACAGCTTCCTTGTCTTTAAAAAATTTTCTGCTAATATTGTGTATTAGCCACTCATATGCGAAGTTGTGACCTTCGGTCATATTATAGTCAATATTTTTGGTTTCTCTAACCTTATTGGTTTGACTGAGATCGTTCTCATCAATATATTTAAGGTAAATAGCTCGCCTTTGATGGAATTCACATCATTAATTTGGTACGGAGTTAACTTCTTCATGAGTTATTTACACTGCTTGTTTATATATATGAGGTATCTTCATGATACATTACTACTTACCTGATTAACTTATAAATAAGTTTCATCAAGTCCACAAGCTCCTTCGGAGTGTGGTCATCCCCCATCTCATTTATGTACACTCTTAGTGTCTGTCTTTAGCGGCTATCACACGCTTAGTTTCCGGTCATTTTTGTTGAAGAATTATCCTGTCAGTCTCCTTTTTGCCCCAAAGAAATTGTCTAGGTTCCATGGATCCCTTGCCTAATAGGCATGATTATATATCTTCCCTTTGATAGTTGTTTGTAATATACTGCCATAATGGTGGGGTTTATGTTATGTGGTAGCACGAGGATGGTTTTCTCCTCTATCATTAGTACCATTATTAACTATTGTCCTATAAATATTTCAAAGGGTTTGCGAACACTTGTATTCACAAGTTTACAGTTGGTCTATGGCTTAATAAGCCCTTGTTGGTGTTGCTTGTGTAACGAGTTTCACATGGTTGTTATCTGGTTTCCATAAGTGAGACTTAGCGTTCTATCCATTGTCTTAAGCTCTTGCTCATTTGCAGGCTATTCACGCCGCTTATGATATGTGTATCTAGTTCTTCAAATTATGCTCAATCAATTGGGTTACATCCCTTGGTGTAGTTCCAGACTCCATGAAAAAGGTTCATGTTTTCCACTTTTTATGGAAGTCCTTCTTGCAGCCTGACATTAATCAGCGCTCGTCATTTATTGGATACTTTCACTCTTAGACATGTGTTCTTCTAGGGTATAATGGATACCGTTTCTTTTGCTCTCCTTACTGGAGTTTAGTGGCATCGGTTTTCTTTATCTTGATCTTGTCGAGGACTAATGTGTCTCTTCTTTAACATTTATTCATAACACCATCGGTGTATGCTATTTTGGGCATAGCATTGGCCTTCATTGTTAGATGATCGTATCTTATCTACGATTATCTTCAAGGTTTGGGAATGGGTTGTTATATTGGGTACCCATGTCTAATCCCTTATCTGATTAGTTGGATGTGTACTAACTTGGTTATAGCTTGTGCATCTTAGTTCTTTGTCCCTCTACAATCATCAATGTCGGTGGTTTATCCACAGAGTGTTATGAAATTTCTACAAATGGTTGTGTAGGTCCTAAGGACTCAACACATTTCACCAGTAATGATTGGCATTCCAAGCCAATATAGGTTTCTGGTGTTAGGCTTATAATCCTCAGTTAGCAATTTATTAACATTTAATCTAGTCTAGTGCCTTATTGGCTGGTTTATTCCTTTTAAGTTTACAATGCTCAGAACCATCAGGTCTTTCCGAGGTTTTATATCCCTCCAATCTTAAGGTGTTTGTGACCCTCTTCTATGATGAGTTATAGTTTTGTCTCTTTATGTTATAGACTTAATGCCCTTGAGCCTACATGGTCTTTCAAAATTGGTTTTGTTATGCCCCAGATTTTTTTTCTTTTGTTTCTAGTTCGCAAAGGGAGTTCATATTGATTTCAATCTTATATTAATATGCTTATGACATTTTTCTAATTGTTATTATGTTAGTCTTGAAGGAGGATTATATTTATCCTTTCATGTTTTCATTTATTTATTAGATAAGGAAATGATTTATAAATCTATTTTATTAATTTCCCTTTTTTTTCCACATGTCAGTTTCCCAATCTTTTCCTCATCTCCCCTGTGCTTCTCTTCTCCTTCTCAACTCTCACTCTGCTTTCTTCTTCTAATCCATTTGCCTCCTTCCATTTGTCAATCACCTCCCCATGATTAATTGCCTTATGGAGTTTCGATCGTCTGTCAGTCATTTTCCAGATTAAAGTTTGTGAGATTATGGTTTCATTCTTTGTTAAGTTTCTCTCTTCTCTTTTCCTGGTTTTGTTCCCAATTCCGGAATTATTCGGTCCGTTTGTTCGTCAATTTGAGTGAAGATTCGATGAGTGATCGGTATGGAGTCCGTAGAGAGTTGCTTTGCTTCAGATGTGAGGTAGGCGGTAGATGGATTAGGTTATGTGTGTTCACCTCTAGGATTTCAGGTTTTGTTTTGTTTTCCATATATTTTTATGTGCTTGTTCTGATTGTGATGTTCTGGTTTGTTTTGGTTTGCTTTTCGATCTATTAAAACCAGGTGGAAGTGTGTTTACGATTTGCTATTTTGTTATGAAAGACTATGCATTATCTTTGGGGAATTGTATAGTTGATTTGATTTTGGTTCGACATTGATTTCTACAAGTTTCGTTGTGTCTGGACTTGCAACCGGACATGTATGTCTGGATGTGGCTTCGGACACTACTGTTTTGCAATGTTTTGTGTTGTGTCCAGACTTCTGTCTGGACATGTAAGTCTGGATGGGGTGCGAGGACGGACTCTAGGTTTGCAATTCAACTTGTGTCTGAACTCGAAGCTTGACACAATTCCAGACACCCACATAAGTTTTCTCAGACTTTATCCGGACGTTTGTATGTTTGTCCTTGGCGTGTGTCCGGACATGCAAGGTCGGACGCATGTTCGGACACGTGTCTGTTTCCGTGTAACTTCCTTGTTTGAGCTCCGTTTTGATCGTCATTTGTGGTGTTGTGTTACTCTAGGTGTGTACTATCCGTTTTGATGTGTTTTGGCATATGTTTATGAGAATTTTCATTTTGAATGTTTTCGACAAGTTTCCGACCTCTGATTTGCTCTGGAAGAGTGTTCGAGCTTTTGTGTTCTATTTGGCTTCGCATCTGCTAGTCATTATACAAATTATGTTTTGTTTTAGACTACTGATCCATTTGACAAGCTTCTATCTTCCATTTTATTCTGATAAAGGCTTCTGCTCTGTTTAGCTTCTGAGCCTTGGATAGTTGTGTCTGACTATTCCGTAGCATGTTGCATAGGAATTCCTTCTGTATTATTCCATGGGTTCTTTTCTATTCTGTTCTGTTACTCAGGGTCCCTTGGATGTTTAGTGACCGACGGGTCCATAGCTGTCTCTACGGCTTCTGTGTGGGATCTACGAATCCATAAGGCCATGGTGTTGCCCTTCTGATGTGTCAGCCGGTGTCTAGGGTCCCACCTCTGTTTTGTTAAGCAATCTATTCTGAACTACTTTGTCTATTGTCTACTCTGCTCGGGTTTAAGACTTCTTCTCTATTTGCCCAGCTTCTACTTCTTTTCTGTTTTGATAAGCTTCTAAACCTATTTCCGATCTGTCTGACTTCTGATTTGACAAAGTTCTGCCTCCTGTCTATTTTCTATTCTGATTCTTGATCTGTTTTTTTAAGCTTAAGTATATGTATATGTGAATGTTCAGTATAACTGTTTTGAGCATGCCCAGTTAATGAAGTCTAGTGTTTCTAAGCTGTGGTTTGCTCACCCCAATTAATTTAGCGTTTTGTAGGTTTTAGCTTCTGTGAAGGCTTCCACTTCTGCCTTTGTATTCAGTTTTACTTATTAGTTTGTTCAGCTTTGGGTCCCATTTGTATTTGGCTTCTGTTGTGTATTTTAGTTAGCTTCCACTTTGTATTTAGTTTCTGCTTATTATTTGGCTTCCCCTCTATATTTGTAGTGTACGCTTAAGTTGTAATCAGTATTTAGTAATAAAAGTGCATTTTGTATCTGTTTTTGGATTCATGCGAGTAGCCTTGCGTGTTTAGGTAGTAAGCGTGCGACGTGTAACGGTCTCATAGCTAGGGTGGTTTTGGGGTCGTTACAGGTTCATTGTTGCAGCACTTGCTGTAGCAAGTGTGCAATGCAAGCGGAATTATCAGTACGATGATTATTATAGCGCTTGCTATGGCAAGTACGCCATGTAGGCTTTGCTACCGTTACGGTGTACGTCAGCTGTGGTACCTCTTCCTATCCTTTGCACTTGTTGGTCTCACTGACTCTTCTGTTGCCCCTTAGGGTCTTTTTAGTTTGATTACTCGGGCCTCTTTTTATTGCCCTAGGTATGACATTCTCGTATCAGGTGTTGCCCCTTATGAGGAGGCTCTTATTCTCTTTGATACCATCTTATTTCCGTAGTTGTTTTCACACGTTTTGTTGTGGTAATAGAGTATTAACTCCCTTTAGAGGTGTTGTATTACAACAACCTAGGCAAGTTTTGCTTTGTAGGCTTTGTAGTTGTCGCATCATGTAGGTCTGGTCTTCCTGAACCTTCGGAGTTGTATAGCCTTGAAGTTATCCCTTTCGGGTGAGACTTGTAAGCGGTCATTAGTTCTGTATGTTATGTATTATGATAGTCGACTTACACTCATTTTTCATCCCTTATTCTTCATATGGACTTATCAGTGCTTTCCTCTAGTTAACTGGACAGGGTTATGTTGCATGCTTAGCAGGTCAACCCAATTTGTCCTAAGGATTTTATCCCTCTTCAAAGCAGGGTTTAATCTTTACTTGCTATTGCGTACAGACAGCCTCTTTTAGATAGTATGCAACTATCAGGACCTTCTGGTCCTTCACAATTTACTATACCACAACTTCTTTCCTCATTCTTGATGACACAACATCTATAGCAGCCATATCCGGTCTTCCCGAATATGAGGAATTTTTCCAACAACTTGGTGTTTTTCGTTTCATCGCCCCTCTAGGCGGCACTCGCGGTGTGGGCAGCGGCGGGTGGGGTACCATTTCTATTCCCTGGAATGTGCTCCCAACGAGTGAGAGCAGCTATTTCCGTCTCAATGTTATTTGGGGTTGCAGAGCCTCCATCATCCCCCGACTTGCCTCGCCCTCCATGAGTATTTCTCCCCTAACCCCTCTCTGAAGTCTGTCAGATGGGCGGGCTAGACTTCTAATCGGTAATATACCGCATTCATAATTAGCCAGTAATCTAATGCCTCAAGGGCTAATACTTTCATGCATTCTGCATTCTTAGGACCTTTCTAGGTCATGAACCTCACTAAGGTTTTCCGTTATTCCTAAATCCTATGCTCACGATTATTATCCTACTATCTCTTGTCATCAGAGCAGTACTCCGCTATGATACCACTTTTTTAATACCCCTAACTCATAATCTCATCTTACATACCGTTCTTAGCATAATACAATGACCTACCGCAGCGGAAAGTAAATACAATCGTTTAATCTCAACCACAAAGGTGTGACCACTGTTACTCACCCATGTGAGTAACTGAGCCTCCAATTACCGTATACAATAACCATTGTGATGACCAAGAGATAGACTACTTTATTATTTTACCTTAAAAAAAGTCGTGAGCAATCTAAATTTTATCCATTCCATATACATTAACCGTACATCCAAAACATAATTCAAAACATAAATGAAATGGTAGTTTGTAGCTAACTACCCATAATATGTCCAGCACTTCTACTTCGGTCTTCAATCACAGACCTGTAATATGTTTGCCATAAAGGCTCAACACAACCGTTGAATATGCTAAAGTGTAATCTTCATGAACTCTTAAACTCCTTACATTAATTAGTCGAGTTGTCATGCGGTTCATTTACATGTTATTCCATTTTAGCAGCATATAATAGAGCCGTAACGCGGTAATTTAAGCAACCAATAAGCATCCAATATGCAAACACCATCCACACATAGTTTATGCATATAAGCAAAACAATAAACAATTACATAAGATAACGATACGAGAGTTATTACTTCAAATGGCTCCCGTGTAATCGGCCTTCAAGGCCCCTTTTCATTCGTTATCCATATTTATGAGAGTTATTGACGTCTAGTACTAACTTGAAACTAATGTGCATTTACACATTTATTTAACCTTTAACTCGTTAATCCTTGACAGACGTCATGTTAGGACAACCCCTCCTTATACTTATAATTATAGTATACCATTTCTTTACAAAAACGCATTCCATGCTTCTGATAATAAGCGAATAGACACATCCGACGGGATCTCCTCCCGCATAAGACAATTCGGGTAATTGCGGGACCAACGTGCTAAATGGACTCGATGGATATTTATATCTGCCCTTTTAAGGCATCCTTTTCGACCGTATCCATGCACCAACAGCAGTGTCCTCCGACCAACAATCAAATATGGCTTGCTGGATTTCCATAATGAGTGGACCCGATTCAGTAATCCTTTCTAGTGATCACTATGCACAACCAGGTACTCAGTGACTTCCCTGATTTCCCTAATAACCATTCCTTTCCACCATGTGATTAAATTAGCTTAGACCTCTCACCTAAGATCTACTCTTAGGTTATAGTGAATATAATTTCATATAGTTACCTTTTAGATCTTACACATTACCTTTAAGTCAACTAGGTCATTTTCATATTCAAATACATATGCTCGTGGGGGCGGTAATACCGATACTCAGCCTAAGTTAATTACCTAGTATGATTAAAGATAATGCGGTGTATCTCATTAATTGTAAGTGAGCAATATTTTTTTAGCCAATAGTCATAACTCGATTCGAGTTTACTTTAGGCATTGCCTCAGTCCGATAGACATTCACGCACAATTAATAAATGTATAATAGTCGGCATTTAAATCACATAAGCATAGCAGATATAATATCACACACATCGCTCTTAGCAAAACATACACACATATATATCCAAACCCAAGAAAATCCTCAAGAGCAATCGGCCACACAATAACATACCGTTCACCAGGTAGAAGAGCGGACGACTCAGAAAGCGTCATCCTCCAATGCACTCAACTTTGGAAGATGTTGCTAAGTGTTAATACACTATGATTGAATCTGGTCCGGTATTCCGAGTAATTACTAATTCCCCTAGTATTAACCCCGTGATTGTTTATCGTTATCATTCACGTTTTAAGCAAATTCGGGATTAGTTTATTTAATCCATCAAGTATATTAGTAACTAACATGTTGTATTATGTTACAACTTAGGATTTAAATCTCACATATATCACCTTTTTAAGCCATAGGTATATATATAGTTATGTTTATATATATACACGAAGTTCATATACTTATTGTTACTATATGATATTCAATATAATTAGCCTTTAAGTAATATTAATCTTTGGCATTGAAATTCCTACTTATATTGTGAGTTGGTCAACTTAACCCTCTTGATCAATTTGGTTGACTTGGTCAACTTATATAAGTCAACACTACTATATATCCCTTAATATAATTCCTTGAATTATATAATTCCATTATTTTGTGTAACTCTTTACATAATAACATTAAGTCTTAATGTTTTAATATTACATAATGAAATTCCCCACCTTATAATAAACTTCATCATACTTTATTTAATTTCTTATTCATGTTATATATATTCTTATAACATTCCAAATATCCATACACCATTTGTATGAATTATAAAATCTCTTTTTAATTTATAACAATTCCATTATTTTATGTGAGTTACCAACTCTCTTTAGTTTGTATTATTTTCACATGCTAACACTTAGATCTTATATCTAATGTTATTTAATATGGTACCCAACCATACAAATACCAATATCAATTTTTCACATTCTCAACCTTGGTATATAATTTATAATACCTTATATATTCATATATTCCGTTATGAATTATAAAATTCCTATAATTAATAATAACTCCATATTATAACATTATGATCATAGTCTTAATGCTATGTCATATAATCCCTCAACCTTATATTATAATAATCCTTAAAAATTCCATACCTCTCGGCATACCACTACATTTATCCTTAATTACACTTTTACCCACATATGTTATCTAAGCTTACAATTTCATTATAAACCATACCTTATAATCCTAACTCCTTATTTAATTTGACTCAAGGGGCTATGCTAACTTAATTTAATTATCGAACAGACCCCAAATGATATTCCTCAATTTCCACCCCATTTTTCACAAATTACAAAGTGGACCACATATTTTATAATTCTTACAATTTAATTCCTAACTTACATCTCTTATAATCTTTCAATTAATAAAAAAAATTCCACCCACAATTTCCAGAAATTTCCAAATAGACCCCCACATTGGGCTGTTCTATTTTTTGCACCATTTTTCCTAAAATTGCATTTTGACCCCTTATACTTTGTAAGCTTTACAAATAGCTAATAATATTCCCTTAATCTACATTTCCATCATTTAATTCTTATAGGTGGTCAAACCATCAACTTTCCCTCATTAGTTGACCAATCATCTGCTTTCACCTATATTTCTCAATATTTACACTTTAACCCCCAAATTTTTCAAACTTTACACTTAACTCCTTAGTTCTTCCAAAATTACAATTTAATCTTTTCTTTCTCCTAAATTGGTCAAAGCCCCCAAAGTTCACCCAAGTTTGACCATAAATTTGGCCTTGACCCCAAATTTCCAATATTTACAAATTGGTCCTAAAAACTTTCTAGTATTTTCATTTAACTCCTTATACTTATAAATTCCTTTATTCATCAAATGACTCCAACCTCACGCCTATTTTATTACATAGCACTCCAAATTTTATTTCACTAAATCCTGGACTCCAACTATAGGTTATATCCCCATTAATCATTAAATAACCTTTAATTCCATCCAATCACTTTCCAGAGCCTACTAAACTTTCTAACTGTACCCAAACCACTCATTTAACACTCATAACACCATATTTTTGCCCATAGCACCCCATATCACAATCTATGATTTTATAGCATATAATATATCCTAAAACTCATAAAAACAAGCCTAAACATTTGGCCAACATAACAACCACGTTGGAGACTTGGTTTTGCAGATGATTGCCTCCACAGTCAGAGTAGCTCTGCAGAAAGACTTGCCCTCGTGATTCACCAGCTCGAGTAGGTCTACACCGATACCTAGACACCCGTCTCTGATCAACCAAGGCGCGAAACTACCGAGTGGCTCCGATTATCTTAGAGACGTGGATATATGCGTGACATGTGCTTATTGCGGTCGTGAAGTAACTAAGTGCCTCCGATACTTGCGCACCCGAATTCAAAGAGTTGCTCCATGAAGACACTTCCGATATTTTAGGAAACCGTTAAGTTGTACATAAGCATAGGATTGTACACACACTTGTAATGTGTCCTAGACTAGCTTTTTGAGAGAGAAAAATATCATTTGAGAGAGAAAGAATTTGAGAGATCTTAGCTAGACTTAGTCAATCAGCTTAGGTATTTATTACCTATAGAGCACACATAGAACACTCCCCTTTACTCCTTGTTACGCATTGATCAAAGCCGGGAGTAGAGCGAGTGTTGAATGAGACAAAATACTTCTGTCGAATCCCAAGATAGGAAGCTAGGTTATAATTCACATTGAATTTCAATATAAGCAGAATCCTATCTTGTCAATTTTACACAAAAAGCTTCCACATTATCTCCTTGGCAATTACTTGTCTCCAAGAAGGGTTGGCCTGAGACTAATACCTCAGACCTACTCGGTCAGCACCCCGATCCTTTCAAGTGGTATCAGAGCCTGCGTTGGCTGACAAATCTCTCAAAATGGGGGAAATCTCGAATTCCAATAATAACAACAGGATGCAGGTGGAGAACCCAAAGCTAACCTCCACAAACTACAATATGTGGAAGAACGAGATGGAGTCACACCTCCAGTCACTCAATCAACAACTCTGGACGGTAGTGACAAAAGGAAACTTCCCAGTGCCTGAAGGGAAAGATCCAAGCTCTTATACGGCTGAAGAGCGTAGATGTGTTGAGCTAAATGCCCAAGCCGTACGAGTCATCTACACAAGTCTCTCTCCACCAGAAAGAAGAAGAGTGTATCACATCAAGGTGGCAAAAGACATTTGGGATCACCTTCGGGCTGTTCACGAAGGCAATACCAAGCTTCGGAAATTAAAAATACAAGAGCTGAAGATGGACTACAAAAACTTCATAGGAAAGCCTGGAGAATCCCTCAACGATATGCTTGCAAGATTCTATGAACTCACCGCTACCATGGAAGAGTTGCAGATTGGAGAGTCCAATGAAAATATCAGCAATAAATTTCTGGATAGTCTGGGTGAAGAATGGGCTAAGAGTGTTATCTCTACAAAGGCTTCCAAAAGCCTAGAAAAATGGACCTTGACCGACCTAGGGTCCTATCTTCAGTCCATCAACAAATACAAAATGAATATAAAAAACAGAGGTAATACTTCTCACTCAAATCACATTGTTTCCTATTCTAATGTGAATCAAGCTTTGTAGGTGAAGACTACACCCAGCCAGATACCACTCCACCAGAATGAGTCATTCCTATAAGACTACTCCTCCCAATCAAGACTTAATCCAGCAATTACGAGACACACTGATTGATGGCATAATCGAGGAAGGATCCACAAATACCTTCGAAGACATGGCCATGCTGGTCAAGAACTTTAAGAAGTTCATGCGAGATCGATCAGAAAGAAACGGTCCAAACAGGTTTTGCCAAAACCAAAATCGACCATATCAATCATACAACCGTAATCAGCAAGGGAACACTGGAAACGGAGACCGAGTATGCTTTAAATGATTGAAACCGGGGTACTACGCCAACAAATGTCCACTCAAGAAGGAAGATGATCGGGAGCAATCATCACTGGTAGCCAATGCAGCATGGGGAGATTCTGACTCGGAAGAACCTGAGATCGGAACATCAAGCTTAATCTTCCTCATGGCTCACAAAAATCAGGTATGCAAGAGTCCCTCTTCAGAGGTAACTGAAAATCTCTCAGACTCATACGTTGTTCCTTATTCAAACTTGTCCACTTACTACATAGATCCTAGTCATCCTGAATTCGATTTAACTGAAGAACAAGAAAGGATAGCTTCCCTTTATGAAGAAATACATGTGTTAAAAGAACATGTCAACAACGACCGTCTCAAACTCCAAAAGTCTGAGCAAAAAGTTGAAAAACTTGAAAGTGAGTTAAGAGATGCAGACAATCTCATCAGCTCTTTAAAAAAACAAGTCATGTCTTTACAGAAAAATTGTTCCAAAATTCTTGAAAAATTCTTCAAACCAATTTCCTTTGTTCGTGAGGTTGCAAACTCAACTCGAGAAAGAGATCGACTCCCTGACAGTCGCCCTTAAAAAGGCACAGATGGATTCGGTCTCATCATCGAGTCCCCCTCACTGGCTGAAAAACAAAGGCAAAGTCAATCTGCCCAAAATGGCTTCAAAACCCAACGATCTTCAACGACGAAAATTCTAAAAAGAAAAATTTGAAAACAAGTTTCGCTGGCAAAAGAAGTATGTTCACCTACCTTCTCTATTAATTTACGGTTATTGTTGCTACGACGGGCATATTCACTCATCATGTCATAAGTTTGGTAGAGATTTATCTTTTAATATGCAACGTCTACATACTCTGTCTAAAGCACGACATCTGCACAACTCTTTTTCATCAAAAAGGGAACCCAAGTTCGCTTGGGTTCCCAAGTGTAACCTCTGATTGTTTTGTAGGGAGAGAAGACTGTGAACAATGACTCTTGGTTTCTAGATAGTGGGTGCTCACGACATATGACAGGAGACCCTGACAAGTTCATGACTCTCTCTTAACACAACGGGGGAAAGGTAACTTTCAGCCACAATGCTCATGGTGAAATCATTGGTATTGGAACCGTCGGTAATCCCTCCTACTTTAAAATAGAAAATGTAAATTTAGTAGATGGTCTTGGACATAGTCTTCTAAGCATCTCTCAAATATGTGATCTCTCTAATGTTGTTCTCTTTTCGCCATTTGACTGCAAAATCTTTGACGAGCAAACAGGTCTTCTTAAAGCCACTGGTGTAAGGGTGAACAATCTTTATAAGTTATCTCTTGAACACCCTGACCTACACGGCACTCTCTGTCTTGGTGTACAGGACAAAAATCTTTCCTTATGGCACTCCCGATTAGGTCATGTACACGGCAAACTACTCAACAAAATCAAAAATGAAAATCTTGTAGTAGGTCTTCCTAAGACAAACTTTTTCCAGACCAACTCACTCTGTCCTGCATGCGTACAAGGTAAACATATAAGAGCAAGCTTCCCAGGGAAACCGAAGATGTCTACAACATCTCCGTTGGATCTATTACACATGGATCTATGTGGACCAATGCGTGTTCAAAGCAAGAGTGGTAAGAAGTACGTTCTAGTCATCGTGGATGATTACTCACGTTGGACATGGGTACTCTTTCTTAAGACCAAATCGGAAACATTTTCTGAAGTCGAAACTTTGTTCCACATGATTACTAACCAACTGTCTACCTCAGGCAAAACAATACGTTCTGACAACAGTATAGAATTTCACAATATCCAGTTTTCTAAGTTTTGCAGGACAAAGGGAATCGTACATCAGACATCAGTGGCTCATACTCCACAACAAAACGGAGTAGTAGAACACAAGAATCGCACTTTAGTAGAAATGGCACGAACAATGCTTATTGACAGTAGCCTACCAGCCTCATATTAGGCCGAAGCCATTAACACAGCTGCATACATACTAAATAGGGCGTCTATTCATCCTTCCTTGGAAAAACACCATACGAGATCCTCAAAAAATGTCCTCCCTCTGTAAGCCATCTACGACGTTTTGGGTGTAAGTGCTTCATTCACAACAATGAAAAGGATAATCTAGGCAAGTTTGCCTCCAAAAGCGATGAGGGAATATTCCTTGGGTACTCATCCTAAAGCCGAGCTTATAGAGTTCTCAACAAATGAACAAAATGTCTTGAAGAAAGTCCTCACATTCGTTTTGAAGAACTTTCTAACTCCAGTGATTACGAGAACAACCCACATGTACCTCATGAAGATGCCCAAGATACAACCTTCATTGAAATTCCTGTAGCAACCATCTCTTTACCCCAAACGCCTCTTCAGACAGACTCATCCTCCGACAGCGACGATGACCGTGATGACTCGTTCAAAGATGCCTCACCTACCCCCACTGATGACCTACGACCTCACCCACACACCACAACTACAACCACTACTCCCAATCACCAAACACCAGAAATCTCCACTACCCAACCCTCAAGCTCCACAAGAAAATTCCAACAAGCCTCCGCTCACCCAATCACCCAAATACTAAGTGATCCCACTACAGGTGTTCAAACACGCAGCGAAATCCATCAAAATCTCTGTGCCTTTAATGCCTTCATATCTACAATGGAACCAAAAAATGCCCAACAAGCCCTAGGGGACCATGACTAGATACTCGTAATACAAGAATAACTACATTCTCTGCAACGCCACTCAGTCTGGCGACTTGTTCCCTGTCCAACAAACCATAAACCAATGGGTACCAAGTGGGTATTTCTCAATAAGCTAGATGATCAAGGGAACATCTCTCGTAACAAAGCTAGACTCGTGGTTCAAGGATACGCCCAAGCTGAAGGAATTGATTACGATGAGACTTATGCTCCAGTCGCTCGAATTGAGGCAATTCGAATACTCGTGGCCTATGTGGCTCATCGAGTATGAAGCTTTACCAAATGGATTTAAAAACTGTATTTTACACTGATACATCGATAGGGATGTTTATGTTGCTCAACCACCAGGATTCGAAGACCCAATCCATCCTGAGTATGTCTACAAGTTAGGAAAAACGTTATATGGACTGAAACAGGCACCATGGGCTTGGTATGAACATCTCTCATCCTACTTATTGTCTCATGGATTCATCCGAGGTAAGGTTGACAAAACTCTTTTTACTCTCACCAAAGGTGACGACATACTCATTGTCCAGATCTACGTGGATGATATATTATATGGATCAACTATTCCTGAATTATGTTCATTCTTCTTTGATTTCAAGAGTAAGAGTTTGAAATGAGTGCTCTTGGCGAATTAAAATTCTTTTTAGGTCTTCAATTCATTCACAGCAAGAGAACGGAACTCAAATTCATCAACAAAAATACATCCAGAAGCTACTAATCAATTTTAAGATGCAGGACTCTCTAAGCCCCAACTACTCCAATGTTTGCCACAGAAAACCCATCTGGATGAAAAAGGAATTGCTGTCGATGCTACTCTATATAGAGGTATGATAGGTTCTCTCTCTATACTTAACAACAAGTCGACCTGACATTCTCTATGATGTATGTCTCTGTGCAAGATTTCAGGCAAACCCAAAAGAATCTCACCTACAAAGTGTAAAGCGCATCTTTCGTTTTTTGAAAAAACCTAGGACATGTACCTCTGGTACCCGAGTACTCCTGATTTTACTCTAAATGGTTACAGCGACTCTGATTTTGTAAGTTCCTTAGTAGACGAAAAAGAACGTCTGGCACCGCACAATTTTTAAGACTATGTCTTGTAGCCTGGATTTCAAGAGAAGCAAAACACGGTAGCCTTGTCATCTGCTGAAGCCGAATATGTCTCTGCATCTGCTTGTTGTGCACAGATACTATGGATACAAACAACTACAGGACTATCTCATTCCCCTACTTGTACTACATTTTTGCTGTGACAACAATAGTGCTATTGATTTATGTAAAACCCTGTTCATCATTCCAGGACAAAACACATTGAGATTTGTCACCACTTCTTAAGGGATTGCGTTGAAAAAGGCTGATACAACTAGAATACGTTCCTACTTCCGATCAACTTGCAGATATATTCACCAAACCGTTGCAATGAGGTCCATTTGAAACTTTGCGTTCACAACTCGGTATGACCCGTATGACTTAGTTAAGGTTGTATCTCATTCTCTTCTGTTTTTCTATTGTTTTGGTGATATGCATGAATATGTCTGATGACCTAGTACGTCTGTTACACAACGAACACCAGCGCATTAAAATTCTATCTTTTCGCACATGCAAAACAAACCGTGAAATCATAGCCCCGTAATCCGCTACTACCCATTTCCCCCAATCAGATAATTCTACCTACCCTGACATACACAGTATACTTATATTGAGACGCAATACTCCTTCGACTAACTACACCTTCTATCACAATCCACAGCATACACCTGCAACCTTCTACCTTCGGTCCCTCTTGTACCCAAAACCCTTACGTCATGGGCAACAAACCCCAAACCAAACCAAAAACCACATTCTCCGACGCTGACCTCCCCGATGACCCACAACTCCTCCAAGCCCTAATCAATCAACAAGCTCACTTTCATCCAAGCCAAACAAACACCCACCTCCACCTCTGCCTCCACCGCCGTGGCACCTGACCTGTCGATCGACACCCCAACCTCTCGATCACCCACCCACTACCCAACACTCTCCATTGAACCAACTTTCACCACACCACACCCCCCGCGTCCCCGACAAAAATCCAAACCTCACCTCCCCCTCCCACCACCCTCCTCACCCCCCCCCCACCTTCCAAAAAACCGATCAACCCACCCATTCACCTATAACCAAATCACCCCAAAACATTCAGTTTTGCTCCTTCGAACCCCCTGTTGAACAACAATCTACCCTCCCACAACCTGACTCCCCCACCAAAGAATCCGGAAAAACCGGAAGAAACCCAACAAACGGAACCAATAGTCACCACCTCTAAAGAAAATCCGATGATCCAAAGCATCCGTTCCTCGCTCTCCTCCTACTCGAACTCTACGATCTAGAGCCAAAAACCAACCGACATCTTCAAATCCACTTCTGTCATCACGGTCCCTCCACCTTCACACGGGTCACTGAAGCACCAGTTCCAGAGAAGATGAAAAGCGCAACACACTCCTCCACTCAAGCTGACTCCAACACAGGCTCCCTATCATCTAGAAAGCGACTACGTCCTCGGTCAGAATCGGTCCCTTCAACACCCCCCCCAAGACTAGGTCTGATAAATACCAATATAGCGGTCTACTCCCTACCAGCGGATGATCACGCTGATTCACGACACCTGTGAAAGGCAAACTATTGGTGGATCTTGAGTGGTACCACTCGATGGGCTTCATCATGTTTGAAGAAATGCTCAGGTTTCAGAAACTGGATTCATCTATTTCACAGGCACTCACCAAACCTTCCCGAAGAAGAGGCCTACCAGTTCTCCAAAACTGTGTCATTTGGAAAAGGGAAACTCATGACCGAGGTACGTGAACAAGCTATTCTTTCTTGACTCCAATTCTATTGCGAATCATTTGGCCGTACCAACTTCTGGACTAGAATTCTATGATAGGGCTGGATTTTCCTGATCTAGGGTTTATAATTGTGAAAGAGTGTTGTGATTTCTTTCTTCTATATAGCAGATTCAGTCACTTCTTTAGAGACCGACCCGCTCTGTCAAACATTCACCAAATGTTCCACACCTTGTGATCAAAAAACCTTGTCCCTAGGAAGGAAACCAGTTTGTCCGGCCTCTTGATCTTGCAATAATGTACTGTCTGATCCACCAACAAAAAATAAACCTCCCCAACTTGATCCTAAACCACATAGCTTCGACTATCTCCTCCCCCGACACGGCATCTCTTGGGTACGTCTTCTGGATACCCAAATCCTGATACACTGTGGAATCTCCTTTGATGCTTCCAAAAGCCAGCCATATAACCGAAACCGACATACTTGGTCAGATTTTGTACAACAAAACTCCATCATTCTAGATCAAAGTCTTCTCCAACCCAAACCTCCTAATCCTCCATCCAAAAAGCAACCACTCAAAACCAACTCCTACTTCACACACACTAACTCTTACTGAAGAGGTTACTGTGACAGGAGAAAACTTGGTACTGAGAAGGGAAGAAATGGCGCCGGACCAAAGCAGGCACGTAAAGCATCCGGCCCTTTGGCCGGATGAGATTAAAGGCACGTAAAGCATCCGGCCGCTTTGGCCGGATGGGATTAGGGGCTTGTAGGGCATCCGGCCGCCTTAGCCGGATGAAAATGGGACTTGGCAAAGCAAAACGTTACTCGACCGGCCGCTTGTGGTCGGTCAAAGATACTAAAGAGGGGGTAGAACTGTACTTAAACATGTAAATACAGGCTGGCACCAAAGGGACCAGGCCCAAAAAACTATAAATAAGGGTGTACCCCCATGAAATAAGACACGTGATATTGGGCAATCAAACTCGCATTCGATTCTAATAGAAGCTCTCTCTCTCCCTCTCTACTTTCGCGAAACTCTGTGTCTGAAACCAGGTAAGGTAGGATAGAAGATTAGATCGAGACGTACTAGGATAGATGTACTGTTGCATTGGGATCGAGCTTGGTCGCATTAGGATTAGTGCACTGTTTCATTTGGCGCCGTCTGTGGGAAACGAACAGCAAGAAGCAACCACGAGACCACCTAGAAGCAGGGAAGTAATCTACGGCGATTCATAGTGGAAATCCTAAAGTAACTAATGACGTTTTTTGCAGGATTGAAACACGAAAGATGGCTCCAAGATCAAGGAAGCATCAAGGAACGCTGTTGAAGATAACAACCACTCCGAGGAAAGGATGAGTTCGGAGATGCCAGAGGCCATCTCCAAGAAAGATCTAGAAGACATGCTGAAAGGATTGGTCAGATCCATTGACGAAAAAATCGTAGAGGGAAATGAGACTTTGCAGCAGGAATTGATGCAAAGGGACGAGGAGTACCAAAGAAAATGGGACGAGATGACGGAGGCAATTGAGCAATTGAAAAAGAGACTCCAAAGGTAGCAATGGGGAGGAAAGTAAGGATAGAAAGCGCAATTCAATCATCGACGAAGAAGAGATGGAGGAAGATGATCAAATAGATATGAGCTTGTACCCCTTCTCAGAGCGGATAAGGAAGGCGAAACTCCCGCCGCACTTTGTCGCCCCGGCAATTGAGAATATGACGGGACTGGAGATCCTGCTCAGCATATCAAAAAATTCATGTTCGCCATGAACACTCAGGGGATTAGCTCCCTCGCCCTCTGCAATCTGTTCCCCGGAACACTTTCAAAAAGAGCATTGGGATGGATCTCCACGAGACCGCCTCAGTCCATCACGAGCTTCAAACAATTGACTGAAGATTTCCAGCAATATTTTGCTGCGAGTAAAAGGGTTAAAAAAGAAACAATAGAGTTGATGGACATTAAACAGCGAAAAGGAGAAACCGTGAAGGAATACAGCGAGCGTTTCCATAAGAAGGTCGCAGAGATCGACGATGTTGATGAAAAGATCTTGATTAAGGCCTTTGGGAATGGCCTGGCTCAGCCTCGGCTAGCTGGAAAAATTGCGACAAAGGCGCCGAAGACTCATGGAGAATTAGCTGAAATGATCCATGATTTTTTGAAATCTGAGATAGCCGAGAACAAGGCTAGAGAGCTGGCCGATAGCTTCAAAGCCGCAGGGGTACCAGAGAAGAAGGAAGGACTCGGGGGAAATGCCGGAAGAGGAGGGTCAAGGTACAAGCCATATTATGGCAGGTCAACCGCCGGATCTTCCTCTCAGGGGTCGCAGCACCAGGGGGCAAAGACTGTTGTCTACATTGACCCAGGGAAATATGCCGCTGCAGTAAGAGAGGGTTACCTTCCTCCGCCAAGGAAGCCGCCGCAGGGAGAAATTCCGGTTGCATTCTGCGAATTCCATGGAAATCGCAGTCATCGGACTGTAAACTGTGCTACCCTGGCCAAAGAGCTCCGAGTCATTGAGGAGAATAAGAAGAAGGGAAAGCAACAGGCCGGAATGCAAAGGCAGTATGGCGGTCAACAGAGCAACGCCCAGAATACACCCCGAGGGCGACAGGAGGAAGAGATCCACCCAGGCTTGACCCCCGCAAATCAGTGGGGATGATAACAGGTTTGTACAAAGGAGAGTAAAAGTTCCTTTTCCCTTTATTCAGGATAAATATTTGGAGTACAATTTGCAATCTGTTTTAGGATGAATTTTGTATCGCATAGATTGTCAAAACATCATATTACCAAGAGGAGAATAAAATTTCCATTCTTTTCGCATTCTTTACTATTATAAACCTCCTTCTTTTCCAAAAGAAAGCTAACGAAACTTCCTCTAAGAAAACCCACAGGACTATTTTCAGAAGTAGGACCACTAACCCTAACCTAAAAAGGAAAAGACACATTCATCAAGTGCATCAAGAGCTCCGGAGAGAAAAATTGCCAAAAAGGAAAATTTTCCTCCAATTTTCTTCTCCGACGAAGATGAAGATGGAGTCCTATACCCACAAACGATCCACTTGTCATCCGTGCACAAGTAAACGATCGGATGATGGAGGGAATTCTAATCGATAGTGGGGCCGGAGCAAATGTCATATCAGCCGAAGCAGTTAAGAAGCTGGAGGTGCCTGAGGACCAGATCAAGCCTTATTCGGCGGTCCTAGGAGGATTTGTGGGAGGTGTCTCTACCACATCTTCCGGCAGTATAGACTTCACAATGACCCTGGGCCAAGGAGATGAGAGGAGAACAGAGAGGCTCACAGCTTTTATTGTGCCAGGTCTTTCTGGATACAACATGTACCTCGGGAGGCCAGGGATCAATGCTTTCAAAGCCATCCACAGCACTCATCACTTAAAAATGAAGTACTTAACCTCAAGAGGGAAGGTAGTCACGATAAGAGGAAGCCAAAAGATGGCCCGAATGTGTGAAGTCCGTATCATGGACAGCCTTCCTAGTGAGGAGGTGGTCAAAACTGTGGGATCAGACAAGGAGTTCAAGGGAAGGTTACCTTCCTCCTCAGGGCCGGATCAAGGAGAAGAAGAATGTCGAACAGCCCAAGATCCCCCCAGAGAGGTACATTTAAAATCTGACCCTTCTAAATTTTTTAAAATAGGAACTGCGTTTGACAGTGGAGAGCAGACTCACTTAATGAGGTTCCTGGAAAAAAGAAGGGCAACATTCGCTTGGAGCACGGACGAGATGCCTGGTATAGACCCAAGCGTTATCCGGCATGAGCTCAGGGTGGACCCTAAACATCCGGCGGTCAGGCAAAGGAAAAGGGTAATAGGGGAGGAAAGAGATTTGGCCGCACGAACCGAGGTCCAAAAACTCCTCAAAGCCGGATTCATCAGGGAGGTTGCTTACCCACGGTGGTTGGCTAATGTTGTTATGGTGAAAAAAGCAAATGGAAAATGGAGAATGTGCGTGGATTTCACAGATTTAAATAAGGCATGTCCTAAGGATTTTTATCCTCTACCATCAATAGATAGATTGGTGGTCTCAACTGCCCAGAGTTCCGTGCTAAGTTTTTTGGATGCTTTCTCCGGCTATAATCAAATAAAAATGAAAGAGGATGATTCGGAAAAGACTTCCTTCATTACTTCAGCCGGAACATTCTGTTACAAAGTAATGCCTTTCGGCCTAAAGAATGCAGGGGCCACTTTTCAGCGAATGATTGACAAAGTGTTTTGTCAACAAATTGCCCGGAATGTGGAAGCTTATGTTGATGACATAGTTGTGAAAAGCCCGTCAAAGGAACAACACATGAAGGATTTGGAAGAAACATTTGACACTCTGGATAAATACCAAATCAAGCTAAATCCAGAGAAGTGTGTGTTTGGAGTAACCAAAGGGAATTTTCTTGGCTTCATTGTTGGGCAGCGAGGTATCGAAGTTGATCCGGAAAAAAGTCAGGCAATCCTCGACCTTTCCCCACCAAGAAATATCAAAGATGTCCAAGCTTTGAACGGAAGACTCACAGCATTAAGTAGGTTCTGTTCTAAGCTTCAGGAAAAATCAATCCCATTCTTCAATATTCTAAGGAAGAACAGTAAATTCCAGTGGGGGCAAGAGTGTATAGAAGCATTTGAGAAGATTAAGGAGATGCTCCGGGATTTACCTAAATTGGGTGTACCTGCTCCGGGACAGGATCTATACCTTTACTTGTCCGCAACAGATTGGGCGGTTGCAGCTGTCTTAATCATGGAAGAGAAAAGGGAGATACCAGTTTACTATACAGGCAAAATCTTGAGTCCGACAGAAGGACGGTACACTAATATAGAGAAAGTCTTGTTTGCACTGGTAGTGGCATCAAGAAAACTACGACCCTACTTCCAGTCGCACCGAATCTTTGTCAGGACCAATTGGCCGCTCAAGCAAATTGCGAACAATCCGAATGCCTCCGGCCGGATGGTAAGCTGGACAGTAGAGCTGACACAATATGAGATTCACTTCATGCCCAGAACGGCGATTAAAGCTCAGGCCTTAGCAGATTTCATAACAGAAACAAGCTTCGCAAAAGAGAGAAAACAAACTCAGAGTCCATATGTCATCTTGGTTGATGGGGCTCGATGCAAAAGCGGGGCAGGAGCTGGAATAGTGGTGCAGGCGCCGGATGGGCAAAGCTTGAATTATGCCTTCCGGCTGGACTTTGACGTCACTAATAATGAAGCCGAATACGAAGCTCTTATCCAGGGTTTGGAAGTGGCCACAGCCCTGGGGGCGACAGGTTTCATAGAATAGATATCTTCCCTGTTTATTTCCATACTTATAAAAATTATCTGGGATAACACTTATGAAAGTATAACCTATTTTTAACAGAGTTAGAAGTGTATTCAGACTCTATGTTAGTGACGAGACAAAGTGACAACATCTATGAGGTTAAAGAAGAGAAACTATGGAGGTACTTGCTCAAGGTCCAGGAACTAAAGGCAAATTTCCAAAAATGCGAGCTAAACATCTTCCACGTGAAGAAAATGTCGAAGCTGATGCCTTGGCCAAATTGGCAAGTATGGCCGAAAGAGTACCCAATGAGATATGGCTGGAAGTCAGAACCTCCCCAAGTATAGAAAGAGCTCAGGTATTGGCGGTAGAGACAAATGATCAAGAAGAATCTTGGATGACCCCGATTATAGATTACATACGGCATGGAAAACTGCCGGAGGAAGAAAAGGAGGCCAGAATAGTAAAGAGGCGGGCCGCATCATTCTTTATTGAGGATAACCAGCTGTATAGACGATCTTTTGCAAGACCTGCTCTGAAGTGTGTCACCATAGCTGAAGGGCAGAGTTGGTAAGAGAGATACATGATGGGCTCTGCGGAAATCACCAGGGAGAAAGGACCACAACTCACAAAATCTTAAGACTCGGATATTTCTGGCCGAAAATGATGGAGCACTGCAAAGAATATATACGAAGATGTCGCAAGTGTCAAGAACATGGAAATAAGATACACATTCCTCCGGCTGAGCAAAAGTCTGTTCTATGCCCAATTCCCTTCGCTATGTGGGGGTTGGACATCGTGGGTCCATTCCCGGAGGCTTCACCAGGAAGGTTCAAATTCATGTACGTTGCTATCGACTACTTCACAAAGTGGATTGAAGCAATGCCTACTATCTCCATCACAGCTAAGAAGTCACAAGAATTCATTTGGAAATATGTGGTATGCAGGTTTGGCATACCAAAAGCCATAGTAACTGATAATGGAACACAGTCAATTGCGAAGGCTTCCGAGAATTTTGTGAAGAATGGAAGATCGACTTGAGATTTGCATCAGTAGCCCATCCTCAGGCGAATGGGCAGGTTGAGAATGCAAATGGCCAAATAGTAAGGCGATAAAAAGGAAACTCGATGAGAAAAAAGGAAAGTGGGCAGAATTGCTACCCCAGGTCCTATGGTCGTACCGAACAACAGAAAGAGGACCGACAGGAGAGACGCCTTACAGATTGACGTATGGCTTAGAAGCCGTCATTCCGGCAGAGATTGTGGTGCCGTCTATAAGATGGGAATCATATGACGAAGAGACCAACAATCAGGGAGTACAGGATCACCTTGATCTCCTTGAGGAAACCAGGACAGCCGCCGCAGTAAGGATGGCAAAAGATAAATCTAAGGTAGAAAGGTATTTCAACAGGAGGGTGAAAGAACGAAGTTTTGCCCCAGGGGAATTAGTCCTCCGGGAAGTTAAGCAACCCAAGAAGCTGGAGCCCCAATGGGAAGGACCATACATCATACACCAAAAGACAGGACGGGCTTCATATCGCTTAAAAATGCTGAGGGATATGAGTTGCCGCATTCTTGGCATGGAGAATGTTTGAAAAAATTCTATGTGTAAAATTTATAACTCATCAATAAAAAGTATTATTTTTGAATATGAAAGAAAAAGTAAGCACCGGCCACGAGCCGCAGGCTATCATGCCTTGAAAGTAAGCACCGGCCAACGAGCCGCAGGCTATCATGCCTTGAAAGTAAGCACCGGCCAACGAGCCGCAGGCTATCATGCCTGAAAGTAAGCACCGGCCAACGAGCCGCAGGCTATCATGCCTTGAAAGTAAGCACCGGCCAACGAGCCGCAGGCTATCATGCCTTGAAAGTAAGCACCGGCCAACGAGCCGCAGGCTATCATGCCTTGAAAGTAAGCACCGGCCAACGAGCCGCAGGCTATCATGCCTTGAAAGTAAGCACCGGCCAACGAGCCGCAGGCTATCATGCCTTGAAAAAAAGAAAGCACCGGCCAACGAGCCGCAGGCTATCATGCCTTGAAAAAAAGAAAGCACCGGCCAACGAGCCGCAGGCTATCATGCCTTGAAAGAAAAAGAAAGCACCGGCCAACGAGCCGCAGGCTATCATGCCTTGAAAGAAAAAGAAAGCACCGGCCACGAGCCGCAGGCTATCATGCCTTGAAAGAAAAAGAAAGCACCGGCCAACGAGCCGCAGGCTATCATGCCTTGAAAGAAAAAGAAAGCACCGGCCAACGAGCCGCAGGCTATCACGCCTTGAAAAAACAGCATCCGGCCAACGTGCCGCAAGCTAACATGACTTTTTTTTAATTATTATTATTATCAAAACAAAACTGACCAACAAGCTGCAGGAAGACCCAGCTTAGAACCATAGATAACCATGCTCCAAAAGGGAAAAGGGGGGCCCGCCGGAACAAAAATCCAAAGCTGCAAACCGCGCCGGCATAACTTGCATAAGATAACTATTTAAAAGAGAGGTAGAAGACAGGAGAAAGAAATATCGCGACAATAGAAAACTCGGCTCAAAAAGAGTTGCTCCGGCAGACAAATAACAGGAGATGATAAAATATAGCTTATATTTCTCCCAAAACAATGGGGTGGAGACAATTACAACATATGATCATTCGGCAGAAACAGAAAATACATGTTGTAACAAAAAACAACCTCTATTCTACTCTATTCTACTGCCTTTGCAGTTTCTTTGTCAGCGGCTTCTTCTCCGGCGGTTAATAATCTATCGCCGCTACCTACTACACTCCCGGAAGACTTGGACCTCCTGGCAAGATGCTGCGTCCCTCCGGCGGACGGCAGGATGTTGCTTCCGGCAGGAAGGAATGAGGCTTCACCAGCACCAAAGCATGTCTCTCCGGGACTGCGGCAGAATCTCTCAAGTTCCAGGAAGAAGTTGGATTTCTGGGCGACAGCCTTGAATTCCAACTTATTATACAAGTCATCATCCAGCAACTCTCCTTTCTCGAGAGAATGATCCGAGACGATCTGCTGGCAGATGTCGACTAACCGCGGCATTGAGAAGCAAAGGACTCCTTTAAATGAGCGTTGATGGTGCCTTGCTTCTGTATCTCCTCCTGAGATTGCCGAGAGAATGACTTGAGCCTGGTCACTTGAGATTCGAGAGTCAGGACTTGGGCACGGTACTTGTCACGTTCAGAATTGGCGGATGACAGCTCCTCCTTAGCACGGGCTATCCGTCCACTCAACTGGGTGACGTGCTTCAATAAATTGGCAGCACTCATGCCTAGCCGGAACAAAAAGAATAAGAAGAAGAAAAGGCCAAAAGAGAGGAAAAGGTTGTAGGCCTGAAAGCTTACCATGACCTAATGGCTCGGTATTCTCCGCTTGAGAGCGGGACTTCGCTTCCTCCAGCTCTCTCACTTTCCCTCCAGCCTCGCTTTCTCTTCTAGAAGGGCGATTTATCCGCATCAAGAGCTTTCTTCTCTTTTCCAAAAGAGAACAGTCCCGGAGCAGAGACTGCTTCTCTTGATCAAAGGAAGATCTTGACTGCTCTTCCAGCGCAGCTTTTTCTTCCAGCAGGCGGTCATGCTCTTGCATAAGCTCTTCTTTTTCTTTCACAAGAGCTTCGTTCTCCCGTTTAAGAGACTGCTTCTCCAGTCCAAGATCTTCAGCTTCCTGCTTGAAAGATTGCCCCTCCTGGTGGAAAAAGACCTTCTCTGCCTGAAGATTGTTCATTTCGCTCCGAAGATCGTTTACTTCTTTTCCGGTGCATGGAGCGAACCTGGTCCAGCATAATGTCCAGGTCAAACAGGGATCAAGCTAGCTGGCCCTTATTCAAGAAAAAGCGAGAGACAGTTCCATACCTCTATCAATGTATTATCGGCCTCCTTAATCCGGCCTCTCAGAGAGAAGTTCTCTTCCCGAAGTTTTTTCAGCTGCGCCTCATACTCATCGCGCTGACGCTCGCACTCACGCCGGGACAACTGCAGGTCTTTGTTAATCGCCTCAGTCCTCTCCTTTGCCTTGCGGTCGATCTCATACTCGACCTGGTCAATATAAGCGTCATGAGAAGAGCGGGACAGCTTCAGCTCCTCTTCAACTCTATTGGCTCGGCTTTCCTCATAGCGAAGCCTGGATTGGAGGTTGCCAAAGTGAACCTCAGCACTTTGGGCCATGGACATCACCTAAAAAAAACAATACAATGCATAAGTTCAGGAAACCCAAAAACAAAACAAAAGAAGAAGAGTACGAGTAACGTAAATGTCAACCTGAAAGATTCCCCCCCACATCATGTCAAACGCTTCTTTTGCTGGGATGGAATGTCGCATGATGGCATCCCCCCCCCCCTCCCCGATCCGCAGCCTCTCCTTGGTAGCAGTGAAGGTCGCCGGAGGAGCAAAGATTCCGTCCGGATGACCGGATCTCTTAATTGCCTCCTTCCAAATAGAGGAGTACTTGGCAGCGTCGCAGGATATCAAGGGAAGAGGGTGCCCGCGATGATAAAACCACCCTTCCTTTTGGGAAGGACCGGTGTAGGACTCTTGAGCAGGAGGAGGAGGGGAAGAGGAGGAGGAAGCTATGTAGCCTTCTCTCTGCTCACCCTGGGACTCAGGACCCTCCGGCAAAGAGGAGGCCACATGATCCTCTCTTTGCTTACTTCGGAGCTCAGGGTCCTCCGGCACCTGCCGATACTCCATTGCTCTATCCCCTTGCCGCATCCACGGCCGCAGCAACGTCAATGGAGAATGATCCTGAAGCTTCGGGATCACCAGAGGTTTGTGGCTCTACGGCCTTCGGCCTCGATGCTGTTTTCTTTTTTGATTTTTTCTTGGCAGGAGCAGTGGCTGCCGCAATGATAAAGACAATTAGAACCAGAAGAATGAAGCTAAAAAAGAATACCAAAAAAAGAAGGAAACTTGAAAGACAGGAGAAGACGACAAAGCAAACAAAACCTTCTCCAGCCGAAGGATCAGCACAGAGGTCTCCGGCCTCCAGGGTGTTTTCCTGAGCAGGATCTGAGGAAAAGTAACCCGTCAAATCAGGAAACAACTCACAAATAGGAGTCGGATGACCGGACTCCCGCCCCGGCGAGAACCAAGGTCAGAACCTGAACCAGGGGTGAGGGGAAGGGTGACACGGCGCCCAGACTTGGGGCTCACGTGCCATGTACCTGACAATCCGGCGTCAGCATGAACAGGAGATTCAAGCCGCTTCTTTTTCTTCAAATTACCAGCTTGGTCATCTCCAACCTCTCGTCTGGAACGCTTTGCCGGAGCAGCGTTCTCCAAAAGCTGCTCGGCCGCATCAGTGGCCGCATCCAGCGTGTCGTAGTAGTCAATTTTTTCGCCCCCATTCTTGAAGGTGACAAAGTTCCAGTTATAGAAGGGACCGATCTTGTCCCCCTTCTGGAAAAAGTCTGCGACAATACATCCAAACGATAAGGAGACCGAAAGAAACGACAAAATTCATACTAAGCAAAAAGAGAACACTTACTGTGATATGTCTTCAGAGAAGACAAGCGTTCTTTTGTAAAAAACGCTCGACGGTCGGCAATTTCTTGTTTACCGCCCGCAGAACCTTCGAAATAGGAATTTCAGCCGGAGGAGTCTCGGGGCTGATTAACTGACCTTTTCCGGCCTCAGCAGCGTATGGTATGCCCAACACTCGGCCGGACGGGGGAACGACGACGAACCACCGCGACCCCCACTCGTGGGCCTTTTTATAGTCAAAAAGAGAATACCCACTCTTCGCAATGAGGGTTAGGCTCTCAGGATCCTTCCTAACTGTGAAGAATCGGACGAAATCAGTACCCTCCGGCCGAATTTTGATATCGTCACAAAGGGAAACGAAAGCCTGAAGGTGTGAAATAGCTTTAGGGTGAAGATGGGCGAGGGTGCAGCAGCGACGGAGAAGGAACCCTAGCACGAAAGGGTGTGGGGGAATGGTCAAACCTGACCGGAAGAAGTCGGCATAGACGACGTACCCGCAACCAAAATCGTCGTGGGGGTGAGAATCAGAGGATGGCAAATAAATTTGTGTGCCAAGTGGAGCTTCGACCCCCCCCGAGACAGTCACAGAGGGAAGAGTAGTTGAGAGAAGAAGGAGAAGGTTGACGCCCAGAACGGAAGGGTCTTATCGGCTTCAGGTACGAAGGGCGAAAGCCGTTAGGGGACTGAGAGCCTTGAATCGCTCCGATGGCGGGCGGAAATTTAGCAGCAAGTTTGCTCTGTTTAGTGGAAGAAGAAGCCATTGTCAAGTTAGGCAAGAATCGAGGGATGACGGCGATGAGAGGAAGGGTAGCGCACAACGACAGGAAAGCAAGAAGAAGAGAGGTCGAAGTAACGGGCCAGTAGAGGAAAGAGGAAAAAGGAGAACTCGAAGAGTTGGGCTTTAAGGGAAGTTTTTCCCGCTCAAATAAAAATATATATATGTGCGAAAAAAGTGTCTTTTTTTTACAGGGGAAGAGAAGGGTCGCACGCTTCCTAAAGACGCTACCGACGTCCAGTCGAAAGGAAGGCCCTGCATATTCTACATCGGTAACGGGCGGAAAATTCGAAAAGAGAAATACACCAGGACACGAGCTACGCGCGTGGCCAACAAAAAGTTCCTTTTCTCCACGTATGAAGAAAAAGAACTTGTGGGACTGAGATAAAGAGACAACAAAGCTTGGGTAAGCCAAAGAAAGGGTCAGAGTTGGCCGCAGGAAGTCGCAAATTTTTCACCAAAACACAAGGCACAGAAGTTCTATTTTTCTTCACCGAAATTCAGAAAGATAGAACTTGTGGGACTGATGAGAAGGGAAAAGATGGCGCCGGACCAAAGCAGGCACGTAAAGCATCCGGCCGCTTTGGCCGGATGAGATTAAAGGCACGTAAAGCATCCGGCCGCTTTGGCCGGATGGGATTGGAGGCTTGTAGGGCATCCGGCCGCTTTAGCCGGATGAAAATGGGACTTGGGCAAAGCAAAACGTTACTCGACCGGCCGCTTGTGGTCGGTCAAAGATACTAAAGAGGGGGTAGAACTGTACTTAAACATGTAAAACACAGGCTGGCACCAAAGGGACCAGGCCCAAAAACTATAAATAAGGGTGTACCCCCATGAAATAAGACACGTGATATTGGGCAATCAAACTCGCATTCGATTCTAATAGAAGCTCTCTCTCTCCCTCTCTACTTTCGCGAAACTCTGTGTCTGAAACCAGGTAAGGTAGGATAGAAGATTAGATCGAGACGTACTAGGATAGATGTACTGTTGCATTGGGATCGAGCTTGGTCGCATTAGGATTAGTGCACTGTTTCAGCTACCCTGGTGTGAGCCTCGATTTTAAACCTTATCCTATGTTGATTAAATGATTAGGATCCAATCGGGTTTTAGGTCCACTTAAACCTAAGATTAATAACTAGTCTTATAACTATAATTATTAAAACCTAAGCTAGCTCACTGGACCTATTATGATTCGCCACCTAATTTTAACCTAGATCAAATTAGGAAAGGAGAGTTCGTTTCGGGGGCTTGATATTTGACTTATTTAGGGTTCAATTACTTTCATTACCCTTCCTAGGTCGTTTTTCCTCTACTTGGTTTATTCACGGCTTTTACGAGTCGTTTTAACCTAAGTGCGAGCTTCTGTTTTTTGTGTTTTTTACATTTTTGACGGAAAATAAAGTGAAATTAAAAGCTACCTAAACTAGGGTTTCGGAGGTAGAATTAGGTCGAATTTTGCTTACGTTCGTACACAGACCCCATGTCCGAGACCACGGACTCCAGTTAACCTAATTATACAAAAGAGTCGAAATTAAAGGAAAACAAAAAATTGCAAGGTCCGGGGCCACGGACAGGCTGTCCGTGGGCCCCGACATTATAGAAAACCTAAATTTTGAATTTTTTAAAATCCCGCCGCCGTCCGTGGGCGTCCGGGCTTACGGACAGGGAGTCCGGGACCCCGACATGACGTCTGTGGGTGCGGACCGCCCTCGGACGGCGGCGTTGAGGCTGTTCCCGAAGGTGTTTTTGGCTCAAATTTTATGGGTGTGTAGCCTGAAAGATGTACAAGACGTTAGTGATTGAAAGATTGCAGTTTGAAGTCGAATTATTACGAACTTGACGAACAAGTAACAAGGCAGAAACAAAAGTAATTAGCAATACAGAAGCGTAAAAGGTTAGTTTGAACCCAAAATTGGACAGGAGTTATAAGGTCGTGGAGAGTTAGAAAAGTAGAATTGCAACCTGTTTTACCTTCAAATTCAGGAGGATTCTTCACGTCGGGATTCTTCGGAGGCTCCGATGGTGCCGGTTCCGGATTGAGTTCGACCCGAGCTTCTGGTTGCTGATTGTTAAGGTGTTCTTCACGTTTTGGAGGTGGTTTTGGTTGATGTTTGATGATTGTTGATGTGTTGGGAGTTGAAAAATGTGTTTAGATGGTGATTTCAGGGGATTTTTGATGTGATTTGGTGCTTGGATGTGTAAAAACGTGAAGAGAATGAGACGGATGCCTTCTTTGAGGGTCTAGGGTTCTTGAGGTTCTGATTTGATCATGGGATAAGGTTCCTTATATAGGCTTCCTTAAAGATAGAAAAATCCGTAAAAACCGAGATTTACCGACGTTTTAGCTCAAGGGCTTCCAAAAGGAATTTGATTATGAAATTTCACACATGGTAAAGGATGATATTTCTGATTTTTCTAAAGTGTAATCGAATTTTTTGGATATTGGAATATTTTTAAATTCAATTTCTCGTGAGATTCAATCAAAAATTGCTAGAAAATTATTGGAAATTCGAAAAAATCAAAATTCCAACGCCATTATGCTTCAGATGTCATCCTCTATCATGGGTTAAAATTTCAAAGCATTTTGAATTGATTTGAACCTTATTTGGAGGAGAGAGAAAGCCTATAGGGGGCTTAAGAGCCTTGAAAAATACGAAAATGCCCCTGGAGATAACTAAGCTGTCCCTAGTACTCTGAAATGTGCCGATCGAACTGGGAACCCTCGCTACTAGTCTATTAGTAGAGACTCTCTTCCGGGGGGTTGAAATTTTGGGTATAACAGATTGCCCCCCGTCAACTAGACTTTGTAATGGAAATGAAAAGGCTAGTTGATGCTTGAGTGATACCCCAAAATTTTGGATCTTAAAAGACTGCACGTGCAATCCAACAAGTTGCGTCGAGCTATTCTAAGGCGCTGACTACCTATGAGTAAAGTGGAAGGGTGTCGAGTGGTTCTAAGGCGTCGACCACCTAAAGGTAATAATGAAGTAATGTCAGACTATTCTAAGGCGCCGACTACCTATAAGGATGATATGATGTCAAGCTATTCTAAGGCGTTGACTACCTATCAGTGATTGAAAATTGGTGTTGGGTCGAGTTCTTCTATTCGGGTGAGTTCTGCTGCTCTGTGAGTTCTGCTGCTCTGGTGATTCTGAATCTTTGGCTGAGAATATGTATCTCTGAAGAGTCTGTACCTTCGGCTGAGAATCCGTATCCCTGAAGAATCTGTACCCTCGGCTGAGAATCTGTATCCCTGAAGAATCTGTACCTTCGGCTGAGAATCTGTATCCCTGAAGAATCTATACCTTCGGCTGAGAATCTGTATCCCTGAAGAATCTGTACCTTCGGCTGAGAATCTGTATCCCTGAAGAATCTGTACCTTTGGCTGAGAATCTGTATCCCTGAAGAATCTGTACCTTCGGCTGAGAATCTGTATCCCTAAGAATCTGTACCTTCGGCTGAGAATCTGTATCCCTGAAGAATCTGTACCTTCGGCTGAGAATCTGTATCCCTGAAGAATCTGTACCTTCGGCTGAGAATCTGTATCCCTAAATTATGACGAGGATTCTCATACGAATAGATGCAATGGTCATGATGAAAGTTAATTATGAAAGTGCCAAACGTGGCAATGAGGATGTGCATGTCAAAATATGATCAAAGTGTATGTAAGAAATTTGTCCAAAACAAAAAATTGCTGAAAGAGGTGCCAAACGTGGTAGTGTTTGAAGAATGATCTGTTTAATGAAAAGGAAAGCGAAATTATCATTTCCTAACCATAGACTTCGGACTTGTAATTTATCTCCTAGGAGATGAACATGCCATCGGTGGGGTATGGTGTATGATGTAAAGATAAGGGCTTATGTGGGCCTGTGGTGTGTGATGGTGGTGGTGATGTTTGAGCTCTGGGTTCCAATTGGTGTTGTCATAGCAATTGTTGGAACCAACAATTGCCCCCAGTATTTTTCCCTTAAGACAATCTGAGCTAGAGTTCATGGCAATCGATCGTTCCGATCGATTGCCCCCAGTATTTTCTTTTATTAAACGTGCGAACGAGTCTCGTCCTCACAGGGTCAGGGCTTATGTTTTTATGTGGTGCTTCCTAACCTACACTCGGCGTGTTTGTGTGCTTGCACTCGTTCCTCACCTACTGTCACAACTTCTAGACCATTAAATTCGATATTTGATGGATTTACGCATTTGATCTGTTACTTTCACGTGATTGGACACACAACTATCAAGTCGGAAGTCTTTAAAGCTTATAACGTGGCCACGGGGTGTGATGAAGGACAACGGGACCATGGAGGGATATTTGAGGTATGTGGAGCTTAAGTGGTGACCAAAGCTGCAACTTGCGTCTTCTCTCAGATTCATCTTCCTTGTCTTGAAGTCGTCTAACTGCTTCATGTTGACGTTGTTTTTGAGCTTCTGGACTTGGACTTTTGAAGTTGTCCTTTACACCATTTCTCTTTTCGTCTTTTGGATTTCTCGAGGCACTTCGGTTTTGCCTCTTTGTTTGATCCTTTCTTGACTTTGCCTTCGGGTTCTTGTGTTTCCCGGTTTTGAGTTTTGAGAGCTATTTTGATGTGATCTTTTTTGATCCTGTGTCACTTTGGGACCATTTGCGGATCACTTCGTCATGCTGATAGCGGCTTTGCTTCTCTGGACTGATGAAAACGTTATCTGAGAGTCAGGCTCCTCGCTTCCTTTGGTCACCGGGTTGGTTATTCATCACGGGCTGGCTTGCTCTGTGGAGCTTTGCAACATCGAAAAGGGATATATGAAAGGCTCAGCGGGGGTGCCTAGGGTTTAATGTCAGGGTTTACAAGCTTTTAGCTATGTGGTGTTGTACCTAGGTGCTTCGTCATTCCTGATAGTTGTGTATCCGTTCGTTGTTACTTTTCGCAGGTCTAAGAGTAAATTTACAAATTATCTCCTTCGGTCGGAGTTATGCCGTTTACCTCACCTTTGAATGTGGTCTCACCGGAGTCGTGTAAAAATGACATGCTCGTTCACTCTTGGTTTTTCCGCTCAAGACACTCTCGCAAGATTTTCACTCGGAAACTCGTTCACACATTTAAACAAAAGATAAAAGATGACGAACTTAACTTAGATTGCCCCCAGTATTGATTTTGGGGTTTGTGACAACAATTCGATAGATGTGGACCTTGAACCTCTTTGTGGGTTGTGAGTTGTGGTGTTTGGTTAGGCATGTTCAAATTTTCAGAAACAAAATGCAAGTCTTTGTATTCCATTGCATAGTCAGAAAATGATTACTTCGTGATCCTTGAAAGACGTGAGTGCTCTTTTTTTTTTGTTTTTTCGAATTAATGAATAATGCTTTGTACAAAAATTATGAAAATGGAACTATGTTTTATTCAACAAAAAGAATAATGTTGGAAATTACAAACTCAAGAAAACTACCGAAAATGATCAAGGGAACTAACTACTACAAAAGTTGAAAGACAACTAAACAAGAAAAGAAATGCATTTAATGAGAAAAACACTAAAAAACAACATTCCTGATGATGCTTGGGCACGCGTGCTCTGCGCGCTCCACCATGTTCTTAGAATTGGAGCCCTTGGTCAATTATGTCCTGGATTCTGTGTTGTAGGGCCCTGCAGTGGTCAGTGTCGTGACCGGGCAGCTGATGGAAGTGACAAAATTGATTAAGATCCTTCCCCAAATGAGTAGTTCCTGGCCTCAGGGCGAGCGGTTGCATCGGATATCTTCCTCAAAGCTCTTCAAGTGCTTGTCTTGGTGTTCGACCGATGTCTGTAAACTCTCTCTGTCGAGAATTCCGTCGGGGTGGTTCTATTGTCCCAACGCTCCAACCAGGTCCTCTTGGCTGTCGATCACTGTCTTCCTCATGTTGCCTAGTTTTCTTGCGGGTGCAGCTTTGGATGCAAGTTGCTGCTCCTGGTTGCCTAATCACTTTCCGGAGTTCTGTAGCAATTTCTTTGACATTCCCCTTCGATCCTCGGACCCTAATGGAGCCAACTTCAATGCAGTCAAAAGGGTGTTGAGAAGCCTGTCCACTAACTCATCCTGAGCTTGACGTTCGGACTCAAGGGAGAGAGCCTTTGCTTTCAACTCTTTGATAACAGCAACATAGTTAGATTGCACGGCGTCCATGGCAGCACTATGCCTCTGCTCCATAGCTTCAATGGTGGCCATGTGCTTTTGTTCCAAAATTGCGAGCTGGGCTCCCATGTCGATTGGACCGCACTTAGGACTTGAGTCTACCTGTGTCCAAGGTGTCCATTATTAGCTAACAAAAGGAAGTGGGCTGAAACATGACGCTTCACAAGATAGATCGAAACAGACTTAGGCTGAAAGCAACTGGGCCAGGATACCTAGAGAATTACGTGTCTGGGCTGGAGTATCTTTCAGACTATGAACTGGAACTTGGAATGAAATCTAAACAGTTGGCTTTGATTAGGCCTGAGAGGTGACACCTAGATCTAGGGTTTGGGGCTAGGGCCCGAATAAGAAGTCTACCTAGTCTAGAATGAGCCCTTGGGCCGGAATGTGTTTGGGCTTGGAGTAAAGCACATGGGCTGGAATGGTCCCTAAATCACAAATGGGCCTAACTTTCTTTGGGCCAGAGAAGATGGTTGCTAAGTAGAAAAAGATTTTATTTTCAGAACTTGTGGGTTATTTCAAGTTCAGGTGGATTTCTTTTTTATGGGCCTAGAACTGATTGGATAATTCAAATTGGGCCAGAAGAGAAATCGCCTAAGTCTAAGCTTTTGGGCCGAAGCCTGAATGACTCACATATTAAACCAAACAGGACCTCTAGGCCGCAAACAAGCGGAGCCGCCAATTCGGGTTGGGCTAGGTTAATGTAGGAGAAGTTCCTATCAATCTCTAGGCTGGGTAATGGGCCGATCATACAAGCAAACAAGGCCCACACAAATTCAACATGTCCTCACTAGACGTTTAAATCAAACCGGGTATGGATCGATCCGGAGAGGTGCTTAGGGCATGGGCCCAGGTCACCTCAAAGGAATAGGGCTTGCACGCTATTCTCTTTGGGCTTCCCCACTTTTTTCACATCACCTAAGGTGTGCGTCTACGGTCGGGTCTTTGACTGACCAAACAATGGGCTAGGTAAGGATACTGTCAGGAAAATGCTTGGGGCTAAAGCCCAGGTATTAAGGGGGTGTGGTTAGACGACACCCTCCTCTTTTCCCCCACTTATTCACATCACCTAAAAGGTGTGAGTCCCTGACAGGGGACCCTCAAACGGGTCCCGGGGTAAAATCGGTTTGCATGGACCCTCGCTCTCACATGATGCAAAGGTGCAGAAATTAAAGTGCGCACAAAAGTAACAAACAAAGTAATAAAGCCATAAATAAACATTTTCGAGTTAAGCCCTCTTTCTTAAATTAAACAAGTTAAAATTAAGAGTTTGATCCCCAGCAGAGTCGCCAGTCTGTGAGCCTCGATTTTAAACCCTATCCTATGTTGATTAAATTGATTAGGATCCAGTCGGGTTTTAGGTCCACTTATAACCTAAGATTAATAACTATGTCTTATAACAATAATTATTAAAACCTAAGCTAGCTCACTGGAACCTATTATGAGTCGCCACCTAATTTTAACCTAGATCAAATTAGGAAAGGAGAGTTCGGGTTCGGGGGCTTGATATTCAACTTATTTAGGGTTCAAATTACTTTCATTACCCTTCCTAGGTCGTTTTTCCTCTACTTGGTTTATTCACGCTTATTACGAGTCGTTTTAACCTAAGTGCGTGAGCTTCTGTTTTTTTGTGTTTTTTTATCATTTTTTGACGGAAATTAAAGTGAAATTAAAAGCTACCTAAACTAGGGTTTCGGAGGTAGAATTAGGTCGAATTTTGCTTACGTCCGTAGCCACAGACCCCATATCCGAGACCACGGACCCCAGTTAACCTAAGGCTTTTAGAACAGAAAATAAAGGAAAAAAAAGAATTAAAGCAGAAGAGCAAATTAAAGGAAAACAAAAATTGCAAGGTCCGGCCACGGAGAGGCTGTCCGTGGACATTTTAGAAATAAATTTTGAATTTTTTAAAATCCCGCCGCCGCCGTGGGCGTCCGGGCTTACGGACAGGGAGTCCGGGACCCCGGACATGACGTCCGTAGGTGCGGACCGCCCTCGGACGGCGGCGTTGAGGCTGTTCCCGAAGGTGTTTTTGGCTCAAATTTTATGGGTGTGTAGCCTGAAAGATGTACAAGATGTTAGTGATTGAAAGATTGCAGTTTGAAGTCGAATTATGTATGAACTTGACGAACAAGTAACAAGGCAGAAACAAAAGTAATTAGCAATACAGAAGCGTAAAAAGGTTAGTTTGAACCCAAAATTTGACAGAGAGTTAATAAGGTCGTGGAGAGTTAGAAAAGTAGAATTGCAACCTGTTTTACCTTCAAATTCAGGAGGATTCTTCACGTCGGGATTCTTCGGAGGCTCTGATGGTGCCGGTTCCGGATTGAGTTCAACCCGAGCTTCTGGTTGCTGATTGTTGAAGGTGTTCTTCACGTTTTGGAGGTGGTTTGGTTGATGTTTGATGATTGTTGATGTGTTGGGAGTTGAAAAATGTGTTTAGATGGTGATTTCAGGGGATTTTTTGATGTGATTTTGGTGCTTGGATGTGTAAAAACGTGAAGAGAATGAGACGACTGCCTTCTTTGAGGGTCTAGGGTTCTTGAGGTTCTGATTTGATCATGGGATAAGGTTCCTTATATAGGCTTCCTTAAAGATAGAAAAATCCGATAAAAACCGAGATTTACCGACGTTTTAGCTCAAGGGCTTCCAAAAGGAATTGATTATGAAATTTCACACATGGGTAAAGGATGATATTTCTGATTTTTCTAAAGTGGAATCGAATTTTTTGGATATTGGAATATTTTTAAATTCAATTTCTCGTGAGATTCAATCAAAAATTGCTAGAAAATTATTGGAAATTCGAAAAAATCAAAATTCCAACGCCATTATGCTTCAGATGTCATCCTCTATCATGGGTAAAATTTCAAAGCATTTTGAATTGATTTGACCCTTATTTGGAGGAGAGAGAAAGCCTATAGGGGCTTAAGAGCCTTGAAAAATTACGAATGCCCCTGGAGATGACTAAGCTGTCCCTAGTACTCTGAAATGTGCCGATCGAACTGGGAACCCTCGCTACTAGCCTATTAGTAGAGACTCTCTTCCGGGGAGGTTGAAATTTTGGTATAACACCTGGCCACAAAGATCGATATGCTCATCGACGTCCTCAACAACAACCACAAGAAGACGATGGCCATATTTGAAGGCGGGGTCAAGAAAGTGGTCGAGGAGTTCAGGGAGACTTTTTCTGAAGCACTTGCAGCAGCAAAAGCGAGGGATGATGATGCGGTTTCGGGGGAAGATGGAGCAACGGCTGCGGACACAGGAATGGAACACGGAGATGTCTAACAAATCATCCCCACTCCCTCTTAACCCTAGTAGTACATGGATAACTGACTTTTCAAACAATCTTTTGCTCTGGTGGTTTACTGTGTGACATTTGAATACTATGTTTTTGGATATTGTTAATGTGTTTCCCCTGATGTTGGCAAATGGGGGAAGCGATGTATCCCGCGGCTGGTTTATGCGAGCGAGTATGTGTGGATACTGAGTGCCTCTGAAGGCCTCACTATGTTTCAGATTGGTTTTATTTTTGTTAAGTAGTTTCTGGAATAGCTTCGTACTACAGTTTATCTGCTCTTATTTAACTACATCATCTTAAGGGGGAATATTTGTTTAAGGGGGAACAAACAGTGAGTTATTCTCCCGAGATAGTTGCTTTGCCTTGTTATCTGTTCTTTTTGCAGGCACACTCATTGAAGACACCAAAGTTCATGCTGGATACACTAGTTTACCATCATCAACAAAAAGGGGGAATTTTGTTGGAGACTTGGTTTTACAGATGATTGCCTCCTCAGACAGAGTAGCTCTACAAGAAATACTTGCCCTCGTGATTCACTAGCTCGAGTAGCTCTGCACCGATACCTGGACACCCTTCTCTGAACAACCATGGTGCGAAACTACCGAGTGGCTCCGATTATCTCGGAGACGTGTTTATATGCACGACATGCGCTTATTGCGGTCGTGAAGCAACTAAGTGCCTGTGATACTTGCGCCCGAATTCAAAGAGTTGCTCCATGAAGACACTTCCGATATTTTAGGAAACCTTTAAGTTGTATATAAGCATAGGATTGTACACACACTTGTAATGTGTCTTAGACTAGCATTTTGAGAAAGAAAAATATCGTTCGACAGAGAAAGCATTTTGAGAGATCTTAGCTAGACTTAGTCAATCAGCTTAGGTATTTATTACCTATAGAGCACACATAAAACACTCCCACTTTACTCCTGGTTTCGCATTGATCAAAGCTGAGAGTAGAGCGAGTGTTGGATGAGACAGAATACTTCTATCGAATCCCAATATAGTAAGGTAGGTTGTAATTCACATTGAATTTCAATATAGCAGAATCCTATCTTGTCAATTTTACACAAAAGCTTTCGCATTATCTCCTTGGCAATTACTTATCTCCAAGCAGGGTTGGTCTGAGACTAACACCTCAGACCTACTCGGTCAGCACCCCGATCCTTTCAAACCATAACTTAAACCTTAAATGTGCTAAAATACACTTAAATACACACCACTCTTGGCCTTGATTTTCCAAAATCCCAAGTTTTTGGCTTATTACAATTTAAGCCCTTAAACCTTATAATTTTGACAATTAAGTCATTAAATCACCAACTAACACTTACAAATATGTTTATATCCTTTGATGTTCATATTTAGGTCATGATAGACCATTTTTACCAGATTCATTTCGGCCATAATACAATCCCCACTAATAACAACACTTAAACCTTAAAATGTCTTTTAAGGTAAAAATCTTACCTATAAGTGTTCCAATAGCTAGGTTTTGGTCTTCTTACTCACTGAACCTATTTATAACATAGAGGGGAGTTAGTTTATTACATCAAACAATAGTTTAGCTGATGACTTAGGAGTATCATAGCTTAGATTAGGGTTGACCTTTGTAAAAGGATGATTTCACCAACTTTGAAGACTTATGTTCACGGAAATGAAGTAGGGATTTGAACTCCACTTCTAGTCATATTTGAAGGCAAGAAGGAATAAATTTAGGGTCTATAGGACTCCGAAGCATATACAGGATCTTAAAGCATAAAAATGTGCTTTAAGAAGAAGAATTACCTTAGAAGATCCAAGTGAGTTTTTCTCTCTAATTTTGGGCTAACCCTAATATTTTATGAAAGGAGTTAGATATTGGGTGGATTTAAGAGTAGAAGGTAGTAGAACTGCTTAAAACATGATTTAAGACTTACCCTTAAAGTCACCTTTGGATTGTTGTTACTCCTCAATTTTTTTGTCAACAAAAGAAGGTAGATGGAGCTTCAATTCATGTGTAAAATGATGAAGAAAACAAGTGTAAGAGAGTGGTAATTTAGGTATTAATTAATAAAAGGATAAGATGGAACCTTAAGGCATCTTTTCATACCTTAACTTTGTTGATATTTGCTAACTCCTTCCATGACTTTCTTGATAATTTAAGGCTCCAAACTTTTAGGAATTCACCTTTGTTTTATGAGGGAAGAGCTTTTGTTGTGCTCTAGTGTTGATGAAGAAAAGGAGATGATATGAGTAGAAAAATGGATTGGGTCTGGTTCACCATGGATTTGTTCTTCAAGAACTCAAAGGAAGATGAAGAGATCTCAATGAGGAATAAAGTGAGGTTGCTCTCGGAAATGGGAGGGTTAGAAAAGAAGAGTTTGACTTGAAATTGATTTAGTGAATAAGTGATGAGTCATGACTAGTAAAGGGTGACTAAGGCTTATTAAGAAGCTATTTTTCTTCTAAAGTTGCAAGATGGCATGGCTATTAGGAGTTTGCCAGCCCTTCTTTGCCTAAGGAGGTGTTTGGCTCACTTTTTGTGTATTAATTTTGTAATGTGTCTTCTAATGATCTAGAATTATATGTTGTACACATGGACTTGTATCATGTGTTAGTTTGTGTCTAATATTATTTCTTTGACATAAAGTGTGTTTATTTGTGTTTTTATGTGATTGGTATACTTTACTAGTCATTGTGACTAGTTAAAGTATGTTCTTTAATTCACTCTTGATGTTTGTGTTCTTAATTCATGTAATGATGTGTTACATGTTACATTAATTTTAGGAGTTGATTATTCCCTATTAATGTTCTCTCTTTAGTCCATTATTTTATGTGAGGCTTAGTGCTCATTTTTTTACTATAAATATTTTTTTATATATGTATGTTTAGAAGTTTTAAAATTCCTTATTGAATTTGGCTCATTACCCTTTACCATTCAATGGTTAAACATTGGTTTTAAACCCTTTGATTTAATTAATCCCTTATTAATTAGGTGATTAATGTTTAGGTATTTCACCAGGGGAGGAGGAGCGTGGTACAAGCCCTACTCTAAAATTCAACCAGCTCCTAACCCCGCACACTTGGACAAAAACCATTCATATCTGAAATACCCCAAACCTTGGTATGTCGTGAAAATGTTAAAATATGGTATTAAAGGCTAAAAGTGCCTTAGGAACATCAATGTACAATTTAAACCATAGTAAAAACACAATAAAACACTAAGACACGGTTTGAGCAAAAACGTGCTCTAAGCTCGGAGTGAACTTGGTTAGGACCCAAAGAGCCTACCAAGACTTAATAATATTCAATTATGATTTAATAAGGCTAAATAAGTCCTTAGGAAACCTTGGTGGACAGTTAAACCAAATAAAACACAAGAATATACCTTAAAGTCAATATGAGCAAAAATGTGCTCTAAGCTTGGGATAAATTTGTATAAGACCTAATGGTCATACCTATACCTTATAAATATGTTAATGAACATATTAAATCGATTACCAAAGAAAACCAAGCTTGAAAACAAGTTAAAACACAAAATGTGCTTTAAGGAGTCTTAAAGCACATTTTTGAAAATTGTCTTGTAAATGAGTTTTGAGTGGCTAAATGACCATCATTATTCTTTAATTAATATTTTTACTACTTATATCACATTAGGAAGTCTAAATCATGGGAAATCAAAAATTTCACAAATATGTGCCTTAATTTGTGAATAGTGCTCAAATAGTGCTAGTTTAAGTTATAAGTCAACATAAGTTGTTTAATTGGTCAACAAAGGCCATATATATGTTATATATGTAAGGGGCCACGGTTTTAGGGGTGTGAGTCATCACACTTGGCTTGCCAATTAAAAGAAAGAAAGAAAAGTAAGTAAAGGTTACCTTTTTGCTTTATAACTTAAATATCTCCAAAACTTACCTCTCTCCTCACTTTCTCTTCTTTTCTTTTTGGTTCCCACCGTCTCCAACCTCATCCTCCCTTCTCCATTCTCGTTTTTCTACAGCAAGTAGCCATTCTCCATCTTTGAATGCTTGTAACTCTATGGCTCCAAGCTCCGAATTCAATTCCGAGACTACCGTTGTCTTAGTTAGAGTAAGCTCTACATTCCTATCTTTTCAAATCTTCAAAAGCTCCATTTCGGTGCCATTGAGATTCACCATTGAAGGAGCTTGAGCTCACTATTGTCCATGCCTTGTGTTTCTTTTGTTCAATCAAAGGAAAAATCAAACAAGTTCCCATCATTTTCTTGTATAACCGAAAATTCACCTTACATGTGGTGTCTTGTCTTGCTATTTTCTTAGCTTCAATTTCTTCAAGGGATCTAGGAGCCATCCTCTTTCAAATTCCAATTCAAATCAAATTTATTTATTAAGCATACAATTTAGTGTTTTAAGACACTTATGTAAACCTAGGGGTTATTATGAGTTTGAGTATTAAACTTAATACTCATTACCCTTATGTGTATTGGTTAGAAGGTTGACAGTGATAAAGCTCCTTGCCGATTTTCAATCAAGAAAAACAAGTGAGAAAGCTTGGAAACAAAGAGGTAAATGACCTCTCTTAATGTGGTTTTATGTACTAGGGAATTGAGCTATATTTGCTTAATAAATATCCTAAAGAGCCAATGGGAAATGAGCTAGAAAACTATCCACAAGGTGGACTAAAAAGACATGGGAGCATTGTTGTGTGTATTCGCAGGTTGAAGGCATTTAAATGTGGAAATTCATGTTTTATGGTTTATGTTATTTAGGGCCTAAGTGCCAAGCAATTTAAGTTTATGCACTATATTGTGATGTAGTGTAGTTTAAAGGTTTAGTTATGTGTAAAGAACATCTCTTGTGAAGGTGAATGTGTTTGATGGTTAAAGGATGAAAAACCATATGTTTGTGTATAAGAGTGTGTATTAAGAGATTGAATGTTCTTGATTGTCTAAAGGTGGAAAACAATGTGTTTTGGTGTAAGGTGATACAAGAGAAGCTATGGCGAAATTTAGTTGATAACAAAAAAGTTTATGTGTTGTAATGAGATTTTATGACCTAGAAGGTACTAGGAATTTTTAAGTGTTAAGATGGTGAAAGAAAGTGAATTATGGTGTTCTTAGGTGTTAAGATGCCTTAGGCATAGTCTTGGAGATTTAGGGAACTAATGGATGATTTCTTGATACACCAAGGTGATGGTGGAGGTGTCGTAAAGTCTTGTGCAAAGTTTGGTGAACAATGCAAGTGTAACGTCTTGTGAAGGTTTAGTTATGAACTTGTGGGAAAGACTTGAGGAGTGTGTGTAAAGGGGATGAGTGTAGTGCAAATGATGTTTAAAAGGGTGGTTATAAGGTAGTGAGGGAGTACTTTGGTTAGGTGAAGTTTTAGGCAAGAATACAAGTTACAAGTGTAAGAAAAAATGTTCTAAGTGTTAAGGACTTAGTAAAAGTTGAGTAAAAGTTTAAGGAATTTTTGGGATGTTTAGAGAGGGTTTAAGTGTGCCCAAAAGATGTTAAAACATGTGGGAGAACATGTGTAAAGCATGGAAAAAATTGGGATGAATTTGGAGTTCAGAAAGAGGAGAAAAACACATTAGAAATTGGTTCTGCAGTGGACCGCCCCTACGGACCGCCCTGTGGGGAGGTCCAGTGCAGAAGTGAAAAAAAAAAACGTGTAGCATCTGTTGTGGACCGCCCCTGGGACCGCCCCAGAGGGGCGGTCCAGACCAGAGATGAAGAAAAAAATTTGTTTAAGGCTCCTAATGATGGGGGATTGAATGGTAATGGTTTTAGATGATGTTTAGGCCTTGTTTGGTGACATGTAAAGGTCTTAAAGTGTGTAAAAAAATGTTAGGTTTGATGTGAGAGTTGTGAACTTAAGATCACAAGTGTAAAATTAAATAACGGGATGATGGGGTAACTATGGGCGCATTAGACGTTAAACAAGCATGTTACTCCAATGTTAATGAAAGTACATGTAATGCTATCAGTTGTTCGAGAATTGCTCGAGGAACATAAGTGGACGTGGTAAAGTGGACTCCGGTGACAGGTATGGTTTTCTTGCAACCTGTGTCCTACCGGATTACACCGGCTTGTATGCCAATGTGTTTTTCTGAGTGTTTGCCACCTTGTAAGATAAAACACATGTAATGAGTTTATAGTAATTCATTATGTGGCGCTTTTAATCTCCGGTACCGTTTAACCTCAAATAAGTGTTTAAACCTTAGCTAACCAGAACCAGGAACACATGAGAGATCGGTATTCGGAGTTAACGACCCAAACCTTGGGAACGTTCTAACCACGGCTATGTGTGAGTTAGTTGGATATTGTTGTTGTATGCAAGTGTGTGAACCTCCCTTGTGTGCTTAACTCGGTTATGATACCGTATGGTGTGTGGATGTGGTAGGCTCCATAATGGATCTCTAACTACTTATTTAAGTATATATGTACTAATGGGGGGTGAGGAGTCCGGTTGTTCCGGCCACGCGTGTGAGGACGGGAGTCGATGTCATATCCGGTTCGGCTCTCTTGGTGTATGTATAGGTTGTATTCCAATTTGGTTTCGACCTTCCCTTAGCTTATCCAAAGCTAGTTACTGACTCACGTCGGGCCACAGGGGCATACAAATGTTATTTCGGTGTGCTTGGGATTACTATATCCGACACACCTTGGGTATAAGTTAACCGTTCGATATAACTGGACGGTAACGAGGTTGGTAACGAGCTTAGCATGAGATTGGCAATATTCTCTAGGCTCACTATGTATACTAACTATGGTGGAAGGTTCCTTGTGTGAACCGATCTTATGGTGTTTTGAGTTGTTATTGTGCTAGGCAATTTCCCTTGCTATGCTATGATATGTTTATGTTAGATGTTTAAAATGAATTCGATGTTATCATGTGTACGTCGAAACGAGGAAAGTGTTGTTGTGTTTTGCTATGTGAGGAATGTGATATGTTGTAAGATATGGAGTGTGTGGATCATGGAAATGAATCCCAGTTTGTGACAAGAGGCGTTTAAGGATAACCCGATCTAGGGGTAAGTGTCGTCTATTAAGGAAGTAGCTCCATTAGAGGAGAAACACTCTAGGGATAATGAATACCATGAGTGACTTATCAGGTAAGGATGTATTATCCGTTTGTTGAGCCCATTGAGGCGAAGTGTTTGTGTTGTGTGTTTACAGTTGCATGCATGATTTAAATGTAATCAACCGCATGCTAAGACGACAATTAGTTGTGCGTGGCCCGGTAGCATGTGGGCTGCGGGATTACCATACCAGCAAAGGTGAGAGCCCCTTGGGGGCCACCCTTTTCTACCTTTTCTATTTCAGGTACAAGGAGCTGGAAGCCGTTCGAGAGTAGGACGGGGTAGCTGACTGTACATGGGTAGCCATTTAAATTGAGTATGTACTGTAGGCGTAGTAAGACCGAAATTGTTATCGGCATTAGTTTGTAAATACTCGGTACAGTGGGAGTGTTTGTGTATAATAATTGTTGGAAATTGAATAAGGATTGTATTGTGTAGTGCTCGGGAATTTAGCCCATCAGACCGGTACAATGTATATGTATTAGCCTTGTTAGCCACGTGGGTGGTTAACGGCGTGTAACACCAACGAATTAAGTTATTTAATGAGGTGTGTATTCCGCTGCAGATTGTTGTTATGTGTTTGTTGTTGGCTGGGGTGTTACAATATCAACCCAGGGAGATACGCCGCTTCTATTAAAGGACTTTCGCCCAGACAAAGTAGCCTCATCCGGAGAAGAGCCAATAGCTTTCTATGAATGCTACTGTGCAACATTGTCTAAAGTACTCAACAGGATTAATCAACAAAAAAGGAAAGGAAAACCATCTTCTAGAGCCCAAACAGTAAGCAGCAGGTACAACCACTGAGGAAAGATCCAAGAAGAGGTCTGTTTATAACCTAAGTTAAAAAACTATGTCATAAGCCTAAAGTCTTTATAACCTAAGGCTAGTCTACTAGAACTTATTAAGAGTCACCACCTAATTTTAACCTACGGTACACTAGGAAAGGTAAGTGTTCGGGTTTGGGGGCTTAGTATACAACTTTTTCCGGGCTCAAATTATTTTCACTACCCTTCGAAGTCAAATTTCCTCTACTTATGTCATGCAAGGCATAATATATTGTTGATTACCCTAAAGTGTGCAAGCTTCTGTATTTTTATATTTTTAACACTTTTTGACTGAAATTAAAGGTGAAAAGGGAAATTGCCAAAACTAGGGTTTCGGCGGCCGAATTAGGTCAAATTTCTTATGCCCGCGACTATGAACCCTAATCTACCAAATTAAACATAATATTTGTATTTGAAAAAAAAAAGATAAACACGGACATATGCTAAAACCTAGAAATTCAAAAAATATCTTGCCACCGTTCGGGAACGTCCGTGGCTTCAGACATGGCATCTGGACCCCGTATGTGGCGTGCGGACAGCCACCCAATGATGACATTCTGGCGTATCCTAGCGGTGTTTTGGCTCAAATTTTATGTGTGTACCTAAGAGATTCTAACAAGTTAGAGTTTGAAAGATTTCAATTTGAAGTTGAATTCAACACGAAACTTAGTCAACAAGTTTTAGGGCAAAAGCTTAGGTAAACACGAATTAATATGCAAGGAAACTTTGGTTCGACAAAAAATTTATACCCAGAATAAGTTGAATTCAGGGGATTTAGAAATTGAGTTTTTAACCTGTTCTGATCTCTGTAGACGGTAGTTCATTCTCAACAGGATTTTCTGATTTATTCGTGGAAAGCCGATTCAACTGAAATTTGACCCGGTCTTCTGACTATGTGATCTTCATGAAGATGCTCACATCTTGTTGGTGATTTGATGAGTTATTGATGATGAGAACTTCGGTAGGAGTGTAAGGACTATGTTTTCGGGAATTTCAGAGAAGTTTTGGTAGGACTTCAATGCTCGAGAATTGAAAACTATGGGAGGCAGGTTATGATTGATGCTTTCTGACTTCTAGGGTTTCCTTCTATATCTTGAGTCAGTCAGCAAGGATCCTTATATAGGCAACATGTGAGATAAGAAAAATCAGGTAAAGGATCTAAGTTTACTGAAATTGGTTAGGTAACTTCTGGATTGAATCTGATTATGAAAATTTACTAGCATGTAAAGGAAGATACTTCTGAGCTTTCTAATTCAAAGTTATTTAATTTGATAAACAAGATCTGTTTAGAAATTAAAAGATAATTATTGGGAAATCAAAAATTCAAAATTCCAATGCCATTATGGTCCAAACGTCATCCCTTATCATGTGTTAAAATTTTGTAGCATTTTGAATTCTTTTGGGCCATTTCGGAGGAGAAAAAAGTTACAAGGTGACTTGATTTTTCCTTAATTTTCAGGCTTTGGGCGTCAAATATAATTTGTTGGGCTTTCGGTCAAGGATGCAGCTAATAACCAGATTGCAATTTGTGTTTTAATGCTTGGAATCCTTTTCTTTTAATTTTTGAAAATTTGGGGCTTTGATTATTAAGGAAATTAACTTATTATATGTATTAACAGCTCATTTTTCAGAATAAAAATTCATAAAAACTACGAAAAAAGCTTTTCATGATGATCAAGTTTTCACGACCATTTTGAGGTGCGGGAGCTAATCATGCAAAATAGAAAATACCAAAAACACCCTTAACAAATGATTCTATACTTTTTGACCATTTTTGCCCCTCTTTGCACCCGTCCTTAATGGCTCCTTCCAAGGGTCAAATTTTGGGTATAACAATAACCCAAAGCTCTCAAAGCTTTCTATTACTATGTTAGGCCGTTCAGCACACTTCACGAGTGAAGGTTGCTTTGCTTATATACTAGAGATGATTCCTTCTAATTAGAGGATCCCAAAGCTTGCTTCATGGTTTCTCTAAAATCCAAGCTTCTAAGTTCCTTAGCCACTACAGCACTAGTTGGGAGCACATACAAGGTTTTGCTGCTGAAGACAAAACTGGAAAAAGCAGACAGCGACAACTACTTTTTCTGCCTCTTTTGTTTTCTTCTTCTTCTCTTGTCTCCCATGCATAGACTTGTTTGATCTTAAGTGATCGAATGTGCAGGCAGACATTTATAGAGCTTTTTTGGCAAGGATAGCATCCTCTTACATTGGTTCCATGGTAGTTAAATGAGTATACTTGAGAGCCGTCTCCAGAGCCTCACCCTGAGTGATCGTGACCAGGTGCCTAACTGTTGAGCACCAGTTAAATGGTAGGACCCCACTTGTAACCTTGCATACAAGCGATCCTGATAATCCTTATTTGCTTAAAAACTTAAACAAACACTCAAATGACTAAGGATAGTTTGCTATATCATCAAAACTATAAGGGGCTTGACTTGACAATGTTCTTGGCTAATCTTCTATGGCTTGTCGGAAATCAGGTTTCTAGTGTTTTTAGAGTTAGGGAGGTTCCGGATATTGGGGTTTACCTTGGTTTCCCCAGTAATGCTGGGGAGTATAAAAGGCGGGTTTTTGGCTATATTAGAGACAAGGTTTTAAAAGGGTTCAGAGTTGGGACAAATGATTTTACAAGCTGAGGCATTTTTTAAAAAGTATGTCGTTTAAGATATACCTTCCTATGTGATGGGAGTGATTCGTTTGCCAATCCCCTTCATAAAGGAAATCTAGAGTATTATTAGACAATTCTGGTGGTCAAGGTCCTTAAAGTAGAAAACGCTATGTTGGAGAATTAGGATACTATTTGCAAAACCTGAGATGAAGGGGGATTGGATTTTCATGACCTTTAATGTTTTAATGATTCGCTACTCTTCAAGTAATGCTAGAGGATATTGCAAAGCCCTCAGCTTCTTCTCTCTTGTATTCTTGCAGTCAAGTATTTTAAAGGGAGACGTACTTAATGCCAAGTTAGGCAATAGGTCAAGCCCCATCTGGATGTCTATCTGGAAAACCATCCCCCTGGTACACTCCAGGACTAGGAGGGTGGTAGGTGATGGCACTATAAAAAAAATCGGATACCTGGCTCTTATACAAGCAAGGGGGTAAACCTAGGGTTTTGAAGCTCCCACTTCACGTTAGGGAGCATGTGGTTGTTTCTTGGTTGATACATGATTGAGATTTTACTTGGGATGAAGCAAAGATAAGGGAATGGTTTATGGAGGAAGATGCCCTATTCATCTTAAAGATTGTTCTTAGTAGAAACAACCGAAAGGATGGCTATTCATGGGGTGGAACTAAGAATGGGTGTTTCACGGTCGAGATGGCCTACTATATGGAAAGAGCCATATCCAAGAAGCGCCAAGGAGCCACATCGGGCAAGTGTATTATTGGACAAACTATGAATTGTATTCGCAAATGCTCTTTCCTGAAAGGAATTGAGCTCTTGCCACGAAGCTCCTTCATGGAATTATTCCCTGCGGTGCGCTAGTGGCTCACTGGTGTGGGGATGCTCATCTTGAAAAGTGTACACATTGTGGAAGATTCGGCAACTTAACCCCTGGTTTTGTTACTTCTCTAAACGTCAAACAATGGGCAGGCTTAGATGCACTATATCACCCCAAGAAAATCACCAATGATGCAGCTCTTTTGGATTGGTTCACCTCCATCTTCCTTGATAAAACAACAGAAGATAAGGAGAAGGTGGTAATTTTGTTTTGGAAGTAGTGGTTTCACAAAATGTGATGTCCTGCACAATAGGGTTCGCTCCTTCGAGCAGGGAATTGATTAAGCGGATTCATTCCTTGATATACTATTTTTTATCAGCTCAGCTAGATCCCAATTGTTCATTGAGGAAGAGGATCATGGAAGTGCTGACCTTCGGGTTTTACTCAATGGTAGTACAGACAATGAGGTTTTGGGTCTAGGGGTTGTTTGTAAGAGTTCGGAAGGTACTATTGTGGTAATTGAGATGTTGAAGGAGAAGGTGTCCTGGTCTCCACAATTTGTTGAGGCTAAGGCTCTCCTTCTAGGTATCAACATTGTTGTTAACTTAGAAGCATCCTCTATTTCTTTCTTTTTAGATTGTTTATCTATTATTCAATGTCTTAGGGTAAGACGGAAGTCAAGGCTGATGTGGGAAATATCCTTCATGACATTTCTACCATCTCTGCTCATTTAGATAATACCTCGTGGTGTCATATTGATAGCTCAAAAAACCGGGATGCCCATTTACTTGTTACTTTAGGTCGTATTGGTACTTACAAAGACACTTGGTATAACGTTATCCAGACGATAGATGCTCCGGCGTGCCCGCGTCCACTATGGTGCAGCTTGTCCATTTAGTAGTCCAGCCAGCTGTTGACTGGACTACCTTTTTACTATATTAACTTTAATTGGTTATAACTTTTAAAATATAAGTCCAAAATGAAAAAAAAAATATATCATAGTTCATCTAAATTAGAGCTCTTCAAAACAAGACCAAACATGGATATATTTTAATAACTTTAAAATTTTATATTTTTTATGTATATACTGTACATATCAACCATACTTGATTCACCATATACAGTTTAATAATACACTACAAAACAATAATGATTCATTATGTGTTTTGAAATCGGTATATTAAAAAAAATATGATTCATTATGTAAGACTTATAATACATCATATAAATAATAATACACCAAAAACAACAAACACAACAATAATAATAAATAATAATAATATAATAATAATAATAATAATAATAATGCATTACAATAATGATCCATTATTAGTTTCAAAGTTTGTTATCTAATTCATCACTTATTAGTTAACGAATCATAATATCAATTTTAATGAATCATAATATCAAAATTAATGAATCATATCTTCATTTTAGTGTATCATCGCAAACATATAAAAATAAAAAAATTTAAACAATAATGCAATACAAAACAATACTCCCTCCGTCCCACCTTGACCGTCCAGTTTACTATTTGGATGTGTCGTTTGACTTTAATATTTAACATATAAGATAATATATTTTTATAAATCTATGTTTTACAATAGAATCTTTATGTGAAAAACTATATATTATACAATTTAATTTCTAAAAATTATTTTATTTTATATGTTTAATATTGAAGTGGAAAAACGTGCCAAAAAGCAAACAGGACACTTATGACGGGACGGAGGTAGTATATGGTATGTATGCAAAATACATGATTCATCATAGAAGATTTACATTGCACCATACAACAATAGTAATACTCTACAAAATAATAATAATTTTTATCGGTTCCGAAGTTTATTATCTAATTCACCACTTATTAGTTAATGAATCATATCAAATATCAACGCAAATATATGAAATTGAAAAAGGTAAACAATAAATATTTGGTATGTATGAAAAACACGTGATTCACCATATAAGGTTTAAAATACACCATACAACAATAAAAATACACTACAAAACAATAATGATTTTTTATTGGTTCCAAAATTTGTAATCTAATTCACAACTTATTGATTAATGAATGATAATATCAATTTTAATGAATAATAATATCAAAATTAGTGTATCAACTTATCATTTTAGTGTATCATCATATACATGTAAAAATATATTTTTTCAAAGTTGTCAAAATATATTCATGACTGGTCTTGTTTTGAAGAGCTTGAATTTAGGTGAACAATGATATAATTTTTTTTATTTTGGACTTATATATTAAAAGTTAGAACCATTTAAAATTAAGACAAATTTTATTAATATGTGACACATCAGCAGTCCAGTCACATACTGACTGGGCTATCACATAATATTCCCGTGCAATGGTATGTGCAGCCTGAGAATTTGCCAACGCTATCCCACCTTATTTTATCAACCTTATGTATTAATATATATTTACTTCACTTTCTTTACGAAATAAAGCCTAAATAACAGGGTAAATAAAACACTAAGACATAGTTAAACAAAATTAAATTACTATTTAAAATTACTAAATCCTATTTTATTATACCATCGATTCAGTTTATGGGTAGAGCCATTTTATATTACGCTGGTGCCTGTATAGAATTTGCACTAAATTGTCAATTGGGGGATTGTTGTTGACCTTTGTGTCTAACTATTATATAACTTCACATTTATATATTTGTTTATAAATTGTTACTTGACTGTTTATACAATGTTCATAATGATACTATTATATACAGCGATGTATTCCTCTGTATCGTAAATTATCTTCTTCTTACCTATAGGTCATCAAATATAAGGTATGATAATCGAGAGGGTCGATAACTAACACTTTTAAAACGAATTATTTTAATTTGAAGAGCACAAAACTTCAAAGAAAGCTCTCACTCGCCGGCTATACTGATAAACTTGTACATTAATGTATGATAATTTGGAGGTTTCGTTTTAATATATTGTTTCGATGTCAACCTTTTTTACAGTTCTTTGTAATTAAATGCATCTTTTACATTCGGAATTGACCCGGTTAACACATATTTTCACGAGGATAATTCCTTTTCAGAGAGAATAAGCTATTAGATTCTAAATTACTCATATTTAACAAGTGCGGGGCGTGTGCATGTTAGTATTATCAAATTCGTCCGTCGCCTTCAAAATGATTCGAAGATTTCTTATCATTTCTTTTCTTTTAAATGAAGGACTACTTCTCAGTTCTCATACATTACCATTAAGGCTTGCAAAGGGCAAGCTCACATTGAGTGCAAATGGACAAGTGTCTATTAGAATTCTGTGTGCATTCACGTATAAAAAAAACCTATTTCGGCACCCCTATCTTGGCGGTTGTAGAAAAAATCCCCAAGATATGTTGTCTAAATTCAGGTAATTAAAAACTTAAGGTTCTATCTCAACGGATTCTACTTACCGCCGAAAAAGATGTATTTCCTAGTCTATTTCGGCAGTTGTCAGTAGCAACCGTCAAAATAGACTCTTTTCCGCTCCTCAAATAAAAAATAAATAGGTCTATTTCGGCGGTTGTATTAGGAACAGTCGAAATAGACCTTTTAATTTACTAGTATACTCAGTCGAGGGAGATCGTCACCGCCCGTACCTTCTTTGACAACCGCAATTCTCTCCGGGGATTTCTGTGGCGATTCCCTCTTGAGAGCTCCGACCACCACTGCTCCCGCCGTCGCCTACCACCACTGTTCACTTTGTCAACCACAATTGCGTCGTCGTCCCGTATTGCTCATGCCTAGTCCGTCACCTACTACAGTTAGGGAGAAAATCTAAACGTGAGTTAATTTTTTTATTTTGAAAGTTACAAATTTGTTGTGATAAGGATTAGATATAGGCTGCAATATTATTGTGGGTGCTTAATGTAGTTGTGTGTGAATAATGTGTGTACAACAATGGTGTACAATTAGTATAAGTTGTTATGCACACAAGGTGTTTGATATAATGTCTAAGTGAAAAAAATTTGTTGTTTGTGTCCTCTACAGAGATAATTTAGGAGCGTTTGCATCTCACGTATGTCACATTAAAGACGGGGCTGAAAGCAATTCATTTTGGGAACGTGTAATATGCTTTAACTTATCTCTTCATTCTCTCCACTCACTATAATTTTGCAAGCCTAACTATGAATAATGAGCATACATGTTGCTCCGCTTTTTTTCTAATTTTTGTTTCTGTGCCTTTGTAGAGATATATCAGAAGTGATAATGCTGCATCTCTCGCACAACCTACCTCTCGCACACCAATCTCCTCTCTCTATAAATCCCAAAAAAAATAAGTATTTTGACTTTGGTTTCTGTTTTAAAAATGCAATTATTTGATGAAATTAAAATGCTAGTTTATTTTGGGTTTGGAACCTTAGAGTTAGGCTAGCTTACTTGACACTTATCCTAGTCACACTTCATTAAGATATAAACATGTGCAAGCCAATGCAAACCATATTACATAAACATTTTAGTTTTTAGATAGGGTAATTCTCACACCTGTGATCTGTTGCACATATAGTATGGAGCATGATTGGATGTATGGTGATCGAGGGGATCACTTTGACAAGATGTTGAAAGAATTTTTCAAAGCTGTAGTGCAACACAATGAGAGAACAAAGGCGGTGAAAATTTCAAGTCCTTGTGTTGATTGTGGTATGGTAAGGAAATATTCAAGCACCGACATCATACAATTTCATCTAAAGACCAGTGGTTTCATGCAACATTAAAGAAGATGGACTTTTCATGGAGAATCAATTCAAGATAATGCTTCAACTTCCTACAGTCATGATCGGTGTCACTCAAGAACCGAGCAAACCTTCAATACCTTCAACGAGTCGGATCGATTCACAAGTAATTCAGGAGTCAATGTTGACAGTGAGACAACTTACCATGATGAGGGAATGGACGAGATGCTTGATAATGTCAAGGAAAATTTCGTCGATAGGCCGGATGAATATCGAAGGTTGTTGGATGCGTCCAAGACAGCCTTGTGCCCTTCGTGCATTAAGTACACAAAATTGATGGTTGTTCTGAATTTTTTCAACTTGAAGGGGAGATATGGATGTAGTGACAAGAGTTTCATGGCACTTCTCGAGCTGCTTCAAGATATGCTTCCAAATGGGAACGGTCTGCCTACCACTACTTATGAGGTGAAGAAATGGATGTGTCCAATGGGGATTGAATATAAGAAGATTCGTGAATGTCCAACAATTGTGTGTTGTATATGGCTAATTATGAACACCTAGACAATTGTCTGAAATGTTCATTGTCTTGATACAAGCTCAAGGATGGTCACCCCTCCTCGTTAAAAAAAAAGTCCTTGAGCTAAGCTATTATGGTATTTACCGATCATACCTAGGTTCAAATGGTTGTTTACCAATCCGAAAGATGCAAAGAACTTACGGTGGCACACAGAGGGTAGAAAAAGTGATGAGAAACTAAGACATCCAAAAGAACGGCCTTAGTGGAGAAACATCAGTAGATGGTACAAAGAACATTTCGGACATGAAGATAGGAATCTAAGGCTTGGGTTATGTTCTGATGGGATGAACCCGTACGACACGTTGAGTAGTCAACACAGTACATGGCCTATTTTGCTAATGATCTACAATTTACCGTCATGGTTGTGTATGTAAACGAAAGTACATCATGTTATCACTCCTGATATCTTGTCCCAAGCAGCCAGGTAATAACATTGATCTGTATCTCACCCTACTAATTGATTATTTGAAGCTATTGTGGAATGAGGGGACCGTGGTGTATGATGCTTACGCAAGAGAAAATTTCACGTTCAACGTGTTATTGTTCTGGACTGTCAACAACTTCCCTGCATATGGGAACTTGTTTGGTTACACGGTGAAAGGAACATTTGCATGTTCTGTATGCGAGGAAGACACTTGTTCAGACCGTTTAAAAATATTGTGGGAAGAATGTTTACATGTGTCATCGATGCCTTCTGCCTGAAGATCACCCTTATCGGGTAACAAAGAGAAAACTGTTCAATGGTGAGGCCAAGACTCGTGTGGCCATTTACCTCTGACCCCTGAGGAAGTGTATGAAAAGTTTAAGGACATTGTAAATGTATTTGGAAACACGTCAAAACCGGAAAAGAACATTTGGAGAAAATGTTCTATCTTTTAGGATCTACTTGTGAGACACTATTTATATATCATGCACATTGTAAAGAACATTGGTGAGGCAGTGAGTGGGACTTTGCTCAACGTACCTGGTAAAACATAAGACAGATTGATTTAGAAAAGACGTGCAAGCCATGGATATACGAAAGGAGTTACACCCACAATAGAATGAGAAACGAATATACCTGCCTCCTGCATGCTATACACTTTCAAAGAATGAAAAGATTAGTTTCTGCAAATGTCTGCACTCAGTAAAAGTACCATCTGGGTACTCTTCAAACTAGAAGAACATTGTATCGATGAAGAATTGAAATTATTAGGCAAGAAATCTCACGATTATCATATACTAATGTTACATCTTCTTCCAATTGCAATCCAAGGGATATTGCCATCTGATGTCAAAAATGAGTTCACCTGATTATGTTTCTTCTTCAACGTTGTCTGCTGCAAGGCAATTGACCTAACCTCTCTCGATGATCTAAAACATGACATTGTTGTCACATTATGTCAACTTGAGATGTATTTTCCACCATCTTTCTTTGACATAATGGTGCACTTAATTGTACACATCGTTTGAGAGATCCAATTTTGTGGTCCGGTCTACTTACGGTGCATATATACCCTTTTGAACGGTACATGGGTATTCTGAAAAGTAAAATAAAGAATAAATATCGACCAGAAGGGAGCATCATTGAAGCAAGAATGACTGAGGAAGTCACAGAATTTGTAACCGATTATTTGAATGAGGCGAAGTCAATTGATATCCCAAAACCACAACACTATGGCAGGTTTAAGGGTAAAGGTGTCATTGGTAGAAAGATTGTGCAAGTTTCACGTCATCTTATTGATCAAGAACATTTGTTTGCCTTACAACACCTTGAGGTTGTTGAGCCTTATCTTGATACCCATATGGTTTAGTTAAGACAACAAAATCCTACGAAAGACCATATTTGGTTGACAAAGGAACAAAACCGAGTGTTTATCCAATGGTTCAAAGATCATGTGTTTGAACTAGCATCATCGAATCCTGAAGCTGTAAGTGAAGAGATCTGATGTCTGGTAATTGGACCTGAAACTAATACTACATAAGTTGAGGGATATGATATTAGTGGGTATACATACTACACTACGCGCCAATATGGTAAATCTATAAACCAGAACAATGGGGTAAAAACTGAAGCTGCAGCCGCTGAGTACCAAAGAGGTATCCAATCTCAACTAGTTAGGAGCTTTAATTGGTATTATGGTGTCATCGAGGACATTTGGGAACTAGACTACCACAATGATTTCTTTCTGTTATTCCAATGTAAATGGGTAGACAACCGACGTGGATACCAAAATGATGGAGGGTTTACCTTGGTTGATCTTTCACATGTTGTTTATAAGGATGATCAATTTGTTCTGGGAAAAGATTACGAACAAGTGTGGTACGTTGAGGATCCGAAAGACTGTAGATGGTTTGTCATTCTTCCAGGAAGATGGCCGGTTCTCATCGAAAATGAAAATGAGGATGAAGATGACAATGAGAAGGTAGAGGAAACACCCTTGTTTCCTACTAGATTATCGGATTCGGCAGATGTTACCGAAAACGACTTGATTTACGAACGATCAGACCATGATGAGGGTGTTTGAGTTGAAAATATGAAATGATTTACATTTTCATGTCAAGTAATGCTACTAGTAGTGTTATAACCCGAAGTTTGATTTCAGAATGCATAATTTATTTTGTCACAACTTTGGCTTATATTGGTTTATTATGAATTCAGGACATGGAAGTCTTTTAAATTAAAGTTAGGGACGAGGACGTCTTTTCCCCCATCTATTTTGGTAAGCATTAATTAATTAAGGAAGGGAGTCTTGTTTAATTTTCCATTACTGATCAATCACTTCGCAATAGTTTACATCGTGGGAGCGCCAGTTCAAGTTCTCTGAACGTTGAGTCTTCCTTCTCTCTTCTCTCTCATTGCTCCCCCTTTTCTAGCGTTGGTGAATTACTGATTCGTTCTGTCGTGCTGCTCTACTTGTGGATTTTGCTGCTACTACGCTTTCTTCTTCACAATCAGGTTGGTTTGGTGGATTGCTAAATTACAATTCAGATTTGGGGTAACTCCCTCGTTATAATTCCGTTCTCTGCAATCTGATTGTGAATCAGTGTTTTCTACCGGTGTCTTTCTGTCAATCTCCCCTGGTTGCCTCCCTCTGAAAATCATTGTCAGAATCAGGTGAGGATTGAATATGCATTGTTTATAGTTTCTAGGTTTGGGAATTCTGTCAGTTCTGACTGGGGTTTTGTCTCTATGTTTGGTGGCTATTTCAGTGGGTGTTGGATTTGCGTTTTGGTCTGTGTTGCTTTAGCTATATCGGGTTGATCTTTACTGCTATAGATTTGTAATCACTCTGCTAATCGAGGTAGGTGGCTAGCAGATTTGATCCGTGTGTTCGGCTATGGGGAGTTTGTAATCTGAGTTATGAATGGTTGAACTGTTTTGCCTTTGTGACTGTTTTCTATCTGATTTGTTGTGGTTGCACTTGCTTAAAACCTCTATAGTAGTTTTTGAACATAACTATGAATTTACATTGCAATTGGGTTCATTTTGGTGCTCTGTTTGTGTACAATTCGCTTATGAAAATTATGCATTTTGTCGTGTCCCAACGTGTGTCTGAACATTGATGTTCGGACAGACCCTGTTAAGCCTTCTGTATTCCGCGATTTTACCTGTGTCTGAACTTCCGTCCGAGCATTGATGTTCGGAAGGGGTGCGAGGACGAGTCTGGCTAGCGAGTTTCGACAGATGTCCGAACTTGCAAGTCCGGACAGAACTTCGGACACCCTCTGTTGGTTTTCTCTGATTTCAGTTTGACTTGCGTCCGAACTTCGATGTTCGGACACAATTTTGGACACAAGTTCAGACACAAGTTTGGACGCCACCTCGTATCTGATTTCTGAAAACTGTCTGAACATCTGTCCGAGTTTTGATGTTCTGACACTCCTTTGATTTCCCTCTGATTTCAGTTCGACCTGTGTCCGAACTTTGACGTTCGGACACAATTTTAAACTTTGACCTTTGTTTTTGCCTAAACATGCTCGTTTGAGCTCAGTTTTGACTTCTTTTTGCGGGGTTGTATTCCCCATCTGATAACTAAGCTTCCTAAATGTTTTGTGGTGCAATTGGTGCACATATGCTTACGTTTATTCAAGCTTCTGTTTTGGGACCTAGTATCTTTGTATGTGAGCCGTGAATGGATGGTTTAGCTATCTCGTAGCGCGCTGCATAGGATGTCCTTTTGTTTGCCATGGGTGCTTCCCATTCTGTTCACAAGTGTTTCACTTGTTCTGTTCACGAGTGATTTTTCCTTGTTCTGTTCACGGATTCTATCCCTTCTGTCTAAATGCTTTGATATCTAGTGTCCCGTTCTGTTGTGAATCTGATTACTCTGAATTATCTTTAATCCTGTTTGATGGACTTCTTTTTCTAGTTTTGCTATGGAAATTATCATTTCCCTCTGTTAAACTTCTGGATTTATCATCTATTTCTGCAAACGTTTTGAGCATGCTGGTTGATGAAGTTGGTCATCTACTAGGCATGGTTGTGTGCTCACTCCCCTACTTCTACTAACATTGCAGATTGATAGACGAGGATCATCCATGTTTTTGGAGCTTAGCTTGTACCTCATTCTACTTATTTTGATACTTTGACATTTGTAGCTTATGGGCCTTAGTAGTATTTGACTCTTCCGCTATTGATCACTGATTTGACAATTACAATTATAATGTAATTTGAGGATATTTCTGTATTCTTTGATTATACTTTATATACAAGTAGTGTTTGGGGCCTTCTTTGCGAACGTTAGATTAGTAGCCTAGCGTATAATTAGGTGGTAATACACTGTGTGTGACGTCCCTAACTCCTAGGCCAGTGTCGGGATCGTTACAAGTAGAATGTAGGCTGTAATGTCATCCTAAGTTTTATTATTGTTATGTTTCATAGTACTTATCTTAATTTATATAATAACTTCATCTGATGAGAGTGTTTTATCTTTTTCGCAGTGGATGATCACCCTATTGATGACCCTGTTGAAGAGTTTCTCACGATTGGAGATGTTGATCCACAGTAGAAGAGACCAAGTAAGCGGGTGACACGAGGCAGGAAGAAAAAGAAGAGCGATCGGTTAGTTGCACATAAGGCTGAGGTTAGCCCTTCACGGAAAATTGAAGAGCCAGTAGTTGCCCCACCAAAGCTCAAGAAGACAAAAATAAGAGGTCTCACGCGTGCGCTGAAGGTTAACAAAGGCCCTGCTACGAAACCGGTGCAATTCAATGAGTATAACCAACCTCACGGAAATTGGAAGAATGACTTCACCACTTATTATAGCCACTTGGTGAAGACATACTGCAACAAAACCGCAACTGGAAACAAGTGCCTCAAGCTTTGAAGGATACCAAGTTTTAGCTTCTTCGGGTAAATCTATATGTTATTAGTATGTTGTTGTAAAATAATAGAATATTTATGTACTTGTTACTAACTGACTAATCATGTATGTAGGCTTGTTTCTTTGTGGATCCCTGAAATACTCCAAACATTAATCACTTTAATTAATGAGGGGTTAATTAAATTAAAAGGTTTAAACCTAAGATTAAACATTAAAGTAAAGGCTAGTTAGCCAAATTCATCAAACTTACATATATAAACAAATATGTAAAGTCCAAAAATGAGCACTAAATCTCAAATAAAATAATGGACTAAAGAGGAGATATTAATAAGGAGAAATCTACTCCTAAAGTTAATATAACATGTAATACATCATTACATAAAATAAAAACACCAACTTCAAGAGTTAATCAAAGAATGTATTTATACTAATCATAATGAATAGTAAAGTATATCAATCACTTAAAAACACAAATTAATACACTTTAGGACAAAGAAATCATGTTGGTCACAAACTAACACATGATACAAGTCCAAGTGTACAACATATAAGTCTAGAACATATTAAAACACAACATTACATTATACCACAAAATGAAAAACAAACACACCCTTATAAATGCATAGGGCCGGCAAAATCCAACATCCCATTGCCACCTTGCATATTTTGAATCAAAATATCTTCTAAAGTAAGCATAGTCACCAAGTACTAGTCATTACCCATTCTTTCTCATAGTGACAAAGCAAATAATCTTTTCTCCTCTCTCATTCCATCCAAGCCGAGCTGCTCCCTCTCCACTCACCTCTGATTTTTCTCTATCCTCCCTTGAGAAATTAAAGAACACCAAGAAAACTCACATGGAGATCTAAACCCATTCTCACTTTCTACTCAAATCTCTCAGTTTCATTCACAAACACAAAGAGGACACCAAGACCTCTTCTTCTATATACATCAAATCTGGAAACCACACATTTAGGAGACCCGAATTCGGAGGTCAATAGCACATGGAGCAAAGAATGGCTTAAATCATCTTAAGGTATAAAAACATGCTCTAAGGTTCCACCTTTCTTTTCTATAATTTATGACCGAGAATTTCTAGCTTCCTTACACATGTTTATTCATCTTTCAATACATAATGTGAAACTCAACTAGCTCCATTTTTGACTGAAAGTCATGGCAAAAATCAACTCCAATGGTGACTTCAAGGGTAAGTCATAATCTAGTTCTATTGAACTCTTAAGCTATCTTTTCTCCTTGGATCTGTCCTAGACAAAAATCTCATTCATTTTTCATTATGTAGCCAAAATTTGGTGGAGAAACTCATCTTAGAACATCAAAGGAAAACTCGTCTTCTTAAGACACATTTTTGTGCTTTAAACTCTTTCTATTGTTATGGAGTCTTAAAGACCCTAATAATCTACCTTTACATTGTGTTCCAATCTGTCAAAAAGTGGAGCTCAATGTGCTAAAGAGTGGTCGAGTGCTTAAGGAAGTTAACCTTGAGAAAATATCACTTTTGTGAAGGTAAACTCTAATCTAAGCTACTAAACTCTTGAATCATATATAAACTGATGTTTGATGAAGTAAACAGACTCATCTTATATATTGGATAGGGTTGTGAGTGAAGAGTTGAGAAAAACAAGCTTGGAGCAACATTATACCTTAAAAACACATTATAAGGCTTTAAAGTGTTTTTATGTGGGTAAAGATTTTTGGCTGAAATGATTCTAACTAAAATGGTCTATTAAGACCTAAGAATGAATAGAAAATGTTATAAACCCATTTGGATAATTTGGTAAATGATTTAATGACTTAAAAGTCAAATTTATAAAGAAAATAGGGTAAAATGTAATAAGCCGGAACTATTATGCCTTGGAAAAATTAGGCCGATACTTTATAGTAATTTGGTGCATTTATAACATTTATGCTTATGTTATGATTTTTACATTAGCCAAATGCTCAAGCTTGCTTTTGGAGCTTTAGTGCATTTTTATGCTTTAATAGCATAGGTTAAGGCTTCAAACTATTTTGGGTGATGTTCTGGTTATTTAAGTGTGCCAAGAGTGGTTTGGGTACACTTAAGCAGTTTAGGAAACTTTGGAAAGTAACTGAAATGACTAAGGGGCAAAAAAGTAATTTAAATCACCTTAGGAGAAATATAATGTAAAGAGGTGTATAACCTATAATTGGGCTAAATAGATTAATGAAGTAAAGGTGAGAGTATAACATAAATAATTTGGCCAAGAGTGAGGAGGTCATTGTGGTGAAATATAGAATTTATAAGTTTAAGGATTTAAATGTAAATTCTAGAAAACATTTGGGCTTAAATTGTAATTTCTAAAAAATTATGGTCCAAACTGAGGCTAGGGTCAATCTTAGGTGATATATGGACCCCTGACCAAATTAAGAAAAAGAAAAGGGCTTAATTGCAATTTTGGATGTTTTAGGAGTTGTGTGTAAAGTGTGGAAAGTTTTGGGGTCAACTCGTAAATAATGGAAAATATTGGTCAATGGCACAATGTTAGCCAAATTAGGAGGAAAGGTTGAGGGTTTGACCAATTAAAAGAAATAAGAGATGGAAATGCAAGTGAAAGAAAGATTAGAGGTTGTTTGTAAAGTTTAGAAAGTATAAGGGGTCAAAATGCAATTTTGGAAAATATTAGTGTGGAAAACAAGAACAGGCTTGGTGGGGGTCTGCTTGTAAATATAAGGATTTTTGGGTAAGAGTTTGTGATTGAATTGGAAGGTTAAGATAGATGTGAATAAAGGATTAAATTATAAAATTATAAAATGTGTGGCCACTTTGTAATTTAAGAAAAGTAGTGTGAAAACTAAGAAAATAACCTTAGAGTCTGTTTGGAAATTTTATATAGTTAGCATATCACTTTGGAATTAAATAAATGAAGAAATGGATTTATAATATATGATATGAGATGTCATTGTAATGTTAGGAAACTAATGTGGGCCAAAGTGAACTACTAAGAAATTTATGGGTGTATGCAGAGATTAATGAAGAGTTAGGAATGTATTTTAGTATAAGGTATGTTGTTACATGACATAGCATTAAGAAGATGGTCTTAATATTTAGCATGCGAAAGCTAGCACAATTAAGGAGGTTAGGTGCTTCACATAAAAAAAAAAGAGGTTTAATGATTATAAAAGGAGTTTTATAATTAATATAGATGAGTATGAATATTTTGAGATTTTTGGAGTATATAATAAGGTTGGAGAATTATTTTAATATAATGGAGTTTATATAAGGGGGGAATTCCATTAAGTAACATTAAAAGTAAAACTTTAGGACTTAATGTCGTTGTGTAAGGAGATATATAAAATAATATGGAACTATATGATTCAAGGAATTATATTAAATAATATATATAATTGTTGACTAGCATACATAGACCAAGTCAACATAATTGACCAAGAGGGGCAAGTTGACCAACTTATGAATAAGTGGAACTTAAATGTCAAAGGTTTCAAACACCTTAAGGTCAACCATATTAATTATCATATAGTACCAAGTCTATATGAATGTTTAAGCATATATATATATATTCTCATGAATAAAGAGATAAGTATTGAGAAATAGTCCTAATTGTAATATCATACATGTTAATTATTAACATACTGCATGGATTAAATGACTAATCCTAACCCGTAATCAACCCGCAAACGACAATGATCAATCACAGGGTCAACATACTGAAGATTAGCTATTATTCGAGATACCGAGTTATTCAAATTATAGAGTATTAATACTTAGTGTATACATATGTTTTTTCTAGAGTGGAGTATCTGGAGAGCGGGCACGGGATGGGTGTCGGCTCTCTCATCCGTCGTTGAATGGTATGTTATTGTGTGATATGAATGTCCTGAGGATTCCTTGGGTTGGATATGTTTGTGTGATGTGATAAGAGTGATATGTGTGAATTATTATTGATATGTTTATGTGCATTTAATTGCCCGACTATCACGTGTTATTAATTGTGCGTGAACCTCTTTTAGACTAAAATGACATCAATTACAAACTCGATACAAAATACGAGTAAGAATTCACAATAAAATCCTTTGAAATATATAATTCCTATATTTGCTCAATTCTTTATACCATGACATTAGATCTTATGTCTACTGTTTTACAATGAAATTCTCCACTTTATATTATACTATACCTCACTTAATGTGATTCTCCAATCACATTATATAATTCACCAATCTCCTTATACTCATATTATTCTATATGAGTTATAAAATTCCTTATATAAATGCTAAACTTCATTATTTTATGTGGAGCACTAATCTCCTCATTTTTCCTACCTTTCATGTACATATTAACATTAAGACCTTATATTAAACCATAATCTAAACCTATCTTATAATTAAATACTTCCCAAATATTCACATTATTTTATATGAATTATAAAATCCCTTAACTTATACTCATTTCCACCTTAATGAATATTAAGACTTAATTATATTTAATGTAACACTTATAATATCCTCAACCATATACTAAAATTCATTCCAATCTTTCCTATATTCTCGCATTCACCCTTATATTTCTGCATTTTACAATCTTTCCACATTAACTTTCATAATATTATAATTATAATGTCATATATTATAACATTTCTACTCTTATTTAATTTTAACCCAAAGTTTCCATCAAATACAGACCCCTAATATGTCCAGATTTAATTCTTTTACCCCCAAATTTTTCTTTATTTGTAATTTGACCCACATTATTTTATAAACTTTACAATTTAATCCTTAACTCTTATATTGTATAATCTTCCTAATTAAATTCCAATTTTCACCCTATATGTTCCAGTAAATTTCAAACAGACCCCAGGCCTGTTCTATTTCCATTTCGCCCCCACATTTTCTGAAATTGCACTTTGGCCACATGTAAGTTTTCCTAACTTACAATTAACTCTCAAACTTTATTAGATTCATAATTAAATTATTTCTCTCATTTAATTCGGTCAACACCCTAAGTCTAGTCAAGGTTGACCACCATACACTTCCTTGACCCACATTTCACCAAAATTATGAATTTGACCCCAAATTTTCCCAGGGTTTTCATTTAAGTCCTTAATTTTACAAAAACTTATATTTTACATTTAAAACCCAAATAAGGCCTATCTTTTGGCCATATAACATTTTGACACTCCAAATTTATTTATTTTATTCTCAACCCCCCATACTTTACCCATTTGTTCACTAGAACTTTCTTTAAGTTTCTAAACACTTTTATATTTATTTTTAACATTAAACTCCAATAAATTTTACCTAATTCGTATTGATTTTAACCTTGACATTTTTAGGTGGTTATAATCCTCCAAATAACCCTTTAACACCAGATTTTATCATCAAACTTAATACTAAACATAAACTTAACTTTTAATGAATAAAAAGCACTAAATAACATAAAAATCTGGCCTAAATGCATGGCCTTATTACAAATTCAAACTTAACTTTAAATGACATAAAATAACCATAAGAACATAGATTGCTCTTGGCCTTATCATGTTCTAACCCTTAACTTTTCGGTAATTACATTTTAGCCCCAAAACCTTATATTTTGACATTTTAAGTTACTAAACACTTAGATAACTTAGTCAAAGGTGTTACCTTAATTTTATGTGCATTTTTAGGTTATAATAACCCATTCCCCACACTATGTTCTCAGCTTATTTTGTTACACAACATAAATTGCCTTAAAGCTTTAAAATGTGTTTTAAGCAAAACTTACATGTTTGATGCTCTAAAAACACTCTTATCCCCTTCTCTTCTCTACACTAATTTACCATTAGGGCTAAGTTAGATTTTAGCACAAATTATAAGCTTAGGTAGTGATTAAAGAGTTCTAAGACTTAGTTTAATCACTTACCCTTCAAGAGCTTGATTTTCCAACTTGTTTCACCTCCTTGGTCACGGTTAAGTATAGGGTTTTCAAAGACCATTTCGGTCATGGTTTGAACAAAGAAGGAATCAAGTTATACTTTTTACATAGCTAAACAAGGTAAGGAAACTTAAAGCATCAAAATGAGCTTTAAGGAAATGAGTTCACCTTTGATGTTTTAGGAATAAATTTCTTCAAAAACATCCGGCCATCTATAGAACATGAGAGGAACTTTTTAGATCTCTTATAGATCTATGGATATAAGGTACATTAAGATGGCTAGAAAGCTTAAAAAGTGACTTACCCTTGAAGTCTCTTAAAAGGTGATTTTTGATGGAGTTTTTCCCAAAGGAGCTAGAATAGTCTTCATCTCATGTGTGAAAAGATGAAGAAGAAGAAAGGTGTAAGAAACTTGTATGTTCTCGATTTAATTTGAAACATAAGAGAATATGAACCTTAAGCCACCATTTATACCTTAAGCTTGAAAGGATCTTCCTTGCTCCATGTGTGGATGATTACCAAATTTTATACTCCAACATCTCTTGATTTTGACCTTGGTTATGGAAGAGAAGTGTTTGTAAAGTTTTCCTTGTTGATTTAATGTAGAAATGAGAAGATTTGAAAGGAAAATGAGGTGTAGGTTCAAGTCACCATGGCTATGTTCTTGAATAAATCAATGCTCAAGAACAAGGAATGAAGAAGAAGAGAAGGAGGATGATTCTCGGCTGGCTAGGACAGAGGAGGGAGCAAATGATGAAGAATTAAGTGATAAGTAAGGAAATGAGTACTTTCTTCTTATTTTACTCTTATCTAAGGAAGGAGTCTAGACTAGGCATGGTGATTCATCAGCATATTTCCGCCTTCCTCTAGATATTTGGGAGTTTTAGTTTGACCATTGACCAAGCTAAGGAGATTAAGGCCTTGTTTGGTACTATTTGGTACTATTCATAAATTGGTCCCACAATTCTGATTTTTTTTATTTCTTTGAATTAGGCTCTCTAATGAGATACATTATGGTCCATTATTTAATCATGATGTATATAATCCTTAATGACCATCCAAAGTCAATTTCTAGACACTTTTATAAAAATGTGTCTTAAGGAGTTTTAAGACTCCAATTTGTGTTTTAACTCATTTTAGAGTTTAGTTTCTTTGATAATGGATCTATATATTGTTCTTAGCTTATATATAAGTTTTAGGAATCCACTTTGGACCCTAATTGAGGTTACACAACCCCTTGGGTTTCTTAGAGCACATTTGTGCGCTAAGTGATCTTAAAGCATATTTTTGCTTGTATGTGATCTTAGATTGTTCCTCAATAATCTTAAGGAATACCTTAGCCTTATTAATCACTAATTAACCTTTGATTAACTCTTTCATTTAATTCATTCATGATTAATTAATGTAATGAAGGTTTGGGGTATTTCATAATAGATTCATGGAAACTCCAGATCGTTGTATCTGCAAGCTGCTAAGTGGATCTTATAATTTTGTTGGAAACCTACGACCATGGATTATTCTATGGTTTGAATAATGGTTTTTCTTTTGTAGGATACTCTAACAGTGATTGAGGTGGATATTTAGATCACAAGAGTACTTCTAGTTACTAGTTCAATTTTTGAAAAACTTCATGTTCATGGTCATCCAAGAGGTAGTTCATTGTTATGTTGTCAACCTATGAAGCAGAGTATGAGACAACAACAATGAGTGCTTGTCAAGTAAAGTACTTGTTGTACCTGATGCATCATATTGATATTTGATAGAATAAGTATAAAGATTTACATTGACAACACTTCAACTCTTTTTTTTTTACGAAGAACCTAGTTATACATGCCAGAAGCAAAGATATTGAGACTCGTTGTCACTTCTTGACAGATCATGTTATGAAATTAGAGATTGAAGTTGAATAAATGGGATAATAGGATCAAGTAGCTGACATTCTTAGCAAACGTTTGAAGATAAAACCATTGTCAAGCTAAAAAGAAGATGAGGATGACTTCTATTGAAATTTAAGATTAAAAGGGAAGATGGTGAAATTATTAACCTGAATTTCTGACGGGTGAATGTTTATTATGTTCCTACGAATAGGTCATAATTTGTTTAGTCTTATATTCAATACTTGTTGAGTTGTTACAGATTTTTCTTCTTCACTTTCCTAGGTTTTTTACTTTATATATGTTGCTTAATTTCAGAAACATTTTTAGCGGTTAGTGTAGGAAGGAAAATGCAGAGATATACAGTGGTTGATAGATGTAATGTGCTGATCCTCCTTCCTTCACCTCTTTGGGTGTATTGTATTTTTGAAATGTATACGTATCTTGTTATCATTAAAATCATCATGTCACTAGTAGAAAAAGGGTCTATTTCGGCGGTTCTTTTGGGCCTATTTTGGCGGTTGTGAACCACCGAAATGAAGGCCGCCGAAATAGGTCTAAGAACCTATTTCGGCGGTTGTTAGCTGAAGGCCGCCGAAATAGGTCTAAGAACCTATTTCGGCGGTTCTTAGCTAACAACCGCCGAAATAGGTGCGTGCTAGAGCAAAAAAAAAAACACACCTATTTCGGCGGTTGTTAGCTAAGAACCGCCGAAATAGGGGTGTGTTTTAAAAAAAAACACCTATTTTGGCGGTTCTTAGCTAATAACCGCCGAAATAGGTGTGTTTTTTTTTAAAAAAAATATTTTCTACCTCATCTTCAACCTCGGGATCGAGATGCAGCAGTTCCAATTTTTCTCTCTTTAGAGGCGTACACACCAGAAGAAAACGAATAGAGGTGCAAAGAGTGTATGCCCCTTGTTCGCCTTGCAAAATTACCGTCTGTGAAGAGATTGTACAGCCGCGCAGAGCATGTTCCCTGTTCGCTAGTTAGGGATTCAAAATTACCATGAGAAGAGAATGAAATAGGCGTAGAGCATATTGTTCTCCAGATCCAAAATTACCGTCAGTGAAGAGAAAGAAGAAAAGATGCGTAGAAAGAAAGAAGAGAATGAAAAACCGTAGAGCATGTATGCGTTCCTTATTTTCCATAGAGAAAAAAGATAAGTTCGAGTATATTACTGGTTCGGAATGAACTGTTTCAGCCTGGTCTGCAATCGAGTGAGCAAGATGCAGTAGTTCGACCACAGGCGCATACAAGATAAGAGAAGGAAGGTGGAGGCGCAGAGCTTTACGGTGGTGAATTTACAGTAAGTGAAGCGAATGAAGAGAGAGAGAGAGAGAGAGAGAGAGGCGAAGGGTCAGATATAAGAAGACGGATGCGCGATTTTAAAAAATTTCGTCAAAAAAAACCAGGAACACAACTTATTTCGGCGGTTCTTAGCTAGGAACCGTCGAAATAGGTCGGGGCCCTATCTCAGCGGTTGTTCTTACAATCGCGAAATAGGGACGCCGAAATAGGCCTTTTTTATACTAGTGATGTCCATAGTTTCTAAGCAGCTTTGACCATCTGAGCAAAAGATAATAGACATTGAGAAAAATGAGGACATAGATCTTTTTTTATTATCAAAAAAAAAAAGATCATTAACCCATTATAATGGAGGAATAGTTCTAAACGACATGATGACGGTTTCTTCGATTTACCACCTATCCGCACCTTCTTCGCGGGATGTTGTTTTTTTAATGGTGACCTTGCAATCCGGTTTTTCTACAACCCGTTGTTGTATGATTATATTGTACATGATAAGGTATTTTCTTTTAACAATTTTCTATCCACATGAGACAAAAAAGATTACCCTTGAAAAGTAGTCTTGTGAGATAAAATTTAGATAAAATTGAAAAATAGATAAAAAAGACTAACATATTATATTTCAAAAAGGGTGAAAGCAACCAAAGAATCATATGTTAGGATTAATTAAGTAGTGAAGAGAGAATTCGAAACAATATATATATAGTATATAGTTAATAGTATATTGAATGCTTCTTCTTTTTTTTACTCGAAACGAAACGTTTCTACAAATATATATTGAACAATCACACCGCGATATTGTAGCTGAAATATCTAAATTCACAAAATCGAAGACTTGACACATCTTGTATTAATGAGTTTATTTGATCCCAACCTATAGATTACACATGCAACCTTATTTAGGTGTTCGATCGGTTCTAAAATGGTTAGATTCACTCTTAATTAAATAATTTTATATTTCTTTCACACAAATATTAACTTGTATCCACTGAAAAAGTAAATTAAAAGAGAATGATTAAAAATGTAACTATGTTGTATTGACTAGTATAAATTAATATCAAATATTTTGACTAGTTATAAAAGATTCCAGGTACCCTTTAACATTTATTCCATGTACTATTCATTATTATATAGATTTATTCACCACAAAATCAAATACTAACTATTAGTCACACAGCCACCGGTCCCTCCATTGTCTGTCCCCCGCTATCGCCTATATAAACCCTTCATTACCTCTTCTTCTTCACATCCAATCCACTCCCAAAATCCTCTAATACCCCACTCTAGAAACAGAATTCTTCCTGCGATCAAAAAAGAAACAGAATTCTTCCTGTGTGAGCAGCCTTTAATTTTCCGCTTCTGAGTAAAAATGAGCTCTAATTCAGACAGTCTCTGGCTCTTTGCCTTCCTAGGTTCAAAATGCAACTCCCTCTCATCCACCGGAAACCTCATACTCACTATATTTGCGTTGGCAATCTCGTACTTATTCTTGACCCTCCTTTACTGGTTTCACCCCGGTGGCCCTGCTTGGGGTGGACACCGCTTCCGTTCACTAATTTCCTTCATCACACTTCACCACAACCATAACAAAAACCTGCTCCCGTGATTCCCGGACCTAGAGGTCTGCCGATGATCGGTAGTATGAGTTTAATGACAGGGCTAGCACATAAAAAGCTCACCACCATCGCCAGACGATTAGGTGCCACACGACTCATGGCCTTCAGTCTCGGACCCAACACCCGTGTGGTAGTCACTTCCCATCCAGAAGTCGGGAAGGAGATCCTTCAGAGTCCGGCTTTCACCGACCGACCGGTTAAAGAGTCCGCTTATGGCTTGATGTTTAACCGCTCCATCGGGTTTGCTCCATACGGAAAATACTGGCGAACCCTTCGTAAGATCGCTTCAGCTCACTTGTTCTCTCCTAAGCAAATTAAATCCGGGGAGAGTCAAAGAAGGGTGATCGCGTCCCGAATGGTTGGGGAAGTCATCATCGGCGGTGATGGTCAACAAAGTTTTAAGGTGAGGGATGTGTTGAAGAAGGCAGCGCTGAGTAACATGATGGGATCGGTGTTTGGATGGATGGGGTATGAAGTAACGGTGGATGAAGAGCTTGAGTTGAGAGGGATGGTTGAAGAAGGGTATGATCTTTTAGGTGGTATTAACTGGGCTGACCATTTACCTTGGTTAGCTGACTTTGACCTTCAAAAGATAAGATTCAGATGCAACCGGCTTGTTCCTCAAGTCAACCGTTTTGTTGGTCGAATCATTGAGGAGCACAAGGGGAAAAAGAATAGAGCAAGGAAATGGTTGAAGAAGATGGTGACTTTGTTGACGTCTTGCTCTCGCTTGATGGTGATAACAAGCTTTCTGAACCAGACATGATCGCTGTTCTTTGGGTAAATTTACTTACATCTTTCGTCATTCATATTGTATTATACAATATGTTACTTGTTGCACTTTGCTTTTGAACATAACATGTGTTTTACTACAATTTAATAAAAGACTTCTAAGTCCTCGCTTCCGTCATGATTTGGTCAATAATATATGTTGTCAACATACTAAATCATTTGATCATCATTAACTTATATATTTTTGTCCTCTCCTCAATCACAGGAAATGATTTTCAGAGGAACAGATACAGTAGCGGTACTAATCGAGTGGATCTTAGCTAGAATGGTCTTACATCCCGATATCCAGTCAAAAGTCCAACACGAGCTAGACACAATTATTGGTAGATCAAGTGACGTAACCGAATCCAATCTCCCCTCACTCGTTTATCTCACAGCAGCAATCAAGGAATCCTTACGCCTTCACCCACCAGGCCCACTTCTCTCCTGGGCTCGCCTTTCAATCACCGATACCATCATCGACGGCCACTTCATCCCAGCTGGAACAACCGCCATGGTTAACATGGGTGCCATCACCCGTGACTCTCAATTCTGGTCCGACCCGGATGAATTCAACCCAGAGAGGTTCCTCCCAGGGTCGAATGATTTAGTAGGTATGGAAGTGGAATTCTCTGTGATGGGTTCTGATATGAGACTAGCGCCATTTGGGTCTGGTAGGAGGAGTTGTCCTGGAAAAGCGATGGGGATGGCTACGGTGACTTATTGGGTGGCGGCTCTGTTGCATGAATTTGAGTGGATGGCGGCGGGTGATGACGGCGTTGACTTGTCGGAAGTGCTAAAGTTGTCTTGTGAAATGGCTACTCCTCTTGAGGTTAAGGTCAGGGGTAGAAGGACTGCGTCATCACTTATGGCTGCGTGATCAGAGTTTCCAATCTACTATTGTCGATAATTGCTGAATGCGCGATGGAGTACTATACTATTACTACCACATGTATGATATATGCTTGATACCTGACAATGCTTTTCTTTATTTTAACTATTTTATATAATAAGGTCGTGTTGTAAATACGCGTTTTTTTTAATGCTGGAGTGAACCGAGTGACTTGTGTGGTATTTCGGTATGCTTGTAATTACTTTGTCGAAATGAAAAAAAAAAAAAAAAAAGTATGCTTGTAATTACGCTTCGTAGCTTGCACTCACGAAATGGATATTGTTGTGTATAAACTTCTTTATGTTAACTAGTATATTTTCTATATATAGTTAACTTTTATTTTGGATTTTGAATTATATATAGTAATGGTAAACTGGATGTGACACTTGATCCTAACGTTTTTTAAATTCAGTTATTATATAAGTGTTAACTTTTTATAAGATAATATTGAAATAATTATAAAATTGCTGAAAATTTTCATTCTCTAGTATATATCTTAATTCACGAGTATCATTGCTGGCAACTGGCAATTAATATTCTCCAACGGAAACACAATCCACCATGCTTCGGCTGTTCACGTATAAAACAATAAATATAGAAGTGATGATGAGTTGTGATTTTTTATGTTTTTATTTAAATAAATTTAAAAACAGTTTTAATTAAACAAATCAATTATTAACATAATCATTGAGTAAATATGTAAAGAAAATTTACAAGAACAAAAATAATCTAGGGAAATTTCATGAAATATCACTAGAAAAAGAAAGACATAAAATGTCACTATATTTTAATAAAAGTCTATGAAATGGCACTATAGTCAATGACCAGATGAAAAAAGAAAAAAATAATACCCTTACTAGATATTAAAGTACTTTTAAAGTTCACAATATGCCCCCAAGTGTTAAAAAATTCACAAAAATTAAAAAAAATCAAAATAAAATAAAAGAATTAACTAATTTATTAAACTTGTATAAAATTTATAAAAAAATAAAAATATCATAAAATGTTAAAACAAATAAATATTTCATTTTTTAAAATTTATTTAGAACCATAAAAAGAATATGATTTTCTAAACAAATAATTTATACCAATTTTTTTACCAATTAAGTACCATAGTTTATACCAAATAAGTACCATATATTTTTTAATTATTATTTTCTATCAATTTAAATTTTTTTCTTCAAAGTTAGTTTTTTTTATTTTGCAACTTATATTTGAAATTTTAGTTTTTAAAATTTATGTTCTATTTTGCAGATAACTTTATGATCATAATATTTAAAGTTATCAGTATAATAGAACATAAATTTTATAAACAAAAATTTCTAAATATAAGTTAAAAATATAAAATAATCTTTGAATAAATCATTTAAATTGATATAAAATAAAAATCAAAAAATGTATGGTACTTATTTGGTATAAATTATGGTACTTAATTGGTATAAATCGGTAGAAAATAGGTAAAAAATATTTGTTTAGAACACAATATTCTTTTTATTGTACTGGATAAATTTTTAAAAATGAAATACTTTTATTTGTTATGTTTTATGATATTCTCATTTTTTTCAATTTTTTTACATTTTTTAATTTTTTTTAATTTTCTTTTATTTTGAATTTTTATGAATTTTTTAACACTTAGGGGTATATTATGAACTTTAAAAGTACTTTGTTAACTAGTAAGGGTATTTTTATCTTTTTTTTCCATCTAGTCAATGACTATAGTGGAATTTCATGGACTTTACGAAAATATAATGGCATTTCGTGACTGTCTTTTTATTTAGTGGCATTTCATGAATTAGCCAAAAAATATAGTGGCATTTCATTAAATTCCCAATAATTTATTATTTAAAATTCTAATCTTTTGTTTTTAAAATTTTTAAAAATGAATTTTTAATTTAAGTAAATCTATTATTACTATAATTGTTAACTTAAAATTTAGAGAAAATCTACAAGCTAAACGCAAACAATTTATTATTATAATAGTGAACCTAACTTGAAAATTAAAAAAAAAAACAGATTTTTTTTTAATTTTCTAAGAACTACTAGTATCGAATTTGAACTCTAACAAAGTGGAGGAAATATGAGAAAAGAAAAAAAGTGGTCAAAAAGTTGAACAACAAGTACAGATTATATGAACACAAACTTCACGTTTAAAAATTGGTAAACCAATAAATATGGTATATTATATTGACATTGTTTTCTTATATAATTTCTAATGAACAACTAGAATAAAAAATATAAGCAGTTTATAAATAATATTTGAACATATGATCAAATAAATGAACAAATGGTATATTATATTGACATTGTTTTATTATAAAATTTCTTATCAACAAATAGATCTAATTTTTGAACACTTAATAATAAATAGTTGAACATGTAGTCAAAAAAAATTGAACAAACTAATTTTATATTTTTAAACATGAATGAGAATTTTGAAAAAAATGAGCAATATGCATTAAATTTTGAACAAAGTGTTTTAAAAGTTGATGAACTAATACCGCATATCTGAACCTAAACTTAAAATTTTTTAAAACCGTTACATTTTTTATAATTTTCTGTAAATAACTAGTAACGAATTTGAACCTTAATAAAATTTAGAAACAATATAAAATTAATTTTGAATGAAAAACTTAAAAAGTTGATCAACAAGTAGATTATATTAACACGATGACCACCACAAAATCTGCGAGATTAAAAAATTTGTTTTGAACAATAATTTTGTGTCTTTGGTCTGCTAAAAACCAATGTCTCCCTCCCAAACCATGAGTCTATCCTGCGTCGTTTCTTCCCTGACTGGAGCTTCATTCACAACTATGACGCGCATCCCCTTGGGCGCATCTGGGTATTTTTCAACCCCTTAATCATCCCCCTCACCCCAACCCTATGCTTAGATCCTACCTCTGGGATGATATTTGCAATCTTAGCCACGGGCCCGTTGGACCTTGGGTTGTGGCTGGAGATTTTAACAACATCTTCTACGCTGAGGATAGATGGAGCACCCGCTCCCCAACTCCAGGAGATTACCGTGAGTTTGCAAACTGTGTCTCCATGGTGAATCTTTAAGACCTTAGGTACTATGGTTGCTTTTATATCTGATGGAATAACCAGTTTGACCACAGTAAGGTGCTCGGGAAAATTGACCGAGTATTTGTTAATGAGGATTGGATCTCCTACCCCACCAACTTTGCATCCTTCCTCCCCCCCCCCTAGTGTCAGATCATAGCCCCATGATTATCACTATCCCCTCCCCAACCCCTCACAAAAAGAGCTTTAAATTCCTAAACTTTTGGATGAATGAGCCCTCCTTTCTCCCCCCAAGTGCGTGAAGCCTAGAAACTCCCATCACAAGGGAGCAGTCTTTACACAATAGTTCATATACTCAGGCTTCTAAAATCCAACTTATTATCGTTGCACAAATCCGAATTTGGCTCCCTTGGAAATAGAAGCCAAACTATCAGAGTCGAGCTTAGTGACATTCAAATGAGGATGGATGGCGACCCTTGGAACCTGACCCTTATCTCTAGAGAGAAATTCTTAAGACATAAGCTCCTCACTAGGGACTACCATGAGCTCTTATTTCTACGCTAGCTATCAAAAACGCGTTGGCTTAAGTTTGTGGACTCTAACACCTCCTACTTCCATTAAGCAGTCAAAGCGAGACATAACAAAAACTTCATAGCTTTCCTAACCAACGACCTTGGGGAGGACCTCAGAGCTCCGGTGGGCATAGAAGTCTGCCTCGTTACCCACTTCCAGCCCGCCCTAGGGTCTAAAAACCCTCTCCCATGCACTCTCGAGGATTTCAATCTGGAAAATACAAGAACTTTAGGCCAATCCAACTGGGGGCCCTTAATCCGACCTGTGGACAATAAGGACATTAAGCAAGCACTTCTCTCCATTAAAGATGATAAAACCCCTGGTCCAGATGGGTACACTGCCAAATTCTTCAAAGCAGTGTGGGATGTTGTTGGTGAAGATATCTGCCTGGTAATCAAAGGATTCTTTCACGGAGGCAGACTTCTCAGGGACGTCAACACCACCCTAATCACCCTTATCCCAAAATCAGATGCAGCCTCTACCCCTGAAGACTTCAGGCCCATATCATGTTGCAGTACTTTATACAAAATTATTAGCAAAATCCTTGCAACCAGACTGAAGGATACACTCCCCTTGCTGGTTAGCAATAACCAAGAGGAGCATTCATTAGAGGCTGACTCATCTCTAACAATATCCAACTCTGTTCTTGTCTGATGAAAAACTACCAAAGAGCCCATATCTCCCCCGCAGCATGATGAAGATGGATATAAGGAAACAACATTTAGTATTATACTAAACAAGAATATCTCCTATTTGCGAACTCATAATATAGGACTAGCTTTCTCATTAGTTGTTTTTTATAGTAGAATACAATCTTATCTAAGGACTAAAACCCTATTAAAAAAAGTACAAATCAATCATCTTTATTTCTTTATGAAGCCATATTTACGTTTGCTTCTATTTTTCACCCTTAACAACAATCGGGATATATGTACCAACCAAATGTTCTTGAATGCAAAAAATTCAAACACTGCATCAATAACCTCACCTCCCAACTGCTATGTATGTAAATTATTTAATGTTGTCAGATTTCTCTACTATGTCCAAAAGCTTGTTGTATATTCAAGTTGTCTAATCAACTTGGTCAACTTATGGGTATATAATATATCACCCCTCCATGCTTATGAAATCGCTTCAATAGTTGTTATCCGTCTCTCCCTCCGGCAGGAGCTCTTGCCCTTTGTTATGCCTTGCTCAAGTCCTTGCCCAGCCATTATCGTATGCTCAGATCGCCATCTCCCCCTCATTCACCTTCTTTCTTTACTCTGCTTTATCATCTTAAGAAAAGTCATGTAATCATGACCCTCTGCATGTCTTCCCTTAGGACGTCGTCTGGCATAAACCTTTGAGCTTCCACCTTGTACTTTTTGCCTCTCTTCCCACCCACCCCTCTTCGTTTTCCTTTTTCCTAATCTTCCTTATTTGCTCTTTCCCATGATTCCACCTCCCAACTATGCTTTAGTGGAGAAAATATCAGCCCACTATGCTAAAATGGCCCTAACAAAGGAAGTAGGAGAGGCCACTGACACGCACGGTCTTGGGATCACGTGTTTTCCTTCCCTTACAAGGGTTGTCTTTTTTGTAAGGCTTTTCCCTTCAAGCTAGCCGATCTCAAAACGCTTGAAACCTCTCTAGCCTGAGCATGGCATTTTGAAAGAGACTTTAAAACACATAGAGCGGGAAAGGTCTCTATTGTTTTGAGTTCAAAAAGGAGGAGTTAGTGCATGCAGACCTCTATCTAGGATCTAGGTGTTTTGATGGTTCTCTTTTGATTTTCCAAGGGACAGATAAACGGAAAGCCCCCCGAGATCATGACTTTAGCTAGTTCTTTATGTCTCCTTTTTACCCACACCACAAAAGATTGCTCTAATCAGACATACTGGTGTTCTTCCTTATGGCCCCTTGCTTAGGGTTTTGACGCCCCGTTTGGGTCAGTAGTCACTAAAAGGCAATAATGATGAAGTTTGAAAGATTACATGTGGTCTAGTTAGCTTTCTCAGTAAGCTACCCCAACAGGACATCCGAATGCCAATGGCGGAGTTAGTGTCACCCAAGGACATGTCCACTCCACATATGGTTGAGAACCCGTCTTTGACTGCTAATTCAAGGGGATATGGCCTCTGTCTAGATCGTAAAAGGAGTAAGAGTGTAAAGGACCCTTCGACTGTGGCTGGATAGCGATGAAGTCTGTAACCTACGCTATGTGGGGCCTGAAATTAAAAAGGGCAAGGAAACTACTCACATTCACTCTCATGAACCAACTCTGATTGTTGGTCTCACCCTACGACAAAAGCCAGAGTCGCAAGGTCCAATCCCTCTCATGTATCAGCCGACCTGCCTTGTATGATCTTAGCTGAACTACATTTTGGTACTTTAATTATGTATGTTTTAGGTTAATTAGAGTTTGTCTTCTTTGTGTTGGCGGCCTATTATGAAATACCCCGTAATTAAAACAGTGATTAATTAGGTTAATTATATTTTAAAGGCTAATTACACTAAAATATATAGAGGGAACAAATCCCGAAGAAAACGGACCTTTAAAATGGGTTAAAAGCATAAACGACCTTAGAGCGCGTTTTTCGAGGAAACCGGGAAAACGCGACTTTAACGGGTCAAATAGACTCGTAACAATTTTGGTCAACTAAATAGTCACTAATATATTAGTGAAGCATTAGAACCAATAAAATTAATTAAACGAGAAAATTCCGGAAACGGGTACCGGTTAGTGAAAACTGTACAACCGGTAAGTAGTGGGGTAAAGTATACAAATACAAACTAAGTGTGTCCACTTGCAAATAAAAATAAAAATGTGAGAGTGTGTGTGTGTAGGGCCGGCCAGCACCCTCCCTCTCTCACTCTCTTTATTCCCCTTATTTGCTAAAGGACAAAACTATAAGTAAAAAGCAAAGAAAAAATTTTACTCTCTCTCCTCACTCCCTTCTTCCCCTCACACACCCCCTCTATTCTCTCTTTTCTCTCTTCTTCCCCTACCTTGCGACAGCCATGGAGAAAGAGGGAGCTCACTCAACTTCCACCTTCTCTCATCTTGTTAACCCACTAATCTTGCTCCAAAAAATTCAAAATTAGTACCATTGTATCCCCTTGCAAAGGAACTTTCCCTCCTTTCAAAAATCCAAAAGCTCAACTTTCGTTTTTGTGGGTGTTCTCCATTTGAAGATTCAAGTCCACCATTAGAAGCACCTTCCCTCCTCTCATCTTGAGGTAAAAAGAAGTTCGAAAATCCATTGTTTCTAGCTCTCATTGGCATTTTAAGAATCTTCAGTTTTTGAACTCTTGGCCTTCTTTGTTCCAGCCGATTTTGGCTCTTTGTTGGACTAGAAATCTTGTTCTTTTCACTCCAGAACTTCATCTACTCATTGGAAGGTAACACTCTTTCCTAAACCCTAAAACTTAAATTCTAGGGTTAGTATAAAATGGATGCTAAATTGGTATTGTGTATTGGTATGGGTTGTAGCACTTGGTGTGTGAACCTCATTGAAAACCGAGAGCAAGGAGAAAGAAAGAGGAAAGAAGAAGAGGAAAGGAAAGAAAGAAACTCAAGTCAAGGTAATGCTCTTACCTGGGTTTAGTGTGTATTGCATTGTACAGTTTTTGAGTAAGTAAAATGATTAATGGATTGAGTAATGAGTAGTGGTAACGTAGTAATGTATTGGAGAAAAGAACAGTTTTTGAAGTTTTAAATGATTTTTAAAACTTGGGAAAACCTTGGGTAGTGAATGTGTATGGTGCAGGATTTTATGGATGTTGTAGTTAGTATTGAAATGTGTATAATGAGTATTGTGTAACAGGTTGTTAGAACATGAATTTGTGAGCTGAAATAGTGTGTGAGCAAAGTAAGAATTATAGGGAGACTATTCGAATTTTGTGTAGAAATGAGAAGACTTAAGATGTTTAAAAGAAGAGGAAGTATTTGGAGAGTTAAGAAGTGTTTTTGTAGTTTGCACAGATTTTGAGAGAGGTTTGTAATGGGATTAAACTAGAGTGTAAGGTAATGCATTTCGGATGCTAGGAATAACATTAGTTGAGGGAGCATTGGAGTATAGGAGTTAAGGTGGAAATCTGTAGATAATAGAGGAAACAAAAATCTGTAGCATAAGTGAAGAGGAAACTAGCATGAGTGTTGAAATGAAATGAAGAAATGTGTAGTGAGTGTAGGTATTTGTGTAGTAAGTTTGGGGGATGAATTAAGTGATTTAGAGTGTGTAAATGGTGCCAAAACATGTTAGGATATGTGTAGGAAGAATAGGGAGCAATGGGTGAAATTGGGAAAAGAAAACAAGGCCTGTAGCAAGTTCTGCTACTGTCTGACCCACAGCTGGATCGGACGCTGGGTCGGACAAGGCCTGAATAACGAAATAAACCTTCTGGAACCGTCCGACCCAGAGCCGTGAGTCGGACGTGGGTCGGACGGGCCTTGAGAAAACACTGGTAATATTCTTTCTGGAACCGCCGACCCAGAGCCGTGAGTCGGACGTGGGTCGGACGGGCCTTAATATCGACAAGAAATCTTTCTAGAATGGTCCGACCCAGGGCCGTGAGTCGGACGTGGGTCGGACGGGCGAAAATTTTCTCCATCGAAGTTCTTGACTTCGTCCGACCCAGAGGTTGGGTCGGACGTGGGTCGGACATGACTTGGATGACAAATCGAAACTTTCTGGAATGGTCCGACCCAGAGGGTATGGGTCGGACGGAATAGTGCTGGGTCGGACGGGAGTAATTTCAGAGGACGAAAACCTACTGGAATGGTCCGACCCAGGGTTGGGTCGGACGGTGGGTCGGACGGCCCAAACACTTACAAAAAAAAATGTTTTAATTATATGACTATAGTAATCATATATACATATATATGCCTATATACCTATATGCATATATGTAGTAATACGCCATTGATGAAGTAATAATGGTAAGGAAGTGAGTAAGTTTGTAAGAAAACAAGTTTATGGAGTAATAAAGGAAAGAATGGTTTTATAACCAATAAGAAAGTAAGGAAGTAGTAAGTATACCTTGAAAATATCATGAAGGAGTAAGTAGATCAATAATAGATCATTGATCATACTACTTCATGTATGTATAGGAATCCTATAGTTGAGCTCCAAGGGAACCGGTAGTACCCTACGATGGTGAACGGTATGATTTCCTCATGCCCTGTATCCTAACTTGGTTACCCCGATTTGTGTGTTTATGTGATCGCCAACAAGATAAATGCATGAATCGGATTTATATTGCACTTACATGTGTTTGAACTATATTGTTCTTGTTTATGCTCTTGAACATTTAGTTTGTATATTCATGAAATGAATGAATGGAGATGGAGTGTATGTGTAAGCATGAGTACTTGTGTATGTATGTATGTATGGAAGTAAGTATGGACTTCTACTAATTCCTAACAACCTAACTCCTAACATGAGTAATGAGTAAAATGGAATGAGTAGAAGCCCGATATAGTTTCGGCCACGCGTGAGGATAAGGAACCACAAGAGGTTGGAACCGAATCCTGGCTATGATCTTTTTCCTTGGACCAATTCCCTTTGTATGGGTAGCATCCTGGATTAGTGGGCCACCCTAAAGCCCGGTGGTGGGAAGTAGTATTCCCTGCCCGGAGGTCATACCGACTTAACTGGAAGTAAAGTGTGTAAAAAGTATGTATTTATTTGTATTGGTCTTGACTATTGTAAGTCATTGACCCGGAGTAAAAGTATTGAACACCCGATTAACCCGGTGTTAATCAAGGCTAACAAGACCTTGTATGTATTGGAGAATTGTATCTCCGTGATGCGGTGAGTATGGTAAGTATGAATGAATGACTTTATGGTATTCCTTGTATGTAGTATTATGTATGCTTGATAATGAATGCATTGTATTATTTATAAAGCATGTATGTATGTATGAATGAAACGAACCGCATGTACTCGACCAAATAGTCGGCGTACCCTCGCTAGTACGCGGGGTATGCGGTTATCATATGCAGCGTAAGCTGACCCCCTAGGGGGAATGTTTTACCCACAAGTACCCCAGGCATGAAGGTAGAGTAAGGGCAGCATGTAATTCTTTTTGGAGTAGTTAGTAGGATTTGGAATAGTGTACCGAGTTGTACACGGCTAGAGCTTTTTGGGTAGCCGGTGTACCATGTGGTACACCTTTTGGGATATTGAATTCTTGATTGGATAGGAAGGAGTAGTTGTATAAACTCCTCATTTTTGGGAAGTAGACATGGAGTGTAATTCATATATTCAGTATACTCGGTAATCAAATGTAATTAAGTAATTGGTATTGTAAAGTAAGTAGTATGTATGTATTCATTCTAATCGTCAGACCGATACGGTAAGTAGTAGTAGCCTTGTTAACCTTGGATGGTTAACGGCATTGTATCACCCGCCGGGAGTAGGTAAGTATTCCGCTGCGAGCAAGGTAATACGAGAACGATAGAGGATAATGGAAGGATTAGCGGTTGGGGTGTTACATATTATTTCATGTTGGTTTTAATGATTTGAAATTAATAATTATTATTTAGTTTTATCTAGAAGATTAGTTCTTGTAGAATGAATTTGCGGGGTTGTTAAGATATTTTTTGATAACTAGTTTAGTTTTGTAAGCATATAAAAGGATTGTATTCCTATCATAATTAAATGTAAAAAAGTAATATTTTGTTATTCTTCTACTCATTTCTCCACATTCTTATACTTTCAACATGGTACCTAGAGCCAGATAAAGAGAAAAAATCAATGTCGATTTCTTTCTAATTTCTGAGGTCCAAAAAAGAGCTGTCATATGCTTCTCTTAATTGTCGTAAGTTCTTTTTTTAGATTTTATTGAGCAAACAAAAAATTGTGAAAGAGTTTCGAGTTTGAGTGATGACATCAAATTTTAATATTCTTATTCCAGTTTTTAGTGGCAAGAATTATCATTAATGGGCCATCTGAATGGAGTCATATCTACGAGCTTTCAATTTGTGGGAAGCCATGGAAACCGATTGTAAGCCTACTCCTCTGCCGTCAAATCCATCAACTACAAAGATAAAAAGATATGAAGAACAAATAATGAAGATTCTAAGGGCGTTATCTTGCATACATTCATCAGTGTCTGAAGAAGTTTTCACTAGAATTATGGCTTGTGAATCTGCAAAAGAAGCATGGGAGACACTCCAGGAAGAATTTCAAGGTGATAGTCAAACCAAATTAATGCAAATTCTGAATCTCAAAAGAGAATTTGAGATGGCCTGAATGAAAAAATTTGAGAATGTTAAAGAGTATGGAAGTCGAATTCTATCGATCTCCAACCAAATTAAACTTCTTGGTGAACTACTTCTGCCTCAAAGACTTGTAGAGAAACTTCTCGTCACACTTCCTAACAGGTATGAATCCAAAATCTTATCTCTTGAGGATTCAAAGGATTTGTCCAACATAAATTTTGCAGAATTGATCAATGCGCTTCAAGCGGTTGATCAACAAAGGACGATGAGAGGAGAAGAAAATGAAAACAGTGCTGAAGCCGCCTTTATTATGGTTAAGTCTTCAAAATTTAAAGGGAAAGGCAAAATTTTACAATGTACTAATTGTAAAAAATGGTCATGAAGAAGATGATTGTTGGCACAAAGGAAAAGCTCAATGTTAATATGTGCAAAAGATTTGGTCATGTTCAAAAGTATTGCAGGTTTGGTGCTCAGATGAGTAACAAAGAAACTGAGATGACTTAGTTTGTAGAAGAAAAATTGTTTTAGAGGTAAGGAAAGATGTGCACCTGAGATAGATTATTGGTGAGATGTGCACCATAATTGCAGAAGAAGATGAGAAGTGCATCTGGATTTTGGAGAGAAGTGTTGCGTGTAAGATTTGAGGATTGAAGAGATGTGCTACAAATATTTTTGTTTAAGTTGTTAAGATTTGTTTTCCATTGTTTTTTAGAGAATTTCAAATCAAGGGAAAGTGTTGGTTTTAATGATTTGAAATTAATAATTATTATTTAGTTTTATCTAGAAGATTAGTTTTTGTAGGAGGGAGTTACGAGGTTGTTAAGATATTTTTGATAACTAGTTTAGTTTCATTAGCCTATGAAATAATTGTATTCCTGTCAAAATTAAATACAAAAAAGTAACGTTTTATTATTCTTCTACTCATTTCGCCACATTTTTTATACTTTCAACATGTCAATAGTTAATTGTCTTCTTGTGATTATCGTTTAGAGTTGGTTTTTGTCTTTCATCCTGCAAGCGACAGCCTATGACATGATTGTTACTCTCGCAATGTCCCATTGGAATCAAGTTGCATAAAGTAGTTGTTTGATTGGTGCTTGCTCTTGTTGGGTTCTGTTTTGGTCTCATTCTCTCGGATAGGATACGAGCTGCTAAGTTCACTTTTCAACACTTGCAAATTTGATTAAATTTGTTTCTCGAAAAAGAAATTAAATATGGTTTATAACGACACCCCAGCGTACGCTCAACACGTGGGAAATAAGAAACTTAGTACAAAGACTAGAAACTGAAAAAACAGATCTTAAAATAGATTTGATGCTCCAAAGCTGTCTTTGGTCGATTACGAAAAGGACAAACTGAAGCAGTGCCTGCTACTGGTTTTTCAAAACTGCTATAAGGGAAGCTCTGGTTCCCCAGTGCATTGAGTTATAGTACATCCTGGGTTGTTGTCAAAGGGATCGCAATCTGCAATAATTTGACAATATATAATCTAGATATATACGCTGGACGTGAGTTAAAAGATTGCGCACATCTTCATTTGTGCATGCACGTATATGTAATCATGGAGTATCTATTGTAATTGATCTTATTGTGGTTTGACTGGACCAAGAACCCGACAATTCGGCGTCATTACTGTCTCTCTTGTCTGACGATGTAGATTATAAAAATGCTGCATATTAATACGATTTTGGCCCTGGCTTTAATATTTTAGAGATAGTGATGCCATTAGTCGTACCGTTTGTGCCAAAAAATAACATCCACATTTTCATTTACCGATAAGTTAAGGTTAGAAAAAGGAGTGATGTGAGTTAGTTATTTTTAAAAAATTTAAAGTGATTGACCAAACTATTAGCAATTCTCTCTGTTTGAAGGGATGGGCCATACTTAGACTAGGACTGTGTTTGTTGTACATTTCAGACTTTGCGTTCATACCTTGTGCCGCGTGGTCCCATTTTTTTTTTTCTTTGCTTTATTCTCACAACTAGTCTGATAGTTGACGAAATAGCTGATAACAGACTCATAGTCTTTAAGAGGGAGGAGATGGAAAAAATTAATAGCCTTATGAAAGAATGGAAATATTTGAGCAGAAGAACATAAGTCAATAAACTTTTTCAAGTTTCTTTATGAAGGAAAGATCAACTTTATCTAACCACAAGAGACCAAAATTACATTGAAGAAGGGATCATAGTCAAGATCACATTAGGTGTTTATCAGCTCATCTCAACTCGCTTTGGCTTTGTAGCAAAGTTTTGTATTGGATTTGAAAAGGTGCAACTTCTTAGCGTGAGTAAACGTAAGGTTGTTAGTGAAGGGGTGAGTTCTAATCTTGTTTAACAATAGAGAAGAAACATAAGGTTGTTAGTGAAGGGTGGGTTCGATTCGGGAGTTGTGCATCTGGTTGGAAGGGTGAAGGAACATCGGGTTGTGGGCATGTGGGGCCGAATTCCTGTTGAAATGAAGGTTCCTAATTATTTCCTTGTTAGTATAATTTGGTGGATGTACCTGGTTATGGATATTACTGGGCTGGATATCCTGTGGTGGGCTCTGTCCAGAGTGGGTCTGCCATTTGGGGACAGGCCATGGGTGGGGAGGAGAATGGTCTAGTTTGGTAGCCCCTGGTGTAAATAATAGGCTCTTTACTAGATGAAGCGGGCAAGCCATATTTCCTCGAATTTCTAGAATGTACACGGTGCCACTGAAAAAACACTATGGCAGGTGCTAAGTGGGCTGACGTTCGGATCCCAGTCTGTATTCCTATGATATGGGTGACTCTTAATCCAATTGTTGATGAGAATCTCAGTATTGGTCGGGTGGTGGTTGAAGACTCAAGCTTGTCTCGCACAAAGGATAATAGGCTTGAAAAGTGCTTCGTAGTGGCTGGAACGAATTCAAATACTTTGATAGGAGGACATAGCCATTCTGGTCTAGAGCATGGTCATTCTTAGGAAAAGCCTATGGAGGGAGATGAGGATGGGGAAGACCTTAAGAGCTTATTTGATGAGCCAAAGTTCCCACCAGGTTTCGAGCCGCTAGGATTTCAAAAAGGTGTGGAGCAAGACCCCGAGGAAGCCTATGTGCAAAATGAAGCGCGGCAAGCACTACTAGTAACGAGGAAGCTTGGGTGTTCCGTCTCTGATGAAGGACGTGTGCTTAGGAATCTCAAAGATATCATCCAAAAGTTGAGCAAAAGATCCCCCCAAATGTTACACACAGCCAAAAAAGGATCCAGAGCTAATGCGGCAAGACAAAAGATCAATATAGCTAAGTCTAATTTGAGAAAGAAGTAGCATTTTAAGGTATCCACGATGGGTTTCCTCATATTTTCTCATGTTAGTAAATTCAAGTGTAAGGGAAAGAGCGTAGAAAGGACAAATAGTTGAGGAAGTATTATTTCGCAAGTCATGTAAGGTTGGTGTGGGTAAGATTATGGGCAGGTATATGAGGTTGGTGTAGGTAAGATTATGGGCAGGTATGTCATTTTGTTTCAGTAGCGTTCAACTGATAAACCGCAGACTTATCATATTTTATGTACTAGATTTGTAGGTATACTAGTCTAAATAAGGTTAAATAGATAGTATATGTTAAATTATGTATTAAAGTGTTTTATTTGTACAAACTTATGTTTTATATGCTTTTCATACAAGGAACGGATTTCTAGTCAAAAGTTCAAGTGATGCTGAACATGATGCCGGATGCCTTCTGCATGGCACCAGTATGGAGCGGGAAAAAAGCTTTGCCAAATCCAGTGCCGAATACTTCCCATCTAGCATAAGTGAAAAGTCGTCACTGTTGGTCAAGCGATGACAGTTATTTACAGTTAACAATCCAACTGTTACCGGGTACGGTGCCGGACACTCCCTATTCGGCACATGCAACGCTTCACTTGCAATTTTGACCATTAACGGTTACCCACATTTAACACGTGGTGCCGGATCAAATGGACCCGGCATACCACCCGGCACAAGGAGAAAATGATGTCTATAAATAGGCCGAGAGCCTACATCATTTGACACACTTCAACACCCCTATACACTCCATTTACAACTTCATTTCCGCACTCATCCAAAGTGTTGGTGTCCAAGGAAGTTCTATGCAACTTTCCACGCGAAGAAGGAAATCCATGGCGGGTTAAGGCTATGACCAATTTTCTTATCTCTTGTGTATTCTTTCTCTTAATCTGTATGGATGGTGGAGTAGAATTCTTTGTCTTCTTTGGTAGGGATGATTTTCCTTGTAAGAACTCTTATGGTTATCAATAAAGTTTGTGAGTTTCAACTAAGATTTGGTCCCTAGTGTAGAAGGAAGAGTTCGCTACTTGTTCTTATTTATCTTCAAAATTCTAAGAGAATTGGTTAAGGGATCTTAGTGGTCGTAAAGTTTGTTGTTCTATGGATGGGCAATAAGACCTAAGATTGGGATTAACCTATTCTATTCTCCTCCTTCTTGTTCGTTTTTAGCAAGAGATTTGCTGGATTCGATAATGGTCTGGGAGTGATCTTGATATTTTGAACATGCCAGGTGACAGGCCGGGTGTCTGATGTCCGGCACATTCAAAGTTCTTGAATGTGTCGTGCATCCTTTGTCCGGCAACCTATCTGGCACATTCAAAAGTTGGTTAATTCGAAACTTGTCAACTTGGTTTTTGTGATCATACTTGTTCTTATGTTGGTTATCATCTCGAGTCAAAGATATTTCATTGTAAATACCATTATTTAGAATTTATAAATGGTTTATTTTAGTGTAGAATTGATATTTCCATTGTCCCCCTTTGCTTTAGAATAGGCTATTACCAGGATTAGGATTGATTTTGTATTAAGTCCCTTGGGTTCGATACTCTTGGTCGTAATTTACTCACACTATATTCCGACTAGGATTTTTGCTACCCGTAGTAGAGTTGTAGGATTATTTTTTATTTTTTTATTCTTTTTGTACATCCTTTCCCCTACAAATTCCCAGTTAGCATCAACTTTCACTGTTTTATCACATTTGTATTACTCGGCTTTGTGCCTCTAATTATCAATAAAAAAGAAAAAAGCTCATTCTTGTGGAGACAAGATTGTGAAAGGTGGGAACATGGGGCTGTGGTCAAAGATTAAATGGTGAGTAGGGTGGTTGAATGAATTTCTCAATGACTAAGACTCGGTCAAGTTCCCAAAAGTCTGATCAATGTCATATTGGTCATCCAAATGTAAAAGCAACCATAATTGTAAATACTTAAAAGGTTGGCAAGGGAAGTGCATTCAACATAGTCCTAGGTTTCCATCATGAAGGGGTTACAACTATTGACCCTATCAAATAGGGGAAAATGTTGTTAAAGTCGCTGGGCATGATCTCAAGACAATGAATAGTTCGTAAAAACTATCTTGGTTGTGAAGAAGTTCCACTTCACCCTTTTTTTCAATAATCTTCTATGATTATCCCGTTAAGTAGTTAAGATAAAGAACATTTTATCTTTGAAATATGACTAAGTTGTGTATTAATATACATATATATTAAATTAAGCTGAAACTTGGGTATTAACAAGACAACCCACAAATGAAACTAGCACTGATTTTGATATATTTTATAAGGTGCATTACCATTAGGGTGAGCGAAGCAACAAAAAAATCACATTCCATACACTTCACAAACACGTTTTTTGCATGAAAAGTGTGGAAGGCATCTTCATTATCTAAGATCCACCTATGATACGTATCATATTTTTTTTCACGAGTATTTGAATATAGTGTTGAAAACTTAAAATTTAATGTATATATAGAGCATCATAATGAAGGTACTAATGTTTGTTTTCTTTGAAACATCAGCAGGCCATATTCATCCATTAGCACATATACATGACAAGTTGTTTGTAGCAAAATAAAAACCCTAAACAGTCGCAAGCATTAACTTTGCAACTACTATGTACAGCCGGATGCCAATGGGACACTGTGAAAGTATCTAGCATGCCAAAGGCAATTGCTTGCAAAGGGGCTACTAAAATGATACCTAAGTGACATCAAACTAACAAGATACGTGGAAATTAAACACGGAGAAGTTTAGAAATTATCACAAACTTAAAAAATATCAGCAAACTATAAAAAGAGTTCAGGAAATAGAGCAACTACTTTGTTGGGTCACTCCTAGTAGATCAATCAGCTTGCACATGAGGGTGACTGGGTCAAGCAGGCTTCTGGGCATGCCATTGTGTGAGGTCGACAATAAGTGATGATTTGCGGGCATGACTGCTCAATGTGGCCTTCCCCTTCTTGACCTCCGGTTCTGCATTGCGCAAGTTCTAGGCTTCATCCATAAAACCTTCATAGACTCGTATATCAAAAAAGTGTTTTAGCAGACCAGTTGTAGACATAGATTCATTTGCACTCTTACTCCTTGTGCGATCTAGTTGGGGATCTCTCCCTGATGAGTTAACAGACAAAGGAGGGTTGTCAACCATACATGGACTTGGATTATCCTTGGTCGTCTTTGTTTCCATAGTGGAAGGAGGGCTTTCATCATGCGCTGACCTAGAAGAAGGTTCAACCGAAACGCATGCTATCTTCCATGCTCCCTCATTCTATATGAATTAAGACTACTGACCTCCTCTAATTGACACCGCTCTTAACCAAGATCCATAAGCAAGAACACAGGACGTCACAATTCTTTTATCAGGACAATCTTTATCTTTTGAGGGATGGATGAAGAGGTCACATGGAAAACATAGAGATGGCATCCTTTCATATGCAAGCCTAAGCACCTTGATCTCGGTATGATTGTTTATTCAAATGTATCTTATGATAGGCTTCTAGACATCAAACAAAGCATTGATCCTCATAAAATCCCCACTAAACTAATCCTCCTCCCCCGCATACTCTAAAAAATAACCTATTCGGTTTCCTAACTTCCTCACAAACTTCTTTATGGTGGTAAAAAAATGGAACATCATAACTCTTGCGCACATGGGGAACCAGTTAAATTCATGATCAAGGAGAGCTTTTCGTTTGTCTATGTGTTGGGAAATTAAGAGTGGACTATCAAAGCACCAAGATTCTCTATAAAGAACATTATTGAAGGACTCTTCTCAAATTCAAAGAAACATGCCTTTACCTGTTGTACGGGCCTTAAGATCTCCTTCCAACCGTCAAGCTCTAGCTAGGGAGGTTTTGAGAGCTTTGAGGTCAGCTGGCTTGGAAGCAATCGATTTGCACTGGAGACAACACTTGAAGGGGAGGGCAAAAGCTTGGTCATCAAGATCGTGCATGTCCATGGCTTCGCCGTCTTCCTTTCTACGGTCAAAATTACGCAACTAGCTGAAATTTCTTCTATCGAATCACCAACGTGCAGAGTGGCCATGGCGTAGCTCGGTTTTATAGAAATAAAACAGAAGAGGAGATTGGAAAAGGCAGGGGCAGGGGTGTTAGAGCGGGGACAGATAACACAAAACAGACACTCATATGAGTTTCTCTATGCAGACAAATGTAGTGCCCTCGTTTTTGTTTCTTTTGTTTTTAATTCGTAAAGGGAGCTTAATATTACTCTAATCTTATTTTTTATGGGTGTATGTCATTAGTGGCATATTATTCTAAGTTAGAAGGAAGGAGGGTTATATATGTCCTTTCCTTTTGTGTATTATTTTTAAGTTAGGAAAAAGAAGTCCCCTTTTAAATCATTTTATTTTCATCCTCCTACCTCATTCTATTCTCTTATTTCCTCCTCTGCTTTCCATTAACCTCCCATCGCCTTTCTCTTTTGAGTTCTTCACCTCCTTCATTCTTCCGTGTCCAATCGCTGGATTGTTCGCTTGAGGATTTTGTTCGTCAGTCGATTGTTCTTTAGGTTTGATTTGTAGATTTTGGTTTTGTTCTTCGTAGAGTTCCTCCCTCTCCCTTCCTAATTTTGATTTTGAAATCCAACTGTTCGGTCATGTTCGTTTGTTCGAGTGGAGATTTGAGGATTCTAATGTGTGGAGTTCGAAGATGTGTGCAATGCTCCAGATGTGAGGTAGGTGGTAGATGGATTTGGTTGCGTGTGTTCACCCATGGGGGTTTCTGATTATTGTTTTGTTTCTGTATATGTTTGTTGATTATCTGATATTTAGTGATTTCAACTTGTTTCCAATTTATGTTTTTGCCCTGTTAAAACCCCGTGGGATGTGTTTTGATCGAGTATTTTGATATGAGAAGTTGTGTATATTGCAATAGTATTTTGAAGCTTTGCTTCTTGTCTGATTTCGCTTCTAAATTTGGGATTTTTGTCGTGTTTGAACGTACGTCCGAACTTGCAAGTTCAGATAATATACGCTGAAGCTTCTGGTTTTGCGATTTTTGTGATGTCCGGACTTCCGTCTGAACATGTAAGTTCAGACGGGGTGCGAGGACGGTCTTGGGTTACTGTTCGACTTGTGTCCAAACGTGTAAGCCCGGACACAAGTCCGGATTCCCTTGTTTGTTAACTTTTGGCCTTTGTCCGAACTTGTAAATTCGGACAGATGTTCGGACTCCTTTGGATTTTCAACCCGGCGTGTGTCCGGACATACATCCAGACGTGTTTGGTTTTGCAGTTTGGCATGTGTCTGAAATGTATGCTCGGACACAAGTTCGGACTACCCTCTATTTTTGCGTAACTTCTTCGTTTGAGCTCTGTTTCGATCACCATTGGCGGCGTTATGTTCCTCTCAGTATGTACTATCTGCTTTGACATGTCTTAGCATGTGTTTATGTGTATTTTGTTTCAAAAACCCTTCGATATGCTTTCGATCTCTATTTTGCTTGGAAAGCGTGTTTCAACTTTTGATTTCGGTTTGGCATTTTGTGCTTTGTTGGTCTTGGTTTAGGACTTATATTTCTGCAATGATTCTAGTTTTGTTGTGTATTGAGCCTTGGTGCTCATGTCTTTGTGTTTTGCAACGTCTTCTATTCTGATTTGATAAGCTTCTATTTTGGAATGTAGTTTATGTGCTTTCAGAGCCATGGATGGCTGGTCAAGCTATCCCGAAGCATGCTATATAGACGTCATTCTGTTTCTATGGGATCGATGGGTTCTTTGGTCTTCGGGTCATTTCTATTCTAGGGCTGGCGGGCCCATTGGTCAGCTGACCATTTCTGTGTTGTCAATGGATCTTTCGATCCTTGAGTCTTTACCCTTTCTGTATTTGTGTGTTGTGAGGTAAGGTCCCACCTCTGTTTTGCAAGTGATCTGCTTTGTCTGCTCAGTCTGTGTTTAAATTGTGACGGTCTGCTGTGTGCTTTCCGTCTTCTTACAATTTCTGATTTATAAAGCTTTTACTTCTGTTTTCTTCCACTGAGGTCTCTGATTCTTGTTCTGCTAAGCTTTCATATATGTATATATGTATGTTCAGTATGTGTTTTGAGCATGCTCAGTTGATGAAGTTTATCACCTACTGAGCTATAGTTTGGCTTACCCCTATTTCCGTATGATTTGCAGGTTTTAGCTTCCGATGAAGATTCTGCTTATAGCTTTTAGTTTTGGCTTTTCGGTTTTGTATTCCGTAAACGCTAGCTTGAGGCTCATTTGTATTTTTTCTTTCGATATGTATTCTAAGTATTTGGTTTCCGCTTGAGATTTGTTTAGTTTTGGGGTTTCGTTAGTGTAACCTTACATGTCTTAGGTAATAAGCACGCTACGTGTAACGGTCCCAGAACCATGGTGGTTCTGGGGTCGTTAGAGACAGAGTGAAGATGAAGAATTCTAGGTGATAACGGTTTGTGGGGAGACATGCAAGGAGCCATTATGACTAATCTATACTTTTAGAGCATAAAGTTTAGAGGAACAAACAAAGGGGAGAAGACAATCGAGGAGGAGTTCAGGAGGGGGAGTTTATTTTCTCCTAGTGAAGGCACTAATGTTATCTTCGCTTAGGTAGGTTTGTAGAAATCCTTATTCAAGCCGGGAATGAATGAACCTAAACTAGCAACATTATTGTAGTGACAATATTATCAACACATGTTGAGTTACCCTGTGAGTTCCGAATTCGTAATACATTTCAACGAAACATGTGGTCTTTTTGAGATGTGTGTTGTTCTTCTTGTGTTTGAGGACCAAAAGAACTGCTGGCTATTCCCTCCAACGCGGCAAACATGGGTGCGAATAGGATTATTGACGGGTATTGTTTACTGTTTTTACACAAGATAAACCTTCGTGAGTGGAGTGGCTGGTATTGTTTGACTGTTTGTACACAGGCAGGGGGTGAAGACGTTGCCTGGTATGGAAGTTGTGTGCAACGTTGATATTGTTAGTGATTGCTAGCAAGGCTGTGGTTGCGGTTGTATGGTAACGAATGGGTTGCAGCGTGGATGAGATAGTAGTGGTGCCTGCCAGTAATAGCAGACACTAACCTTGGAGAACGTCTCCCTCAGGAAAAACACTAACCTTGCCACAGTATCAAATCCAACCTTTCCACAATAGCGACAACATCAACATATTAAAGTAAACAAAATGATGGGTTCAGTCAATCAACAACCACATCCGAAAAAGTAAGAGAAGAAGATGGGGGTTCTAACTTTCCATTTTCATCTGAACAAGGATTGGGGAATCAGACGCCGTGGTAAAAGTACAATTTTCAACAAACACCTGCTCTGCCTCATAACTCTCTATCTCGTTTAGCAGGGCAGTTTTTTCACCAGGCCAGCAACCTCAGTTTCCCATTTTCTCCAGAATGCAGCAGATGTCTATCAACACCAACTATGTTCCGAAGACAGCTTCATCAAGAATATATAATCCCCAATACAAACAGCTGCAGTGTGAGGGCCAGAACTCAAACACAGCAACTTGTTAATCAACGACCATTGCACTGGCGGTGCCACCGTCAGCGCTGCTTCTATAATCCTCAGCTGCATATCTCATCTCCTCAGCCAAGCTCCTCTGTTCCTCCTCTATAGTGGCCTGCAACTCATCCACCTGTAGAAATTTCAACATAAAAACCTTGTTAGGTGCACAATTACAGACATACAGGTCATCAATCAGTTCCAAGTGAATGTATAAGGAGCAAAATATACAGGCATTAGGCTGCCAAGACTAGTATCATACAACTTAAGGAATTCCAAAGTGATGAAAGAAAGACTAGCACCCTAACACATGGATCATCACATGATCTTGAAGATGTTACTAGACCAAAAAACCATGATAAGCAACACAGCCAAACAAAGTCTAAAGTACTAGTTTTGACTTAAGTCGCTCATGAAATATGAAAGATCGGACAAGCTAATAATAGAAAACAGTAAAGAAGGGGATGCTTTGGAGGAGGTGACCAAGGCAGAAGTTTGACAGCATACCACTTGCAATAGAAGAGCGAACTGTTTCTTCCTAAGCTCTAGCATCCTTGAGCCAGCTGTATTCTCTGCTTCTAGCGCAGCTATCTCTTTCTCGAGCTCATCTATCATATTCTGAGTCTCTGATCTTGGTGGCTGTGTGGCTATCATTTTCCTGATAGCTTCACACTCTTCCTTGTGTTGCCTCTCAACTTTAGCCTCCTCCAATTGCTTCTTTAGATCTTCAATCTCCGCCCGAACCTGAATGATTTGTCTATTTATCTCACCTTTCAACTCATTGAAGTTTTCTTGCTCCCTGATATTTGCATCAATAACCGCCTTGCTTTTAAGCAATGGGATCTCAAAGGTGGTAAGTTCTTGCAAGAATGTTCGAGCAAGCCTCTCACAGTCATTTATGTTTTCTGAATCCTTCTCAATCTCAAGTAAAAGCGATGTGAACTTCTTTTGGAGCTTCTTGAGTGGGGGTTCGCCTCTAGTGGTCGTTGTCCGGGTGAGAAGTCTGTGCTTAATAATAACATCATCCTCTGACGGGGCAAATGCATAGTGCACGCCCATCACCTCTCCCCTCCCCACAATCTTCCTTCCTCTTGCTGACATTAGGTGAGAGCTGTGCTTTGGAATTTATGGTAAACAAAAAAAAGTCCCCAACGTTCCCAGTTACAACAGATCGAATGAATAAAAGGAGAACAAGAGAAGTAGACACCATCTAAATTGTTGTAGCCGAACTAAGCGTGCTGATAGATATAAAAAATGAGTCACTAGAAGTTGCTTTAAGAACCAATATCCTATCCAGCAGAGCAGTCTACAGTTATATTTGCTAATAACAGCTTCATTGTCAAACTAGGCAATACGAACAACAATGCAATGCTCTAAAGTAAAACCAGCAACCTCCCAGTCTACCCAGTGATTGGTCACAGAACTTGAATCCTCCCTTCGGTCACTAGAAAGGATCGAGGCAATATTATCAAATGGTTCCCAGGACGACACCTTGGCGCTATTGCCTTGCGGGAATACATACAGTAACCGCCATAAATACCACGAGTTTTAACTTGTAGTTTTACATAGTTTGGAAAAGAGCGCACATGTCAAGTGCAGCTTATTGAGGAAAGCTCTGCTTACTCTAAAATGCCACTGAATCTGATGAAAAATACTAAAACCCCCCCCCCCCCCCCCCCCAAGAAAAAGATCATAAGGCAGTAGCAGAGAATTGCTATCATGACACATTAGCACTTCACACTATTTTGAAATAAAACAATCAGTCAAGCAATTATCGCCATCCAGTACCCAATGCTCGGTTGCGGAATGCTGAGTATGAATTCAGCAGTGTGGTCTGACGTAGCTATTAAACCCCCCCCCCCCCCCCCCCCCCCCCAAATTCTGTTGTTGTCCTACACTCCAGCTAGGAAAATTTCACCATTTGCAACCATAATGGAAAAACGATGAAGACTTAAAGCAGATTCACAGGATATTTTCACGAAAGAGCGTAAGCCATTTCAAAGAACACCCAAAAACGTAAGCTAGGGCTGGTAATTAAAGCAGAAGAAATGAAAATAAGTCTCACTGATTTCAACCGCACTGGAAGAACGAACTGGGAGACTTCGCGGCTAAGCAGATACAGCCAGAAATTCACACCAAAGCAAGCGCTATTTCGAGATCAACCAAGAACACCAGTTAGGGTTAGGAAGATGAACAAGAGAAATAGCACGTGATGTGGGATTAAATTACATTTGTACCCTTTATAAGGCCAGCCGGCGGCCGCACATCGCTTCTCGCCTCATCATTTACCCCATTCGTCGCTCACGTTTCGTTTTTTAACTGGAATAAAGCTGACACGTGGTCTTCATATATTGGACTATACACTTATTGTGGACCCACGAAAACATACCTATCATAATATAATTCGTTAAATCTTTAGAGCTATCAAATGGGCGGTGGGTCGGGCTGACATTGAATTCTAGGTCTGAATGGGTCTATATTTTTGTCCAAGCCCGTTTTTAAATTTTTCGGGTTAGATCGGGCTAGGCCCGGACTTATTTTAATCTTTGCCATTGCTGTTGGAAGAAATAGCAACTACTTCTTACCGCTTAGGCAGTATACCTATCGTTTTGCGGAATAGTGGATATGTGGGTTGTCGTACTCTTGGGGACCTCGCTGTGGATAACTGATAGTGTAATAAATTGACTGAGATTTCTATAAACAGATTTTATCTTTTTTAGGGAGTGAGATTAACAGTTAACTCATAAGATAATAATTAAAACAATTAATCAAAACAGAAAATAAATAGAAATTATAAATCTTTTTATGTTTTTAAGAAGCATCCCGGGTTACTCTGCTTACCTATTTTATCAAATTATATTAATATAACTTTCCCACTTTAGCAATAAACTCAAGAATCTTAATTAGTTTATTGACCGTTCCCTGTCTAATAAACCCTGATTAATTTAAATAACAAGCGCAATCCTTGCTCAAGTCATTAATAAACTAATCGCATTATTAATAATCCCTATTGGAGATTGGTTAACCTATACGGCGCAAACTACGCTTCTAGTCGCTAAACCATTTTGACTTCCTATGTCTAGAACCTTGTCTCAGCACTGCATTTTAACAAAGAACTACAAATATCATTAATTTGCAAGAAGCAAGAAGATTAAAGCGCATTAAGGACAAGAATCAAAATACTGCTTAGATAAATTATACTGGAAAGCTTACATGACACAATTATATAAAATAGGCTTGCCTCCTAACCTGGGAAGTCTAGGTTTATTAATCACACATAATTATACAGTAAAACAAACATAAGAAATAAGATAATCGGAACCAACGAAGAAGAACGAACATATGGGCAATCGATTTCTTCGTTGGTTTTCTGGAAAATAACAACGTAAGACTAATGAATGAAGAAAGAAAATAAAATGGAGAAGTGGGGGATAAGAGGATGGAGTGGATCGTAGGTGTGGTACGTATTGTGGTGTGAGCGATGGATTATGGAAGGGATTGATGATTTATTTGATGCAGAGGTACTGGGCTTATATAGAAGAAAAGAGGAGGAAGAAGACAGGGATGGAACACCGCGTGAGGGAATTAAGGAGTGGATTGGGGCTGCAGAACGCGTGAGGAATTGTCGGTAGGCGCATGATATTGCTCATCAGGTAGATGAATATGTCTGTAAGCGCCGAAAACGAAGAAGATAAACAGCACCGAAGTTCTGGATCTGGGTTGCATTTAGAGACGTCCGCGTTTGTGTCCGTGCTTATTTCCGCGGATATATTTATGTCCTTGTTGCGTCCGCCCCCTGTCCGTCCATAATTCCACGGACCTTGCTTCCCACGTCCGGCTTTATTTACCCGGACCAGACACGGACAGCATGCTCATGTCCGGCTTTTGTTCCTCGGACAGCACACGGACACAAGTCCGTCCGGCCCTTGTCCGGTCATAAATCCACGGACACACTTTTGCTCTGTCCGGCCTTGGTTGAGCGGACAAGATACGGACGCTCGTCCCCTTGCCCGAACCAAGTGTGGTTCGGGCGAAAATTTGTTTGCTTCTAAAATATTCGTTTCAGCTCCGATTTAAGATCTGTTTGCGCCCACGCGTTTGTCTCTTCGTCTACTTTGCTCCTAGCTTGGTTTTCCTCATGTTTAACCAATAAATTTGTGAGATAACCAATAAAACATAAACTAGAGGAAAAACATATGATAAGTGAGAAATGAGCAAGAAAAGTGCTAATATAATATATGAAATACACCCATAAACATGCTCATTTGGACACTTATCACACCCCCACACTTACCTTTTGCTTGTCCTCAAGCAAATCCATGTACCCAAGTAAGTAGGGAATGCTCAATACTAATAAATATTATTATGAAGGGTAGGATAAAGAAGTGAACAGTACATGATCTTAAACTTTTCAAGGAGTGTAATCCATCACCTACTGGTGGCATAGGTGTGCTCAAGGTAAAAATAAAATATAGAGTTTCGGGGTATGATCCGGAGTGCTTCAATGCTTCTCAATTTTGGTGACTTTGAGAACTTTTACCATGGCCAACTTCTCTCAAGAGTGGGCATTGAGGAGAAAACAAAAGGAAAAATAGATTTATGCATTTATTTCACTTTTGCATAAGAGATGAGAAGATAAAATGTAGGCATCAAGCCCTTGTATTTAAGAACACTCAACTCTCTTTTGTTGGTTACCAATGGCGTCTCGCAAGTCCCTTGTTTATTATTATTATTTTTTTTGACAGAGAAGCACCCCTTAACAATCCCTAAGAAAGAAGACAGAAGGAACCCCTGAGCAATAAAAATCCAACCATTGCAGATCATTTGGTCACACCGCATAAAAATGCTCCTCAAAAGTAATCAAAATGAAAAATTTTGTACCATTTATCCCACAATTCATAACAGTATTTATTCATAAAGAGAACAACCCACATATAAAGGGTCCATGATATTGAATTTTGGACAAACGCAAGATTATCATAGAGATTAAGCATTTTAAGCAATGTGTCAATTAAGAGAGACTTAAGACGAGCGACTGAGAAGTGAGTCCTCCCCCACACTTAAATTGGAGCAATGTCCTCATTGCGTAGGAAGAATTAAATTAACGAGGTCATGCAATCTACCAGAGTACCTCACACAATGCAAAGCAGTAGGGAGTATGTAAAAATTTGAAGTGCAAAGCAAAGAGAATGTACTCCCTAGAGTCCGCAGAGTGTTTAGACAGAGCTCCCCTACACTTGAGTTCAGCTGTAGAAATGTGCAAGATGTTCCTGTAATAAATATTCTAAACAGCCAGAAGAACTCAAGTTAATTCTCCTCGTTCTCTCTCATTTATTTTTTTTTTATTAATAAAAACATATATAGGAAAAAAAATAGTAGGGAAATAATATTTAACCACTGGGTTGCCTCCCAGTAAGCTGCCCGTATTTATAGTCTTTGGCTAGACTCCCGCTTCGTTATCCTGGATCAAAAATAAAAGTAGACAACAGCTTCGCCAGGAAAACGAAGTTAGCAGTAATTAAGAGAAAACCACCTGGATCAAAACAGAACGTTAACTCGGCAAATAAAATAGGAAAATGTATACACCACAAAACCTGGTGTTTAAAGAGGTACTGCTGGTAACGTAAATCTAACAGGAGACCAGGTGGTGATGACTTTTCTTCCTCAAATTGGAGGATGTAAATATCCTCCTCTTGTTGTTGAGGCTTATGGAGGCAGGGTGAGAGTTGATGAGAGACTGGTGGTAGCGCTTTCTCCTCAGATTCGAGAGTATATATATCCTCTTCCGGTTGATGAGGCTCACACAAAATATCTTCAAATTGTAATTGCTCCTCTTGTGCTGGGGATGGAGATGGAGGAGAATTGTAACTCTCAGACATTTGCTCCAACTCGGCGTCAGAGAAAAATGTCCTGATAAGTTTCTTTATCTCCTCTTCAGAATTTGTAGCTGCAATAATATCTGGGTCGAATCGATCTTCACTCATTGGAGTCACCACTGGAATCTCTTCTAGCGGCTTGGTTTGACTCGAGAGAAATTCGTCTAGCCCTTGTGTAGATTGCTGTTCATTCTAATTGAAGTAGTCATAACCCAACTGAGCTTCTTTGTACTCTATATTAGCCTGGTCGACTTCCCACCAATACGGCTCTCGATTTGATTGTTGAGGTGGTTGGTAATCCTTGACCAACCTTTGATATGAGGACATCTCCACTTGCATGTGCGTCCATTCCAAATTGATCAACAATATCTTCACCTCATCGTAGCCGCTCTCCATAATCAGTAACTATCCTACAAAACCAAAAATAAAAATACCAAGTAGAATAGAACTAAAAATAGAAAATAAACACAAAAGTCAAAATTAACTAAATAGAAAAACAAATATGATACAAAACAGAGATAAAAGAAAATTACTAAAAAAAAAGTATGTAAAATTACATAAAACAAAAAAAAACAAAATAAAAAGAAAATTAACAGATATCTCAATCAAATTAAAAACCATCAATTAACCGTGCCGGAGGTCCCCGGCAACGGCGCCAAAAACGTGTTGGAAGAAATAGCAACTACTTCTTACCACTTAGGCAGTGTACCTATCGTTTTGCGGAATAATGGATATGTGGGTTCTCGTACTCTTGGGGACCTCGCTGTGGATAACTGATAGTATAATAAATTGACTGAGATTTCTATAAACAGATTTTATCTTTTTTAGGGAGTGAGATTAACAGTTAACTCATAAGATAATAATTAAAACAATTAATCAAAACAGAAAATAAATAGAAATTATAAATCTTTTTGTGTTTTTAAGAAGCATCCCGGGTTACTCTGCTTACCTATTTTATCAAATTATATTAATATAACATTCCCACTTTAGCAATAAACTCAAGAATCTTAATTAGTTTATTGACTGTTCCCTGTCTAATAAACCCTGATTAATTTAAACAACAAGCGCAATCCTTGCTCAAGTCATTAATAAACTAATCACATTATTAACAATCCCTATTAGAGATTGGTTAACCTATACCTCGCAAACTACGCTTCTAGTCGCTAAACCATTTTGACTTCCTATGTCTAGAACCTTGTCTCAGCATTGCATTTTAACAAAGAACTACAAATATCACTTTAATATTTTGCAAGAAGATTAAAGCGCATTAAGGACAAGAATCAAAATACTGCTTAGATAAATTATACTGGAAAGCTTACATGACACAATTATATAAAATAGGCTTGCCTCCTAACCTGGGAAGGCTAGGTTTATCAATCACACATAATTATACAGTAAAACAAACATAAGAAATAAGATAATCGGAACCAACGAAGAAGAACGAACAGATGGGCAATCGATTTCTTCGTTGGTTTTCTGGAAAATAACAACGTAAGACTAATGAATGAAGAAAGAAAATAAAATGGAGAAGTGGGGGATAAGAGGATGGAGTGGATCGTAGGTGTGGTACGTATTGTGGTGTGAGCGATGGATTATGGAAGGGATTGATGATTTATTTGATGCAGAGGTACTGGGCTTATATAGAAGAAAAGAGGAGGAAGAAGAGAGGGATGGAACACCGCGTGAGGGAATTAAGGAGTGGATTGGGGTTGCAGAACGCGTGAGGAATTGTCGGTAGGCGCCTGATATTGCTCATCAGGTAGATGAATATGTCTGTAAGCGCCGAAAACGAAGAAGATAAACAACACCGAAGTTCTGGATCTGGGTTGCATTTAGAGACGTCCGCGTTTGTGTCCGTGCTTATTTCCGCGGATATTTATATCCTTGTTGCGTCCGCCCCCTGTCCGTCCATAATTCCACGGACCTTGCTTCCCACGTCCGGCTTTATTTACCCGGACCAGACACGGACAACATGCTCATGTCCGGCTTTTGTTCCTCGGACAGCACACGGACACAAGTCCGTCCGACCCTTGTCCGGTCATAAATCCACGGACACACTTTTGCTCTATCCGGCCTTGGTTGAGCGGACAAGATACGGACGCTCGTCCCCTTGCACGAAAATTGGTTTGCTTCTAAAATATTCGTTTCAGCTCCGATTTAAGATCTGTTTGCGCCCACGCGTTCGTCTCTTCGTCTACTTTGCTCCTAGCTTGGTTTTCCTCATGTTTAACCAATAAATTTGTGAGATAACCAATAAAACATAAACTAGAGGAAAAACATACGATAAATGAGAAATGAGCAAGAAAAGTGTTAATATAATATATGAAATACACCCATAAAACATGCTCATTTGGACACTTATCAATTGCCCGGCCCGCCCGGCCCAGTTTTATAATTTTTTTTATAATATTGTTAATTTTTTTGAAAAAATATATAGACTATATATAATATTAATATATATATTAAATTTAATATGAATATATGTTGTATGAAATATTAATAGATATTATATATAATTTAAATAAATAATACAAGGTATTATATAAAATTAATTTAAATATATACTTCCTCCCATTTTCAGTACTTTATTTTCTAACTCTAGCATAAAGAAAAAATTTAGACTATTTTACCCTTATTTTTTGCATTGAGAATTGAATTAATTTGAAAATTAGAGTTGTAAAATAAAAGATGTGAGGGTAGAATTGGAAAGCAGATCTTTTTAACATCTTCAATTTTGAAACTAGTGAAAGAATCCAACAAATCATATATTGTATACATGAGGAGTTATATTATTATATTTATAAATATATATATAATAATAATAAAAACCGGGTCGGGCAGGGCTTAGTTGCTGGCCTAAAATTTTGCCGAAGCCCAGCCCGATTTTTCATTCAGGCCTGATTTGTTGTCCAAACCAGCCCGGAATTTTTCTGGACGGGCTTTTCGGGCTTTATTTTCGGGCCTGGCCGGGTTGGGCCGCCGAGCCGGGTCAGTGTTGATCAACTCTAACTTTAGTTAACCATAGAGGCATTAAAAGAATTCAGGAAAGCCCGTGTTCAGTGAACACACTAATATAATTTAATTTAATTTCAAAACTCGTGTGTCATATAGCTAAAAAAATTCACAATATTCCTCTAATTCATGAAATTATCTTAAATAATGACTATTTTACCTCTAATATTGTAGATTATGTTTTAAATTCATAATATGCCACTTTTATGGAGGGGCGTTTTATAAAATTTTAAAAAACGTATTTAGAATACTAAAAATATATAAATAATTTCAAAAATATTTTGAAAAATTAATATAATTATAATAATAGGAAAAATTCACAATATACCGTAAATAGTTTAAAAAATAATTAAAACATATATACATTGAAATAAAACTAATAATTTTGAAATATTAAATATTCACAAAACTTTAAACAAATTACTCTTTTTCTTATTTGTTTATCTTCCTTGACTATTTATCAAAATTCTTCATTAAAATATGTGCAGTTATGGTTAGATAATGATAAAATATTATATATTAAGCATATATATATGTAAGTTTATAAACAAAACTAATCTAATATAAGGTGAGGTAATTAAAATAATATAAAATTACCTTTCTTATATAGGAATATTTTTTATAAATTGACATATATTTATATACTTATTCGATCATATTTATTCATTATCAAACCATAACTTCAAATATTTTAGTGAGGATGAAGATTGATAAAGAGTCAAAGAATGTACAAAAGTGAGAAGAAAAATAATTAATTTGTTTGATTTTTTGTGTATTTTTAATATTTAAAAATTATTTAATTTATTTCAATTGTATATATTTTTAGTTATTTTTAAAAATTTTATTACTTCTTTAAATATTTATAAAACTATTTATAATTTTGCAGTATTTAATTTTTAAAAAATAAATTTCATAAAATTCCCCCGACCAAAAAAGTGGTATACTTTGAACACGAAACATGGTCTGCTATATCAAGGGTGAAATTGTCATTAGTCAAGGTTATTTCACGGATTAGGGGTATATTGTGAATTTCAAAAGTTTTAGGGTATATGAAGAACGAGTTTTAAAATTTGAGTATATTGTGAATTATAAAACTTTTCAAGGGTATATTAAATTTTCCCTTTTTCCCAAAACCTAACAAGTACGTTAACTGTTGTAAATGAGAGAATAGAGAAAGAGTAGAAAGCGGTAATCAGGATTTCATTCACCTTTCAACTGAGTACAATGGTCTCTTATTTATAGAGAGTAAGGGATAACCCGAAAGGGGTAATATGGACATTCACTATATATATATATATATCACTCCCCCTTGAATGTCCGATATTGATTGCCTCGTTAAAAACCTTGCTTGGAAAAACCTAGTGGGATAAAAACCAAGACTAAGGAAAAAAGAGTGCAATCATAAGTTCTCCCCCTGAACTAAACGTCACTTCAAATCTCTGAATCTACATAGCCCAATCTTGCGGATTAAATTTTCGAAAGTTGAAGTTGGAAGTGACTTGGTGAATATATCTGCCAAATTCTCGCTTGAACGGATTTGTTGTATATCAATTTCTCCATTCTTCTGAAGCTCATGGGTGTAGAAAAACTTGGGAGATATGTGCTTCGTTCTATCTCCTTTGATGTACCCGTCTCTCATCTGAGCTATACAGGTAGCATTGTCTTCATATAATGTCGTGGGAATTTTCTGATCAAAAGATAGGCCACACGTCTCTTGTACATGCTGGATCATGGACCTCAACCAAACACATTCTCGGTTGGCTTCGTGCATTGCTAGAATTTCTACATGATTAGAGGAGGTGACGACACTCGTTTGCTTTATAGACTTCCATGATATGGCCGTACCTCCATGAGTAAATACATAACCTGTTTGTGACCTTACCTTGTGGGGATCAGATAGGTAGCCAGCATCAGCGTAACCTACTAGACCAGACTTAGGTGTCTTTGGAAAGTATAACCCCATATCCATTGTACCTCGAAGATAACAAAGTACATGTTTAACACCATTCCAATGTCTTTTGGTTGGAGCAGCACTATATCTTGCTAATAGATTTACTGAGAATGCTTTATCAGGTCGAGTATGACTCACCAAGTACATTAATGCTCCAATGGCACTTAGATATGGGACTTCAAGACCAAGTAACTTTTCGTCACTTTCCCGGGGTCTAAATGGGTCCTTGTTTACATCTAGGGACCTAACAACCATTGGGGAGCTCAACAGATGAGCATGATCCATATAAAATCTTTTCAACACCTTTGTAATATATTGAGTCTAGTGTAGGAATACCCCACTTGGTGAATGCTTGAGTTGCAGTCCTAAGCAGAACTTTGTCTTACCAAGATCTTTCATTTCAAATTCTGACTTTAAACATTCAACAGCTTGTTGAAGTTCTGTAGATGTTCCAATTATGTTGAGGTCATCAACATAGACTGCAATTATGACAATCCCGGATCCACTTTTCCTTATGAATATACAGGGACAAATCGAGTCATTCTTATAGCCTTTCTTAAGCAAGAAGTCGATAAGGCGATTATACCATATACGGCCCAACTGCTTTAGTCCATAGAGGGATTTATTCAATTTAATAGAGAACTTTTCTCTAGAGCTTGATTTAAATGCTTCGGGCAATTTAAATCTCTCTGGTAGCCTCATATAAATGTCGCTATCAAGCGATCCATATAGATAGGCTGTAACCACATCCATTAAACGAAACTCAAGATTTTCTTGGACTGCCAAACTAATCAATTATCTAAAACTTAGGGCATCCATAATTGGGGAATAAGTTTCTTCATAGTCAATACCAGGTCTTTGACTAAAACCTTGTGCCACTAGTCGAGCTTTGTATCTCACAATTTCATTTTTCTCTTTTCTTTTTCACACAAACACCCATTTATAACCAATTGGTTTTATCTTACTGGGTGTGTGGACCACTGGTCCAAAAACCTCACATTTTTGAAGTGAGTTTAATTCTGCTTCAATAGCATCTTTCCATTTTGGCCAATCATTTCTTTGTCTGCATTCTTCAACAGACTTTGGTTCATGATCCTCTTCATTATTCATAACTTGTAGCGCTACATTATATGCAAAAATTTCATTGACGTCAATTTCATGTCAGTTCCATCGAATTCTTGTCATGACATAGTTTATCGAGATCTCTTCATTATCAATATTCGTTTCAGGTACCTGATTTTTCTCTATTTCAGCAACTGTCATGTCTACAGACTCTTCAAGAGTCTCACCCTTCTCACTTGGGCCATCTTTAATGCATGCCCCCTTTCGTTTTTGAGGGTATTTATCTTTGGAACCGACTGGTGTAACACCCCAACCGTTAATCCTACTGTTACCGTCTAATCGTCCTGTTAATCCTATCAGTTCGCAGCGGAAATACTACTACTTACTACGGCGGGTGAAACAATGCCGCTAACCGCCCATACGGCTAGCTAGGCTACTAATACTTACAGTGATGGTCTGATGAACATAATATACCGAGCTACTATATTGCATACCGAATACAAAAGATAACGTTCCTACATTACCGAATTACAGAGTATTTAAGTACATTCAGTTACATTCCCTTTCCAAACTACCAAAAGCAATGAGTTTCTACCGGCTACTCATCTATACCAATTCACCATTCTTTCTATACCCCAAAAAGGTGTACCCCATGGTACACCGGCTAATAAAAAAGCTACAGCCGTGTACTACTCAGTACACCATTCACAATTCATTGTTTACAATCTAAAAAGAAGACAAGGAAATAAAACTAAGTCTTCATCGTCCTCATCCTTCTCGGGTACCTGCATTCATATTAAAAACATTGCCCCGAGGGTCTCAGCAAAAGCTGCGCATGAACTCCGCATATACCGCGTGCTAGCTAGGGCACGCCGACTATTTGACGTCCAATATACATGCGGTTCATTGGTTTCATACATACATGCTTTACATACATCATACAACATGCTCAATACATTACATATACAAGGCAACAATACAATAGTACACATCATACTTACCTTCACGAGGGTTAGCCAAGTTACGCATCCGGGTTAATCGGAATGCTTTTAATCTTTTACTCCTCATACATTACTTACTCTTACTATACTTACTACCATTCATTTTACTTACTCATTCTTACTTACTTACTTATACTCAAGTTAAGTCGGTATGACCTCCGGCCCTGGGGACTACTCCGTCCCACCTCCGGGACCTTGTACAGGGGTCAAGTCCCGGACCCAGACATTGACAAACTCTCGGCCTCTTTTACAGGGGTGGTCCGGGTCCTTGTATGGGACCTAAGTCCCGGACCACCACCTGCTGTAACTCTCGACCATTTTTAATACCCTGGTCCGGGACTTAGTCCTGGACTTAAGTCCCGGACCCTGCTACAGATTCAACAGATTTTACATTTTCAAGGTCTGTTACATTCCTAACTTTGTCATATTAATCCCCCATTGTTCCTACACTTAATCCTACATATTTTAGCACCTAGTTATACACCTAAACATGTTTAAATCCATTACTAATCCGTTACACCCTTTTATACTAATTCACTCACTCATTTTCTTAAGTTTTCGTTTCAGCACTTACAATGTTCTTCTAAGTTGCATTTTGCTACAGATCTTAACTCTCACCTTTTACATCTTTAGCTTCCTCTTATAATGTCATTTCTAAAGCTTACAATACACTAGTTACCTCTCCAAACCTACCAACTAAACAGCTCCAATTAAAATTTGTTACAACACATAATTTCACCTAGTTTTTAGTTTTCTTAGGTGTTCTAATTCTAGATAAATTTTGACATAACCTCCCCTAAAATCTTACATTCTCACCACATTGTTTACACTCACATTATGATCTATACCACCTGTTTATAGCCAATACAAATATGCTCAATCCCTCATACACAAATACCACTCTAACAACATTAAAAATTCCTGCACATTACATTCAATTCCCATTTAGGTTTCAATAGTTTTTAAATGTCTTTCAAAGGTTTTAAGCACTTAGATTCTCCTACACATTACACTACTACACAATACCATTTTCATCACTAATTTCAAGCTTCTAAAATCTGTTACATTATACCTTACCAAGGCTACACAAAGGAGTATCCTTACCTTGTTTTTCTTCTAGATTTTCTTTCTCCTTCTTTCTTTCTTCTTTCTTCTCTCTCCACCGGTTTTGGTACTTCAACAATCTAATATTATCACCCATACATACACACCCATTCAATTCTAACACTAACCCTAACATTACTTAAGCTTTAAGTGTAGGTTTTAGGGTTTAGAATTTTCATTACCTTGCAAGGGTGCAAATAAAGCTTGGAGTGGCTCAAGGACAAGATTCCAACTCCACCAATGAGGTCAAAATCGGCTAGCATAAAGAAGCAAGCAAGGGTTTAACTTCAAATTTCGTTTTGCCCTTAAGAGTTAGAAAAAGATGGAGTTCCAAGAAGATTCTTACCTCAATAGAACAAGGAGGAGAATGTGGTGCTAATAGTAGTCTTGAAGCTCCAAATGGGGCATACCCATAAAAACGAAAATGCTCCTTTCCAGATTTTGAAAAGAGAGAATCGTAGCTCTTGATGAGAGGATTCCAATGGTGGTATTTTTATAATTTTTGGAGAATGTTTGATGGAGTAACAAGAGGAGAGAAGGGAGTATTGTGTGGGTTTTCTTAAGCTCCCATGGCTGTCGGTTTACTTGGAGAAGAAGAGGGAAAATCAGAGAGGAGGGAGATGGGGTGCTGTACGTGGAGAAGGGAAATGAGAGTAGGAGAGAGAGTGTGAAAGAGTGGGATAATAAAGTAGATAAAGTAGTAGTTTTATTACTTTTGTTGTTTAGTGAGTAAGGGGGAATTAATAGAGTGTGAGAGAGGGGTGTGGGATCGGACACACACAGAACCCATAAGGGTTTTAAAAATCCTTTTTACAATATTGGACACATAAGTCTTGGTTATTTATATTCCTACCCCACAACTTCCCGTTTTTGACAGTTTTTACTAATCTCTCGTTTTATTGATTTTATTGGTTCTAAAGCTTCACTAATATTTATTAATGATTATTTAGTTGACCAAAATTGTTACGAGTCTATTTGACCCGCTTAAAGTCACGTTTTCCCGGTTACCTCGAAAAACGTGCTTTAAGGTTCGGTAATGTTTTTAAACCGTTTTAAAGATCCGTTTTCTTCGGGATTTGTTCCCTTATGATTATTTATACTTAATTAAGCTTCTAAATTACTTATTAGCCTAATTAATCACTATTTTTAATTACGGGGTATTTCAACTGGTCTACCACGCTTTATACGTGTGTTAGACTCATTTGCAACCTGTCCTCCATGGACATCAATTCTAGCGGGCGCATTTTTAGCTAGCACATACGACTGTGTCACTTGATTTAGGTCAGTAAATGCATCAGGCAATGGGTTTGCCAGCTTTTGGAGATTAATAATATGTTGAACGTCTTGTTCATATTGCTTAGTGCGAGGATCATAATGTAGTAAAGATGGTTCGTTCCATGTAATCTCCTTTACTAATTGCTTATTTTCTCCCCCTAATGATGAGAAATGTGACTCATCAAAATGACAGTCAGCAAATCTAGCTGTAAACAAGTCCCCAGTTGTTGGCTCGAGATATCTAATAATTGAGGCAGATTCAAGCCCAACATATATTCTCATTCTTCTTTGAGGCCCCATTTTGGTTCTTTGTGGTGGAGGTATAGGAACATATACCGCACAACCGAAAATCCTCAGGTGAGAGATATTGGGTTCTTTACCCGTAACCATTTGTAATGGTGACAACTTATTAAAGCTTGTTGGCCTGAAGCGAATCAAGGTAGCTACATGTAATATAGCATGTCCCCACGTAGATACTGAGAGTTTTGATCTCATTAGTAATGGTCTTGCAATTAACTGCAGACGTTTGATCAAAGATTCTGCCAAACCATTTTGGGTATGCACATGAGCTACTGGATGTTCAATGGTTATTCCAATGGACATGCAATAGTCATTGAAGGCCTTGGAGGTAAATTCACCAGCATTATCCATGCGTATGGATTTGACTTGATTATCAGAAAAATTTGCTCGCAATCGGATTAACTGAGCCAATAATCTTGCAAATGCCATATTACGGGTTGAAAGTAAGCTAACATGTGACCATCTGGTCGATGCATCTATCAAAACCAGAAAATATCTAAATGGTCCACATGGTGGATGTATAGGTCCACATATATCACCCTGAATCCTTTCGAGAAAAGCAATCAGCTTTATCTCGAGTTTAACTGGTGATGGCCTTATAATTAGTTTTCCTTGAGAACAAGCAATACATGGAAAACAATTTAGTTGAAGAAACTTTTTGTTTTTCAACATATGACCACATGAATTTTCCATAATTCTTTGCATCATGATGGAACCGGGATGGCCTAACCGAACATGCCAAGTTTTGAAATCATCAAAATATTTTATTTTTTCAACAACATGTATTGCTGTTTAATATACGCAGGGTACAACCCAGAGGAAATAACAACTAGCTTTTCCAATATTTGTCTCTTTCCAGCTATCACTTTTGTGATGCCAATATATTCAACATTTTCATCATTTCCCGTCTCAATGTGATACCCATTCCGGCGTATATCAATGAAACTCAACAGGTTTCTTTGAGACGAGCTGGAAAATAATGCATTTTCAATGCATATTTTGTTCCCTTAGGTAGAATAATAGTTGCTTTTCCTAACCCTTCAACAATACTCGTACTACCTTATATAGTAGTAACCTTTGGCTCATAATTTAGTAAATAAGAAAAGTATTTCTTACTCTTAAGAATTGTGTGCGTTGCAGCACTATCAGTAAGACATACGTCTTCACCATCCATCAATGACATTCTTCAATGGTAGTTATTCTTCATAAACAAATTAAAAGTTTAATTCAGTAAGATGAATAGAAAGTTTAATACGATCTAATAGCAAATTTTCTAAAATTCAAATAAATAGAACAAACGGAAGTACTATCTAAACTCGGGAGAAAAAAAAAACCCAGCAAAACAATGAAATGAAACAAATTGTTCGCAAATGTTCTAAAGATATAAGATAACTCTAAGCATGATGCTCTTCATTTCCAGACTTTGGTAGGTCTTCAATCATGTTACCAAGACTCACACCGGGGGTAAAGAAATCAGCCACATCAAGGTGTGTGACATCAGGATTAGAGGTATCATGTGCAAAATATGTCTCCACATGTTCCCCTTGTTTCTTTTTCTTTAAGGAGGCTTGGTAAAGAGCAACAAGGTGCTTACTTGTGCGGCATTTATTAGCCCAATGACCTTTGTCTCCACATCAGTGGCATACATATTCTTCTTTCTTCTTAGAGCCACCTTCTGTATTCACTCTTTGGTACGGAGATGCATTTCGGACATAACCGTCACGATAATGTACATTGCTCTTCCCTCGTCCATGAGCACGACCTCGTCCACGTCCACCTCTGTGACCACGACCGCAACCACGGTTTGGGCCATTTATTGCATTCACTTCAGGCAGTGATGTGGATCCTGTAGGACAAGCTTGATGATTTTTCATCAATAGCTCATTGTTTTGTTCGGCTACTAGCAGACATGCAATAAGTTCAGAGTACTTTTTAAAACCTTTCTCACGGTATTGTTGCTGCAATAGCACATTGGAGGCATGAAATGTGGAGAATGTTTTCTCTACCATATCCGTATCTTTGACTTCTTCTCCGCATAATTTTAACTGTGAGATAATTCTGAACAATGCTGAATTGTACTCTGCAATGGTTTTAAAATATTGTAGCCTTAAGTGCATCCATTCATATCGAGCAATGGGAAGTAGAACAGTTTTTTGGTGGCCATATCTTTCTTCCAAAGATTTCCACAGGACCAATGGGTCCTTCTCTGTTAAATATTCACATTTTAGACCTTCGTCTAAGTGTCGGCAAAGAAAGATCAATGCCTTTGCCTTATTTTGAGGGGAACTTTGATTTCCATCCTTTATGGCATCTTGGAGACCATTTGCGGCGAGATAGATCTCGACATCTAGGACCCATGATAAGTAGTTTCTTACGGTGATGTCCAAAGCGGTGAACTCGATATTTGTGAGTTTAGCATTGTTTGCCATACTTAAACGATCTGTCATAAAATAGACAGATATTAGAAACGATCATATAGGTCGTTTTCATGACATCACATTTATATAGAAATATAGAATGTTCCGGCGTAATGCCTTAATATCTACAAATTAAAATTTAACAGGCGCAATGCCGTAGGTGGTGATAAGCATTATAAATAAATAAATAAATAAAATTGAATCATTTATTGAAGCAAAATAAATAATTAATGCATAATAAATGGAAAATATTAAATAAAATCGGGCACGATGCCTCACGTGATAAATAAATCTAGCACGATGTCTCACATGATAAATAAATCTGGCACGATGCCTCACGTGATAAGTAAATCTGGCACGATGCCTCACATGATAAATAAATCTGACACGATGCCTCGTGTGATTTTAATTTCTGTCACAATGCCTCACACGATACATAATAAAATAACAAAAAAAAATAAATTAATAATAAATAAATATAAACTGAGCTGGATAAATTAAACATTACAAAATAAATGAAATAAAATTAACAATAAACAAAATCTGGCATGATGCCTCACATGATATTAAATATCTGGCATAATGCCTCATGTGGAATTAATAACAGGCACGATGCCTTATATAAAATTAATAACTGGCACACTGCCTTACATAATATTTTTTGGTTAGATCGGGCACAATGCAAACATAATATAATATAATATATATAACAATATGATTCAAGCAATATAAGATAAATAAAGTAAAAAAATCCAACATAATTGTTAGGGTTTCGATCGAATTGTTTATTACTCTCTTTACCGTTCTCAATTCAACGGTACAAATACAAGGGTGGAAGAAAAAAATTGGTATTCGATTCAAAATTGATCTATGACAGGGCATGTATGTTCGCAAATTGTGGTATGATAGGTAGTATGGAATCTATGAGTGGTTTGGAAAAATATGTGTATCATCAGTTTGGTGATGATACGATTGATATCATTTGATAAGACCAATGAGACTGAGGCTTGAATACAATTCGGTTAGAGCGTGCAGTCTGCGAGGAAGAGAACATGGTTGTGATAGAAGAGAATTAAACCTTGATTGAGGTGCTAGAATCGGGTCTGCCGGAAGAAGATAACTCAAGAAAATAAATGGCTTGTGCTGATAACGTGTTGTAAATGAGAGAATAGAGAAAGAGTAAAAAGCGGTAATCAGGTTTTCATTCACCTTTCAACTGATTACAATGGTCTCTTATTTATTGAGAGTAAGGGATAACCTGAAAGGGGTAATATGGACATATACTATATATATATAACATTAACTTAGTTCTTTCTTCAATTCCCCAGCCATCATGTAAAACTCTTTTTCTTTGGGTTCACTTTTTGGCGAGAGCTGCTGGCTTTTCTCCTTACCGCCTGTTACCTTTATGTCTTAATTTGTACTACTTTTTTTCTTGGTTCATATAAGCATCATGTGCTCTTTCTCGAATGGCTTTGTCTCTGTGTGTGTATGCATCTCGAATCACATTTGTAACAAGAAGGTAGTTGAAACACTGAGTTACGAGCATAAGAGGTTAAAGAGTATATTTGGTTTGTAAGAGTTGAGCTAAGTGTTAGCTTCAGCCTCAGAGGGTGTGAGTCTTGAAGAGTGAGTAGTAGTATGAGCGAGTAAATTGTGACTCATATTGCTGAGAACGCAAGGATAGCTAGGGCAGACGTGGGACTATTGAGAGACTAGAGACTACAAGCTTCAGTCAGTAAGTCCTAAATTGTCCCTAGTCCAAGGGTTGGGCGGAGGGAAATTGAGTGATTGTGTGTTATACCCTAGTTTTTTTACATTTCTCTTCAGGTATAAGAGGGATTGTTATTTTATAACTAACCCTATATTATGTGGGATTAAGTGTGACAGACTGATTTTAATAACTAAGGAGGTGATAAGTGGTGAATTTATCTATGTTTATATGTTTCACTGTTTATATTTAAGCTTTAATGTTATATATTTCCCCACTTAAGTGCTTAATTATGCTAAATGTTAAGATTATTCCTTACATGTGGTTTTTATGCTTGTACAGATAAAAATGCTGAAGATAAATGATTTTATTTTATAATGTGGAAAAGTGATCAAAGCGGCTATAGAGGATATATATGATGCACGTGGGTTGCTCTTTGAACATATATATATATATATGTATGATATTAACATCTGCATACGATGGAAGAAGATAGCCTTTGTTCTACATTGTGGATATTTGAATGTGTAGCCGACTTGATCAATTTGAGTGGATGGCTGACGTGAAGAAAAATCAATACATATTAGCATTTTTGACTTCTTTTTTAACATGGATCTATTAATTTTTTGGAAGAGGAGCCAGCTCTTGGACTAGAAAAATAGGGGGAGGGTCGATCTGGTAAAAAACGAGAGCAGCTGCATATGGAGATGGTGGCTACTATATAAATGACCATTTAATTATTTTTGAAGGATCTTCTAATTTTTCCAAAACCCTAGCCGCAATAATTCGAGACAGTGCAGAGTTCGACAGGAGACCGAAGAACAACGAAGTTGATCGGGATTCCTTCATCAGCTCTTTGGCACAGATTTGATGGTGTTTCCCTTCCCTTTTTTGTTATTTCTTTCGATGGCTGAGTAGTTAGTAGAATTCTGATTTATTATGGAACCATAGTTTATGATTTCTCTTTCTTGATGTGTTAAATATTAATTCTATACAGAATGTAGTTTTATTGCTTGTATCATTAATGAATTCTCTTGTGATTTATAATTGATTGAGTTATCTGACTTTATTGCTTATAAGTGAGAACTGCGGCATTCATTAGACTATAGGAATATTACCAGTGAAACTAGAGATGGTAATTCCTCGGTATTAGGTGACTACAAATTAGATGAGATTTGAACTCTATTAGTTAATTAGTAAATTTATAACGAGAGTTAGAATTTAGTAATTTCTAGTAAGATTTTTTTCAGGAGACCAGGAGTAGATTAATTTAGATTTGATGTTGCAATCTAGAATTAGGAAAATATTTAGGGAGATAATTTGAAGAACTAGGGGAAAGTAGTAAACCCGGTTTCCTTGTTTAGAAGATCACTATTTATTTATTTTTATTTTAGCTTATTTATTTTCTGCAATTAAAACTCCTAAAATATTATTGTTTTTTATTTAGTTCATTAGTTAGTTTTATTAGAATAAGACTCAAACTAGACACCGCCTCCGTTGGTTCGATAACCTTGGGAATACTGTCTAGGAAAACTTGCTACAATAGATCAATACTCTTGCCATTGCAAGCAGGAAAATTGATATACTAAAAATAAGAAAATAACCTAGAAATCAATAAATCAATAAGTCTGTTGGGTTGGGAATATTTCGGTTGCAGTAGTATAGTAACCAGAAGCAACCGGGTATCAATCCGCGGGACTTGAGTAAAATAAGCCTAATTCTAGAAAACCAGAAATCAAAGAGGGTAGTATGTTGTTTTGAAGATTGAATTAACTAAAATGAAACTAAATAAACAATTAATGAAACAAAGTCTTATAGATGATCAGATGAGTGGAACTCTAGGTTTGGGTTGTTCTACACTAGATATAATTAACAACTTCTACAGTTTCCTATAAGACATGGATTGGCAAATTCTTTGAACTTCAATTCTAAATCCTAGTTAAAGAAGTGCTCACCTATCAGAACATGTCAACTTAAATCTAGAAGCAGACAAAACACATATAGGGGATTAAGAATGAAGAATTATTAGCTACTGCAGGGAAAACTCATATATCCGACTGATTTTTCAGATTTTCATATTAACTCGACCCTCTTGATTTTCACTAGTCAAATCAAAACAAGATTTGTAAAACAACTCTAAAAACTCATGATATTATTAGAGAAGATGATTGTTTAATATTAATCTAGAAACAATCCAGTGTATTTTCACATCCAAACTACAGATAAATTAAGCTAACCCAAATCTATTACAAACAACCCTACCCTAGAGCAAATCCTCACTAGCCAGACATGTAAACGAAACTGATAAATAAAATTGGAAGAGAATTCATCAAGAGAATGGAAAAAACTTAAATCCATTTTGCCATCCAGATCTGAAGACTTGTCGATATGAGGTTAAAGATGGTGTTGACTCACTTCTCATGATGCTTTGCAATGATGATGATGATCAGTGCTATGATAGTGCTTGAAGATGATGTTGATGATGGTGGGGAAGATGAGGGCGTGAGCTGTCGTCAGAGAGCGTCGTTGTGTTGTCCATTATATTGTTCCCATTTCTTTTTAGATTAGGTCTCCTTTTAAAGATTTCCTTCTCTTTTTTCTTCAAAACGTAGTGCTGGCTGCTGTTAAATATGTCGCATCTGAACATGTGTTTGAACATGTAAGTTTAGACACCCTGTTCTAGATCACATTTCCGCCTTCTTACTAAGTCTCAAATTGTGTCCAAACAAGTAAGTTCAGACAAATCGCCTGGAAGATCATATGAACTCTCGGCTTGTGTCTGAACTTGCAAATTCGGACTCAAGTTCGGACATAGCTTCAAATGTTGAAGATCAAGTGTGAGTCCCATATTGAAAAAGTATATAACTAGTAAGTAGTTCATATAGCCTATGGGCTACTCCACCTAATGCCAGTTGGTTTTATGACGGAACCTCATGGGTTATTGGGCCTTATTAGTCTATATGGGTATTTTATATAATTCCCTCCGTTGGGCCTATTCCCCCCATAATATTTCTAACATGGTATCAGAGCTCAGGTTCAACCTTGGGTAATGCACCACTGTCTAATGGATACTCGAGTAGAAACGGACTGTGTCATAGTAAACCAAGAGATGGGACTGGGCCAGTACTGTAAAAATTGGACTGTGTCATGAAGAAAAGCCAGGCCAGTACCAAGTGGGGTCCAAACAGGGTGCAATGTGGGAGGCCTCGGAGGTGAAAGACTCATACTTGAGGGGGGATGTTGGAGATCAAGTGTGAGTCCCACATTGAAAAATTATATAGCTAGTAAGTAGTTCATATAGCCTATGGGCTACTCCTCCTAATGCCAATTTGTTTTCGGATGGAACCTCAAGGGTTATTGGGCCTTACTAGTCTATATGGGTATTTTATATAATTCCATCCTTTGGGCCTATTCCTCCCCCCCATAATATTTATAACATTAAAAGCCCTTAGAATCTTCGTTCTCGCTCTTATTCGATCGCCGTTTGTTGCATCATCACCCTCTTGAGATAATATAACTTTTTCCTTGACTAGTCTCTGCATTCAAAAGGTGTCATTTCTCAGTAAACAAGAAAACAAAGGAAAACATAAGAGAAGTGTGAAATATTACCCATATAACTACGATAATTAAACGTTTAAAGCCTCTAAAACCATACATATTTCACACTTATCAAACCTCCTCACACTTAGCTTTTGTCCTCAAGCAAATAAAAATTAGCTATCTCAAATGCCTTAATATTAAATCTTAGGATTAAACAAACGTAGAAGGAATTAAGCCATAATAACATTCCAAGAACCAATCCTGCTCTTAACTGTACATTTCTTAAACAGTGAAACAATATTTTAAAACAAAAACATGGAGAAGTGAAATCACAAAGACCGAACACAGATTAACTCGGGACCTTCCAACCATTTCTTTTCTCAAACCCATGGATGACAAGGGACGTGAAGTACTGCCTTATTTCACAGTTTCTTTCAACACCACACACTCGTGACCTAAATAAGGAAATTACTATAAACATTTAGCTTTCTAGAGCTTCCTTTTTTCTTTTGCATAAATATTCAATTGCTCGCACAATTAATTCATCCCCCTGGACTTTTTTCTTCATCCTTGTAACAATGTTGGGCCTTTTATCCCAAACTAGATGATCATAGGTAAATAGGTGATGAAGCACCCTGAGGACTTAATAACCGGATAGAAGATACCTGTTTCAATTCAAAATATTTGTTAGATAAGAGGAGTACCTTGCCTTATCCTTCCATTCCAAACTTTTGCATCATTCCCAAGGCACCAAGTTAAACCAGTTCAGACTTCACAATCAGCTTGTCCATAAAATTTTAATGAAAATTAGCAATTTACAAAACCATGAAAATAAACAGCTTTGAGCACAACAATTCTTAAAGTTGTCACCAGGCTTGATTCCAAAGAACTCCTACAAAACATTTCACCCAAAAATTCAATATGTATAAGCTTTAAAATAAACTTATCCCATATAGCACAACAACAATAAAAACCAGTGTGGCACGTAATGTAACTGACACATTTAGAAAGATCTCCCCTTCCTCACTTAAGAGGAGCAATTTTCTCATTGTTCACAAAAAAAAATCAAGAAAAAGAACTTACGAAAAATGTGCCGGACTCATAGGGATTGCATTGTAAATTCCACAGAGATGAAAAATTTGAGCATGGGCTGAACACAAGCAAAAAAGAAAGAGAACTAAAACTCCCCTGATATGGATTGAGAAAGAGGTCCTTCCTCACACTTAAATTTTTGTCAGGGGTAGAAATGTTCCACACACTTGCATCCACAAGTGTCTAGTCTTAAAGACATAATTATCATCAACAGTAGCACTAAACATGCACACAAAAACATAAAACTGGAAAAATCGCATGAGCATTTCATTGGTGAAGAGTAGTACCATCCTTCAGAGATAAGTAGATAACTTGAAAAAAAAAGAAAAATAACTCAAAAAAATACAAACTTAAAAGAACAATAAATTAAATAGAAACTTAAACCTAAACAAGGTCAAAAGGAAAATGAAAATGAAAAGAACTAAGTCATCAATCACTGAGGAGGCGGATAAAAGGCCTGCCACTACTGATACTGCTAGAGTAGTGATCCATAATCCTCTTGGGAGTGATGAGCTTGCACATGGAGAGTCTCAATCTCCTCCTGGAAGCAGCGAGCCTGCTCTTGGGGAGTCTCAATATGTGCCTGGTACCACCGATTCAAGGCTTAGAAGTGATCTTGGAAGGTATGCTCCAACCGCTCAAACTCATATCAAGTGACGTACTCACTCCCTAGGCCGGAAGTGTTGTATATGCATGCTCGTCCTCAGCTGCAGCTGAAGGAGCTGGCTCAGAAGGACCCTTACCCACATCTCGCTGGCACTTCTGTGATCTCGGGGCAGCCTTCTTCCTCCATGTCACCCCATCAAAATCAAACCATATCTTCTTGAGAGCATCGACATCGATAGGAGACTTTGCAGGATGAAGCCCCTTGCTAAAAAATGACATAAACTGCTGCCAGAATAGATAACAGAGCATGCTAGAGAAATCGAGCTTGTGACGGTCCTTACACTCTATGATGGAGCAAAGATGGTAGAAGAGGACCCTTGGCAGATAGGTAAGTGTAGCGGCTTCAACAAACCTGGGTTTCGCATAATCTGCAAGAAGTAACAATCGGTGGTTCAAGTCGGAGCTATGTCTGAGAGTGACATTGGTGACTGGGAGTGTAAAGAGGACTCACTCGTGCAGGTCCTGAAGCAGATCAACAGGGATGACCTACTTAGATGGGTTATTGCCTCTGTGTCGACACGGAGGCAGGACCATAGCTGCTAAGTAGTGGTAGTTTGTTGCAGCCTAGAACTTATTACGCAGCTGTGTATGATTTTTGTCTATAGGCATAGGGGGGCAGGATAAGGGATCCCTAGATAGTGAGCAATCATCTCCCCCGAAATCTTGATGGCCATACCCTGAATGGTGGAGGTAATGGTGTCATCCTGAAAGAGGGCATTAGCGTAGAACATATGCACCATCTGTAGGTGGTACCCTCGCCCCCATGTCCAAAAGCTTTGTCCATCCATAGGAGTCTAGAAGCTCATGTAAACCAAGTTGTCGCTGAAGCTTAGGCATGATTGAGCTTTCTGCCATAATATCCACCTCCTTGTTGAACCACTCCCTCGCAGCCTCATCTCTGAATGTACTCAGTGACCCTTGGCGGCTTGAACTGGAAATAGCTCTTGTATATTTCTTAGATTGTTTGGTGATCTTGCGTAACATCCTGGTCAAATGAAATCAATCAGTACCAATAGTGGCTAGGAGTATAATAGCTCATACAAAACAGTTAAGCTCAATCTTAAATGTGTGCCCAATTTCTACTTAAAATCCGACATAACCTCCCCTAAAATTCACAATTCTCCACAACTATAGGTCCAACCATTTCTTTCTTTGTAATGACACAATTCAGCCAAGCATTGACCAGTAGAGATTTAAGCAACTAAAATGACTTTCTCCGTCAAAGTAAGCATAACGCAAAGTTTTTCTACCAGATTCGGTCCAATCTCGGCCAATTCTGAAAACAATTTCAACAAATATATCCACACTAAATCAAATATTACACACAGAAATCCAAAATTGTACGCACAAAATTTCAGTTTACTCATCTAATTTCATCAATGTACGGCATAATAGATACTAGAGCCCAAAGGTAAAATAATTCATGAAAAAGCTTTAAAAAACCAACAATGGCCAGACAAATTTTCGGCCATGGCATTCTCAATTTTAAAATAAGCTAAAAACAACACAAATGAGGAAGCCAAGTTGAGAAAATACATTTCTTGAGTTTAATATAGATGTGGAAGTAGGAAGAACAACACAATTTGCATGATAGAGCCCCAAATACCCAAAATTCGTAAGCTAGGGTTCAGACTAATTTCAGTCAAATTGGACCGATTTGGAGGATTTCTGATGGATTTTTGCTGCTAGGCTTGTAGAGGATTGAAAAACAAAGAGATTATAAATCAAAAACTAGAAAAATAGAAAAATTAGAAAATAATCTAGAAAATAATAAATCAAAAAGCTTATCGGGTAGCAAAAATCCCGGTCACAATAGTATAGCGAATAGAAGCAACCAGGTATCAATCCGCGGGAATTGAATAAAGTAAGCCTAATCCTAAGAAAACTAGAAATTAGGGGATTGTTCTCATTTTGAAAATTAAATAAACAATGAGAAAATAAACTAACAAATTAAATAAAACTCATAAAATGATATGGGTGAGCGGAACCCTGGGTTTAGGCTATTCTGCGCTAGTTAGATTATGCAAACTTTTATAATTTAACAAGAGATATGAATTGGTTAAATTCTAATTTCTTACTTGCATTAAATCCTAATCAGAAGAAGCTCATTTAGCAGAACATGCAAGATCTAATCAAGATTCTAGCGAAACACACTTAGATGGATTAAGCGCAAAGAATTATTCAAACTTGAAGGAAAACATAAATCATCTAGTTTGATTCTCCACAAGAATTAAAGCACCCGATGGAAAATGTAATCAATCAGATCTAGTTTCCATAGACAATAGATTAATAGGACCATCTTGTTAGTCACCGATCTGACCATAACAAGATTCAAAAGCTAATTAACAAATCCATGAGATTTATTTAAAAAACATAACTTAAACTTTAATATGAACAATTCCAAAATAAAATCCTTATCAAATTAATAGAAGTAATTGCATGATCGACTAGCTACAAATAACCATCTCCCAGAGTAAATCCTTCCTAGCCTAACATGTTACAAGAAATAACAAACAAAGATACAAGAGAAATCATCTGGTAGAGAAGACTCCTACTTTTGCTATGATTGTTAGATCTAAAGACTTGCCAGCTGAAGGTTATAGATGATGGAGGTGATGGTGATGACCTATGGTGATAAAATAGAGGTGAGGCATAGCGTGTGAGCCTTCTCTGAGGCATTTCGCATGAATGGTCATGTTCCCCCAACCCTATATGTCTTTCTATATAAAAAAAGGCATGTTTAACTCTGAAAAACGAATATATTTAAATTTTGTATGTGACATCCGAACTTGGAAGTTTGAAGGCATGTTTGGACACATTTTAAGGAAGTTTTGACTTCTGTTTGAACATACACATTGGGATATATGTTCAGACATGTCAATATCCTGATGAGTGAAACTTATTTTGGGTTTAGATTCTTCGTTTGGACTCCGTTTTACTCCCTGTTTATTTCGTTGCGTAGCTTGTGAAATGAGGAATGCAATTACATGACTTTTGACCTTTATTTGAAACATAAAATTCATCAATTGTTATCTAAACATAAATCATAGGAAAATCACATGATAAGAGAATGTTAGCCAAACCACTATGAATATTAGACAAATTAAACCCTTCAAAGTCTCTATATTTTGCAATTATCAAAATTCCTCACACTTAACGTTTTCTTGACCTCAAGCAAATAAAGAACAAAACTCACTCCAAGGTCATAGTTGAAAAGGTCAATTTCCTAACTCCGGAGGGCTCGCTTCCTAATCTCTAATCGTTCAGTAGCCTACATCCTCAGATCTAATCTAATTACCTTGTTACTGAGAGAATTGGTATCGAAGAGAGGGGATTTGAAACAATAAATAATAGCAATGGAATAGAGAGATTCTGTAAGTTCAGATCGCGTGTCTATTCCTTGGGGGTGAACCTCTATTTATAGTTATTTCCTGGGTTTGCCAGCTGTCCTATCTTGTAAGGCTGGCACATAAATATCTTACAAGTATCCTATAAATATCTTATCTTAGTTTCTCTATCCTGCCCCCTGGTCCGACCGGGCCAAGTGCCCGGTCGCTATTTCTACTCCCTCCATAGTTATTTTGACCGGTCACAAATGCCTGATCGCTGTTCGTACTCATCTCATGTTTCTAACGATTGGCCGTGTTCGACCGATCACTGCTTACACTTTATTATGCTTCTGGTAACCGGTCACAGGCGACTGGTTGTTTATTTACTCTGCTTTGTGCTCCCGGTAGAGGCAACCATGCGCTTTCTCGCTTTTATTCTATATCTTATGACCGGTCACGTTCGCCCTGCCGTTGTGTGTTCTTCTTCCTTCTTTCATGTTGTTGGTCTTTTGCCCCTTTCCGGTCTTGGCCATATTTTCCCCTTTTCATTAGTCCCACAAGTTCTACTTTTGATATCTCGATGAGAAAGTAGAACTTCCTGCGACCGGTGTGGTTTGTGGAGAGAAAAAATTTTGACTTCTTTGTTAGACTCCTTCCACCTCGAGGGTGACGTTTGCCTTCGCCTTCTTATCCTCTCAGTCCCACAAGTTCTCTTTTTGTATGAACGAAAAGGAGAACTTGTATCGGCTCGTGCCATGCTCGTGCTCCTGCTGAGTGCGGGCGTGACTGGTACCGTAGAATGCCTATTGTTTCACGCATGCTGCCTTTTGCTGTGGAATTTGCAAGGTCCCTGCACTTTTCCTGCAAAAAGTGATTTTTTTGTTTGTTATATATATTTTTTATGTATTTTCGGAGTGATTTTTTACCGCTTTCTTAAGGTTTTTGAAGGTGTTGTGTCTTCTCTTTCTTCGTGCTATCTTCGCTTCGTCAATTTTTGTACTGTGTGAAATATCACTTTCCTTCTTCACTTCCTCTGATCCCTCTTGTCTTCTTTGTTTGTTTAGCTTGCCTGATGGCTTCCTTGAGTTCAAAGATGGCTCGTTCTACTGCGTTCGATGCAATTCAGGGCACGAAATCAGGTGACAAATTTTGTCTAATTTTTAAAAACCTAAATATCCAAAAATCACGAGCCATTGCCTAGTATTCTCGATGTTAAGGCTCTCGACTCCCTTCGCCAAAATTGAAGTTCTAGTAGGCACCGAAATCTATCTTCCCTCCTCCGATTCCCATCCTTTTGATGATTTTGGTCGTGGGTACGTCGTGTATGCTGATTTCTTTCTTCAAGGAATGACTATTCCACCACACCCTTTCGTTCTTGGGTTATTAATTCGAAGATGTTGTACGCTGGCTCAAGTCCACCCGAAGGCTGTAGCCCAACTTCATGCCTATGATGCCATTTATGTTGAGACGAAGGTTGCACCCGCCGCTACCGAGTTCGTACAATTATTTACGAGCCGGGTTGACGCTGGTAGTTTAACTATCACCAGTCTTTCTAGGTATTCCCTCTTTGAGTATAAGAAGCTTGGCCATCGGTGGAATGCCCGGTGGTTTATCGTTGTTCCCCCATCCGATCGCTTTCGGGTTGCCTACTACCCTTCAATTGTTAAGGGCTCACTCTGCGGGCTTCCCTTGCTGAAGTCTGACTTGCTGATGTCGTGAGTTTCGAAGACTATGAGCGAGAACAGTGGGAGCGTGGAAGACTTCTTCACCGGCGCACGCGTGGATACACTAGCGCATTCTGAGAGTTAGGGCCTCCCTCCTGTATTTTTGGTTTTGTAGCGCTGTTTGAGTTCTAGCATTGTTTATGGTTCCTTTTTGTAGACTTTCCTCTGCTTGGGTCAAAAGTTGGTTCTTTCTGTAGCTGGCACTTTGTTTCCTTCATAGTTGGAAACGAAAAGGTGGATTACTACACCTGCCTAGATGCCGTGGAGTAAGCGGCTTGGCGGCATGTGAAGGAGGCTCTTCCTGGAAAAAAGAGATCTAGGAAAGAGGTGGAGAGTGTGCTGAAAAGGCAAAGAAGAGAAGAAACTTTAAGGGGGAGGGGTCTCCAAGGACGTCGGAGGCCTAGTCACCTGATACTTTTACTCAGTCAGGTACTTGATATACTAGTCTGGTTTCCGGTCGCCGGGAAGTTTCTTCCTCTCACGCCGGGATCAAACCTCAATCTTAGACCATGGGGAGGAAGCGATCCTACATGTGCGGTCCCCACTTCCGTCTTCTCATTGCTCAACCTTACTTTCTTTGAATTTTTTCTCCTAGGAATTTTTTTTATCGCCAAGCCCTTCTTTGAGCTCTTTCGTGCTCTTGCCCTTGCTTTTTCTTTGTTATTGGTACTTTACGTGGGTGCTTGTGGTTTTTTCAGCTCCCGTGGTGGAGAGGCCTGAGGCCGATGGGAATAAAGCGGCCAACCTTGCCCTAGGGGCAGCAGCCGTTCAACAAGCCTTTTCTCAAAAACGTCGGAAGGTCCTAGCCTCGAAGTTGAGGGGGAGGGTATAGCATCTAGCGAAGAAAGTGAAAGCTTCTGATGTCATAGATGTCGATATCTGGGGCCTTCGGAGGCTGCAACCGACAAGACTTCTCGGAGGAGGTGCTCCTGGCGGAATGAGGCTCCTCCCGAGGGCCCAGGTGGACCTAGGGTAGCTCTTCCATCGGGCCTTGCTAAGAAAGACATGGTTGAAGAGGGTTCGAAGTACCAGGCCATACCTGAGAACCCCGAGCTGCATACGAAGATGAAGGAGGATGTCAATGCTACGTCGTCGTCTTCCCCTCCTCCTATTTCTAGTGGTTCCTTTTGCGGTCCCTCCGAGAAAGACGGGTGGTAGATTGCTTTTGTTGTCCTCCCTGGTTCCTTCCCTTCTTCTTGTTTTCTTTGATTGCCCTCAGCTCCTTCTCGAGATTGTAATTGATGGTCCTATGGCTACGGTGCCCATGGTATTCATAGAATGCCACCGGTACCTCCCGGTTGAGGCTTCTTTGGGGGAGGTAGGAGGTCTTCTCTCACAGCGGCGACATACTATCCCGGGTCTATCTGAATTGTCGAGAAGACCCTTGCACTTGGGTGCTGTGGCCCCTGGGAGGAGGTAGCAGCTGGGCCTTGAAATAAGGCTTGTATCTCGTATTGCCATGGGATGAGCTTCCAGTTGCAGCTACGCCTCCCGCTTGCCCTCCTTTTTTCTCGTTTGTGACCGGGTTTTGAAACTGTTTATCAGCTCTTTAGCTTTATTTCAGACTTGAGAAAATCATGAATCATCTCGGCTAGTTCCCCATGCGTCTTGGGCACTTTGGTTGCTATTTTCCCGGCAAGCCGGGGGTGTGCTAGGCCATTGCCAAAGGCTTTGATAAGTATCTTCTCGTCGATGTCATCGATCTCCGCCACCTGTTTATGAAAGCGCTCACTGTACTCCTTCACAGACTCCCCTTTCTTTTGCTTTACATCCATTAGTTTCTATTGTTTCTCTTTTTGCCTTCTTACTGGCAGTGAAGTATTGCGGAATTCCTCTATCAATGCTTGAAACTGGAGATAGATTGGGGCGGCCTAGATCCAACTTAAAGCCCTCTTGGAGAGTGTTCCCGGGAACAGATTACATAGAGCGAGGGAACTGATCCCCTGCGTGTTCATGGCGAACATGAACTTCTTGATATGCTGGGCTGGATCCCCGGTACCATTGTACTTCTCGACAGCTGGGGCGATAAAGTGAGGAGGGAGCTTGGCTATCCGGATTTTCTCGGAGAACGGGTAGAGGCTCATGTCGATGGAGTCGTCTTCTTTCTCCTCTTCGATGGTAATTAGGGTCTCCTTATAGGCTTCCTTCTTTTCCTCGTTGCTCCCCTCTGCATCCAGATTTTTTAGAAATTCGATCACCTCAGACATCTCTCCCACCTTCACTGGTAATCTTCATCCCTTTGCATCAATTCTTGCTGCAAGAGTTTGTTTCCCCTCACAATCCTTTCATCGATCGTTCTAGTTAGGTTCGTTAGCATATCCTCCAGGTCTTTCTTAGAAATATAGTCAAGAGTTGTTGCTTCAGGGATGATTAGATAAGTGCTTCCGTCATTAGTTCATAAATTCTTTCTTGTCCTGAGAGCCATTCCTTACTTAACCTGCAAAACACAATTTCTGATTTCAGATATGTTAGTTCTAAACGTCGCGTAAGATTATTATTATCGGGGTGGACTCGTGGTTGCTAGATCTGAGCTGTTCGTTTCCCACAGACGGCGCCAAAATGAAAAGGTCGATTTCTTAACTCCAGAGGGCTCGCTTCCTAATCTCTAATCGTTCAGTAGCCTACATCCATCGAATTACCTTGTTACCAAGAGAATCAGGATCGGAGGGAGGGATTTGTAACAACAGAGAATAGCATTGGAATAAAGAGATTATTAAAGTTCAGATCGTGAGTCTATTCCTTGGGGGTGAACCCCTATTTATAGTGATTTCCTGCGTTTGCCAGCCTGTCATATCTTACCAGGCTGGCACATAAATATCTTACAAGTATCCTATAAATATCTTATCTTAGTTTCTTATCCTGCCCCCTGGTCCGACTGGGCACAAGCGCCCACTATTTCTACTCCCTCCCCAGCTATTTTGACCAATCATAAACTTCTCGCTGTTTGTACTCATCTCATGTTTCTGACGATCGGTTGTGTTCGACAGGTCGCTGCTTACACTTTATTGTGCTTCTGGTGACCGGTCATAGGCGACCGGTCCGGGCGCTTTCTTGCTTTTATTCTATATCTTATGACCGGTCACGTTCGCCCAACCATTGTGTGTTCTTCTTCCTTCTTTCATCTTGTTAGCCTTTTGCCTCTTTCTGGTCTTGGCCATATTTTTCCCTTTTCAGTAGTATCAAACCTCAGGATCAAACAAGTGCAGAAGGAAATCAAGCAAAAATAGCAATCAAAATAATAATCCCGGTCTTAGTGTTAAGTTTCATAAACAGTGAAAAAGAACAATTTATAAAATCATGGAGAAGTAGAATGAATAAACTGAACGTAGAATAGCTTAGGATCATCCACTCAACCTTTGGATGACAAGGGCTGTGAAGTAATTCCCTATTCCGCAATACCTTTCAACACCACACACTCATGATCAAAGTGCAATAAACATTAAGCTTTAAGGGCTTTCATATTTTGCATAATAATTTTCTTATTTTCTGCACAATTGTTTTAAATCTTCAGAATTTTCTCTTTATACCTGTATCGGTGTTGGGCCTTCTATCACAGATAACGAGATCTTAAGTAGATGAGTAATGAAGCACCCCCAAGGACTCAATAACCGGATAAACGGGGCCTGATTTGGTTTAGAAAACTGTTGATCGTAGGAGTACCTTGTCTTATCCTTCATACCAAACTTTCTTATCATTCCCAAAGTCACCAACCCAAACTAATTTAGTTTGCGCAATCAACTAATCCACCAATTTTAGTGAAAACAAAATCAATTGGAAGAAAACAATACATATGAACATCATTAAGCAAAAATATTATTGAGGTTCTCATCAGCTCGATTTCAAAAACTTCCATAAAAATTATCACCTGAAAATTTAACATTTGTTGGCACTAAAAGAAGCTTATTCATCATAGACAGAGAACAATAAAAAACTAGTGTGCCATTGAGTATAACTGACATATTTTCAGGGAAAGATCTTCACTTCCTCACAATTAAGAGGAACAATGTCCACACTGTTCACAAAATAAAAAAAAAAGACCTTTCAAAATATGTCTGACTCATAAAGGATTTCATTCAAGACTTCACATATATTAAACATTAAAAGTATGATAGGCTGAACACAAGTAATAAGATTGGGAAAATGAAACTCCCCTGATATCTTTAGATTGAAGAAGTTTCCTTTCCTTACACTTAAGCTCGAATAGCGAGGTAGAAACGTTTCCTACACTTGCGTCCTAGCAAGTGTCTAACAATGGAAAGATAGGAATACCACCAAAAAAATAGCACCTACACACACTTTATAAAACTCCAAATAACGCTAGAAGCGTTGCATTAGTAGCATGGGCACCACCACCACTTTTGACTGAAATAAAACTAAAATAAATCTAGAAGCAAAATAAAACTAGAAAAATGCAAAACAAAAACTTTACACTAGTTTGCCTCCCAGTCAGCTGCCCAGATTTAAAGTCCCTGGCTGAACTTCCTCTTTGTTACCCCGAATCAAAATAAAAGTTGAAAGTAGGGTCAAAGAGAATACGAAGTGGCTAGCAATTAGGATTAAACCACATGGATCAAAACAAAACCTTTCTCAACAAATAGAATAGGATAATAAATACTCTAAAAAACCTGGTGTTTGAGGAGGTATTGACGGTTACGGGTCTCAAGCAAAAGACCAGGTGCTGATTGTTGTTCTTCCTCAAATTGAAGGATATAAACATCCTCCTTCTGTGGGTAAGACTCAAAGAAACTGTGATAATGGCAGAGCAGTGATGGCCCTCCCTTGAAAATCAAGGTTGTGGACATCCACTTTGTCTGGAACCAAGGGTGAAAGGGAGGGCAACTTGAGAATTCAACAGGTTGCTCCACTACATTGTTCAGGATTGAAGTCTACTACTGAAGAGCGACTTTTTGTAGCTGATCCTCTAAACACATCTGCTCTTGAAATTCGAGACAGTCATCAAACTCATAAGGCCCCCACAATACGAGCAATATATATCATGTGAATAAAATGATTCCTGGTCAAATTGCTCCTCAGTTTTCCTTATCTCTTCAATTTCGAGGCAATATTCAAACTCGTGATTCCCCCCACACTGCGAGCAACACAAATCAAAGGAAAATTGATCAAATGAGCCAGAAAAGCTTTGCTCCACTGCCAAAATAGAAGTTTGCCCCATATTAAACCTCTCTAGATTGGTTAATCAACCTTGAATTTCTAACCAAAAACATTCATTGGCCATTAAAACAGAATTCAAATTACAACTATATTAAAATAGAAGCAAATAATTAGAAATAAAGAAATAACTAATATAAAATGAATAAAAATAAAACTGATCAATAGAAGTAATTGCATAATTGACAAGCTACAAATCACCATCTCCCATAATAATCCTTCATAGCCTAACATGTTACAAGAAATAACATACAGATAGAAGTGAAATCATCTGGTAGAGAAGACTCCTGCTCTTGTAGTGATTATCAGATCTAGAGACTCGCCGGCTGAAGGTTGAAGATGATAGAGGTGATGGTGATGAATAGAGGTGAGGAATAGCGTGGAAGCCTCGTCTGAGGCATCTGGCGTGAATGGTCATGTTCCCCCAACCCTATGTGTCTTTTTATATCAAAATAGGAATTTTAACCCTTAAAAACTATATTTTTGAATTCTATACAAGGTGTCTGAACTTTCAAGTTCAGACACATGTCTGGACACATTTTCAAGAAGTTTCGGTCTCTGTCTGAACATACAAGTTCGGACATATGTTCGGACATGTTAGTATCCTAACGAGCGGAACTTGTTTTGGGCTTAGATTCTTCATTTTGACTTTGTTTTGCTCCCCATATGCTGCGTTGTGAAGCTTGTGAAATGAAGAATGCAATTCCATGATTTTTTACCTACTATTGAAATATAAAATGTATCAATTTTTATCTAAAAACAAATCATAGGAAAATCACAAGATAAGTGAGAAATACTGGCCAAACCACTACAAATAATAGACAAATTAAACCCTTGAAACCAGCAAGCGCTCCTGATGCGTCCCCGACGTGTCATAGACGTATCGTGGACTTGAATGAAACTTTGATAGTTAGGGAAAGACACAAGATAAACTTAAACTGGAAACTCTATTTCGATTGAGAATTAACACACAAGAAATTAACTCAATCTCCCTCGCCCCACACACGTACTCCGGGATAGTTTAGGACTTTATCCCAAAGTCCTCTATCCTCTCCTGACAGTCGGCCTACGGTTCCCAACCGCTCCCCGACTGACTAGTCTACCAAATACAAAGTGTTGACACACAACAATGGTCCTAACCAGCTCACTAACTCTCTAGCCCTTACACTCTTAAGTCTGATCCACACTTGCCCAGATAATCTCTATCTTTTTCTCTCTCATTCAGGCTTACTTACATATGAAATAAATGCAAGTATATATACGGTTAGTTAGAGTGTAACTACCGTCCTATAAGTCCCTAGACTCTAGGAGTCAACTTCAGCTTCTATTATTCATATAACAATCACATCAGACTTGCAGAGAGTCTTCAACTTGATCTGAAGATGTTTGGACTACGTTTCACCTTACGGTTGGTCACGCTGGCGGCAGCCCTCTTGATTGGTCGAGCACCACTTGTGTGCCTCACTTGCCTGATTCTGTCTGGCTCATTAAATGCTCATTAATGCTCCTTTTGTCTTCATTACGGCTATGCAATTGTTATGATAAGTAGCCCTTTACTTATCTTGTCCATTTGCACATTAATGAGTTGTGTTCTTGTCATGTGCTAGTTGATTATGTGGGTATATGAGTTTGTCTGAATGTGTCGATCCTCTCACAGTCTTTTATCTTTGATTTTCTTCTTAAGCATGAGAGATATCTTTGTGCGGTGTCTGACTTGTTGTGTGTGCTAGAAGTTCTAGCATGAGCTCTCTCAGACAGGTGCCTGACCGGTTGGGCACATGTCGGGAACCAAGTGCACTTGCAACCTTGCGTGCTAAGCCACTCTTTTACCTGTCTATCTGAATCATGAATCTTGGTATACATATTAAATAGAAAATACAAGGTTTACTATCATCAAAACTAAAGGATCTTGACTTAACAACCCTTCAAAGTCTCTGTATTTTGCACTTATCAGCCACAATACGTTTAAACCGTACAGATTTTTGGCTCCATTCTGGGGAGGCACGATTATTCAGTTTAGTCTTTATTTTATTTTTCTTATAGTTATTTGTTTAGTTTATTATTGTTTTATGTTATTTTGTTTAATTGTTATAATTATGTTTGATATTAAACTTTGTTTGATTTAAAGTTTTTGATTTTAATAGTTCCACTACTCTTAGGATTAGGACTTCATTTAGGTTTATTTTAGGATTTTGTTTTATTAGATTAGCTTTGTCTTAGTTTATTTTCATTTTGTTTTGTTTTTTAGTTATAACTTAGTTTAGTTCTAATTACGTTAATTTTATAGTTTTCTTTTTATTGTTCTTTATTAGTATATAACTTATAGTTCTTTTATTTTATCTATTTATTTATGATTTTCTTAGTTTAATTTATTTTCTTTTTAGTTTAGTTTAGTTAACTTTATTTATTGGATTTCATCTTTTTTTTATTTTATTTTGTTTCCATTTTGTTGATTTTTTAAATTAGTTCAGTTTAAATTTGTTTGGTTTTACTTTATTTTTGTTTTTAGTAGTTTTATTTTTATCTTTTTGTATTTAATAGTTTTTCTTAGTTTGTACTTTTTAATTAATTTTTTTTGTTTCTTTTAGTGTTTCCTTTTCTAGTAGTTTTTATTTTACTTTACTTTTCTTTTATATGTTGTTATTTATTTACTTATTTTTATGTACTATTTTATTTCTATTTTCTTCTTTATGTATATAATTTCATTTCTTTTTATTTTGAGGTACTTTGATTTGATGGTGTGATATTACATTCTGCTAGGAGGTTGCCAGGATATTACAACCAATAGGTTGTATCTAAAAGGTGTGAAGGAGACCATGAACATGCTTATTGTCTAGTTTTTTCTTCCAGACTGGAAAATGCCCTGAAAGATTTTATATCGTCTAGCCCTCCTCAAGCACCATCTCCTAAACATTATTATGTTGTATAGAGTTACAGTCAGAGGGTTGTTTGCAAGATGTGTGGAGGAAATCATGAGAGTTCATAGTGTCAGATTAATCTCTCTAGATTGGAAGTAGTCGTTGCAGAATTTATATCGTCTTGCGAATCAAGTTTTGTAGGCATAAGACCCTCATCAAGGAGCATCAAGAGAGCAATGCGAGTAATCTAGCCTAACCAGCTAAAATATCACGACTTCTTGAATGTGAAATGGTTCATGAGGTTGAACAACCTACTACAACAACAACAACTATGTGGAGTGGTACGCTACTTGATCCTTTGATCCCTGAAGTTGCAGACACACTTGAGGCGGAGATCATGAAGAGGCCAGAGTTAGAGAATGTGTAAATTAGTGATGCTACAGAGTTAGAGAATGATCTAATTTGTGAAACTACTCAGTCTATCTCCTCACAACCTATACATGAGCTAAAAATCTTCTAGTTGACCTCCAGCTTGCACCTGCTGATGAGCCGTCAGAATAGAGCTACCCCATTGACTTCAAGGAGCCCTTGATTCCTGCTAAAGTTGATTTTCTTGCGAGTTCATCCTTTGAACTTCACTGGACGGTAAGGATGTTTACTTCCTTGAAATTGAGAAGGAGGACCTACACATAACCACCTGACGCACTATCGGTGGAGTTTGCACTATCATATTTGGAGTGTTAAGGTCTTATTTCCATTTGACCGGGGTCCTTCTATAAAGATATATGATGCCTGCCCATTCCACCCTCTAGACCCCACATGGGCATTTATATTCGATCCTAGATGACCTAAATGGTATGGTCTAGCCAAAAACGTTAAAGAAGGGCATCTAGCTGGGAGACAATCTAGTGTTACATTTTATTATATTTTAATTTTAGTTTTAATTTCTATTTGTAGTTTCTCTTCTGATTTTGTTTTTACTAATATATAACTCCATTTGAAGCTGTTTATTGCTTTTGGATCTTTCTTTCAGCCGATTTCCTTATGATGGCACTCCAACCAAGCTACGCTACTTGAGCAAAGCTCAAGTGTGGTTTCATTCTTCCTGTAGCAACAACGAACTCTAGGGGAGTTCTAGTTTTAATTTCTTTTAATTTTACTTTTTGTTTTGACTTCTCTACTGTGTTTCCATTGGACTTTACTGTTTCTCTGAGTGTTCCGAGTTTTTCACTCCTTTCCTTGTCACACAGTGAGGACAATGTTTATTTTAAAGTGTGGGATAGGGAGTGACCTTCAGTTTTTGTTTCAGGCCACTAGTTTTTGTTTGTTTTCAGGTGATAAAAAACATGCTTCTCTAATGCCAATAAATGTTGAATTGTGGGTGATAATATTTATGGAAGTTTGAAATTGAGCCTCATGATAACCTGAAAAAAATTTATGCTTAAAAGTTGTCTGATTAAATTATTTTCTTGAATTTACTCTATTTTCAATTAAATATAATGGATTGGCTGATTGTGGAGACTTAATGAATTTAGTTTTGTAACATTGGGAATGATTTGAATGTTTGAAATGAAAGGATAAGACAAGGTACTCCTCTGATCAAAATGTTTTTGACCCAAATCAGACCTCTTTTATCTGGTTATTAAGTCGTAGGCTTGCTTTAACACCTATATAGTGAAGGACTCGTGACCTGGAATAGTTGACTCAACGATGTTACAAGGATACAAAAAAGTCTGGGTGATAAAACTAACATGCAATTAATTAGTAAATCGTTTGAATTCTCGAAGAAATAAAGTTTTTGCATGCAAAATGTTTACTTGTAGTTTTTTTTAGTTTTTGATCATGAGTGTGGTATTGAAAAGTATTACGGAATAAGGCATTGCTTCATTCCTCTTGTCATCCAAAAGAACAAGAATGAAATTGGAGGAAGGTTCCAAGATAATCTATTTTTAAGTTTCAGCAATCTTACTTCTCTATGCTTTTATTTAAATTATTTATTTTTTTACTTTTTGCATAAACTGATAGCTAAGAATAGGTTGATTTTTTTTATCGTCATTTGCTTGTTCTCCTTCCACTTATGTTTGATCCTGAAGTTCAGTGTTACAGTTTGGACTAGTTATATTCGTTGTTTGTTTGAGGACAAGCAAAAGCTAGGTGTGGGGTAGTTGATAAGTGGGGAACTTATCTATGTTTATATGCACTGTTTATTAATTTGAACTTTATTGTTATATATTTGCCCACTTAAGTGCTTAATTATGTTAAATGTTAAGATTATTCCTCATAAGTGGTTTTTATGCTTATATAGATAAAAATTAGAAGATAAAGGATTTTCTTTTATAATATGACAAAGAGATCAAAGTAGCTACAAATGATATATATATATGCTGCATGTGGGATGCTTTTGGTACATATATATGTGGGTTGCATTTTAGACATCTATATATGCTGCATGTGGGTTGCATGTGGGTTGCTACAGATGATATATATGCTGCATGAGGGTTGCTTTTTGAACATATATATGTATGATATTGACATCATCATACAATATAAGATGATGGCCTTTGACCTACATTTTGGATATTTGAATGTGCAGCCGACTTGATCAATTGGAGTGGATGCATGACGTGGAGAAAAATCAGTACATGGCCGCATTTTTTACTTCTCTTTTAAGATGGATCTATTAATCACTTTTGGAAGAGGAGTAAGCTCTTGAACTTAAAAAAAGAGGGGAGGGCCTATCTGGTAAGAAATGAGAGCAGCATATGAAGATGGCGGATGCTATAAAACGGGCTATTTAATTATTTTTGAAGGATCTTCTAATTTTCTCTAGCCGCAGAGATTCGAGACAGAGCAGAGTTTGACAGGAGAATGGAGAACAAAAGAGCAGATCGGGATATCTTCATCAGCTCTTTGACATAGATTTGATGACATTTTCCCTTTCCTCTTTTTGTTGTTTCTTTATTTTCAATGTATGAGTAGTTAGTTGAATTTTGGATTATTATGAAACCCTATTTTATGATTTATCTTTCCTGACGTGTTAAATAATAATTATATACATAGTGTAGTTTTATTCCTTGTTTCTTTATTGAATTCTCTTGTGATGTATAATTGCTCAAGTTATCTGGTTTGATTGCTTATAAATGAGAACTGCGACATTCATTAGACTATAGGAATAGTACCAGTGAAACTTGAGAGGGTAATTCCTCTGTTTTAGCAAACTATAAACCAGATGAGATTTGAACGGTATTAGTTGATTAAAAAATTTATAACGTGAGTTAGGATTTAGTAATTGCTAGTAAGAATCTATTTTGTGGGAGACTGGGTGGAGATTAAATTAGATTTGAGGTTACAATCTAGAATTAGGAAAATATTAAGAAAGAGAAATTGAAGAACTAGGGGGAAGTAGTAAACCAAAATTCTTTGTTTAGAACTCTTAAGAAGATCTCTCTTTAATTGTTTTTGTTTTTGTTTATTTACTTTTTCCTATTAAAACCCCTAATTTTTTTATTTAGTTTATTAGTTTTTTTATTAGAATAAGACTTATACTAGACACCACCTCCATTGGTTCGATAACCTAAGGAATACTTTCTAGAAAAACTTGCTCCGATAGATCGGTACACTTGGTGCAATACATTTAAGCCCGTACAGAAGGAGGGGTAAGAGAGTAATTTTCAGAGACTATTTTAGTAAGGGGTAGGAAAAGAAGTTTCCCGATTCCCATTCATTTCCACCATTACGCTTCTGATTTCCTTACTACGCTCTCTCTCTCTCACCCTTCCTTCTTCCTTTGTTCGTTTGCTCCCAATGTTCGATAGTCCAGATAGTTCTGCGTGTGGGTTCTGGTCTTCTAGTCCGTCATAATTCAGGTTTGGGATTGTGGGTTTGTTCTCTGTTCGTTCTTCATTTCTTTTCCCCTTTGTTTCTGATTTTGGTTTTGTCCCTTGGTTGATTTCGGTCAGTTGTTTTGGCATTGGATTCCGGAGTAGTTTGTTGTGTGCAGTATGGATTCATTAGAGGATGTGTGAGTCTTCAATTCGAGGTAGGTGGCAGATGGATTCGGTAAGGGTGTTTTCACCCATGGGGTTAATATTAGGAATTTCATTTCTGATTATGTTTGATGATTTCTCTGAATCTGTTTGTGATTACAACTTGGATTTGATTTGCGTTTTTGTTTTGTAAAAAACCCCATGATATTATGTTTTGGTTGCCTACTTTGGTATAGAGAATGTAGTGTTGTCAACAGAGTTTTTAGGCATTTGAGTTCGTCTATTTTTGCAATCAATTTGGCAATTTCCATTGTGTCCGGACTTCTATCCGTTTTCCACTGCTTCTAGCATATTCGGACTTCTGTCTACCTTGCATGTTTGAACGGAGTGCGGGGATCGTTCTTTGTTTCAAATCTCAGCACATGTCTAGATGCCACCTCGTACATTTCCATCGAACTTTTGTCTGGACTTCCGTGTTAAAACATAAATCCAGACTTCCCTGTTTTCAGTCTTGGTATGTGTCCAAACTTCCATTTCCAGACACCTCTTTGATTTTGGCTAAAATGTTCATTCAACATCAGTTTTGCATTCTGGTTGCGGGGTTATGATCCCCTAAGTGTGTATAACTAGTTTTGCTAAATTTTATGTGCATAATCACGCAACTCTGTTCTGAAGGTGCCCATTCTTTTTTTGTAGTTTCTGATTTGCTATGCTAAGTGTGATTTCAGCTTTTGCTATGTTTTCTGCACTTTGATAGTTTTAGATAAGATCTTTGTTTTGTGAAGTCTTTGGCTTTGATTTGTAAAGATACCTCTCTTTGTTGTGTGGTCTCCTCATGACAATACCTTCTGATATGAAAGTAAAGCTTCTGTTTTGGGACCTAGTTTCTTTGCCTTCTAAGCCGTGGATGGACGGGTCTAGCTATCTCATAGCATGCTGCGTTAGACATCATTCTGATTATATTAACATGTATTCACCCTGTTTCTGTTCTGGGACTGATGGGTCCTTCCGTTGGTCTTTTGACCATTCCTGTTATGTGGGATCTTTGGATCCATTGGTCTTCAGACTGTTTATGTGTGTGCTCTAAGCTAGCGACCCACTTCGATTTGTGAATTCTTGTAAGTTCTGCTAAGTGTCTTTTGACTTTCGTTTCGGTCAATTTTGAGGTCTGACAGCAGTTGACATGAGACTTTGCTTTGTGCTCTGTTTCATTCTAAAATATTGGCTTCTAATTCTGTTCTACTTTTTGTTCATCTGATAGTTTTGATATGTGTCTTCGGGACTAAGAAAGGCTTTATGTTTTCTGTAAAGGTTATTTTGTTATTCAGTTACTTTCGTGACTTCTGTTTCGTTCAGCTTTGTATATGAATCTGACCGATTTGAAGTGCTTTTCCATTTGATTCTAATTCTGATTTGTGAAACCTTGTATCTATATAAGCTATGTTTTGTAAAAGCGTTTGAGCATACTCATACTGATGAAGTTTATGGCTTACTGAGCAGTGGTTGCTAACCCCTATATATTTATTCACTATTTTGCATATTGGTTAGTCGACCAGCTGAAGATCTTTTACTTTCTTCTCTTTTAGCTTCTGTTGTATTTGTATTTGACGATCCACTGGTCCGAATGTATTTTGAATCCATAGAGCTTATTTTATGTTTTGTCAGTTTTTTTTGTCTTGTAAACCATTAAAATGGGTCTTGTAAGCATTGCCGATATAATTTATTGAGTTATAAATTAGATATGAGTATCGGTTTAGTAGCCTTGTGTATCATAGGTAATAAGTGTGCGATGAGTATTGACCTTAGAACTAAGTCGATTTTTGGGCCGTTATACTCTATTGAATAAGGGTTCCAGTTTAAAGAAGTGGACACTCTTCTACCACCCTTAAGTAATTCACTAGTAAGTCATTAGTCCTCGCCAGCGAGACACGTTTGTTGCCTATCACAGATGTATCGTATCCAAGAGCCAGTTACAGAAGGGCATGACTTTGTAGCAGTAGGTGCCACCGACTGTTATGAAGATTTTTTTCAACTCACTATTCATATTCATCTTGACTTGGTTGTAGTTGAAGAATTCATCAAAGAAGCTGAAGATCGTGCTTTGAGCCCGAAGGTGAGCAGCTTGTCTATGAATGGTAATGGATAAGAGTCTGTGCGAAAACTATCATTAAGATTTTTGATATCTATACACATTCGCCATTTTGGCTTTTTTTACACGGACTTCATTAGATAGCCAAAAGCTGTATGTGACAGGCCTAATGAAATCATCTTCCAAAAGCTCGACCACTTCCTCCTTGACCTCGGTGTCTCACTCCGGCCCCAAGTAGTGTTTCTTTTGAGGAATCACCAATTGAGTTGGGTCCATTATGAGGTTGTGCTAATCCTGGGCATGTCTGTTGAGGTCTAGGCAAAGGTTGTTCTTTTTGAGGAAAAAAAGTTGTTGGGACATCAGAGTGTTGCAGAGATAGCCAATCACCTCGACAGAGTCAATCATCCTCAGTCAAACACAAAGCGCGAGCTTCTACAAGAGAGTCCATACAACTAAGAAAACTTCACAGACTCTCCCATGCTGTTGCGAAAACCAAGGAGCGAACTCGGGAATGCTTCAACACCACAACGGTCATACAGCCTCCCCATCACATCCGAAGTTCGCGGCCCAAGTCAGGAGACCACTTAAAGAAGTTGCCCACTAAGTTAGTTCCGACAATTACAGAACTAACTCCCTCGACCTGCCGCTTCTAGTGCTAGTATAAATATGTATTGTAATAGCTTTGTTTTTACTTATGTTTTCATTGAGAAATATTCCAGAGCTTAGAGAGAGAAAGAAAGAAATTGCTTTGTAAGTCAGAGAGAGAAAATACGTACCAAATTAGTTAGTGCATCTAGATAGACTCTGCCTAGGAAGATCCTAGTTTTGCTACACTTACCATTGAGCTGATTAGAAAGTGTATTGGGTGAGTGAGTGAAAAACCGCTTAGTGGATCTCTTCTACTTAGTGGGCATTTGTAAGTTATTTTATTTTGACCAGAGAATAAAGTAACTTATTTGTGTATCTCGCTGAGTTCGACTGAGTCCCTTCACATTTCGAGTGTTAATCCATTTAGCTCCACAGAGTCTTTCTATCTTTCACAACATTAGTTCATTTAATTCCTTTAAGTCTTTCGCGCACTCAGCTCAATCAGTTCGATTGAGTGCTTCTACGTTTTAAGTGTTCTTACGTACAAAGGTTGATTGAGTCAAACCAACTCACAGACTCACACCTTGAGTTGGTTTGAGTTAGCCACCCGATCCTATAAAATCTTATTAGCGGAGTGTGAGTAGTGTCACAAAATGCATCGCCGATATTTAGGAATTTGCTTAAAGATTCAGGGAAGGGATATACCTGAGAGAGTTTTCACCTTTACCTAGCTTTGGCAGAGGAAGAGGAGGCAGGGTGTGCAAACGATTTTATTTGACGTATTAAAAGCCTAGAAATAATCCTAGAAATCAACAAATCAATAGATCGTCGGGTTGCAAAAATCCCGGTCGCAGTAGTATAGCAATTTAGAGGCGACCAGGTGTCAATCCACGGGACTTGATAAAGTAAGTCTAGCCTAAGACAATGGGTAATTCAAAAGGGGTTTGTTTTGGTTTTGGGATTTAAATAAATAACGAGAATGAAATAATTAAAATAACAGTCAAGAAAATAAATAACAGATAAAATAAAGTGATAGATGAATTGGATAAAAAGGGACTCTGGGTTCAGGTTAAAACCGTTTGTTTAATTATGTCTACTGGTTAATTTAAGATAGATTGGCAATATTCCTATAATTTTCTTAAGAGCTAAATCATAGTCTCAGAAGAACTCATTTACCAGAAATGCAGGACCTAGTCTAGGTTCAAGCAGAAACACATATAAACGGATTAAGTACGAGGAATAATAATTTACGTCTGCAGGAATAATTAATTAATCCAATCAATAATTCCACAGATATACAGATTAATTTAACCTATCTATTTATCACTTGGTCTGATCAAAATAGATTTAGTAAGGCAATTTAATAACTCATGACATTTATTAAAAAGCGCAACAATAACATTAATCGTAACAATCCGCAATTAATTAAAACCAGTAAATATAATTAAAACAAACTGCAATTAAACCATCACCCAGAGTAAATATAAACTACTCACTCATTGTTTCAAAAACACAATTAAACATTAAAACAAATACCAAATGTTATGTAACGCTAAGAATGTAACAAGCAACAAACAACGTGTAACAAATGTACTGTAAAAGCATAAGTTAGGAAAAAACCCTTATATGAATCCGGTCCGGTTCGGTTCAGTGTTATTGTTTGCCTGAACCGGTTCACCATGATTTATCTCTCGGGTTGCCCTTTTGTCGTTTCTTGCCCCTGTATCGGTTTTCAATTTACCGATCTCCTCCTCTGTTATTCTTCCTCGCACCTCGCCTCCTCTTCTCGAGTCGCCGATCTTCAATCTCGCAGATTCTCTTGCGTCGGCGGTGATGGTGAACTGATGGTGGCGAGTTCGACGGATGAGGATACTTCGGTGAGTGAGGCGATATCGATGGTCGGTGTGTGTCGTGGCGTGAGTTGGCGATGAAGACGAAGCGCTGGTGATGAGGTTGAAGTGATGGCGGTGGTTGATACAGTACGGGATGGACGTGGTGAAAGTGTCGGGCGTCGGTGTAGATGGATTGATGGAGGCGATGGCGTTGGTAGCTGGTGATGAAATGAAGACCGTGACGGTGGTGATTGAATGAAGTCGAGGTGCAGGATGACGTGATGAAGGTGTGGAAGCGACGCTGATGTATCGTTGATATATGAGTCGGAGAATGAGGGTGGAATGATGCGATGGTGGTGGTGAATCCAGGCGTGGTGTTATGATGCGAGGCGACGACGGTGATAGTTAGCGAGGTGTTGAAGACGATGACTGCTGGCGATGAATGCGGGCGAAGATTGGGTGAAGTTGATCGGCGGTGCGAAGGTGAGACGGAGATGAAGGTGAGGTTGCGATGATGAGGACGGTGATATCGGGGCGTGAGTGTGAAGATATTGATACGGGTGAGACGTCGGTGAGTGATGAGGCGAAGACGATGAAGATGGTGGTGAACGTGGGGCACGACGAGGCGAGGATGATAGTGTGGCAGGACGGAGAATCCGGTGGTCAGGTGTGATGCGAAGGCGATGCGATGGTGATGATAATGACGGAGATGGGTGGCGAAGGTCGTGGTGCTTTGGCGGAATGTGGTCGATGAATGTCGCGATGATGAAGGTCGAGATAGATGTGGCGATGGTGATATGAGTATGGCGAAGCGTGACGATGGTGAATGGAGAGGATGAGGTAGTATGAATGGCGTGGTGGTGTTTACAGTGATGGTGCAGGTGGGTGAATGGTGGTCGTCCTCCTCTGTAGTGCGATGCTGATGGTCGATGTTGTATAGTGCGATCTGCAGTAATCTCCTTAATCCCAGCTGTTAGCATGGGTTTACAGATATTCAATTAATCACCTTCTCCTTTCTCTGTATGTGACACGTATGCATGCCCCAAAACCATCAAGAGCAGGCCTTATCCATCTGCAAAATATATCAGCTGGGCCCAAAGTCTTCATTTGTAATATTTTTTCCATAAATGATACGGTCCATATGAGTGTATGCATGCAGATTTCTTCAGTCCGATTTTCGTATCCCATTCGGCCCGATACTATGCAACACGTGCATGTATATATTCGTATCCAATAGTTTTCCTGTATTTTACATATAAAATATATCAGTTCGCATCAAAATGTAAATAGTAGAAAAACTATAAGATAAGTGTGAAATATAAGTCAATTCATTATAAATATTGAATAAAATAAACCCGTTAAAAGTACCTAGCTTTGGCAGAGGAAGAGGAGGCAGGGTGTCGGTCAAATCCGCGAAGGCTTGAGCCAGGATTTTCACCTTATATGCCTCTAAATTATAAATCCAGGCAGCCCTTTGGTGGCCTTTGACAATGGCTAGCAGGTTTGGAACTTTAGCTTTAGGCATATCATACTCGGGACAAAGCGGAAGGCATAAATTTTGAGACATCCTAAAAAGGCATTATAGCCTAAAAGTTCATCCACCAGAAGGAACTCGATTTGCTCCTGATGGATGAGCTCTTTGTCTTCAAGCTTCATTTGTAACTGAACCATGGCTCTCGAGCTGGGCTCGGTTCCTGAGAATCCAGTGAGGCTACTACTGTAATCATTCACCCCTCTATCGAGGATCCCAGTTGTCTGTAGGGACTCACTGTGATTAGGTTGAATACCAGTTTCCATCAGGATCTAATGTACATCTTGGTTGTGATCGACACTATGATGATGAGCGGGTCATTATGGGTGAATGTCACATGCCTCAGGTCATCGTCGGTGAAGTTGTAAACGATTGTGCTTCTCTTGGATGGTCTACTTAATTCGATACGGTACAGTTCATGGAGGGCCCGTTTTCAGTCGTGGCTGGTGTTGTAACCTTGAGCAGCTATCATGAAGACTCCACCTTTTTGTTTCATTGAGTAATGGCCTTTGGAGTTAGAGTTGTTGTTTGACTGAGGCTTCTTTCTTCCCATGCCGGTTGAGGCACCCGAATGATAAATGTATCAACCCTAGTTGTCATGGTGGGAGGCTTGATCCAGCTCTATGTAGAGCCTGTCGCAGGTTTAGGTGTCGTGGCTTAAGCGGGCATGAAATTCGGAGTAATTTGATGGGGCTTTTTCTCTTGGGACACGGGGTAAGTCAGATGTTCTCTATGAGGCATTCTCTTTCAGCAATTACAAAGAACTCAGTCACTGGTCTGCTAAAGCGCCTGAGTTCTGGTACATTGGCTCATTTTCTTGATGGGGTTGTCGTGACCTGAACAGGTAGTCATGCCAGTAAGTTGGTGAAATACCCCTAAATTTCAAAATACATAATTATATAGTATATATGTATATCATATAGATTACAAGTATATTATATAGCTTATAAGTACGTTATATTATTTACAAGCACATTATATAGTATTTAATAAAGGTGGTTCGTATTAATAAATAACCTGTTTTGAAAATAAGTTGGTTATGATTTTGATGTCATAATATGATCCATGTATATGTTCTATTATTTTAGTGTATTTATTTGTTTATAATAATGATATTGTTGATTTTAGTACATACACTTAATAAGTTAGTTTTACCATATGTCGGTGGCATCTTTTGGTATTTTCTGAAATACCCCTAAATTTTTAATACATTTATTTTCTAGTTTACAAATATATTATATAGTTTGCGAGCATATTTACAGTACTTAATGATGAGAATGCGTTTAATAAAGTAATCTGTTTTAGAACTATGACAGTGGTGATTGTTATCTTCGTATTAATGATCCTTGTATTTCTCTAGCTAACTTGGTATATTTATTAATTAAAAATGGAGTAATAATAATAATGATATGATTCACAGAGTAATTTTGATTTAAAATACATCTATTATATAGTTTATAAGTATATTAGTTCACGAGCATAATATATAGTTTAGGGTATTATACTATAATTTACGAGCATACTATATAATAAAGATAATTTATGTTTTAAAAGTAAATCGGTTGTGATTTTTAATGTCATAACAATGATCGTTGCGTATATCTAATTATTTAGCATATTTATTTGTTTATAATGGAGTTATAATAATTATAATGTCACGATTTAAATACTACTACAATTGAACTATACTAAATAAGTTAGTTTTAATCCATCGGTTTCATCCTTTGAGTTTTTCTGATTTTATTAATGAACTAGTTCTAACTATTCATATTTCCTACTTTAATCAGTAAACCATCTTTACCCTTTGATATTTCCTACTTTACTAATGAATGAATTTTACCTTTCATATTTCCTAACCTTTGGTTTTCTTTAAATTAACTAAGCAATTTAATTCACTTTAGTGATCATTGGTTGGTATTCTTTTTCTCTTGGGTTTCCTTTCGGTTCGCATTCCCTCACTTTTTAGATTCCTTGATCGGCTATATAAGGGTTGCCATCCCACTCATCTTAATCATCCAATTTAGTTTCTATCTTTCTCATCTTCCTTCGGCCATCTCTCTCTTACATCCTTTTATGATTTACACAACAAGATGTTGCTTCATCCTTCCTTTTTATTTTCTCTTGGTTTACAGACACAATAAAACCAAATATATATACATCATTTATCCCCACCTTGCCATCACTTACATAGGCACAAACAAAAAAAACATAATATCTACCTCATTTCCTTTCCCTGCACACAGAGCAAATCGTAAGCAAAAATAATAAATAAGAAGATGCGGCATGTCTACTCACACCCAAAGGGAAAAATGAGGGAAAGATAAACCGTTTCTCTTTGTGTAATTGGCGGCGCATAAGTAGCAGCACTCGAAATTTGTGAACAAGGAAACGTAGTTTATTTCGTGCTTGATTATGGTGTTAGTTCTCAACAAAATACCAGGTAAGTTACTATGTTCACTAATTTTTATTATATTTATAATAATGAATTTTCACGTGGATGTGAATTTTGTGTGTGATCATTGTTTGAGATTGAAGTGCTAAGTGTTAGTGATAATTTCATTTTGTTATGTGAGTGATTTATTATGTAATGGATATCAATGGTTATTTAAATATATTTTCTAAAAGAGATTGATGGAAAATTGTTATGAGTTTATTTATGAGATCAACTGATATTGTTGTGAAATCGTTAACTAAATGATTTTGTGAAAATTGAATTATTTATTCAATAAGGATGATATCATAATTTATTTATGGTGAAATATGTGGATTTTGATGAGATTATATGGTAAAGAATAATAACGAATAAAAGAACTTTTAAGAGGAGAAAACCATGGTGCATGTGGGCCGCATTAGGACACATGAATGAGATGATAAATGCGGGCCGCATTAGGACGCATAAGTTTGAGATACTGTGGGCCGCACTAGGACACAGTTAGCCCTAGATCTACTCCTTAGTCCTTTGAACTATTGGGGGGTGTGCACACTTAAGGATTTAGTGGCTTGGTTGGATTCCCGGCTGCGTGTTGGGGTCCGGGTTACAGCTGCGTGTTGTACCCAAAGAGAAAGTAAAGTTGTTTTGTCCTGGCTGCGCGTTGGGACAAGGAAGATAATTAAAATAATCTGACTAATGTATTTTTGGGTTATTAAAGAAATCCAATGTGATGTATTTTACAGTTATGATAATTTTGTTGTTGTGAGTTAATATTGTTGAAATGTGTTGTATGTTGTGTGGTTATATTGTTAAAAATGATTTCTAAAGAGAAAACGATTTTTACGTGGTGAAGTGGTAGCTTACTCAGTTTTTCTGACTTTATCGTGGCCCTTTCTATGTTTGTTTGGATTTCTGCCACAGGTACTGATGAAGTTCTTGGGGTTTGGGAAGGCGACTCCACATAGTCTGATTATTTATAGTTGGATTTTATTTTAGGCGTTGTATTTACTTTATTAATAATAATAGGTTGTTAGTGAGTTAATTATTTAGGCCTTAGCACTCGTTTAGTTGCGAGTGTGGCAATAATGCCCCGGGTTTAGGTTTCGATTCCGCTGCTTACTAATATTAAACTTGAATTGCAAAAAAAAAAAATTGACCAAATAAAAGGTTAGAAAATCCGGGGTGTTACAGTTGGCTTCTGGTACTTGGAGTAGTGGTTTTCACTGTAGTTGTTTCCACCGGTGCAGTAACCGGAGTTTTCGTTTCCACAATACATTTTTTGCTTTTTTAGTTTTTTGATGAGCTCATCGTCATCGAAGTAGTAATGGGCAGCCTTGGCTAGCTCTCTGGCTATAAGAATAGTCTTCTCCCCTTTAATAAAGTTTTTTCCCTAGTGATCAGCTTGTCATAGGATTTAGGGGTCATCGTGGCTAGTTTCCTCACGAGTTTGCTTTGGCAGAACATGCAGATAGGCAAAGATGATGACCAAGTCCTCGTATTCATTGACTTTTGTGACAATGTTATGAAATCATTTGGTGTATTCTTTATTATTTTCATTAGGGTGTTGGCTCATGCCTATGAGATCGGTAAAGGCTTTTTGATTTGATGCTCAGTTGAAAAGTGTGCTAGGAAAAGTTACCTGAACTTTTTAAAGTTCCTTATGGACTTGTTTGGCCCGCGCTTGAACCATGTGTACCCTTAACTTGAAATAGAGTACCAGAATAGACTACATCTAGCGTGACTGTCAATATGAGTTGTGGCCATGATGTATTTAAAGTGCACCAAGTGCACCACTGATCCGTCATACATAGCGATATTCTTGGATAATTTGAGAGAGAGTAATGTTTTGTTTATTTCGTCGAAGAAAGAATCATGGTCCTCCACCTTATCTCTGCCAGAGTTGGTGGTTGCCTGCTAGTATACGAAACACTTGGTGAGATTGGCCAGTTGTTGTTGTAGGGCTAGGAACTTGTCCATGGAAACCTCTTGGTGGCTAGTGTTGTTGGCGGGGTTGGTGGACAATGTTTGGTTCATTAAGGGTTTCCTTTTTTCTTCTTCTACGGTGTGTGCTCCTCGCCTAAGAGAGCTTCTGCTGGTTCTTCTACCTTAGGGCGGTGCCATTTTAGGTTGCATTCGGTAGTGGATAGGGTGAAGAAGGCTTTGTATTGATGATGAGAAAGATTCCTACCAACGACGCCAAATATTAGAGGTGGTAATCTATGGGTTAGAGTGTAACACACAGATTGGTGGTACATAAATTCATTGAGGTGTGATGATTATTAGCTTAATTATGTGGATTAACAGTAATAAATGAGACACGAGGATTTACGAAGTTCATCCTTGAATGATCTAGTCCATAGAAGGTTGACAGAGGTTCTTAGTAAAATTTGTAGAGTATAGGTGATGAGAGAGTAGATATTCTTGAGTTATGAATTATGCTCTCGTCATGTTTTGTGAGCCTCGCCTTGGTAGTAAATGAGGCATTGATTGTCATTTATAGAGAAGAGGACCAGTTTACCCGGCTTGTCTTCTCGGCTTGCGTCCTGTCTTCTAGTCGGACGGATTGGTGACAAATAGACAGGCTATGTGGAGTACGGATGACGTCATTCGGAGTGGGATTTTCAGGGATAAAGCTTCCTCGCATTACTTGGTTGTACCTTAATTACAGAAGAGACACACGCTATCTTGGGGTATTAATGATGTGTCAAGAAGGTGTGTGAGTTTGTAAGCACAGGTGTTAGAGCTGGTAATGATGGGCTGGCTGATGGGGCTAATAGGACAGGGTGTTAGAGGGGGCACATGAAGAACCATGAGTGCTTGAAGCGGAGAAAACCGAGACCAGCGAGAGAGCCAAAACAAGGCCAAAGAATCATTACTTAGATAACAAGGATAAGCGACCGGTCACCAGTGACCGGTCATAAAACAAGAGATAAGCATAGATAGCGACCGGGTCACCAATAGCCGGTTGTGAAACAAGAATTAGACATAGATAGCGACCAGGCACACATGCCCAGACGAATAGCAAGATATAAGCATACATAGCAACCAGTTGCTAATGACTGGTCACCCAAATAAAAGGGTATGCAAATAACGACCAACCGTATATGGTCGGTCACACCTTTGATACTTTATAGCTTTTTAGTAACAGAATGATAGCTTAGCAACACAAACAGATTGACATGCTGGCAATGATAGGAATTGTAAGGAAAAAAATATAAATAGGGGTTCACCCCCAATGAAAATGATCACATTATCAATACTTGAGCATCTCCTAATCTTGTTTTCTTACCTTACTGCAGATTTTCTCTTTAAGGGTGGTCTCGTCAAAGGAACCAGGTAATTCGACGAAAACACTAGTGGAAGTTTTGGATCAAGAGAGTTAGGCCATGTAGTTAATTAGGGAAAGGATAACAACCTTTTCATTTGGCATCGTCTGTAGGAATTAAACAGCTAAGATCTAGCAATCATGAATCCACTATGATAAGAGTAAGATCTTCATAGCAATTAATCTTTAAAGGTTTAAGGAAAGAAACTACATTTTTTATAGGTTTTAGGTACGAAATGGCTCTAAGGAGAAAAAGAGCGCCCGAAGCTAAAGCTGAAGCTTCTGACTCTATCTCAAAGAAACATCTGAAGGAGATGTTAAAAGGATTGACTAGAGTGATCGATGAGAGGATCATCAAGGGAAATGAGATCTTGTAGTAAGAACTGATGTAGAGAGACGAAGATTATCAGAAAAGGTGAGAAGAGATGGCGGAAGCTATCGAATTGCTGAAAAACAAAGACTCAGAAGGAAGCAACAAAAAGGAGAAGGAGGAGCGGAGGGAGACTCCGGTAATAAACAAGGAAGAGATGGAAGAGGAAGACTCTATCGACAAGAGTCTTTATCCTTTCTTAGAGAAAATCAGAAAGGCTAAGCTTCCTTCCTGCTTCGACGCCCCGACGGTGAAGAAGTATAGCGGAAAAGGGGATCCTGTTCAACATATAAAAAAGTTCATGTTTTCCATGAACATACAAGGGATCAGCTCCCTCACTCTTTGTAATCTGTTCCTGGGGACACTCTCCAAGAGAGCGCTAATCTGGATCTCCACGAGGCCCACTCAGTTCATCTCAAGCTTTAGATGGATAATAGAAGAGTTACAGTAGTATTTCGCTACCGACAAGAAATTTAAGAGGGAGACAACAGAATTAATGGACATAAAGCAGCGGAGAGGATAATCAGTATAGGAGTATAGCGAGCAATTCCGCAGAAATCAACGACGTCGACAAGGAATCTTGATTAAGGCCTTCGGCAATGGACAGGCTCATCCTCTACTTGTTGGAAAATAGCAACAAAGGCATCAAAGACACATGAAGAACTAGCTGAGATGCTCCATGACTTCCTAAAGTCGGAAATAGCCGAAAATAAGGCCAAGAACCGGATGAACAGTTTCAAGGGCCTGGCCGTGGATGAGACATAAAGTAATCAAGGAGGAAATATTATGGCCTAGAGTTCATCATGTGGGGGTTCTGGTAAGTGTGAAATTGATTTGGTTTTATAGGTGCTAAATTCTTATTTTATGCAACCTTTTTATGCGCTTTCTCACACTTATATTATGATTTTTATGATTCTTACATTGGAAAAGAACTGATGTCAATTTATATGTTTAAAGAAAAAATGATGGTAGAAATGCATAGATCTCCTCACAAGCTTTCCAAGGCCATAAACGGAGAACAAATCGGAGCTCAAACAAAGAATCTGGACTCTATCGAAGTTTTAGAGCAAATGAGAACAAATATATACATGTCCAGACTTACATCTAACCTTATGGTCCGGACACCTCAAAGTTCAATTTTATCTCATGTTCGTACTTGCCGTCCAACCTTCTCACTCAGACAGGCCGTTCGTGGCCCCGGACGCTTCCAGATTGTGTTTTCCCTCTTGTCCAGACTTACATCTGACCCTTTGGTTTGGCCGCATGTACTCTGTCGGACCTTTTGACCCGGACGGAAGTCAGGGAACACCCATAATGCTATCGTTCGAATCTCTCACGTGTCTGGCTCTCCTGTCTGACCCTGTGACCCGGACACATGCTCATGACGTCTGTATTTACAATCACGAGTGCAGTGCCTAGGATTCTTATTATATTTATGTCCAGTCCACGCGTTCAACCCTATGACCCGGACAGGTGGTCCGGACATCTCGTAAGTTGAAAAATCTCACCTGACACCTCTGTGTCTTGTCCGGCTCTCCCACCCGGACAGGTTAGGCTGACACGTGTATTTTACGTGTAGATTTCTATTTAAACGATGCGAGATAGGGAGAAAGAGAGAAAATCACTCACGCACAAACAAAAAACAGCAGCACTCTGTTCTCTTCTTCGTGGCAAAGTTGAAACCCTATCAAGGTCATCTTCAACACCGGAATCATCTTCTTCAACTTCTTGCTCTACAGAATCTAAAACTGGATAGAAAATCATTTCAGGAGTTCTTCTTTCTCTTTAGAATGAGTTCTAGATCTATATCTTATGTCAATTTCTTGAATATGTCTAGCTAGAAGGATTAAACTCTAGGGATGGTTATCTGACTGATATGATTCTGTAATTTCTGCTACTAGTTGGTTTGATATTTTTGTCGATTGTTACAGGTTAAGTTATCTTTTGCGCTTTCAATGAAAGTAGCTAAATTGTTGATTACTTTATGAATTCTGTTTTGAGCGAGATTTGTGACAAATGGAATGGTCAATTAACTTGTAGACTTGTAGAAAATCACACTGGATAAGTTAGATTTTCCCTCAAGTGCAAACATTAATTCCTTGTGCTCATTCTGTCTATTCATGTAGTGCTAAATCTGGATTAGATCTAGTACATTCTTCTAGGCGAGTTCTTGAGGCTAGGATTTAGTCTCTGGAAAATTTTTAGGAATTTTGCCGATCGACATCTAAAACTAACCAGTAGGAATTGCATAATCTGACAGTCGAAAAAGATAACCTGACCTAGAGTGCCATTTCTCACATAGTTTTCACAAAATTTATTTACTCATTTATTTACTAGTTTTCTCGCTATTTTAGTCCACAAAACCAAAACAACTGACAACCCTTTTAATTTTTTGTTTTTCTAGGATTAGATTTAATTACTAAGTCCTCATGAATTCGACACTGGTAGCTACTACTTCACTATACTCTTTGACCGGGATTTATTTTTGCAACCCGTGGGCATTTTTTGATTGATAGACTTTCTAGGATAGTTTTCTTAATTATTTCTATTCGTCTCCCATTTGCCTGTTTTCAAATTGGCGCCATTGCCGGGGACTTTTATCTAGTCCTTAGGTTGGGTTGTCAGTTGTTTTTATTTTCTTCGTTTTAGTTTATTTTCACTTTATTTTGAGTTTACTTGTTTTAGTTATTTCATTATTTTTTTGTTTTTATTGTTGTCTTGCTTAATTTATTTCTAATTTCAATCCCTTTTGTTTCTTTCTTCGCTGTTGCAGGTACCTAGTGGATGCGCAAAACACGTTCCTTTGGTCCTCCTTAAGCAAATTTTGATCCTGAGATCGACAGGACTCTCCTTCAAGCTTTTAGAGCAAGAGGGTAGCTAGATTTTGACATGGATGATCATATCCCTCAAATCGAAAATGGCCAGAATAATGCTACAATGGGTAAAATCAATAGACCGCCTGCTACTCAGAGAGGGAGCTCTGTTGTTCTGCCACAGTTGAATGCTGAGTTACTTGCTAAGTGGCAAAAGTTGAAACCTTCACATCAATCAACTGCTGTGCGCAATCATCCAGCCGAGTGTTTCTAGGGAGCAGACCCTGTAATTACTTTAGACCATGTGCACCAGTTCTTAGTTCATCTGGACACTCTGGGTCTTGTTCCTAGTTTGAAGGAGTATGCGAGGTTGTGCTTATTTTCAAACAGTCTTTCAGGAGAGGCATCAAAATGGTATCATCGATTGCCTCCATGTATTATCACTTCTTGGGATCAGATGACAAAGAAATTCTATGAGATGTACTTGCCAATCTCCAGGACTCGCTTATTGATTGCTAGGTTGATGACTTTCAAGCAGTCAGAATCTAAATAGTTTGTGACACTTGGGACCGCTTCAAGGAGCTTCTACGCCAGTGCCCTCACCATGGACAGGACACTACGTCTCTAGCACTTGGATTCTTCCAAGGGCTTAGAGATGAGAATAAGGGTGAGGTACGTTCTGCCTTGGGTGATAACCTGCAAGCTAAGAATGGCGAAGAGTTATGTCTGCTATGGAGTCATAGTGTGAGGAGTTGAGACAATGGAGCTCTACTGGTGGTAGAGTTTATTCAATGGGTTCTCGTTCTTCTAGAGTTGTAGACCCTATTCTAGAGTAGATGGCTGTAAAGCAGGCTCAGACAAAGACTACCATGAGCCACATGTTGAAGATAATGAAGCAGCTCATGATGGGTAAAGCTCCTGCTCATTCTATGAAGCAGGTATCTTCTAGCTCCAATGATTTATGCTGTTGTCAGTGTGGTGGGCCACGTGAATTTGAATCATGCACAGAGATAGTAGAAATGAGACGGAATGAGGAAACGAATGTTGTACGTCAATCTTTTAATAGGCATCCGCGGGTTCAGAATCAGCATCCGAATCTGAGGTAAGGCAACTCCAATAATGCTTTCAACTCCTATCAAATGAGACCTCAGCAGCCTACTCAAGGAGTGCCTTTTGGGTTTTCTCGGCCTCCTTACAATCAGAGTCAGCAATCTCAGTTTCAGCAGGCTAGGTCTTCTTCAAGCAGTAATAATCTTGCAGATTTATTGGCCAAATTAGAATCCAAGCAACAGAGTTAGTATGAGTAGCAGATGATTACCAATCAGACTCTGACTGCTGGTCAGTAGAAGCTTGAGCAGCACATGGCACAACTGACTAAGTTAATATTGAACCAAAGGGCTCCTGGTTCATTACCTTCTCAACCGGATCCCAATCCAAAGGAGCAGATGAAGGTAGTGACTGTCCAAGATGCTGATGAAGTAGAGGTTTGTCAGGGAGTTAGTCTTCGAAGTGGGAAGCAGCTGATAAATAAAGATCAAGTGGCTGAGGACCAAACTGGTGAAGAGACCAGTCTTCTTTCTTATAGCATTGTTGCGCCATCAAGGCTTCCAGCCCCTCCTAAGGTAGTTTTTGAGGAGACCTAGGCTCCTATATCTTCCCCTTCTCATACTATAACTGCTAAAAATTCCAAGGGTAAAGTGGTTCCTAAGGAACTTTCTTTTCCTAATAAATTGAAAGAGAAAGAACTTGATGATCAATTTGGGAAATTTTTTAATGTGTTTTCTAAGCTTACTATCAATATTCCTTTGATTGATGCTATCAAACAAATGCCTAATTATGCTCACTTTGTGAAGGATTTGATTTCTAACAAGCGAAAGTTTAAGGTGAGTGAGATCGTTCAGCTGACAGAGATGTGCTCTGCAGCCATCCAGGAGAAGCTTCCTCCTTAGTGTGAAGATCCAAGGCAGCCCATCATCCCTTGCACCATTGGAGACATGGACTATGTTTTGGACTATGTGACCTTGGAACTAGTATAAATTTGATGCTTTATTCAATGTCTAAGAAGCTTCATGCCGGTGAGCTTGTTCCAATTCATTTTAACTTGCAATTAGCTGAATGTTATTCAATCAAACCTCGAGGTATGACTGAGAATGTTGTGGTAGTGTTGGTAACATCTTCTTCCCTGCTGATTTTGTCATTCTTGATATGGATGAGGATGTTGAAGTACCAATGATTTTGGGTAGACCTTTTCTGTGAACTACTAAAACTGATGTTAACAAGGGAAAGATCAATCTTAAGTTTAAAAATGAGGAACTCAGTTTTGATATTACTAAGATGATGTGATCAAATGCTTCTTCTCATGCCATGCTTTCAGTTGCGTCACTGATGATTGTTTGGATGATTATGATGCTTGTGTTGCTAAGAAGGCTGATGACTCTTCTTCCTTACTTGAGAATTCTGATTTGCTAGAGCAGGTGTTATGCCACTCGATTGAGGATAATAAGGAGAGCACTAAGGTAGCTACTGTTTTCCAACGGCTCAACTAGGGTCGATCCTACTTTTGCCCTTATGCTCCTCCTGTGGAGCCACTGGACAGGCCTACTCAGAGGCTCATTCTTTCATTAGCAAAGCCTCTTACTCTTGAATTCAAAACTCTCCCTTCAAATCGTAAGTATACTTTCTTGGCAGAAGGTAGAGCCCTACCTATTATTATTTCTTCTTCTCTGTCTATTTCGCAGGAAAGCAAACTTCTAGAGGTGTTAAGAAGGCACAAGAGAGCTTTAGGGTGGTCAGTGGCAGACATAAAAAAGGGATCATTCCGGGTTTCTGCACTCACAGATCTACATGGAAGATAGTGTCAAGCCAATGAAGCTGCCCCAGAGGAGATTGAATCCCAAGTTGAAAGAAGTAGTGAAAGCTGAAGTATTGAAGCTTCTTGATGTAGGTATCATTTATCCCAACTCTAACAGTCGTTGGGTTTCTTCCATGCAAGTTGTTCCCAAGAAAGGGGGAATAGTTGTTGTGCCTAATGAGAAAGAAGAGTTGGTGCCACAGAGGCAGACCACGGGATGGAGTATGTGCATTGACTACAGGAGTTTGAATGATGCCACAACCTTGATTGATAAAGCTACCAATTCCTTTCTACTGTGTTCTTCATCTTCTATTGAGTTTTATTAGCTTAGTTTTACTTGTGCTTGAGAGTTTTTTTTGGGACAAGCAAAAGGCTAAGGGTGGGGTGATTTGATAAGTGTGAAATTGATATGGTTTTATATGCTAAATTTTTATTTTATGTAACCTTTTTATGTGCCTTCTCACACTTATCATATAATTTTCATGGTTTTCACTTTAGGGAAGAATTGATGCCATATTATATGTTTAAAGCAGGACATGATGGTAGAAATGCATAGATCTCCTCACAAGCTTGTAACGCCACAAACGGGGAATAAATCGGAGCTCAAACGAAGAATCTTGACCCTATCAAAGTTACGAAGCAGAGGAGCACAATTATATACATGTTTGGACTTACGTCCGATGCTATGGTCCGGACACGTGGTCCGTGAAACTGATTGGTGTTCCTGATGCATCCCTGACCGATCGTGGACGTATCGTCGTCCTATGTGAACTATTTGATAGATGAGGAAAAGTACTAGATAAACTCAAACTGGAAACTCCATTTCGATTGAGAATTTACACAGAAATTCACTCAATCTCCCTCGCCCTACCAAGGACTTCGGGACATTTTTGGACTTTATCCCCAACTCCTCTACTCTTTCGTGACAGTCGGCCTATAATTCCCTAACCGTTCCCCGACTGCTCAGTCTATCGAATACACAAAGTATTAACTCTCTAAACCAGTTCTATCCAGCTCACCAACTCCCTAGTATATACACACTTAGTCTGACTCACACTTGATCTAGTTATCTCTCATTTCGTATATGACCAAGTTATCTTACATAGGACATAATACACTTATTTAAAAAGTTAGTAATGATATAACTAACAGCCTATGATCTTCTAGACTCTAAGAGTCGATTACTTCTTCATCTCCTAGCATAGTAGCCACGCTTGAATGTAGGTTGATCTTCGACTTGATCTGGAGCCGTCAAGACACATATTGCCTTGTGACTGGACACGTTGATGACAAATACTCAAGTGGTCGGTCACCACTAGCACTTTCCACTAGCTTGATCTTGTCTGGTTCATTAATGCTCATATATTCTCTCTTTAGACTTCATTATGGCTATGTAATAAATGCCTATTAATAGCCCTTGACTTATCTTGTTATCTTGCACATTAATGAGCTACGCTTTTGTCGTGAGCTGGTTACTTGTGTGGATGTGAATGTCTGCATAAGTTTGTCGGCATACTTGATGTCTTTTGTCTTTCTACTGCGTCTGATGCATGAGAGATATGTTTGTGTAGTACTTGACTTCTTGTGTGTACTAGAAGTTCTATCGGAGCTATCTTGACAGGTGCTTGACTGGTTGGGCATATGTCATGAACGGAGTGCGCTTGCAACCTTGCGTGTTTAGCCACTCCTTTACCTGTTTATATGAATCTCAAAGCTTAACAATAAACAACTCGGTTTTGCTATCATCAAAACTAAAGGATCTTGACTTAACAATTTCTCCCTTTTTAATGACGGCAACCAATAACAAAATGGTTTTTGTTCATATGTACTTGACAGCTTATGGAAGTGAGGGATTTTGTTCATATTCCTCCTAAGAGGGATTCCCCCTGAGTTTGTTTAAGAGTAAAAAAAATTAATTCACAAAAATCTTGTATCGGGCCATAGAAGAGAGGCTTTCATTAAGATTCAATTACATAACACAAGGAAGATAGTCAAAAGTTCACAAGTACATATCTTTCTTTCCCCCTTTGCCATACAACAAAAATAGGGAGCAACTACACGACTTAAGGTATTAAAAAGGCCATGACATTCCATAGATTACAAACTACAATTTTGATAGAGACAAGCTAGATAGAGTGGTGGTTTGGTGCACCCAAGTGGAGACATCTAAGCCATAGGTTTCATCATCGGAAAGAGTCATGTACAGTGGTGATCAAGCGGTGGTAGAAGTATCTGATTCATCAGAGTCTACGGTGAATGAAATGCAATGAGGGGTTTTAGTATGAGATTGAGTAGCACTTGAGGTGACAAACCAGGCTGTGAAAGAGTTTGAGTCTGGTTGGACATAGCTTTGTGTGACATACTTCTTTGGATGTTCTATGAATATGAACTTGTGGATGGTGGAATGCACAGTTTGCTCATTCGAGCTTGATGAACTTTGTGGCATTTTTTCATGTTTTGAGAGGTGAAGGAATTATTTTGAGTGGTAGAAATGTGATCAATGGTTTTATAGACGCTTGGGGATATGCTCAACGACTGATTGGTGAGGGGTAATAAATGAGATGCCACGTCTTGTAGTCTATGATGTAGGCTTTTTAGGTGTCAAGTTAGGAGACTGGATTAGTAAATTAGTGGAATTATTGGGATTGAATGTCTCTAATCATTTGTAATTTTTAATCAAGGAAGAAGCAGCCAATGCAATAAATGCTTTCGTAACCAAGATTTTCATTCGACATAGACAATGTACAGTTGCATTTCCATTAATATCAAAAGATTAACATATGAAACAGATAGTCAATGGCAGAAAAAAAGAAGGATAAAGAAAAAAAGTCTAACTTAAAACTACAATTTCTCACACGCTTCACTTGTGCCTCTAAGAGACATAGAACCCTCAGGCTATAGATGTGTATCTATGAAGTCTATTGCTCCTTGAACCATGTGATGAACACTTGGTTCCTGGGAGACAGCTTACACAGCTGTAAGAGTAACTCTTACAAGCAGAAGAATGTCTCGAGTTGAAGTATGCAGACTAGTCCCTGACGTGTCATGGACAGGTGACAACATGCGTTTCCATTTGAAGGCGGAGGTCGTGGCAAGTGGTCGAGGCTCTGACCTTGGTTCCTCACTCTTGGTAGGCTTTAGAGGAACCAGCAGCTTCATTCCTTGAATCTTGATCTCCATATTGGATAGCATCTATGAGAAGATACAGTCCTAAGCGGTTCGTGAGTACTCGTAGAAGCGGTTCGTGTCCACTCCATTCTGCTGTAGTGTTGCGGTGACCACTCCCCCGTGAACCAGACCTTAGTTGACATATCTACTCTCCTCAATGGTGAGTAGAATCATGGCTGGGAGGTCTATCTTCTCATTGGTCTTGTTGGCGTACATAAGCCTCACATCTCTTGCATTGACGATGTGAGTTCTTTTATTCCTCGGGGTGATGTTGTGGGTGAGCAGGCTGAAGAGAACACGATCAGGGATGGACATCTCCATAGCGTGGAAGTTCTTCATTGTGCCCCCCTTGTTGAGCATGTGGACCATCTTTCCTTCTTGATGTCCCAAGTCGTTCCAAGTCATATCCTTGGGAACGACCAATCCCTCCGGCTCCAGGTTGAAAGCCTTGCAGACCCAAGACTTTGTGATGTTGATGTGGACTCCTTGGGCTTTTAAGATGATGTAGTTCTCAACATTATCACTTTAGAGATGGCCGAGATTCCTCATGTGCACCTTGAGCAGCTCCATACAGATGACGATAGGCTCCTACAAGAAGTCGTCCCAACCTAGGAATTCTAGTAGCTCCAAGATGTCACTAAGACCCCTCTTCTCCATCCATTCCATGTCCATCATCTTTGGTAAGATGGGACATGACTTGTCATTGATGTTCTCAGCCTTGATGGTTGTTGGCTCGAGCTCCTTAAGTTTCTTCAGTCGCTTGAGCGACTATTGTGGCTGTGGCTTCACAACCACTTTTTTTTATTGGAAGATCTCCTTGAGCTTCTGAGCGTGCGGTGAGGAAGCAATTTGCTGTTTTCCCTTGGCCTTCTTTACTTGTTCACACTCCTGGAGCGTCAGTATGACAAGGGAGACTAACTCCCTGTTGCCTTCTTTGTCTTCTCAACTCGACCGGTTGTGTGGCTTGAGTGAGAGGTTCTTCTTGTTCTTCAGAATTTGGTGCATTTACACCTTCTTCTTGAGCTTCCTTTTCTTCCGAGAGTTCTTTTTGTGACTTTTCGTCATTTTGGACCTCTTCTTCTTTTACATTGTGAATGATTTGTTCGACGACAACAGTGGGGTTGCTTCCTCATCGTTGGTGAAGTGGAGTTTTCGAGTGGCTCTTTCAGGTGTTGAGTGGGCTATCTTTAATGTTTATGGTTTGGTCTGTCTACGATTGGAGGCACTAGTTACGTGACTTGTGGAAGCTATTGAGTGACTCTTGCTCTTTGGAACTTTTGGATTTTGGATTTTGGGCTTTTGATTGCTTCATGGCAATCTTTGAGGTTTGGGAGATGGAGCGGGAGAGGTCATGATTGGATTTTCTGTGGGTGTTGAAGTGGGAAGGATTTTGGGATTGAGAGTTCCAAACTAATTGAGATGGTGGATTTTAGGTAGGTGGGTGCTTATATAGGTTACCTCTTGCTACTGAAGTTCTCCTTCGTCCATGACTCGAAGGATAAGTTGGTCCTCCTCCTGTTTGGACAGACAAGGTGGCGGCGACATATTGATGGGACTTGTATGCTATGTGTCGGTACTTTCCTATGGAGAAACATCCCTAAGGATGGCCTTGCTCTTTGAGCAAAGAGCAGATTTGGGTGCTGAAATGGTATCGAGGATGCTCCACACCGACACTGTTTCCACATCAAGATGTATAGTGGTTCAGCCAATAATAGAGCCTACGTCCACTTCAAGACAAAGCTCTTATTCATTCTCTGGATTACAATGCTAGAGAGCATATTGAGATAATCCCTCTCTTTTCTAACTTATCCCTAATAAATGAGCCCCCATCTTCTATTTATAGACTTTCTATGGCCAAGTTTACTTTTTATCCCCTATACATACAGTACCATTATTTTAATATAACTGTTAGTCTCTCTATGGATAATCTTTCTGGACTGGGACACTGCTCCCGTACTGGACTAACTCTTCTAGGCCATCCCTTCAAGTAACAATCCTACCGGTAGCGGATCTTTCAGTAGTAAGCCTTTCGGTAATAGGCCTTCCAGTAGCGGGCACTTATTCAAATCAAGGGTTACAAAGGTAGATAGGTGGTGTCAAGAGGTGTCATCCTTATATGCCTTACCTTAGTCTTGAGACTTCTTTCCTTTGCCTATAAGAGAGAGGCCACAACATGGGATTCTACCACACATCAATCACCTCTTTCTACCTCCATAAACATAGACAAACTCGAATTAAAAGGTAGAACAAGCCAGCCAACCCAAACTCCAAAACAGAACCCAAAGAACCTAGATAGAGGCGAAGCCATGTAGAAGTGAGTAATTTTGCAGGTGTTCCCAAGCAAATTTTTGGGAGATCTTGGAGTACCCTATTATCTATTAGAAGTACCTAACTCGTGGTCAAAATAAATGGCAAGAAGGAGCCAGGTAGTTCTTGTGCTTCACCATTCTTTCCTTATGTGTCAATTCTGATGACGCTTTTTCCTTGGGTAATTTTCGGCAGCTTAGGATGCGTATCACTTTGAAATCCTTCCATGGTTTGAAAGTGGACTTCTTTGTGGTTATTCGTGTGTATGGTATGACCGTAGAAGGTTTGGGAATCTTGGTGAACCATTCTTGTTTTCTTAGTTTCAGTTCTGGCAAACTTTGTGTTTTAACTTGCAGCTAATTGTGTGTATGATTTCGTAAGTAACCCCTATGGTGTTTGTGCTGTAAATGATTTTCACTTATCACCCTTCAATTTCAGTTATTGGGTAAGTCCAAAAGGTGATTTTTAATGATTTTAAGGTAATATAAAAGCTAAAAACATGCTTTAAGACCTTTCTGGTTTCTACTACAGATATGAAGAGGTTTTCTAAGGTATCTTGCTTTGATTTCGTGTCTAAATACTCATAAGATGTTGTTATTGAAATGTTAAAAAGATGGGTAGAACTTATACAGAGGTAAGACCTTAAACATGGAGTTGTTTTTAAGGTATTTTCAAGGTGTTTCATATGTGTTTTAACTTGGTTTTTGTTTGTTTAATGGAGGTTATGTACTTTGATTCTTCTTGGTATGTTGTGTGGATGTTCTAATAAGGTTAAGGAGATGGAGGAACAACCTGAACACTTGGTAATGACTTTGGTACTTGGTAGTACAAGTTTATAAGCCCTCAGAGGCCAAACACTGATTTTCCCCACTACTAATGAATTGTGGGTTAGCCATTATGATCTACTCTATGGGCTGATGACTCATAGAGGGTGTGCCCACTTAAGTACATGGGGTGAGGTAGAAGAATTGTCCAAGGGGCCGAGGGCCTTAGTTCCCTTTGTCGAAAGACCAGTGTGCCCGAGGATTGGTGGAGTAATAAATCGGACTAAAATTGTGGTGATAATCTCTTGGTTGGTATTTGAATTGTATTTTTGTAAGGTGGTTATATGGTTTCTGACTTTTTGGTTAATTGTGTGATAATATATTGTTTTAAAGTGTTTTCATAAAGATAAAATGTATTTTACATGTTGTGGCAAGAATTACTCAGCTTTGTAGACATTTGTTTTCTGGCATGTGCCCTGTGGTCTTTTCTCTGTGATTGTCTGAATGGTCACATGAACATGTTAAGAAGTTGCATGAGAGAGAGGAGCTAAAGAGACTAGAGATTGAATTTTGAAGGTGATGTAGAATTTCCATAAAGTGAAGTTCTAATTGGTTTAAACTCCTTGTGTAAACTAGTAATGAGTTTTGAAAGAAGATATTTTTTAATGGATGTATAAGTTGTAAAGGTTAAGGTGTTGTTCTTTTTAACATATATATAAGGGTTTAATAGTTTCAACATAGTTCGGTATAGTGGTGGTAATAAGCCTTAGCATCCATAGTGTGTATGGGAGTGGTGGTAGCACCCCGACTAGTTTTGTAATAGTCTTCCACTGTGTAAGATGAGAAATAAAAATAAAAGAAAAAAATAGACCTAGAAAATGGGGTGTTACACATGGCATCCAAGACCATGCTGCATCACAAGTGATAGGTTTGGGCCTTTTAGTCGATGCCTAGGCGTATGTTGTTCTTTGGGTCACCAAAAAAATCCATTAGTGTTGGCCTAAAAAATTCGCAAAACAAAAATCACACATTAAGAAAACTAATGGGTCAAGGAACTTATAAATATATCAAGCACCTTTCCCTAATAGGTCGGACGGTGGTACGAGAAGTGGCTAGGGTAGATTCTCTCTTATTGTCGGAAGGACTTTGGACACTTTCACTTAAGGAAGCCTTGGAAAGCATGGATGGTTGGGCGGCTCAGAAAGGCAATATAACCAAAAATTTCCTCTATCAACATGAACATTACCCTCTCATTCAGGTGAGGGTCATCGTCCTCCACAATCACGCTTAGCTTGAATATCCCTTTTGATTAGGCCTAATGTAACACCCCATTTTTTGGACCTAAATTTTTTTCTTTTATTTCTATTTATCATCTTACACAACAGAATATACACAACTAATTAGACTAACAACACTACCCGGGGTGCTACAGCCACACCCACACTCACTGTGGGTGCTAAGGCTTACTACAGCTCAATCCATGTATTATTACAAGACGAACATCGTATATACAAAACTATTACACAAGATACCAAACTCTTAAGTACTAGGTGGTCATCTCTAGCCCTCGTGTCCCATGCTCATGTTTTTCACCAAACCAAGAAGATACTTCATCATCACCTGTACATGTGGCCATTTCAAACAACACACAAAGGGGCCACAACATACATGCCAGAAAAAAATGTCAGCAAAGCTGAGTAATTCTTACCACAACCTGTAAAGTTCATTTAGCTTTATAAAACTCTTTGAGAAATCATAAGTAACATCACAATGAATCACAACATCATATACCATCAGAAGCCACCATAAATATTACCAAGACACACTAGTATACACTCACATAATTCCATGAAACTATCATAAGATTAAATAAATCACATCAGAACATTGTTCCCATGTAAACCGGACACTCGTTTAGAGGCCACTGCAACTAAGTTACCAATGCAAACTGGATACCCGATAAAGGTCTACTACAAACAATTACCACCTCACCATATGTCCGTAAGTGTGCACACCCCCTAAGGTAAAAATTTACCATAGAGTAGATCATCATGTCTTACCCATATTATATTGGTAGTGGGGGAAATCAATGTTTGGCCTCCGAGGGCTTATCAACTTGTAATACCTGATTCCATAGTCATTACCAAGGGCTTAGGACTTCCAACCACATCCTTATCCTTATTAAAACATCCACAAAACATACCAAGAAGATCAAATAATATAACCACAATTAAATAAACAATAACCAAGTTAAAGCTTTTATAAATCACCTTTAAGATACCTTTAAAACAAATCCATATTTAAGGTCTTACCTCTGTGTAACTTCCGCCTACCTTTATACCAATACAATATCATCATATTATGAGTAAATATCCGCAAAATCAAGTCAATAAACCATCAAAAACACCCTCATAATTTTAATAGAAACAAGAAACGTCTTAAAGCATGTTTTGAGCTTTTATCTTGCCTTTAAATTACCAAAACTCAACTTGTGGACTTACCCACGAACTGAAAATTTGAATAGTGATTATTAATCCTCATTTAAAGAATAAAAACCACAGAGGTTACTCACTAAAATCATTCACACAATTAGCTCAAGTTAAAGCACAAATTTCACCAGAATTGACACTGATTAACAAGCGTTGTTCACCCAGATTTCTAGAACATATCCAGTCCTACCATATATCAAAATCAACACAAAAAGTATACTTTCTAACCATGAAAAGTTTTAGGATATATTCTCAGCATATACTATAGAAACAAACCGAAACAGAAACTACCGCCAAAATTGACACTTAAGGAAGAATTGTTGTACACATGAACTACCTGGCTTCTTCTTGCCATAAACTTGACCAATAATTAGGTAATTCAATAGGATAAAAGGGGATTCCTATAATTTTCAAGAATTCTCCCAAGAACACCTTGAAAACTCCTCACTTATACTCTATTTCAGCACTCCCTTGGCTATTTGGCTTCGGTTTTGAACTTCTTGGTTGGCTGGATTGCTCTTCATTTTAGCTCAAGTTTCTTTGTGTTCGAGGAGGTTAGGAAAGTATATTGGTGTGTGAATCGTGCCTGTTCTTTTATGGACAAAGGAACGGTAATTTAATACTAAGGTAAGACTTATAAGATGAGACATCATTACACCACCTATATACCTTTGTAACCCTTGATTTTAATAAGTAATGTGAACACATCTAAGAGATGGGAAGTGTTGTGTGAGGTCGGCTTCTGTAGGAGTCATAATGAGCTGAAAAATAATCATGACAGTTAATAAATGGCATTAATGTGGCCGATTTCCTTAAGGCATGGTTTGGCTTGCCTTGTCAGTTTTTTACTAGTCTTGGTTTGGTAGCATGCCCTACTAATGTGTAACTGAAAACTGAAGTGAATACACTTCTGGTTATAGCTCATTTAAGGCGCCACTTAAGGGTACAAAAGGAATTAAGGTGTTTAAAATGTAATTAAGGAACATGTTGTTGTTCTTTGACTTAATCCTAACCAATGACCTCATGAAACCTCCTACTTCCTTGCTAGCTTGTGTGGATCCTATAGGAAAGCATGTTAACCAATCATTCCATGACACCTCGTGCTTCCGACACCTCATGCTTAAATTACTAGGTTGCACCTCATGTTTACTACCTACTAGGTCACCACCTCGTGCTTACCTCAGCTGCATCGCCACCTTGTGCTTACGTCAACTAGGTCGCACCTTGTGCTTACCTAGCTGCTTAAGGTGTTTCTTAGGGAGAAAAGTGATTATGATGGAGTAAAACTAGCTATGGGAGCATTTCTGGCTACTAGGAATTTACTGGGTCTTCTAAAGTCTACCAAGGATTTTTCATCTTGAGTACTAGGATTTCCTAGGGTTTTATAAAGTTTTAAAGCCTTTCCTAGAGTTTTTAAGGACATTCCGGGATTTTTAGGAACTAGGGTTTCTAATGTTTCCAGAACTTTTGGGAATTCGGGTTTCTAGCATTTCTGGGACTTCCAGGACTTTAGGGTTTCCTCATAACTTGGGGTATTTCATCCTCCCCTCCTTAAAGAAAGCTTCATCTTAGAAGCTTAAGTTTACCACAAGACTCAGTAATACAACAAAACATTTACCACCAGTGTATAAACTCCATAAGTAACATTATCACATAAAATAACCACAAGTGCACATTTACCTATTCCACATAATTATATTAAGAAACTACGTCAATCAAGGCATAGCATATCAAACATGTCATGATAAATATATCAACCATACCATCTCATTCATGTATTTCCCGAATCCTATGATTTCCACTCTCATGTTTTCCTTAATCTTCCTCCCCCCCATAAAATAAAGTTTCTCCTCAAACTTAATCACTAACCTTGACCGAATTAATCTAGGTACTGCTCCTTCATTTACGGTTGTAGTTCCTCATTCCACGCTTCCGCATTGCCACTCTAATCGTTTTCTTGCCTTTGAGTTTGATTCTTGTTACCAACATTACTTCCACCACTACCGTACTTATTTTTGTTGCACTCGAAGGATCTATGGCCAAAACTCCCACAATTATAACACCTTACTGAGTTACCTTTACAGTTTTCACCTGGATGGTCCCTGCCACATTGCCTACAATGGTAGAATATTCCTTTCTCATTTTGATAATTTGTGTTACCTTCTTGTTGATTGATTCCTTGGTTCGCATTTTTGTAGTATTCTTCTTCCTTGCCCTGATCATACTTATCACCTTGGCCTTTTACCCTAGGTTCAAAATTCCTTTTCTGACCCATTTGAGTTTCTTTTCTTCTTTGTTGTATACGGTAAAGATTGGCCGCCTTATCATAAGCTTCTTGCTAGGTTGATATTGATACCACACTTAACGCTTCTTGTAGACTCCAATTTAAACCTTCGATGAAACATTCAACCATAGAAGATTCATCAGCCAACATATTTGATGAAAACCTTGCTAGTTCTATAAAATTGGAGTGATATATTTTCACACCATCTGATAGTTGCTTCAACTCAGTAAACTCATGATATTTCTGCATACGAACATGTTTCTGATAAAATATTTTCCTCATGGAAGCCTTGAGTGTTTCCCACCTGAAATTAGGTTCTTCTTTTAATCTGTCCACCACAAATCTGCCTTACCTTTGAAATAGTAAACAGCCTCACTTACCCTCTTGTCTTCAGGACAATCAACAATGTCAAAAATCTTATCGAATTCTCTTATCCAGTCTTCCAAAATCACAGGGTTTTCTACACTTGAAAAGTTGCTAGGCTTCATCACAGTAATTCTTATGGACACATCTTTTAGAGCTTCAACCCTCTCCTCTTGCCTCTCTAGTATTCTACCCATGCTAAGAGCTAGGTCTTTCGGGGTTTCAAGTTGCCCTTTATCAGCAACCCCTCTAGGTGTGTATCTATTCTATACACACATTAGTTAGAAAATCAATAAACAAACAAGTGTTCAAACATTCACACTCTCTGTTAGTCAGACAACACACAAGAATCTCTTCCCCCGGCTTATCAAAATTTTAAATCTAGACTCTTTGTGTTGTTCTAATTTATTTTGGGTTCTACGGCGATATGACTTTAGGGATTAAAGTTATAAAGCTTAGAAGCTACCATAAAGTACTCCTTCCACTACCTAAAGATGAACCGCTCTGATACCAAACAATAATACCCCACTTTTCAGACCTAATTTTTTTTATTTCTATTTCTTATCGTACACAGCAGAATATACAAAACTAATAAGACTTACAACACTACCTGGGGTGCTACCGCCACACCCACACTCACTGTGGATGTTAAGACTTACTACAGCTCAATCCATGTATTATTACGAACCGAATGCCGTATATAAAAACTATTACATAAGACACCAAACTCTTATGTACTAGGTGGTCATCTCTAGCCCTCATGTCCCATACTCATGCTTTTCACCAAACCAAGAAGATACTTCATCATCACTTGTACCTATGGCCATTTCAAACAACACACAAAACGGCCACAAAGCACATGCCAGAAAACAAACATCAGCAAAGCTGAGTAATTCTTACCACAACTGTAAAGTTCATTTTGCTTTACAAAACTCTTTCAGAAATCATAAGTAACATCACAATAAATCACAACATATACCACTAGAAACCACCACAAATATTACCAAGGCACATTAGTATACACTCAGAGAATTCCAAGAAACAACTATAAGATTAAACAAATCACATCAAACCTTGTTCCCATGTAAACTGGACACCCGTTTAGAGGCCGCTACAACCAAGTAACCAATGCAAACTGGATACCCGATAAAGGTCCACTGCAAACAAAACCCACCTTACCCATGTCCTTAAGTGTGCAAACCCCATAAGGTATACCTTTACCATAGAGTAGGTCATGATCGCTTACCCACAATACGTTAGTAGTAGGGAAAACTCTGTGTTTGGCCTCCAAGGGCTCATCAACTTGTAATACTAGATTCCATAGTCATTACCAAGTGCTTAGGACGTCCAAACACGTCCTTAGCCTTATTAAAACATCCACATAACATCCAAGAAGACCAAATCATATAACCACCATTAATAAACAATAACCAAGTTAAAGCACTTATAAATCACCTTTAAGATACCTTTAAAACAAACCCATATTTACGATCTTTCCTCTGTGTAACTTCAACCTACCTTTATACCAATACAATATTATCATCTTATGAGCAAATAGTAACGAAATCAAGGAAATAAACCTTCAAAAACACCATCATAGTTTTAATAGAAACCAAAAATTCTGAGAGCATGTTTTTAGCTTTTATCTTGAGTTTAACTTACCAAATTTCAACTTGTGGACTTACCCACGAACTGAAAATTTTAAGAGGGATAAGTAATAATCATTAAAAGAATAAAAACCATAGAGTTACTCACTAAAATCATTCACACAATTAGCTCCAAGTTAAAGCACAAATTTCACCAGAATTGACACTGAATTCACAAGGGTTGTTCACCCAAATTTCCAGACCGTCTCCAGTCCTACCATATATCAAAATTACCACAAAGAAGTATACTTTCAAACCATGAAAATATTTATGATAAATTCGCAGAATAAACTTCAAAAATAAACTGAAACAGAAATTGTCTCCAGAATTGACACTTAAGGAAAGAATTGTTGTACACGAACTACCTGGCTTCTTCTTGCCATAACTTTTGACCATGACTTAGGTAATTAAATAGTATAAAAGGGGACTCCTATAACTTTCAATAATTCTCCCAAGAACACCTTGAAAACTCTTCACTTCTACTCGGTTTCAACACTTCCTTGGCTATTTGGCTTGGGTTTTGGAGTTCTTGGTTGGCTGGCTTGATATTCCTTATTGCTAGAGTTTTTTTATGTTAGAGTTTAGGGAAGTATATTGGTGTGTGGAATAATCTCAGGTCGTGGATTTTCTTTTATAGACAAAGGAATGGTAACTAAATACTAAGGTAAGTCTTAATAAGAAGATACATCATTTCACCACATATATACCTTTGTAACCCTTGATTTGAATATGTAATGTGAACACATCTAAGGGCTGGGAAGTGCTATGTGAGGTCGGCTGCTGCAGGAGTCATAATGAGCTTATAAATAATCACAACAAGTAATAAATGGCATTAATGTGCCCGATTTCCTAAGGCATGGTTTGGCTTTCCTTGGCTGTTTTTTACTAGTCTTCGTTTGGTAGCATGTTCTAATAATGTGTAAGTTCAAATTGAAGTGAATACACTTCTGGTTATAGCTCATTTAAGGCACCACCTAAGGGTACAAAAGGAATTAAGGTGTTTTAAGTGTAATTAAGGAACATGTGGGTGTTCTTTCACTTGAAACCTAACCAATGACCACATGACACCTCCTACTTTCTTTCTATATTCTGTGGATCCTATTGGACAGCATGTTAACTAATCATTTCATGACGCCTCGTGCTTTCTGGCACCTCGTGCATCCCGACACCTTGTGCTTCCTAACCCTCATGCTTAAGTTACTAGGTTTCCACCTCATTCTTACTACCTACTAGGTCACCACCTCGTGCTTACCTCAACTAGTTGACCACCTCATGCTTACCTAGCTACTTAAGGTGTTTCTTAGGGAAAAAAGTTATTATGATGGAGTAAAACTAGCTATAGGAGCATTTCCGACTACTAGTAATTTACTGGGTCTTATAAGATCTTCCAAGGCTTTTCATCTCGAGTTACTAGGTTTTCCTAGGGTTTTATTAAGTTTTCAAGGCTTTCCAATAGTTTTTAACGCCATTTCCATGATTTCAGGACTTTCGGGAACTAGTTTCTAGTGTTTTTTGAACTTTTGGGACTTTAGGGTTTCCTCATAATTTGGGGTATCACCTAAGCTTTTTGGATTCCTTTTGTGCTACATTGAGGCTCATTGAGCTAGATGAACATATCCTAGTTACTCCTACTTGAACTTAGATCAATTCGTGGTGTAGCCTATTGCAATCTTCCTTGTTATGGTTGTAAAGACACTGGTATTCATAGTACATCTTTGTTCAAGTCCCTTTCTTGTACGGAATAGGCTTAGGTTGCCTTACTAAACTATTTATGGCGGCCACAGCAAAGACATGGGCCATTAATCGGTTGATTATGTGAAGGCGGTCAGAGCCTTCGTATCCCTGGCCCGTGTGATAACTCGTTTGTTTTTGCTACCAGTTAGTCTTATTTGGATTAACTTTCACCTTGCAAGAAATCTTATCCCGGGTGGCATCATCAATGACTGGTAGCTGGCCTTGGCTCTGTCTTTGGCCAACTAAACTATCTACTCATCCTTAATGTAGTCCTCTTCCCGAGTCATGAGCTCATCGTAGGACTTGGGTGTTTTGATAGTCAACTCCCTCATACATTTCTTCTTACCAAGGCCATAACGATATGTTGAGATGATCATCATGTCATGCTTGTTTATCATGGTAACCACCTAACGGAAGTGACATATGAATTTCTTAACATATGCATCGAGCTTCAATCTCAAGCAAATGAGGTTGGAGGATGGTTTCTTTGTGCTCTTGGTCTTGAAGTGAGCAAGAAATAAATTGCACAACACCTCAAATCCTCAAGTTGATTTGTATTGGTCTTCATGTCTACCACGCGAATACACTTCTATCAATGATGCTGGAAAAAGATGACACTAAGCATGGCTTTTTATGTGTGCAACAGACTTGACATAATTGAAGTGTATCAAAAGTCCTCTAGGTCATTGGGCACATCATAAACATGGATCTTTTTCGCTAGATTGATTGGACGAGGAGTGTGGTCGATCTCCTTCGGTAATGATTCTTGATCCTCCACCTTGTTACAAGCGAGGATTTTTGTTTCTCAAATCTCGACTTGAGATCTATCATCTGATGTTACAAAGCCATGAAGTTTCCATAAAAGCACATGCTAGTCTGCATTTAAGTGTCCATGAAGCATTCTATGATTTTTAATGGTGGGGTTGGAGCCCGATTTAATGCCTCTATTTCGTTTCAATGTGACACCTTATCACCATTGTCATGAGCCTTGCTCTAGTGTTGACCATGACATCAAATGATAGAAGAAGAGCGAGGTTGCAAAGCTTTATGCGAGTGAGAAATGTTTTGTAGGCCAGACCAAAATTTTGGAAGGTGAAGTTCTATAGGATATGGTTGATCAACTATAATAACTGAGAACGGATTATACTGCTTGTATTAATTAAATAAGAAGATGAAACAAGAATTTAACGTGGTTCAGTCTTGAATAGCCTAGTCCATGGAGTTTGACAAAAGTTTTATTATTTTGAACACAAAAAGCGAGTACAAATGAGTACTCCAATGCCTTAAACAAATGTTTCTTTTTTCATTAAAGATGGAACCATGATATAAATAGAGGTGATTAACAAGGAAGGACAGTTCGTACAGGTAGTAGAAGTAAGCCCTAGGCACCCAGACGAATATCAAAGGATACACTACAAACTGACAAAACCCACACGAGCTCACATCATCATCCAGCTCATAAACCAGAACAGCAAGAAAAAGGAAAGCTACAGTAATAGCGTAACCTAAAAACCATCATAAGCAAACTGAAGTTTATGTAAAATGAAACAGACAATCCAAAAATATTAAACACCAAATGTAAGCTAAAGTGAACACACAGGCAATGGGCAAGGGACCAAAGTATAGCTATTAGATGTGCCCACAACCATCCGTAACCGGTCCCCACCTGATGCATCACTCTTGGCAAGGGTTGGGCCGCTCGAGGTAGTTGCCTCATTTTGACAGTTACTCAAGTCAATAACCAAGAACCAGGTGACAAACAAAGATCCTTGTGTGGGCTAAAGATTTTCCATTTCTTTCCATGCGAGATGCTTCTATGGTGCTTCCAGGCATCCCTAAGAGAACTACCATCGAGAACCTTGTCAAGATTCCTCTTACTTTCCCTCATTGGACATTCAACTAAGGATGCCTAATTAACCAAGCCATATAATAGTTATTTGGACTCAGAATCGACCGAGTAAGCTTGATATCCAAGTCCTGCATTTGTTGGCTATGTTTCAACTGAGAAAATGAGGGATCTCTTCTAAAATCAACATTCGCAACCAAATGATCTCTAGGAGGGGAATGAGTTGGTGAATTTGGGTCAAGTCCATTAAAGAGGGGAAAAACAAGACAGACTGAAGAGCTAAGAAGAGGCCAGGGAATCATTACTTAAAATAACATGGTCAGCGACCGGATGTAAAACAAGAAACAGGCATAGATAGCAACCAGGCGCATGTGCCCAAAACATAGATAGTGACCGGTCATATAGGTAAAAGAATGTGTAAAATAGTGATCGGTCTATGTGGCCAGTCACATCTTTGATACTTTACAACCTTTAGTAATAGAATGACAGCCTGGAAAAAGCAGTTTGATAGGCTGGCGGCAGTAGGGGTTGTAAGGAAAAAAACTATAAATAGGGGTTCACCCCAATAGAAATGGTCACGCTATCAATACTTAAGTGCTTCTCTTGTCTAGTATTCTTACCTTGCTACTGACACACACTCTCTCTCTAAGTGTGATTTCACCCAATGACCAGGTAATTGAATGGAAATACTAGTGAGAATCTCGATTGAAATGATTATGCAACATAGATAGTTGGGGAAAGGATCTCAACCTTTTCATTTGGCACCATCTGTGGGAAATGAACAGCTCAAATCTACGCAACCGTGAATCCACCATAAGTGTAAGACCTTCACAATGATGAAATTCCGAGAAAATGAGAAAGGAAACTCTGTCTTTTGTAGGTTTTAGGTACGAAAATGGCTCCAAGAACAAGAAGAACGCCCGAAGCTAGCACCGAAGCCCCAGACTCCATCTCCAAGAAAGATCTGGAGGAGATGCTGAAGGGACTAACCAAAGCGAATGATGAGAAAATCATTGAAGGAAACGAGATTTTGCAACAAGAGCTGATGTAGAGAGACGAAGACTAAAAAGAAGTGGGAGGATATAGCGGAAGCCATTGAACTTCTAAGAAACAGAGACTCAGAAGGAAGCAACGAAGGGAAGAAGGAAGAGCGCAGGGAGACTCCGATTACGATGAGGAAGAGACTGTAGAGGACTCCATCGACATGAGTCTCTATCTGTTCTTGGAAAAAAAACCAGAAAAGCTAAGCTTCCTCCCTGCTTTGTCTCTCTGGCCGTGGAAAAGTACGAAGAAACAGAGGATCCCGCTTAGTACGTAAAGAAGTTCATGTTTGCCATGAACACATAGGGAATCAGCTCCCTCGCTCTGTGCAACTTGTACCCTGGAACGCTCTCCAAAAGAGCACTAAACTGATCTCCACCAGGCCTCCTCAGTCCATCTCGAGCTTCAAGTAGCTGACAGATGAATTCTAGCATACTCCGCTGCCAGCAAGAAGTTAAGAAGGAGATGATAGAATTGATGGACCTAAAGCAGCGGAAAGAGGAATCAGTAAAACAGTATAGCGAGCGATTCCACAAATAGGTCACAGAGATCAACGATGTCAACAAAAAATTCTTGATCAAGGCCTTCGGCAATGGATTGGCACACCCTCGACTTGCTGGAAAAATAGCGAAGAAAGCGCCAAAAACACTTGGAGAATGGCTTAAATGATCCCGACTTCCTAAAGTCAAAAATAGCCGAGAATAAAGCCAAAGAGTTGGTAAATACCTTTAAAGGCCAAGTTTAAAGTGTGCTTTTATTTTTGGAAACATGTTGCCCCTAGGGCAGTGGCCAGCTCTAGTCCTTGATGAGGGCTTCGTATTCTGCTTCATTTTTAGTTTTGGAGGAAAATCTTTGGAAATACTTTCTAAAAGTCCAAGAGCTAAAAGAAAACTTCTCAAGATGTGAACTGAATCATCTTCCTCAAACTAAGAACATTTAGGCGGATACTTTGGCAAAGTTAGTAAGCATAGGCGAGAGGGTTCCGGACAAGGTATGGTTAGAAGTTAAGACCAATTCAATCCTTGATGAAGGGCAAGTGCTAACTGTTGAACCGGGCGCCAGGGGAGTCTTTAATGACCCCGGTCGTTGAATACATCTTAGAAGGAAAACTGCCCCTACGTGAAAAAGAAGCAAAAACAGTGAAAAGAAAAGCCGCGCCGTTTTTCTTTCAAAATGGCTAGCTCTACAAAAGATCATTTGCAAGACTCGCACTCAAATGCATTATGAAAGAAGGAGGTAAACTCATAGAGGAAATACACGGTGGAATCTATGAACTACAAGAGGAAAAGAGCTGTAACCCACAAAATCATGAGGCTAGGGTATATTTGGGCAGAGATGAAAGAGTTTTGTAAAGAGTACATCCAATATTACATCTGGCGCCAAGAGCACGGCAACAAAATCCACAATCCTCCAGCCGAGAAAAAGACCATCCTTCTCCCATTCCTTTCACCATGTGGGGATTGGATATCATCGGGTATCTCCCGGAAGCATCTCCAAGAAGATTTAAGTTTATATATGTGGCTATCGACTACTTTACAAAATCAGTGGAAGCAATGCCAACTATATCCATCACAGCCAAAAGGTCATAAGAGTTCATCTGGAAATATGTGGTGTGCGGGTTCGGGCTGCCAAAGGTGATAATTACGGACATTGGAGCCTAATTCAATTATGTAGTTTCCTGGCATTTTACGAGGAATGGAATATTGATATAAGGTTTGCATTGGTAGCACACCCACAAGCAAATGGACAAGTCAAGAATGCAAATGAACAGATTGTCAAGGCTCTAAAGAAAAAGTTAGATGATAAAAGGGGAAGATAGGCAGAACTATTGCCTCAAGTCCTATGGGCCTAACAACAAAGAAATGACCCACGAGAAACACCTTATAGGCTGACTTATGGCTTGGAAGCAGTCACTCTGGCCAAAATAATCGTGTCGTCAGTCCTATGAGAATCTTATAATGAAGCGTTTAATGATGAAGGCATAAAAAATCATCTTGATCTCCTTGAAGAAATTAGGACCCCAGTAGAGATGAGAATGACAAAAGATAAGTCCAGAGTTGAAAGGTATTTCAACCGGAAGATAAGGGAGTGAACTTCATTCCAGGGGACCTGGTTCTCTGAGAAGTAAAGCAGCCAAAGGAACTTGACCCTCAAAGTGAAGGGCCATTCATCATTCATCAAAAGAATGGGCGAGCTTCATACCGACAAAGAAAATTGAAGGATATGAACTGCCGCACTCCTAGCATGCAGAGTGTCTAAAAGTTTTATGTGTAAATTTGATTCAAGTATCAATCAAAGTAAAAAAATCAATTTTTGAAAAAGAAAATTTATCTTTGGGTTATCACACCCGGCCAATGTGCCATAAACGCTATCGTGCCTTGAAAGTAACACCCGGCCAACATGACATACAGGCTATCATGCCTTAAAAGCAACACCCGGTCAACGTACCATACAGACTATCATGCCTTGAAAGTAACACCTGACCAACGTGCCATACAGGCTATCATGCCTTGAAGTAACACCTTACAAATGTACTATACAGGCTATCATGCCTTGAAAGTAACACCCGACCAATGTGCCATACAGGCTATCACGCCTTGAAAAGTAACACACGGTCATTACAGTACCACAAGCTTTCAGACTTTACAATACAAGATCAAGAAAACCAAACTTAAATTTTCATCTACTAGATCAAGCTATCGGAACATCGGTCTCTCCGTGTAAGTCCAATAGTGATTTTTTTACTCAGACGAACCATAAGATAAAAGGAGGAACTTTTAAGGAAAAGTGACTATTAATTTGAATAACAAAATAGTGTCACCAGCTATAGTAAAAAGGGCAAGCTATACAAAGTATTCAAAAAAAAGAAGAAAGAGTTACAAAGTCATGGCCCCACGGTCTAAACTACAAACTGTATAAGTTTCTTTTACAGCTAATCCATCACTAGGGTTAGAAACACTTTTTAGATTTGGACTTCTTTGGAATACAAGGAAGGTCCTCGCTGGGTCGAAGTGTCGCACCTCCAAACGCTAAAAAGGTGGTTTGACTGGGTGTAAAGCATGTTGACCAAGAAGGCGCACGAAATTCTCACACTCTTAAAAAAAGCGAGTATCTCCGTCACCGCTTTAAAATTTATTTCATCATACAGACTTTCGTCAAGAAGCTCTCTTTACTTGAGAAGGTACTCCGAGATGACCTAGCGGCACGCACTGACAATTTTTCTACATTGAGAAGAGAGCAATTCTTTCAAATGTGAGATGGCAGTGCTTTGTTTTTGAAGCTCCTCCTGGATCTGATGAGAAAAAGGCATATGTTTGGTGATTTGGCTTTCAAGTGTCTAGACTAGGGCACGGTACCGGTCCCGACATGAGTTGATAGTTATCATCTAGTCATTCAGCTCGTCAATTCGAGCGTTTAATTTCTTACATACTTTAAAAGACCTTTAGAGCTCAGCCTTAAAAAAGAGAGCAGCAAAATACCAAAAATTAGAAAGCAAGAAAAGGTATGCATGATTGGAAAAGTAAAAAGGAAATTCTATATTCCTTTTACTGCTAACTTTGTACTTTCAGCTTGAAGAAGAGATAGGGACTCCTCCATGTTCTTGATCCTCTTCTCAAGGGCAGTTTTCTCCTCCACCAAAATAGTGTTGTCTCAGACGACGTGGCTTTCTCTTGCTCATAAGCAGTTCTTGCTTGTTCTTCAAAAACGGCCTTCTCTTCCAACAGCTTCGCATTCTCAGCTTCAAGGAGCGGCAAGGAGCTCTCCATATCCTTAACCTTCACATCGAAAGTGGCCTTATCTTCTGCTAGTGCTGTATAACCCCGGATAAGAACAACCTTTTCTTGCTCATGAGCAGCCCTTGCTTGCTCTTCGAGGGAAGCTTTTTCCTCTGCCAACGCGTAATTTGCTTGGATAAGTGAGGCTTTCTCTTCCAGAAGAGCGAAGTTTTCTCGAGTAAGAGCGGCATTTTCTCCCTCGTGCACGGTGTTCCTTTTCTCAAAGGTAGTCTTCACTTCGCAAGAATAGCTTTCTCGTGAGCAAGCATGTCTTTCTCCCGATTATGTGCAGCTTGAGCCTGGCCCATAAAACCTCCAAGTCAGAAAGATGTTATGACAGGTCGCTTCCCTCTGGGACAAAACAGTTCTGTACCTATTTCAAAGAGGATGCCTCGGTCTAAAAGGGTTAAACATGGCTTTTAAGGGCGAAGATCTCATCCGACAACTTTCTTAATTAGTTGAGCTTAGTAGTCATCACTTTGACGGGTACACTCCCGGCCTTTTGCAGCTCCAGGTTCAAAGTTACGGTCCGTCGCTTCACTTGAGTGGTGATCTCGTTGTTCACGGTGTCGATATAGCTATCATGAGAGGCCTGGGAGATCTTGAGCTCTTCTTAAGCATTGTTGGCTCGACATTCTTCATACCGAAGCTTGGACTTCAACTTGTTCAAATGAGCCTCCACGCTTTGGGCCATGGCCATTGTCTAAAAAAAAGCAACAGTACTCCATAAGCAAAAATAGTGCAAACAAAACATAGAAGCAAACACTACAAAAACAGGAAGAAACACAAACCCGAAAGATTCCCTGCCATATATAGTCAAACGCCTCCTCCAAGGGGATAGAGTGGCACATGATGGTGTTCACTCCACCGTCTCCAATCCTTAACTTCTCCTTAGTAGTCGTAATAGTACGTAGATGCAAAAATGCCATCAGAAGTTCCTAGTCTCTTGATAGCTTCCTTTTAGACTTCAAAATAAGAGAGGTCACTCACAGGCTCGAGCGGCAAAGGATGACCGCAGTGGTAGAACCCCCTCCTTTTAAGAAGGGACGCAGAAAGACTTGTTAGTCGGTGGCGGAGGTGTCGAGGAAGAGGCAATGAAATCTTCCGTCATCTTACTCCAAAGTTCCATGTTCTCAGGAACCGCCCAATATTCCATCGCAGTTTGATAATCAAAATCCTCAGCAACAGGGAGATTTCTCCTATCAGTGGCATCAAGGTTGACCATGTTCGACATTTTGACCTTCTTGCCAGGTATTTTCTCCTTTCTTTCTTTCGGTTTCTTTACAACCTTCTTGCTAAGCTTCTTTAGGTAAGCTTCTCGGGCGGCAGCAATGAGTGGAGAATGACCAGTGGAAGCATCTACGACAGTAGTAGAGGCTAAAAAAAGAGAAACAAAGAAAAGAATAAGTAAACACATAGCAACAAGGAAAAAATATATGCAAAGAAGAACGGGCACCTTCAGCCTGAGGATTCAGAGCTGAAACTTCCTTCTCTAAAGCAGGGTGGGCAGTCGGATTTAAGGAAAAATAACCAGTTAAATCAGGGAACAAAACAAATATTGGGTTGGATGCTCAACTCCCTGCCCACTCGAGGGCTGAGGTTCAAGCCGGGCCCAGGGGTGAGAGGAAGAAACACACGGCGCCCAACTCTGGACGTGTGTGCCATGTACCTGGTAGAAAGGTAGTATTCTTCGATTCGGGTGACTCCCTGACCTTATCCTTCTGTTACTTCTTCGCTGGGCCATCTTCACTTTCACTTCTCTAACTTTTCTCTGAGACAGGCCCTTCTCCGGTCAAGCGCTTAGCCGCATCCATGGCGGCATCAATGGTGGTGTTGTAATCAACTTTCTCATCCCCAACTTTGAAGACGACAAAGTTCCAATTGTAGAATGGGCCCACCTTGTCTTTAATGAGAGGAAAATCACAAAGAAAGAAATGAAATAAGAACAAAATTCTTAAAGTAGAGAAGGAGAAAAGTAAAAAAGAGGAGGTTACTCACTCTCTGAGTGCTTTAGCGAGGGCAACCACGCATTGGTGAAGAATACCTCAACACGCACCTGCTTACGATTCAGTGCCTAAGGTGTCAGGAGATGGGAATCTCTGAGTTAAGTGTCGGCGGACTGCACAGCAGCCCTTTCTTGAAAGAAGAGTAGTGCGGGACTCCTAAAAGTGGTTGTAAGGAGGAACGATGATGAACCATCTAGAATTCCATCCGGGTGACGCCTTCTTGTTGTCGAAAAGAGAGAAGCCAGCCTTGGCAGAAATAGTCAGACTGTTAGGGTTGATTCAGGTAGTGAAGAATTGAACAAACTTGGTCAGCTCGACGCGAATCGCATTCTCCGCACAAGGGAAACAAAGACATGAAGGTAGGTTATAGTTTGGGGTGAAGATGAGCGAGAGTGCAGCATTAACGGATAACAAAACCAAGAACAAATAAATGAGGCGGGATTGTCATGCCTCAAAGGAAAAATTCAAAATATACCACATACCCTAAGTAGAAATTGTCATAAGGATGGGAATCAGCAGAGGGGAGATAGATTCGAGTGCCAAGTGAGACTGTAACATCCTTTAGGACGGCATCTAGGGAGGATACATCGAGAGAAGAGGAGAAGGGCCGGCGGCCTTCAACAAAAAGGTGATTAGGAGGAAGCATAGTGGGGAAAGCTCTTACCGGACTTAGTGCCTTGAACTGCCTCCCAGGCAGGAGCAAGGTTCTGCCCTTATCTTTTGTAAAATTGAAAGAAGCCATAGCTATTGAAGGTGAAAGCTTGCAAGGTGTAAAAAAGCATAAGGGAGGAAATAGACGATTACGACGAAGACTGAAAGTTAAAAAGTTAGGAGTAGTTGAAGAGAATGCGAGGAAAGAGAAAAGAACAAGCCTTCTGAAATATAAAGGCGATAAAAATTTTCTCTCTCATAATTCTATTGGATATAACAAATAGTATGAAAATTACCTTTTTTATAGGAAAAGCAGAAACTCTGCACATTTCCATTTGCAATAAGCACGCGCACACCGCCAAGGTCCAGTAGGGCACGAGCTTGGCACAAGCGGAAGTAAGTTTCTTTTCCTTAGCTTTTGCAAAGAAAAAGAACTTATGGGACTAAGAAAAGATGAGGCAAAAAAAACACGAATTATTATGGAACTTCAAAAGACCAACAAAGAATTTTCTAAAGTCAACCATGACTATTTCAGGAAGTTCTACTTTTTGTTCTTCTCCAATTCCTCAAAAAGTAGAACTTGTGGGACTGATGAAGAGGGGAAAACGAGACAGACCGAAGAGCTAAGAAGAGGCCAAGGAATCTTCACGTAAAATAACAAGGACAGTGACCAGGCACCAGCGTCCGGTCGTAAAATGAGAAATAGGTATAGATAGCGACCGGGCGCATGTGCCCGGTCTAATAGTGAGAAATAAACATAGATAGCAACCAGTCATCTAGGTAAAAGAATGTGCAAAATAGTGACCGGTCATGTGTGGCCGGTCACATCTTTGATATTGTTAAGTCAAGATGCTTTAAGTTTTGATGATAGCAAACCTGGTATTGTGTATTTAACATGTTTGTTAAGCTTCAATATTCAGATAGACAGGCTAAGGAGTGGCTTTGCACGCAAGGTTGCAAGCGCACTCGATTCATGACATGTGCCCAACCGGTCGGGCACCTATTGGGAGAGCTCACGCTAGAACTTCTAGCATATAAAACAAGTCAGGCACCGCACGAAGATATCTCTCATGCTTAAGAAGAAAATCAAAGATAAAAGACTGCAAGAGGATTGACACATTCATACAGACTCATACATTCACACTATCAGCTAGCAAACGATAAGAATACAAGTCATTAATGTGCAAATGGACAAGATAAGTAAAGGGATACTTATCAGAACAATTGCATAGCTGTAATGAACACTAAAGGAGCATTTATGAGCATTTAATGAGCCAGACAGACCAAACAAGTGGGCACACAAGAGGTGCTCGACCAATCAAGGGCTGTCGTCGACGTGACCAACCATAAGGCGACACGTAGTCCAAACATCTTTAGATCAAGTTGAAGACTCTCTACAAGTCTATTGTTGTTGTTAAGTGAATTATAGATATAGTTGACCCCTAGAGACTAAGGATTTTTAGGACGGTAGTTACATCTTAACTAACCGTATATATACTTGTATTTATTTCATATGTAAGCGAGCCTGAACTATAGAGAAAAACAGAGAGATTGTCTGAGCAAGAGTGATTCGGACTTAAGTAAGGGCTAGAGAGTTAGTGAACTGGTTAGGATTGGTGTTGTGTGTCAACACTTTGTATTTGGTAGACTGATCAGTCGGGGAGCGGTTGGGGAATCGTAGGCCGACTGTCAGTAGAGGGTAGAGGACTTTGGGATAAAGTCCTAAACTGTCCCGGAGTCCGAGTGTGGGGCGAGGGAGATTGAGTGAATTTCTTGTGTGTAAATTCTTAATTAAAATGGAGTTTCTAGTTTAAGTTTATCTCGTGTCTTTCCCTAACCATCAAAGTTTCATTTAAGTCCACCACATTCTACGACACGTTGAGGACGCATCAGGAGCGCTTGCTAGTTTCAATTGGTATCAGAGCGGGTCTCTTCTAGAAATCTAACTGCTTTGGAAGACGATCAAAATGTCTCAAGCAAGGCTCCTAGCGGCAGAATAAGGTTCTGCACCAAAATGACCACCACTCTCCAATGGAGACAACTACACTCACTGGAAGAATAAAAGGGAGTTTCACATCAAGTCTGATAATCCAAGAATGTGGAGGGTAATAACACATGGAAAGTACACCTTCCAGAACTCTCAAGGACAAGACATATCTATTGACAGCATGACGGATGATCAAATCAAGAAGCTGGTATTCAATGCTCAAGTCGTAAGAATACTACATTGTGCACTACTACCTGAGCAATACTCCAAGATAGCCTCAGCCAAAACAGTTCAAGAGATTTGGAAAACTCTTGAGGTCACGTATGAAGGAAATGATGAGATCAAAAAGACTCGCATTAAGTTGCTGCTCACTTATTGGGAGCTATTCAAAAAGGAAGAAAAGGAGAGCATTTCTAAAATGCATACAAGGTTCACCAAGCTGATCAATGAAATGTTGGTACTTGGAAGAACTATCTCAAACGAGGAACAAATTCAGAAGTTCCTCAATCTCTTTCTGCCTCTTTCAACAGCAAGGTGAATGTCGTGCAAGACGTTCATGATCTATCTAAGATGTCCTTGGTAGACATGCTAGGTTCCCTAATGGCGTTTGAGCTAAAACTACAACAACGAAACTCAGAAAGCTCAATAAAAGAAAAAGGGAAAGGCATAGCCCCAAGCAGCTGAAAACTCCAAAATAGGAGAAGAAAATGATGAGATGGTCCTCTATGCTAATAGGTACTTTCAAAAGTTCACGAGAAATAACATGAGGAAAGGAAGAGAGCCCAAGGAGACTGACGATCATCACAAGAAGAACAATAACAAGTGTTTCAGTTTCTCAAAGCGTGGACATCATATCAAAGACTGTCCTCAACAACCCCGAGACGACAACGACAAGGTCAGGAAACCCATCCAAAGATCTTTCAACAAAGGGCCAAGGAAAGAAGCGTTTTTTATTGCATGGGGAGACTCAGAGCTAAGTGACAACGATCAAACCTCAGATAGTGATTCCTCGGAGGACGAGAAGGCTCACCTATGCCTTGAAGAAGTTTGCTTGATGGCGCAAGATAAGGACACTTCAGAGTCGAAAGAAGAAGATTAAAACAAGGTAAACTACTCTAAACTAAGAAAAAGGATTCTAAAGGATGAACTCCCTAGACTTTGAAAATTTCCTCTTATATTAGTTGATCAACTTGAGGCTTTGGAAAATGAAAATAAGGAACTTTTGGAGGAAAATGAGAACTTGGAGAAAAACTCAGACAAGAATAAGGTAGAAAATCTCATGAGAGCACTCATGAAATTGCAAATTGATTATAGCGAAATTCTTTCTGCTCATGAAAAGATGAAACTAGGTAAACAACCTGAAATCGATGAATTAATTGTTGCACTTAGTACAAAAGAAAAGAACTAGTGTTAGTCAAAGAAAAACATAAAAAGATAGAAGTTGTATCTAGGACAACCATTTGGAGATATAAATGACCAGTTGGGTGTCAGTCAATGACCAGTCGTGGAGGTGTCTGTAACCTATGCAGACAACCCGGTCATCATGAAGCCAATTGCTAAAGAACGCGATTTATAAGGCATTGGCAACTCAAGAAAATAGGACTAAAATGGGTAGTTAAAATGATCCTAAGAACATGATTACTAGTGGAGATGGGTCCAAACCTTTTATGAACCCTAATCCCACATCACTAACATGTTAAGTGCAGAATCGAGTGGGAATGGACCCCTACTGGTACATCGATAGTGGGTGCTCTAAACATATGATAGGAGACAAGTTGAAGTTCTTCTCACTCGAACCAAGAAGCCAAGGAATTGTTTCCTTTGGCGCCAACAAGAAAGGAAAGACATAGGTGTAGGTAAGGTTGGTTTCACCTCTGACTATGTCATAGATAATGTCAATTTAGTTAATGGTTTAAAATTCAATCTGCTGAGTGTATCTTAAATATGTGACAAAAAAAGTTCAGTTCACTTCTATCCTACACTTTGTAGTATAGTAATTCAGGACAATGGTAAAGAGTTGTTAAAGGGAAAAGGGTGGAAAACGTTTATGTAACTAGTTTGGAGGATATTGACATTCCATACCTTTCATGCATGACTACTTCAATAAGGACTCCACTTTATGACACAAAAGATTAGGGAATGTTAGCACTTCATTGTTAAGAAAACTTGTCAAGAAACGGTTGATAAGAGGTCTCCCTAAGATTAAAGAATATGAGACCAATCTTTGTGATGCTTGTGTTAGAAGTAAACAAACTAATACTTCCTTCAAATCAAAAACTTAGATAGTACATCCAAGCCACTTGAATTACTTCACATGGACTTATGTGGACCAATGAGAATCAAAAGTTTTAGAGGAAATTGGTATGTGTTTGTGATTGTTGATGATTACTCACGATCTGTTTGGACACTCTTTGTTGCTTCCAAAGATGAAGTCTTTGAGAAATTTCAAGTCTTTGCAGGAAAAGTCCAAGTACAACTTAACCACAAGATCAAGGCTCTTCGGTCTGATCGTGGGTCAAACTTTGAGAATCAACAATTCATGGATATGTGTAAACAACATGGAATCAATCACACATAATCAGCACCAAGAACACCCCAACAGAATGGGGTAGTTGAGCGTAAAAATAGAACACTACAAGACGTAGCCAGGGCCATGCTATTGGGGAGTAGTCTTCCTCAGGTCTTCTGGGCAGAAGCAGTGGTGACTGCATGCTACATCACAAATAGAACGCTCATACGACATATCCTCAACAACACTCCCTATGAGCTAATCAAGGGAAGAAAACCAAACATAAGTCACTTCAGGATCTTTGGTTGTAAATGTTATGTCCACAATAATGAAAAGAATCCCCTAGGAAAGTTTGATGCCAGAAGTGATGTGGCTATCATCCTTGGGTACTCTAAAAGGAACCGGGCATACAAAGTATACAACAAAAGGACATTGGGGGGGAAGAAAGTGTGCATGTGGTCTTTGATGAGGTTGATGTTCACAAAGTCAAGAAATCTAAAGAAGATAAAGAACTTAGATTTGATCTAGATAATCAGGATCACACAGATAATCCCAAAGATGAATCACTGACCGAAGAAAACTTGCCCGACAGGTCGACAATGGAAACAATGATGTCGAAGATCCTCTATCACCATCAACCATTCATCAATCTCGTACTTTGTACAAAGATCGTTCGTTGGAGAACATCATATCAAATATCTCAAAGGGAATTCAAACCAGAGCACAAGCTCGAGATCTTCTAGCATTCTCAATGATAGTTTCACCCATTGAACCCAAAAATGTCAAGGAATCCCTTCAAAACTCAAATTGGATTTAGGCAATGCGGGAAGAATTGAATCAGTTTGAAAGATGCAAAGTCTGGCATCTTGTGCCTCATCCTACACATCAAGGACTACGGGCACCAAATGGGTCTTTAGAAATATGCTAAATGAGATGGGAGAAGTCGTTAGAAACAAAGCTTGTCTGGTAGCTCAAGGATATCGTCAACAAGAAGGGATAGACTTTCAAGAAAAATTTGCTCCTATAACAAGGATGGAATCCATTCGATTGTTGATAGCGTTTGCTGCACATAAGGGAATCAAACTCTTCCAACTTGACATCAAGAGTGTCTTTCTAAATGGGTACATCAAAGAGGAAGTGTATGTTGAATAACCTCCAGACTTTGAGACACAAGAAGGAAAGGACATGGTACTCAAGCTTGACAAAGCTCTTTATGGGCTCAACCGGCTCCAAGATCATGGTATGATCATCTATCTTCTTATCTTTAAGAAAACCAATTCAAGAGAGGAAAGGTGGATAAAACCTTGTTTGTTTACAATAACAAAAATGATTTCTTAATTGTGCAAGTATATGTTGATGATATAATCTTTGGAGCCTCTGAAGAGAAGTTTTGCAAGAAATTTGAGACTTTGATGAAGAAGGAATTTGAGATGAGTGATCTAGGAGAATTGAAGTTCTTCTTAGGACTTCAAGTCAAGCAAGACAATAAAGGAACAATCATATCCCTGGAAAAGTATGTAAAGGATTTACTAAAGAGATTTGGAATGGAGGCATATAAACCGCTTGACACACCAATGGTAGTTGAAATGCCTAAAATATAATTACAATTAATTATATTAATTAATAATGAATTAATTAAATGAAAGTAATTAATAAGCGGTTGAAGAATAGAATATCCTTAAAAGTAAAGGGGGTAATATAACATTTAAATAAACCCTAAGAAGTCGTTAGAAAACATTGACAAACCCTAAAATGACCCTGATGAGGTTTTAGGAAAGAAATGTAAATGAAAACCAAATTTATTGTCTTACATTGGAAAACATGTCACAAATATTTAGGAAGCGAAGAGAGGTATTAAACACCTCATAAGGTTATTTGGGTAACTTTAGAAGCATTGGAAAATTGGTTAAACAGTCAGAATAAAAGATGTCGTGTTTTCGCCTAAAATGGTGAAACGTAAGCCAATTAGAATTTAAATACTAATTAATAGAATTCATAAATAACAATAATAATTACTATTTGGAAAGAAATAAATTCAAATTCATAAAAAAATCCGTCTCGTTAAATGGGACAACGGGCCACGAACGACATAAAAAACGGACAAAAAACGAGCTAGAAACGGCATATATATAACGTTAAAAAAATAATATAGTAGCAGACATGGGCCGACCCACCCAACAAAACTAGGCCGGCCTAGTCACCTTCCCCTTCATTTCGGGTACCAACCCAGACTCAACAGAGTACCCAGCCCATGATTCTTTCTTCATTGACAGTAATGCTTGCAACCCTAATATGCTCGTGTCTCTCTCATTCTCCCTTCTCACGAACGGTGCCTCCCTTCTCTTCACTCACAGTTTCATAACCCTATTGGCGAACATCGCCACGCCTACCCTCCCCTCACTCTCTTCATTCCCACTGGTGAACAAGAAGGTTGCATTTTCTTTCTCTTTGTGTGCAAACCAATTCGACAGTAAGCTCATTTCTATCCCCGATTTCTTTTCTGTTTGAGGCAAAAATTAGACCTAGTTTACTCCCCTTGCTTTCTTTCTTCTTCTTACAAGTGGAAACCGAAATCAGGAAGGAGACTTCGAGGTGGTGTTTCGTATGTATATTAAACCAAAATTTGAGAGGTAATCCATGTCCTTTTTCTACCTTTCTCTTGTCTTTTGCCTTGGTAGTTTCGGTTTCTAGGTTCCGAAACCATAACCCCAGTTTCCTTCATTCTCTTCTATGTTTTCGTATGTGTTGAACTGTTTGGAGGTTCGATTGTCTGGCCAAGGTCCACAAACCACAAGGATAAACAGAAGGAAAACCCCAATAAAAAATGTAAGTTCAGATTTGTAATTTTCAAACAAAAAAAAACTTCTCCATTCTTCTTAATCCGAAAAAGAAAACCCAAACATCTCCTCTATTCGAACAGGAGCCGAAAGCTGAGGGTCAATATCCATCTTCGAACCCCAAAGGTTATAAATCTGACCTTGATATATAGTTCATGCCAAGTTTATTGCTTCTGGTTATGTACAAATTTGGGATTATGTTGATATTGTAACTAGATCTAGAATCTAGGAGCGTGCGAGTGTAGAAGGAGTCCAAAAAATATTGGGACTCTGTTTGTGTATGTTGGCAGATCAAGATTTGGGGATTTTTGATGGATATTCTGGTGAATCTGAAAATTTGAGCTGATTTAGTGGTTGGTTGATCTGAAATTGGGTTAATTTTTAAAGTTTGACTGGTTTGAAAATTAGGGTTTTAATGGGAGTTTGTAAATTTTGAATTTGAGTTTTTCTGGATAATTAATTTGGGCCAAGATTGGAAATATGGGAAAGTTGTGGTACCAAAATGTAATTTGATGAAATAGGGGCAAAAATGTAAATATGAGGAAAATGTGGGGCGGGTTGTCCTAACATGACGCCCACCTTAAGTGAACAAGTTAAGTGAAGTTAAGGAATAACTCAAGAAGATATTCTTAGACTTGTACATCGAAATAGGAAGGCCTCAAGGCCGTAAAACAAAATCGTCCAAGAGAGTGTAACCCTCGCGCTGTTACTTCACGTTGCGTATATATACACTTGCTTATTGTTTATTGTGGATTTGTGTGATGTTTGAATGGACTTATGTTTGTGATGATTATTGTTTTACTATTATTGTAAATGAAAATGGTACAGCATGAAATTGGTATAGCATGTCAACAATTGGGCTAAATAACTCGAGTAGCTTTTAGGTCCATAAGGACTATACTTTAGCGTGCTCAGCGTTGTGCTAAGCCTATACGACCACCACTTTCAGGTTTGCAACGGTTGGAGATGGACGCGCGAGAGCGGGCTTATGGGTACAACTGGCAGTTTATTTCCTGTCATAGAATAGACTCGATTGGATTGTATATGGTTAATCAAGTAATCAGCTCACTGTTCTTTTGGGATTTAGTGTTGTAAAGTGTGTTATAATTAAGGCTCTGTCATCATAGCGGGTTTTGAGTTATGTTTTGGTAATCGTTTCATTACTCGCATGGGTGAGTAATGGCGGGTAACACCCAAGGTTAAGTTATGCTGGTTTACTTTCTGTTGTGACTCGACTAATTAATCATGTTAGGCACGTTAATTTATTCGGTTTTCAAAGTAAGGATGTTACAGCAGTTGGCACAAAGATAGGTATCATGACTGGTGACCGACCGGTCGACCAGCGATTATACAGGGAGATGATTGGTTCTCTACTATATCTTACTGCTAGTAGACTTGATATCATGTATAGTGTTTGTTATGTGCCAGGTTTCAAGCAAATCCAAGAGAAAGTCACCTCACATCTATAAAAAGGATACCACGCTATCTCAAGGGGACCATGAACCTTGGTCTCTTCTATCCTATGTTTACTAACTGTAACATTATAGGATTTCAGATGCAGATTATGGAGGATCTATCACTGATAGAAAAAGCACGCCAGGAACAGCATTCTTCGTTGGATCTTGTTTGATTGCATGGGGATCAAAGAAACAATAAAGTGCTGCAATCTCAACTGTAGAATCTGAATACATAGCTGATGCAAGCTGTTGTGCTCAACTCTTATGGTTCAAACAACAAATTGATAATTATGGAGTCAAGACAGTTACGTTACCAATCATGTGTGATAATACAAGTGTCATCTCTATTTCTAAAAAATCATGTGCATCATTCTCGTACCATGCATATTGACATAAGACATCATTTTCTTAGAGATTGTTGTGAAATAGAATTAGTTGGTTTAAAGTACATTTCTACTGAAGACCAACTAGCTGACATTTTTACTAAGCCATTAAGTAAATAAAAATTCAACAAGATTGTTCATGATCTTGGAATGATATTCATTAATCACAATTAGATTGTCTTTTGATTCCCATGATCGGTCACTGACACCTAAGCAACACCTTTAAACTAGTCGTTCATTAGACAATGAAAGATTATGCAAGAAAAAACTTGTCTAACGACTACTTGAAATAGATATGTCAGCTTTTCCATAAAAGCAAGGATAGAATAGGAAGTGTGCAACGGTTAGAATTGGGAAAATCCTCAACGGATTGTTGACAACTGTCACGATCGCTGCCCGTTATGAATAGTGCTGTTGGGACATGTCAGCGAGCGGATGAGGAATGGTCACCGACTGTTACTCGATATCTATAAAAGGGTGACGAGAGTTTTGCTCTGTCACACTATTGCCCTCATTCTCTCTAATCTCTCAGTGCATTCAAAGTAAATTCTCTTCTCTCTTACAACACTCTCGTGAGCTTAGTGCAAAGAACCCTTGCCTCACAGCCACTAAAGAACACCTGATCAAAAAGTTCTAAAGTCTAGTACAAATCTCCTAAACCAAATGGCACCCAAGATTTCTCTTCGATCAAAAACTAAATCCGTCCTCAAGGAAGCTTCACCACAAAAGGTGGCCGACATACAGCCGACAGAATCACCAAATCGCCTGTCAAAGGAAGAGGAAGAGCAACTCACGATAAAAGTGGTGCAAGAAGGAGAACTACTAGCCAGTGAGGTAGAGTATATAAGAACCTATATTCCCAAAACACACTACCTCATTGAATCTAGCACCTTCAAACATACTATTCTGTCTAACCCTACTTCCACTTAAAAACGAAAATGTCCTCTCCTGCTCCTTCACCAACAACTTCCAAAATCATCAAAAAGAAATCCAAAAGCCATTTAACTGCTACAACCAGTCGTGTGACTCACGCATCCAAGCGAGCTCAAAAACAAAAGATCCACAAAAGGCTCACTCAACTCCGAAAAGAGCTACACGTAAGTTACACTTCACCGAGAAGAAGAAGAAGAAACTCCCTCAGCTATCGTCGAGGTAGTTGTTCAACAACTGGAGGAAAAGGAGGTTCAGAGTGATGAGCTGTCACAAAAGGATGTCTCAGTAGAAGAGAAAGGCCAAAAGGAAGGAGTAACAGCGCCTGACTCAGATGAAGAAGCGAATTCATTGCCGCATTTGGGGAACCAGTCATCGACAAGTCTCTGACACCTCTGCAACAACATAAGGATGGAAATAGCGACAAAGAGTCGCTGTCACCTGTCATATACATGCTCGAGGAGCGTGAGCACCTGAAGAAGGCACAAGGCAGAACAAAGATGGGCCCTTCTCCACATACCAAATTACTCGAGGAGCTTGTACAACCAGAGAAGGCAGTTGCCAAGTCCAACCACCGCAGTCCTTGAAGCATTTGAAGAAGCTCAAAGAGCTAGAGCCAGCATTGATCAAGGCTGAGAATGTCAACCACCGATCCTGTCCCATCTTACCAAAGACGTTGGACTTAGAATGGATGGAATGAATGGGTCTAGGAGAGATCCAGGAACTACTGAAGTTCCAGGGATGGATTGAATTCTTCTAGAAGCCCATCCCAGTTTACACCGAGCTACTCAAGGAACATATGCGACATCTAGGACCTCTCCAGAGTGATGACGACAATGACCACCTCACCTCCACGGTCTAAAATGTCCAAGTCACCATCTCCAAGTCTTGGATTTACAAGAATTTCAAGCTAGAGCCTGAAGGTATGGTCATTCACAAGGAGACAACTTAGAATGACTTAGGACATCAAGGAGGAAAGATGGTCAATCTGCTCAACAAAGGAGCGACCATGAAGAACTTCCATGCTGCGGACATGTCGATTCTTGACAGGGTTCTATTTAGTTTTGTCACCCATAACATCACCCCAAGAAATCGACGCACTCACATAGTCAATGCAAGGATGTGAGGTTGATGTATGCACTAAAGACCAAGGCTAAGATTGATAACCCGGCCATGATTCTGCTCACAATTGAAGAGAGTCGCTATGTCAACCAATGTCTAGTCATGGAAGAGTGGTCACCATGGCACTAGTAGAGAAAGGAGTGGACACCGACAGGTTCCACGAGTGTGCGCACACCGCTCAGGATTGCATCTGCTCAGAGTTATGTCCAAGATGGGGATCAAGACTAAGAGAGATAACCTCATAGTCCTCTAGAAGCCCACAAAAAGCGAGGTAGCAAGGTCAAAGTCTCGACCACTGGCAAGGATATCAGCACATAAGAGAAAGCGCAGTCTCTCACCAGTCCACGAGAGGTCTAGGACCAATCTGGATACTTCAGCTCGGGACGTTCTTCAGCGAGTAAGAGTCACTCTTACCGTTATGCAGGCTATCTCCACTGAACCAAGTGTTCATCACATGGTTCAAGGAGCAATAGATTTTATAGAATCCCACATAGCTTGAGCGTTCTTTGTCTCCTAGAGACCTGAGTGGAAACCGTGAGAAAAATAAGTTTCTAAATTAGATTTTTTTTCTTTGTATTTTTGCAATGCCATTGACTATCTGTTTCGAAGTCAATCTTTTGACATCAATGAAAATGCAACTGTTCTTTTGTCTCTATTGAATAATTATCTTATTTACAAAATAATTTATTGTATTGGCTGCTTCTTCCTTGATTAAAAATTACAAAATGATCAGAGATATTTAGTCCCATCCATTCCACTAACTCTATCTCCTAATTTGACACCAAAAAAGCCTACAAACATAACCCACAAGACGTAGCACCTCATTTATTACCACTCACAGAGCAGTCGTCGAGCATATTCTTAGGTGTCTATAAATACTTACTCACTTCATTGACCACTCACAATCTTTGCTACACATCTCACAAAATGCCTCAAACTCCACAAAGCTCCTACAGCTCAATGAGAAAACCATTCATTCCACCATTCACAAAATCATGTTCACAAAACATCGAAAGAAATACATCACCCAAAGCTATATCCAACCCATCTCCAGCTCATTCACAGCTTGGTCTAGAACCTCAAGTGTTACTCCCTCTCATACTAGGACTCCTCACTGCATGGAGTTCACAGTAGATTCTGATGAGTCAGACCTTTCCACTACAGACGAATCACCCTTGATAACTTCCACCCCAGCTGACAAGAAACCTTGTATCAAGATTTCCTTTTCAGAGGATGAACCCTTTGGCCTAGATGATATAGAATGGGATCTCCAAACTCGTCACTCTATCTAGCCTATCTTGATTATATTTTGTAGTTTGTAATCTATGGAATGTTATGGCCTTTAAAAAATCTTACGTCGTGTAGTTGCTCCCTATTTTTGATGTATGGCAAAGGGGGAAAGAAGAAGATATGTACTTGTTAGTTAATGACTATTATCCTTGTGTCGTGTAATGTCTTAATGAAAAACTTTATACTACTATGGTTATAGTAATAAATTTATCTTTTGTTGTGGAATTTAATTTGTCCATCTTTAACAAATTCAGGGGGAATCCTTCTTAGGGGTAATCTCTCAAATTTTCAAATTTCCAAGTACATATACTTTTGCATAGGTTGCCATCATAAAAAAGGGGTAAATGTTTAAGTCAATATCCTTTAAGTTTTTATGATAGCAAAGCTTGTATTGTGTATTTAACATGTTTGTTAAGCGTCAAAATTCAGATAGCCATGCTAAGGAGTGGCTTCACACATAAGGTTGCAAGCGCACTCGATTCATCACATGTGCCCAACCGGTCAGGCACCGGTCTGGGAGAGCTCACGCTAGAACTTCTAGCACATACAACAAGTCAAGCACCACACAAAGATATCTCTCATGCTTAAGAAAAAAAATCAAAGACAAAAGACTACAAGAGAATTGATACATTCATACAAACTCATACATTCACACTATCAACTAGCACACGATAAGAATACAACTCATTAATGTGCAAATGGACAAGATAAGTAAAGGGTTACTTATCAGAACAATTCAATAGTCGTAATGAAGACTAAAGGAGCATTTATGAGCAATTAATGAATGAGACAGAATCAGGAAAGTGGGGCACACAAGTGGCTCTCGACCGATCAAAAGGGCTTCCTCCGACGTGACCAACCATAAAGCGACACGTAGTCCAAATGTCTTCAGATCAAGTTGAAGACTCTCTACAAGTCTAGTATGGTTGTTAGGTGAATTATAGGAGCTATAGTTGACCCCTAAAGTCTAGGGATTTATAGAACGGTAGTTGCATCTTAACTAACCGTATATATACTAGTATTTATTTCATATGTAAGCAAGCCTGAAATATAGAGAAAAACAGAGAGATTATCTGAGCAAGAGTGATTCAGACTTAAGCGTGTAAGGGATAGAGAGTTAGTGAGCTGGTTAGGACTGGTGTTGTGTGTCAACACTTTATATTTAGTAGACTGATCAGTCTGGGAGCGGTTAGGGAACCGTAGGCCAACTGTCAGAGAGGGTAGAGGACTTTGGGATAAAGTCTTAAACTATCCCAGAGTCCGTGTGTGGGGCGAGGGAGATTGAGTGAATTTCTTGTGTGTAAATTCTCAATCGAAATGGAGTTTCCAATTTAAGTTTATCTCGTGTTATTCCGTAACCATCAAAGTTTCATCTAAGTCCATGAAATGTCTACGACACGTCGGGGACGCATCAGGAGCGCTTGCTAGTTTCAGATACTTTACAACCTTTTAGTAACAGAATGGCGGCATAGCAAAATGAGCAGATTAACAGGCTGGCAACAGTAGGGATTGTAAGGAAAAAACTATAAATAGAGGTTCACCCCAATGGAAATGGTCATGCTATCAATACTTAAGCGCTTCTCTTTTCTAGTATTCTTACCTTGCTACAGAGTCTTTCCCTCTCTCTCTCTCTAAGTGCAATTTCACCCAGTGACCAAGTAATTCAACGGAAATACTAGTGAGAATCTAGGATCAAAAGGATTAGGCAACATAGATAGTTAGGGAAAGGATCTCAACCTTTTCATCAATGAGGATGTGGCTCTTTCTCAACTTCCTCCTCCTGATCCGTAAAGGTTGAACCATCAACCCCAATGCACGAGATTTTGGCTGCTTCTTCCATCGCCTTCCAAAACCTATCATCGTCTTCATATAAAGCTTTACTCCTATACGGAGACTTGAAGCCCTCATTCAAGGCCCATAATTAGGCACATTCTCATTATAGTCCTTAAAATTGAGAAATCCTTGGTAACATGAGTAAATATACTACAATAAAAGTATAAGGAATGCATATTTTCATAGGAGAGACGATGAAGCAAGGGAGATCCTTCTAGGACAAAGGAGGTACATCCTATAACTGGCTTGGATATATCATTCTAGATTCTAACTCTCATAAAGTTACTTCCAAAAAGAATGGGATCTTCATCAAAATCCAGAAAGAACCCAGTCTTGAAGAAAGGTGTTGAGCAAAAATCTTATGATAAAGAAAGAAGGGGACATTGTGGATCCGAATCCAAAATGGAATGTACCTAACTCATGATCTTTAGGCACTCTTCTAGCACAACATATCTTGTTCGAGTATGAGCTAACCTCCTCATCCTATCAATACGGTGGTAATTCTCAGTTAAGAATGTAGTTGCTTCACCCTAAAGAATTGCTTGGACAATCTATTATGTATTCAACCGTTTCAACTAGCTACCATAATTTTCGTTAGTCAAGCATAACAAATCTTTACAAAATATTCAGTATCATGTATAGTATTTAAAAAGCTAGACTCAACGGACTAGACAAAAGTTAGTTGCTCATTTATAAAAACTAACCATAAATACATCGTGGGCTAAATAACTCAATCATAAATTGTACTATCTGTGTAAAAGGTTATCATCAACTGAGCAATGTATCAATAAAGAAAAAAATTATGTTAATTAATCTTAAAAGTTAGTTGTTAAACAATATAAATATATAAAAGGTTCCCTTTGCAAATCCAAACAGCTGAGTTGAATTTCTATGTCAGTATCATCATTTTTCCTTTGATTCATTCTAATAGCTGACAAGTTATACAACATCTCTTCCCATTTCTTGTCTCTTTATTTCTTTTTGGTGGTCATGGAGGGTAAGCTTAGAGGGGTGGAGGAGTTATTGGAGAGATGCTCGGTGTTGACCTTGACAGTTGATGAGGGTGCCTTGATAGATATGGACGATTTTGTGAGGCTATAACCAACGCTTCCTTTTGAGTGTTGTCTGCTAGGTTGACTCTTTCATGCAAAGTGGACTGATGCTGGAATCATGGAGCGTACCATGCAACAGGTCTGGCAACTTGGACTAGCTTTGAAGGTGCTCTTTGGGTTCGGGACTATCCTTGTTCTAGTTTGAAGATTAATCTCACATGGAATAGATTAGGGGGAGGGGTCCATGGTCTTTTGACGGTTTTCTCCTTACTCTGGTGAAGATTGACCCAAATAAGGCTCCAAGGGAGCATGTATTTAATGGGTACCTTGCTGGGTGCGAGTGCATGATGTTTTTTTCACCAGGAGTTTGCAAAGTGAGTGGGTGATAAGATTGGCCATTTTGTTGAGTTTTGGGGAAATTATGATCGAAGGGTTAGGTCTTTTCTACGAGTCAAAATGCTCAGTTACATCCATAAACCTCTAATGCGCTATGTAATGGTTTCTCTTAGTCGTGAGACGACGGTGCTAAGTGTCTCCTACGAGAGGTTACCAACTCTATGCTTCTTCTGCGGTTTACTGGTGCATGGTTCGGGGGAATGCCTAGAACGATGTGAGATGAAGGACACTAGGTACCCGTATAGACCTTGGCTTAGAGTTGGGGTGATGGTGTGGCACATGCAAGATTTGGGTCGACGTTAGAGCGGAACACTGAGCCAGATAAAGGAAATCTTGATCATGTAGAGTCTTCAAAAGCCGGCGAGGCTGGTGCCCAACTAGCTACCCTAGCTAGCCCCATGCATGAGGTAGAGGCCCAGAAATGTGTGACCACTATCGAGGAGGTTGGGGCTTGTAAAGACTGCGGTGCCCAGTGTGATGAGGTAGGTAATTTAGTGATTCTTCAATGGCAAAGCTTTATAGAAACTATGGTAAATGGAAGCGTCGTATGGGGTATGTTGAGGATCACTATACCTTGGATGAATTGGTCTAGTTGCAGCATTCTGGTAACCATGGAAAAAATGGGTAGGGGAGTAGCTTCAAAGAAGGAGGCGGGATCAAGCCCACCCACTTCAAGTAATCAAGAGGTGACCTCGGGGGATACCCAGGGCGAGCAATTATCTGCTTAGCTTTGAACTGCCGGGGACTGGGTGACCCCCGAGTAGTTTGTTGGGCCATCGATCTGGTCTGGGAAGAGTCGCCTGACGTAGTTTTAATGTCGAAGACTAAGTTACTTCAAATGGAAATTTAGAGTTTCAAGCAAAAGTTAAAAGGGTATAATGGGTTGGTTGTTGACTATGTTGGAGGAGTAGTGGCATTGCTACATTCTGTGTTGATTCCTTGACGGTTAAGCTTCGCTCCTACTCGTCCAGACACCTCAACTTTGTGATTGAGAATAATAGAAGTTGTGCATGGCGCTTGACTGGCATCTATGGGTGGCCATCGCAAGTGATAGGTGGAGGACATGGCAGCTTGTGCGAGATTTGGGTGGTATGGGGGATGAACCATGGCTTCTTTATGGAAACCTAAACGAGGTCATGTTTGATCATGAATGTTCCAGTCCCGGAGTACGGGATCGCAAGGGTAAGTAACGTTTTGTAGTGCATGAAGAAAATGGGTACGCCGGACTTGGGGTTTGTTAGTGGAGCCTTTACGTACACAAACAAGAGTTGGGGTGAGGGAATATTTGTAGCCGTTTGGACCGTTTTTTGGCTACACAGGAATGGATGGAGCTCGTCCCTAGGGCAATGAATCATCACCTGAGGTGGGGCCGGTCGGATCACTGACCAATCAAATTGGTCCTTGATCCACCTATGCAAAAGGGTGTGCACCCTTTCAGATTCAAAAGTTGTTAGGCCTCGGATCTGGGCTGTAGAGAGGTGGTGAGGCAAGTTTGGGGTAGGCATGTTTTAAGGACGAAGGGTTATGTTGGAAAGGCTTTGATCTGTGGTCAGGAGTTAAAGAGGTGGGGGAGAGCAAAGCTTAAGGCAGAGCGAGAGGCGATTGATGAGTTAAAAAGTCATATGGAGAAAATCGAGGGGGAGCTCCCATTGGTTGCAAATTTTCGGGAATGGAAACAGATGAACCGCGAGTTAGATATCCTGCTCCAGCGAGATGAAATGAGGATCTGTCCATGATCAAGGCAGTAGTGGATTCAAGAGGGTGATCCCAATTCGGCTTTTTTCCACGGACGAGTCAAAGCCAGAAAGCAATGTAATTTTATCCACCGTATAGAATTGGGCAAGTTTTATGCCCACTCATGGGAGCAAATTGAGGGCTTGACTCGAGGTTTCTACGAAAACCTCTTCTCTACTTCTAATCCGCATATCAATTATAACTTGTTGGCCTGTGTGAAGAATCGAGTCCCGACATACTTGAATCAAGACCTATCCAAGTCGTGTACACGAGGAGGTCTTGGTGGCGCTGAAAGGGATGAACCCGCATAAAGCCCCAAGGCCAGATGGGGTTAATGGTATTTTGTATAAACCTTTTGGGATATTGTTGGATGTGATTTTGTTGATATGGTTTGTCTGTTCTAAATTCCAGTTATTTCCCCATGGTATAAATCATACCCACGTTGTCTTGATCCCAGAGAGAAAGGGTTCTTCTTCTATCATGGATTTTTGACCTATCTCATTATGTAATGTTGTTTACCAAGTAATCTCAAATGTTTTGGTTAACAGAGTCAAGCCTGTAATGAATGTTGTAATTTCACCTGAGCAAGCCGCTTTTTGCCTGTGCGCTTAATCACTGATAACATTGTAATTGCAAATGAAGTGCTTCATTGTATGAGACAATCTGTGGTAAAATTAAACGGTCATTTTTCTCTAAAAGTATATATGGAAAAGGCTTTTGACCGTGTCGGGTGACCTTTTCTTTTTGGTGTTTTGAGGCTAATGGGCTTTCATGAGTCATGGGTCAATTTAGTGCAGAGGTGTTTGACTTCTATTTCGATGGTTGTTCTTGTGAATGGCTTCCCCGGCCGTGTGTCTTACCCTAAGTGTGGCTTATGGCAGGGGGAACCTCTATCGCCTTTCTTGTTTTTGTGTTGCATGAAGTGTTATCATCTAGTATAAATTTGTCTGGTGATGTTGGTTTGACAAGAGGTTTTGCCTTTGGAGCCCGGGTTTTGATATTCACTTGCTTTTCTTTGCTGACGATTATGTGTTGTCTGATGTGGCTAATTGGATGAATGCAAAGAGATTTAAGGACTTAGCAGATGAGTTTAGTGCTGCTTCAGACCAATATGTCAATTTAGAAAAATCTAGTTTAATGTTTTCTCGAGGCCTACAACAGCATAAGTGGGATCTTATTGTTGATTGTCTTGGGGTGGGAGAAGTTAGAGATCTGGGTCACTATTTGGGCTTTCCTAGCTATGTGGGCAGGAGTAGGGGAGATATTTTTTCCTATATCAGAGATAGAATTGCGTCAAGGGCAGGGGTGGACTAGGGTTGTGTCACAGATAGGGAGAGGTGTTTTAATTAAAAGTGTTCTCCAGGCAATACCTACTTTTGTTATGGGTGTTATTAAGCTGCCAGTTTTGCTTTTAAGTGAAATCTATAGTCTTCTTCTAAGTTTTTAGGGGAAAGAAAAATAAATAAGTGGGGTATGGCTTGGAAATTGAGAGGATTTGTGTAAAAGGAAAGAAGATGGGGGCTTAGGTTTTAGGGACTTGGGGTGTTTTAACTCGGCCTTACTGGCTAAACAGGGTTGGAGAATTTTGATTAACCCGGGCATGTTGGCTTCTCAAGTTCTCAAGGTAAGGTATTTTCCACATAGGAGTTTTCTTAAATGCTAATCTAGGGAATAGACCAAGTCCAATTCGGTGGGCTATCCATAGGACTCGAGGAATTATAAAAGTAGGATTGAGGAGTAGTAGGAGATGGGACAAGAATAAAGTTATCTGAGCGATGGTTGTGGAATATACCAGGGGGAACTCCTTCCCTTTCTAAGTTGCCAGCTGTTGTGACAAACCATGGCACACTTATTTGGCTTATTAATGATGATAATAGAGCTTGGAAGGATGGCCCGGTGAGGCAATGGTTCAGTACAAGTGATGCTGGGTTTATTTTATCGACTCACTTGAAGGATCAGCCACATCCTGATGGGTGGGCATGGAGACCTGCGAAAGATGGAAATTTCTCTGTTAAGTATATGTTTTTTTATGCTTTATCATTACAAAATGCTAGTTTGCCCTCTGCTTCAAATGGAAGTGTAATTGGTAAGGTGATGAAAAGGGTTGGGGCTGCCCTATACCTCCTCGATTACATTTATTTGCTTGGAATCTGTTGCACAGAATTATATCGTGTAAGGCCTTACTATCGTACAGATGTGGGGGATTTTTTTGATGATAATTATTTTAATAGTGGGAAAAGGAAAAGTTTAGTGCATGTTTTCTTGGATTGTAAGGAAGTTGTTCCACTATGGGATTCAGTGGATGGCTAACCCGTCCTTCTTGCTCTAACGATGTTGCTCTCTGTGATTGGTTCCTCGACTGTTGTTTGAATATATAAATTCCTTTGCTTGTTGTTCTAACCAGTTTCATTTGGAAGGTTTGGTATGCTCGTTGTGCAGTTCAATTTGGGGAGTGCAGGAGAGTCATAAGGGGTTGGATGTGTGCTCAGTCTTTTCTGGAAGCTTATGATGCAATGGTAAAATTTCAATCTACTCTCGTGGGAATACGCAGCAAAACAAAGCTAATGAATCTAGTGTCTTATATGTTGATGACAGCGTCGTGGAGGTAGAAGGTGTTAGCGGTGTATGTGCCTTTTGCATGTCGAAACATGGTAAGATTGTGGGTGCTAGAATGAAACGTCTGCAAGGTTTCTTCTCTCCTAGTACGGCGGAAGCCTAGGGTTTTTTGTTTGGTCTGAAGGTCGCAAGATTAGTGGGAATTAGAAAGGTTAAGCTGCTATCGAATTGTTTGACAAATGTTGTATATGTAAATGGAAAGGGGTTGGTGGCTTTTGATGTAAAGGTCATTTTGGAGGAAGTGATTATAATGTGTTAGTCTTTTGAGTTGTTTGAGTGTATGTACCTAGATCGAAAAATGTATGTAGGCATCTAATAGCAAATGTGGCAATCAGGAAGGAGGGTTAATGTATTTGGGTCAGTGGCTTCCTAGATGTAATCCAAACAATGCTTAAATAATGAAGATTGTGGTTTTAATTTCAAAAAAAAAAAAAGTGATACCACATCTCATACCAATATACTAAAAACAAAGATGGAAACACACTACCAATAAGAATAAACACAAAGTTACATAACTCTTTTGTAAAGTAAAGAAGAGTACACAAAAGAATATTCCTTATATGGCCTATTAGGGCATCCACAATGGTAAAAATGGATTCCACCCACTAACAAATATTATTTTATTATCTCCTCTCACAATCTCTCTCTTATTTACCTAGGTTCTCTAAAAAGAGAGTGTCTTAGGGCATCCACAATGGTGGATTCCACTCATAGTGGTAAAAAAGAAAAAGAAAATGATGAGGTGGAGGAGAGAGAGAAGATATGAGAGAGTTGCTTAATTAAGAACCTGGAGAGAGAAGGTTCTTGCTGACACATGGAGAGGAGAGAATGTGAGAGAAGAGATTATAATAGTATTTTTAGATGGGTGGAATCCACTTTCCTTATTGTGGATGCCCTTAGTTAAAAACCCCTCTCACATCCTCTCTCCTCCACCTCATCATTTTCTTTTTTCTCTTTTAACATTATGGGTGGAATCTACACCATTGTGGATACCCTTTCGTTTTTAGTTCTTCCAGGCCATACGTCATTTATTACGTAGTTGGGCTGGGTGCTTAGGTAATACGGCATTCTTATCGTTCTAACGGTTTTCAATTGAGGGTATTAATTATTTATGGTATGGTACTGTAATTTGCCCCGCTTCCCAATTCAGATGCCGGGCGACGGTTGTGGTACACGTGTCCTATTGGCACACATGTCAATAGTTTTTGTTAATCATAGGACAGGAGCACTTACTACTCGATCGGGTGGACCGACCCTAATAACCCATCAAACGTCCATCCATCCCATCAAATTAGTGACCGCTTTCAACGAATCGACCGAGCCGAGCCATGCCATGCCATCCCATCCCATCCCATGTATCCTGTATCCACTCACTCGAGATGAACATTGTTATGAAATTTCTATATTTTTGGTTAATTCTCAAATATCACTAAAATAATTATAAAATATTATTATATTTTTTAAAAGTTCATAAAATATTACTATAATCATTGACTAGATAAAAAAATTAAAATATTCTTACCAATTAATAAAATACTTTTAAATTTCATAATATATCCCTAAATGTTTAAAAATTTACAAAAAATTTGAAATACAATAAAAATTAAAAATATTACATAAAAATTAAAAGAATTATACAAATTGACAAAATATAAAATATAAAATGATTAAATATTTCATTTTAAAATTTAAAATATTTACAGTACCATAAAAAGAATATCGTGTTGTAAACAAATAATTTCTACTAGTTTATATCAATTAATTAACATAATTTATACTAATTAAGTACCATAATGTTTACCATATATTTTTTAATTATTATTTTCTATTCATTTAAATTATTTTTTCACAGTTATTTTATATTTTTAAAATTATATTTAGAAATTTTATTTTTATATTTATGTTCTATTTTGCACAATGACATAATATTTTTTGTTATTAAGAAAATATTTATCTATAAAACAGAATATAAATTTTTTAATATTTTTTATCAATAGTATTTAAAAATTATAATATAATTTAGATTGAATAATTAATTTAATTTTTAGAAAAATTGTATTTAGTAATGTGTAGTATAAATTGTTATATTTAATTAGTATAAATTAATGAAAAATTGGTATAAATTATAGAACACATAATTCTTTTTATGGTACTGAATAAATTTAAAAAAATGAAATATACATTTGTTTAATAATTTCTAATTTTTTTCATTTTTATTTTATTGTATTTTAACTTTTTTTTTATGAATTTATAAAACTAGAGATATATTGTGAACTTTAAAAATATTTTGTTAACTAGTAGGGATATTTTTATCATTTTTCCTTCTAATTATTGACAATAGTGACATTTTATAAATTTTTATAAAAATATAAAGGCATTTTATGATTTCCTTTTTCCTTAGTGATATTTCATAGCCAAAAATATATTTTCATTTCCCTACAAACTATATAGGCCCTGGTTGCAAAAAAAGAACTATATGGCCCCGGTTGTGTACTGTGTATTTGATGGAATATTTCTAATATTGTTGCTATTTTTATTTTGGTTTTGTTTGGACTCGGTATGAGTTGAAGTATCTTATTTCTCATACATTATTTTTGTATTTAATGTAAAAATAAGAGTGGCTTATATAGAAAAGTAAATAACAAGGATGTATGATTAACTTTTTAACTTATGCAAATTTCTAAAATAAATATTTTCAAATTAAATAAAATATTATAAATTTAAAACAATTAGAATAAAAACAGTCATCAAAATGTTAAAATAAACAGAGTCTATATTCGTATTCTAGTTCAAATTGAATGGGACTTGTTCGTTTAAGTTGATTTTATGTCACTTTGACTTATTGCATATTTAGTTAATTTAATACTTTAGTTATGCTTAGCTTTGTAATACTTTATGTTATTATTTTTTAATGTAGATAACTGTCTTGGTGAATTTTAAGCGGCATATATATAACTTTTTCATTTACCATATATTTTATATTTTTATTAGAATTTATGATGAAATAGGATTGAGTGATTTTTGAGCTGGATTTATTTTATTTGATTTGAAATATTTTATATTTAAACTATCTAAAAATCAGATTTCAAATCAAGGTCAGATTGTTTTTTAATGTTTCGACAAGTTCTCCGAATAGAACTAATTCTCATGATTTTAACTTTTAAAGTTTAATCTTACAAAATCTCTTAAGTATTGAGTTATAAACGTGTTATCCTTAACCTTTTGATAAACTATCATTTATTTTTTAAAATAAAATAACTTATTAAATAATTAATAAAATCAATCTTTTTAAGCATGTCTTTATTGCAAATATAATTCAATAATACAACAACACTAAATAATATTATATAAAAATTCATTTTTAATTAAAATTATTTAAATTATAATATGCAAAGTCAAAGTTAATTTTCTACATATCATTCGGCCCAACATATATAGTATAAACATTAACATATTTGGACTGCTATATGTTAGTATGGGCTCCTTTATTTATATTTGTTGTTCAGCTGATTAGAGTATTTTACCCGTATCATATGCTACCATTTCCTTTCTGTCCATTCACTTTCTGCATCTCTTCTTCCTCTTCACAATTATAAAAAACCACATTAAAAATACTAATTCATAATATATTATTTATAATATTATATAGATTAATAAAATTAAATAAAAAATAAATATGTACATTAGTTGATCTCTTTAATAAAAATTTAAAAAATATTATTAACATACAAAGTTAAAAAAATATAATATATAACTAAAATTTATAATTTCATTAAATAAGTTTCATACAAAATTATCATAAAATTTGCTCTTGTTTCCATTTCAATAAATTTTATATTTGTAAGAATTATAAAATTATAGAAAATAGTAATATATTGATTAGAAGTTACAATTTGTACCTAAATAATAAAAATTGAAATTTTATTGATTACTGTAAATTAATTACTACAATAATATATTTTTTGTGAATTTTTTCTTTTATTATTTTAAACAAAATATAGTTTTATACTGTAATATAATATTTATAATTGTAGTACAGAAAATGATAAACACACTAACTTAAATAATTATGTTGTAAATATGTCACTATGTCTAACATTAGTTTTCAAAACAGCTATAAATATATCAATACAAAATTTTCAATGAACATACTACAAATATACCAATACAAAACAACTATCCACATATTTACAGGATATGTGTTGTTTAAACAGTCATACCGAACTCAACCTTGGTATTTATTAGTATTATATTGATGAAAGTCATAAATTTATGATGTAAATGTTCTTCTAAGGTTATAAAGTATATGAGAGATAAAATTTCAATTACAGATAGTGTATAGACAAATATCTTGTTAACTACCGAAATCATTCACGTTAGATAATAATAGATGTCAAGATTTTTTTAAGCAGGACAGTCTTACCACGACCAGTCCATCCACATTCTCAACATGCTAAAGTAAAAGTGTCTTTACATTTTTTTAAAAAAAATTAAAAAAGTGCTGGTCACTTTTCTAATCATATCTCAGATACACTAATTTGTAGGATCGTAATAAAAATTGTAGAAACCTTTTTGAACTGTTATTCTGTTTCCCTACACTATTTAATTATTATTGAGTGGGAATGTATAGTTATAATATTCTATTATGACGAATCATATATTCGAAATATTAATTATCCCTACTTTCCCTTACCAATAAAAATAAAACTTGCTATTCTAAGTCTAATCTAATCCCCACTTAACTAAACACCCCAAACTCTCCCCATTCCGTACTCCAATATGGGGGTTTCTAGTTTCTACTCTCGCCTATATAAACCCACCCTACCCCTTCCCTTTTCCTTCATCCCATTCTCCTCCCAGAAAATTCCCTCCTCACTACTCACAACAATATACGTCGACACCTCCACTTCTGGTTGTGTTCATCGTCTTCAAATAACAAAAAGAAAACTAAGTAAGATAAGAAGAAAAACAACCAAAGATGAGTGCTCAATCGTCATCAGACACTCTTTGGCTCCTAGCTTTCCTTGGCTCAAAATTCAACTCCATCTCTTCCACCCAAAACCTCTTACTCATCCTCTTCACCGCTTCCCTTTCCTACATCATCGTCACCCTTTTCTACTGGTCTCACCCTGGTGGCCCGGCTTGGGGCAGATACTTCTACCGCCACCGCAACACCAATAAACCAATTATTCCCGGCCCAAAAGGGTTTCCAATCATAGGAAGCATGACCCTGATGACAGGCCTAGCTCATCACAAACTAACCGCAGCCACAAAACGACTCTCATCAACTATCGCTACTCGACTGATGGCCTTTAGTATTGGTCCTAATACCCGTGTGATAATCACTTCTCACCCTGACGTTGCAAAAGAGATCCTTCAAAGTCCCGCTTTCGCTGATCGACCTATTAAGGAATCCGCTTACGGACTCATGTTTAACCGCGCAATCGGGTTCGCACCGTTCGGGAGATACTGGCGTACACTCCGTAAGATCGCATCAACACATATGTTCTCACCTAAACAGATCAAGTTTGGTGAGGGACGGAGACGGGAAATCGTCTCGTGTATGGTGGATGAAATCAACATGAGTTGTGGAAATGATTCAGCTTTTCCGGTGAGAAGTGTGTTGAAGAGGGCGGCGTTGAATAATATGATGGGGTCAGTGTTTGGATGGATGGGATATGAAACGAGAGTTGGAGTAGAAGAAGAGCGGGAGTTAAGAGAGATGGTTGATGAAGGATATGATTTGTTAGGCGGTGTGAACTGGGCTGACCATCTTCCATGGATAGCTGACTTTGACCTTCAAAAGGTACGGTTTAGATGTAACCGGCTTGTTCCGAAGGTGAACCGGTTTGTCGGTCGGATTATTGATGAGCACAGAGAAAAAAAGAAAGTGGGATCTGGAAATATTGATAGTGACTTCGTTGATGTCTTGCTCTCACTTCAAGGAGATGATCAGCTCTCTCAACCTGACATGATAGCGGTTCTCTGGGTAAATTAATTTCCTCTTCTTACTACTTACTACTACTTTAATTAAGTTTTGTTTTTTTTTATCTATATTATTGAAAGAATTAATTCCTAATTAACATATAGTATCACTTAATGGAATTAAATATAATTTGGGTGTGGGATATGATGGGTTTCTAACCACATGGTTTGTTGGTATATAATTAATTAGTGACGTACGTTAAAGTCATCACATTAGTTAGCTTTCTAATTCGTCCAATAATTATAAACAGAATAAATCCATCCACGACTCTAGCTATATATCCAGAAGTGGGTACAGATTCTTAATACAAATTGGTTGTCTTTAATACTAGCATATACTAATCGAAAGCCTATGAGTATTCTCTGTTCGTACAGTACACATCTTAATTAGCTACGTAGTTTTCCACAAAACAAAAATTCCCTTACATATATACGTCTCTGTCAGCAAAATTAATTATATTAGAGCGAGTAGAGAATCCAATAAGGATACTGGAAAATCTTTAGAATTCCATTCACATATCAATCTTTGTCATAGGCAAGCATCAATAATACTACTAGCTATATGAACCATATTATTAACCACAACTTTATTTAGTAACTAACGTACCACTAGTTCTACTTAATTAATTTCATATATACTATAATAAATTAATTTATTTCTTTCTTTCCAACCACAGGAAATGATTTTCAGAGGAACGGATACAGTAGCAGTCTTGATCGAGTGGATCTTAGCTAGATTAGTCCTTCATCCACAAATCCAGTCAACCGTCCACGACGAACTTGACCGGATCATTGGAAAGTCACATGACGTAACTGAATCCAACCTCCCATCACTACCTTACTTGACAGCCGTAATCAAAGAAGCTCTTAGACTCCACCCACCTGGTCCTCTACTATCCTGGGCCCGGAGATCAATCACCAATACCACAATCGATGGTCATTTCATACCTATCGGAACAACAGCAATGGTCAACATGTGGTCCATAACTCGTAACCCGGAAATCTGGCCCGACCCACTCGAGTATAAACCGGAGAGGTTTCTCTCAGGAAATAAAGAAAACTCGGGTTTCGACATGGATTTCTCAGTCATGGGTTCTGATCTTAGGTTAGCGCCATTTGGGTCAGGGAGGAGGAGTTGTCCTGGTAAAGCATTGGGAATGGCTACTGTTACATACTGGGTTGCGGCTCTGTTGCATGAGTTTGAATGGATGGCGGCTGATGATGGTGTGGAATTGTCGGAAGTGCTTAAGCTATCTTGTGAAATGGCTACTCCGCTTAAAGTTAAAGTCAGGGCAAGGAGATCTGAAGTACGATGCACCATATAATTATAACTGATATACAGTTAATATTTGGCTGGACCGGCTATGTAGACGGAAAGAAAATTACAAGGATCTTCATCAATGTGCGTGTGGAAACGAAAGAAAAAACTATATAATAAAAAAAAATGTCATTTTCTTTCTTGTTCTGTTCACCTTCTCACTTTGTAAATATTGCATTATCATAAAAGGTTTGAGTGACATATGCGGTTTTACTGTTTACATAATGACTTTCTGGGCGTTTTTAGTCGACGTACGTACGGTCCGGTCCTGTTTTGTATATACCCATATGTTTAAAAAGTTTGACATCTTTATATAGTACTACATCTTTTCTTTGTCTTTGCAATTTTATTTGTCGTATAGTTAGTTCTATTACTGTGTTTAAAGTATACAACTGTTAGAACAAATTGAGAGTCATTACAATTGAGTTGGCCCCGCATTGAATGCACAACTAATATCCTGTTAATTTGTCGGAAGTTAATGTCAGACCTTAACAAGGAGAATTTAATTAACCGTCTGTTTAGTTATCGATCGGTATTTAATCAATTAACCAAAAAGAGGTGAATTTTTTGTAGTTGCTGCGGAGGTTGTAAATCACTAACCAAAACCTGCAACGATGATTTTGGACAGGTGAACTATATTTAACTTGCAGTACAGCGTACTAGTTAAAAAACGCCACCAAATTTTCATCTTTAATCAAATTCGTTTGTGTTTTGCAGTCAGTTTTTTAGTTTCCGCAGTTAGTTTTTAAAAAATATAGTCAAAATTTTAAATTTCGCAGTCACAGGATACAGTCAGTATTACAGAGTTCGCAGTCGTAAAAAATGTGTATATATACACTAGTGCGGACGGAAGCAAAAAACGCGGTCAAACCGCCAAAAACGACGGCTCTAAACCATCTCTTAAACGCCCGTCGCTTTTTGTCACCTGTCTTAAGAGGCGGTTCCAAAACCTCTTTTAAGATGACATTATCAGGTTGTTTGGTTATTGGAATGTTAATTCCTAGAATAACATTACTGGAATGAAATTCTAAGAATCGAATATAGCCTCATTTGGTTGTTATGATGTGAATAATTGGAATTTGATGTTTCCTTTGTTTGGTTGGCATAATAGTGATAGACATAGACTTGGAATAAAGCATACAATACGAATCTTTCATTGATAAGTAACACATTTTTTTGTATGATAAACTATAAATTTCATTTAAATATATATTATAAAATAAGTAAATATATAGTATATATTTATTACAGAAGAACTAATAAAGTTTACCTTCATAATAATAAGAACCCACAAAATAAGTTAATAAATTATTTAAAAAAAATTACGATTTTAAAAATTCTAGATAATATTAGATTGATACTATGAGCCAAGCCCCCGTGGCTTGGTCGGTAGAGGAGGGGTATCCTAGAACCAAAGGTCCTGGGTTCAAAACCTACCCACTACCATAACTATAAAAAAAATGGATTGATACTATGAGTAGAAACTCGTAATTATTAAGTATATAGAGCATAACATAAAACATTATACTATTAGGTTTTAACTATATATCAAAGTTATTATAGATTTCATACCGTGCTAAAAAATTAAAGAACAATTTTATATACTAATATACTTTATTTTTCATTTCTTGGCATATTTAGTTTATGTTTCTGAATTCCTGTAATATTTAATTTAATGAAATATATTGTTTTGACTAAAAATGTATGTTTAACAGAAAAGAAACTAATTATTTTATCAAAGCGAACAATATATAATATTAAAATAGTAAGTGATGGCTATATACTTATATATTCACTTATAGTCAATTATTTTATTATCGGTAAAAATTATTTTTTTCAGTGGTATTATTTATTCCATTTCAAACTAAAATAACCTTATTTTAAGTATTAACATATTTTTATATTAAAGGCTAATATATAATATTTTATTTAGATATATAACTTCTAATATATTTGCTCTTAATAAAATGGTTTATTTCTATATATTTTTAATATATATATATATAAATTATTTAAAAATTCATATTATAAATGTTTTTACTAAAATATTAATTTGGTCACTCGGAATACTATTCCCAGGGAATTTGTTTTCTCCGTACTAAACATGGGAATAGCTGGAATTCCAAGAATTATAATGCTATTCCCTGGTACCAAATGGCCCGTAAGCGACGGTTTTGGTCGAACCGTCTTTAAAAGCTCTCGAATGAAAAAAGATTTGAATTTAGTCTCATACGCCTAGGTTAATTTGTAATTTGTCTAGATTCGAACTTGCGACCCATGGTAAAATCTCACGCGTGCACCCCTAAGTACTAGGCTAGTGCATCAAATTCATTTATTTTATGAACAAAACACATATATGTAACATTTATAACATAATCTTTTAGGTATTGACATTCAAACTGTTATTCTAACTTATGTTCACTCCCATACAAAATATAATAAGTAGCAAAACATCGTAATAAGTAAATAACCATGGTATTATATACATACTAAAGATATTGTAAGATTGCATATATGTACATATAGTTACAAAGTTAATTAATTATACAAAAAGACTAATTTACTAAAAAGTAATAAATGCTAATTATAAAATACAATTTTTATAATTGCATATGCATGTAATATCTCACTACCTAGTTTGTGAATTTTAACCTACAGGTAAACTAATTTAAATATATATTACTCGGTACTATTTTTCAAACTGTTTTAATTTGTGATTAAACATAGTTTAATAAGACTAATTTACTAAAATGATAAATGCTAATTATAAAATTATATAATAAGACTAAGTTACAATGCTAATTATGAAACTATATAAATAATAAATATTTTGTTTCAATAATAATTACAATGCTAATAGTAATAGACTAATTTACTAAGCTTTAATAACATGGTTTACCTTACTTTAAAAGGGGGTTTACTTGAAACCGTCTTTTAAAAGCTTGTATGTTTAGCGCTTTGAAAGACGGTTTCAAGTAAACCGTCTTTTAAGAGTGCTTCGCGCACAAATGAGCAACACTTTAAATGACGGTTTCTGGTAAACCGTCTTCTAAGAGTGCTTCGCGCGCGAATAAGCAACACTTTAAATGACAGTATTTGGTAAACCATCTTTTAAGTGTGCTTCGCGCGCGGTATGAGCAGAGCTTTAAATGACGGTTCACTTAAAACCGTCTTTTAAGGTCTCTTCGTGCGCACCCACAGATAATTTAAGACGGTTTTCGGTAAAACCGCCTTTTATAGGCCGTGTTTTTTGATTTTTTTCCACTAGTGATACCCCCGAGACACCCTATCTCTCTCCACGCTCTCATTTCTCATTTCGCACAAAAAAATCACATTTGATAACCTCTCAAACGCTCTCCTTTGGCCAAACTTCATTTGCCACGTTTAAGGTAAAAAAATTCACGCATCTTTCATTGTTTTATGTTATTGTATGATTAGGACTAGTTTTAGTACTGATTTACATTAGTCGGAAGTCAAATCAAGCTTAAAAAAAATTGCAACCGCAGATCCGTCCGTAAATGGACCAGCAGCGCCGCCGTCTGTTTCAGACAGTCCGTAACGGACGACATGAAATGGACGGTGACGATACTGGTCCGTTTTGTGAACGTGTCAAGATCGTCTATTTTGTGGATAAGTCGAGACGGTCCATTTTGCGGACATGTCGAGACCGTCCGTTTTGCGGACATGTTAGTTTCGTCCGTTTTGCCAGTCGAGGAGAGGCACCAGCTGAGGGTCAGATACCAACTGATTGGTTCATCACTCCTGAGTTGGTCCCGATTGTCGGTGGTTTTTTTAGATGCCAGCCTGGAGTGAAGCTTTGGTGGACATGTTACACTTGATGTGTGGTGTATCTCTAACTTTTTTTTTAATCTTATTAACCTAAATGCGTGGACTTATGAAAACACATGAAAACATTAGATTGTACATAAAAACATATATAATCGATATATCTTTAGGATCGTGGATGTTTGACATTTGTTACTAGAGGCCCTTTATGGGAAAAGTGGCATGCTGGTCTCCTTTACCACGAGAGGACTAAGGAGGTAGTGAGAGATAGTGGGTTAGCGCATCTTCACGACTACTCCCACGGATATTTTGATTTAGCGTTGATATCAGCTTTCGTGGAGAGGTGGCAGCCAGACACCAGCACCTTCCACCTACCTTTTGGTGAGATGACGATCACTCTGCATGATGTCTATCACATTATGGGTGTATCAATAGAGGGGAGAGATGTTGCGTTTGAGACCCCTTAGGAGTTGCGTGGAGTGCATCACCGTTGGAGCTGACTTTGGACCACGCGTTGGCTGCACTCGCTGAGGTCGTAGGCCTTCCTTCGGTCAATATGGTGATGGAGTAGAGGTGGTACCACAAGGGCGATGTTCTCTACAGTAAGGTTAGGGAGTGGTGTGGCCACGCAGATGCCACGTACGCCTGTGAGGCTCGTGGTTATCTATTATACTTGCTTGGATTCACATTATTCCCTGACAAGGGGAACAACAGGATGCACCCCTACATTTGCTGGCCCTTATAGGACATTGACACCATCTTAGTCTACACGTGAGGTGCTGCTACACTCGCATATCTTTATAGGCAGCTCAGTGTCTCTTCTCGTGCTGAGACGAAGACCATCGTTGGGTTTCTTACCCTACTGCAAGTATAAATCGGGAACAACTTTATTTGCTAGCATGTAAAATTAAAATTGTCAATAATAGTACTAAAAGGTTTTAAAATTTTGTAGTGCTGGATCTATGAATACTTCCCTGGTATTTGTCGTCGCCTGATGGTGAATACCGCCTCACCTGTCCCATCCGCGGTGAGGTTTGCCAAGATTGAGGGTTGACATAATTCGTACCACAATAGACTCGTTGAGTATCGACGACGTTTGGATGCCTTACACCCGACCAGGTATGGTTCCATGACTTAAGAACTAAACCTTTTTTTTAATTATTTAACTTGTTAGAATTAGTTGACAAATAGAGAAATATTGAATTATAAGGTTGTGTGGACCGCATTCAGAGAGGATGCGTGGGGCGTCCAGCAGCATCGGTCCTAATGGTTTGGGCATCTACACATGATGGATATAGTTGAGCCCTACCATCCGAACCGGCGTATGCGGCAGTTCGGCATGGTCTAGACCGTTCCCTCCACTCCACCCCTATGGCCATATATAGCGGTATAGAAGAGGACCACCAGAGACTACATAGTTGAGCATGTTGCATCCCCGGCGCTATGGAGTAACCAGTCCAGCATGTATGCGACCGAGTTCGTACACACACGACGCGCTTCCCCGGGTGATGACGTGGAGGTAGATTACCTCGATTGGTACTTCGCTCGGACGTATCCGAGACTCATCCCTCCTCCCTCCTGGTAGAGCTACAACCCCGCCTCCTGACCCGAATGTAAGTGATTATATCATTTCATCTGCACAATATATTAATTAATTGTTACAAATTAATCTACAAATGTTTCATATGTTTACATCTATAGGTCACGCTCTCGACTATTGAGCAGGTGTTGGAACCGTACTTCCCGGCCCCGCACCCTGATGGATGGCTGGCGCAGATGTCTCCTGACGACTTGTCCGAGTTTCAGCATTCGTTCAATCAGATGTTGGGATAGGTGCAGCACTTCAGGATCTCCCAACAGACTCGGAGGGGGGTGGTAGAGAGAGGGGTCATAAAGGGGGTGGCAGATCAGGGGGGGTTTCTATGCCACTATTCCAGAGGGGTGGTAGATAGTGTTAGTTGTTTATCATCTGAGACTGAACGTTTTTTGTTGTTGCTTTTGTTGTAGTTATCTTTTATTTTTACTTTCATTGTATTTAAATTTTATTTAACTCTTGTTATGATAAATTCTTTGAGACTGTTACTTTGTTTACGTATTGTTTTAATTAAGAATCACATGACTATGTGAATATTTCCTACTAACATGAAAAAGGAACCCTTGCAGTGCATAAATTAAACTTTATAGATGGGTAAACGGTCGCGAAAAGAAAGTAATGCTAGTTGATGGATGTAACAGTTATTAATTCATTTATAATCTTCTATCAGTTGGATTGAATTATCATCTGGCTGAAAATTATAACAGAATACATAGGTTGTCAATAACTACAAAATTGGAATATGCACTTACAATGGATGACCAATGTGCAAGAATGTAAAATTTACAATAGGAGGCTCGTGTGTATCATTTCCTAAAAAACTAAATATAAAAACTCACACCATAGCATTATGTGGAGGTAGCGGATACTTCTCCCTCCAAAGTGCGATCCGTTGAAGATATGGCTTATGCCAACCATTAGCCGAGTCATCTTTGAGTGGGAAGTTTGTAATCATCCCACATTTGGATATGAGTAGTAATGTGAGTGATTTATAATCATACATATGGGTTGACGACAACAACAAGGCTTTCCATTTTTAAATTTAAGTGAGGAATAAGGGCCTAAAGTGGCTAGTTTCCATGCCTGACGGCTTGAGAACTAGGTTATTGGATAGTTTCCCATATGTGGTGTTTATGGACAGAGACCCGGTCTAATTCCAGAAATCGTTAGAAGATATGTTATCACTCCACATGCCCTCACCCAGAACATTGTGCAGGCACTCCTCATCCTCAAACTCAAAGAGAAACAAGCTTGAACCCAAGTTATGCACCTTTAGATCCTCCTTCGACTGCCAAACTTTACCCAAGGTGTGTTCCGTAGCCTTCAAATCAACACTACGGGCCATGAACAACCGCCCAATCAAACACCGCTCGAGAGGATGATAGGTTGATATTTGATCTTTGGGAAAATTCACGAGATACCCCTGTTTTCTTTTGTAATTCACAATATACCCCTGTGATTTAAGTAATTTAACTTTACACATGCTTAAATGTTGTCCAAAATTGATGAAACTTTACATGGACGATGCTAAAGTGTTATATTTTGGTCCCATATCAAATTTGAAGTTTTTTAAGCTCACATGTGACCTGTGGGACCCAATGAGCAGTCACATATTCATTGGGTCCCACAGGTCACATGTGAGCTTAAAAAACTTCAAATTTGATATTGGACCAAACTATAACACTTTAGCATCGTCCATGTAAAGTTTCATCAATTTTGGACAACATTTAAGCATGTTTAAAGTTGAATTATGAAAATCACAGGGGTATATTGTGAATTACGAAAGAAAACAGGGGTATCTCATGAATTTTCCCTTGATCTTTTTATCTGTCAACATTCCTTGTCTTTATTTTCGTTTTCTCCTCATTTTGTAATTAATTGAAGTCCATTTCTATATCTAAAAGTAACTTTCAGAAAACAATTTTTGATGTTTAAATGACTTATGATGGATATATGGGGAATTTGACATTTTTACGGAGGAGGTTACACTAGTGGAAAAAAGCTTTTATACCACAGTTATTTTGCTCAAAAACCATAGTTGAAAACCGTGGTATATACCTCCGTTGCATATGGGAAAACTGAGTACAAATGACGGTTCAAAACCGTCATTTTAAATATGATCAAAAAACCACGGTTCTGGAACTGTCATTTAAATGCTTCATTCGCGCGGATTTTACCGACTTTATATGACGGTTATACATGAAACCGTGGTTTATTCTTCACTACAAAAGATGGTTAATGACCACTTTTTCGTTTATAACCGTGGTTTATAATCTTTGAATTTTTTTTGCCGACTATAAATGACGATTGCAGCCAATAACCGTCATTTATAGTCTACGATTTTTTTTTAATCCTAGCATTCAATCTCGTGTGCGTCAGATGCAGCTAATCACTGATTTTTAATCTAATAGAGCGCAGACAAAACAAAATGAAGAGGCCTGAGCATGTATGTTCCTTGTTTGCGAACTACGGTTGCAAAATCATGAGTTAAGAAGAAGGAAGAGGCGCAGTATGTTTCCGGTTCGCTAGTGGGTTGCAAAATTTTTGTGAGGTTTGAAGAGAATGGATGAGGCACAAAGCAATGTTCCTTGTTTGCCAGTTAGAGTTGCAAAAAATTACCATGAGTGAAGTTGAGGAAGAAACGCAGAGCATGTTCTTTTTTCGCCAGCGTGGGTTGCAAAATTACCGTGAAATATAGAGAATGTGGAAGAGGCGCAGAGCATATTCCTTGTTCGCCAGCGTGTGTTGCAAAGTTACCGTGAAATCTAGAGAATGAAGAAGAGGCGCAAAGCATGTTCCTTGTTCGCAAGTTAGGATTGAAAAATTACTGTGAGTGAAGAAACCTGGAAGAGAGGCGCGGAGCATATGTTCCTTGTTCACTAGTTTATGGTTGCAAAAAATTATGTAAGAAGATATATAAAGAGAATATAGAGAGGCGGCGCGAGTTTTTTAGCCGAAAATTAAAATTCCTGCTTAGACTTAAATGACAATTTTGTAGAAAACTAATGGTGGCCACGGTTCCGGTTCCACCGGTTCCGGTTCTACCGGTTCCGGTTCCACCGGTTCCGGTTCCGGTTCTACCGGTTCCGGTTCCAGAAAATGTGTATTCGGATTCGGAACCGGTCCTGGGCGGTTCCGGGGCGGTTCCGGTTCCGGTTCCGGAACTCTATATTCGCTTCGGATTCGCTCAAATCAACGGTTCTGACCGGTTCCGGAGCGGTTCCGGTTCTGATTCCGATCGGTTCTGACCGGTTCCGGGGCGGTTCCGACCGGTTCCGGAAAGATTCGATTGGCTCAAGTTTATTCGTTTTAACTCTGATTTTTTATCCATTTGCGCGCACACGTTGCTCTTTTCGTCTACTTTACTCCTAGCTAGGTTATTCCTCAAGTTTATAATCTTAAATGTGTGAGAAACCAAAGACTTAAATTTTTGTATTGAATTTGCAAAAATTAAAGAGCAAAGCGGATTTTATTATATGATTCACTGCCCCGTTAAAACCTTATTAGGTAAAAACCCATTGGGAAAACCCTAATAAGGAAAAAGAGTACAGCTACTAATAGGCTACTTTGGCCGGTTCCGGGGCGGTTCCAGTTCCGGTTCCACCGGTTCCGATTCCGGTTCCGGTTCCACGGTTCTGAATCCGACGCGAATCCAGGCGGTTCCGGTTCCAGTTCCGGTCCCGGTTCGGTCCCGAATCTCAAAACTTGTATTCGGATTCGATTCGCAATGGGGCGGTTCCGGTTCCGAATCGGTTCCGGCCCGGTTCCGGCCGATTCTGGTGCCAATCGGTTCCGGGTAGAACCGCCGGTTCCGGGTAGATTCGGATTCGGTGGCCACCATTATAGAAAACCGTCATTTATAATTAGTGGCGCGATCCTATAAATGACGGTTCACCCAAACCGTCATATATAGTTTGTGGCGTAACTGAGTATAAATGACAGTTCTGGGGGAACCGTCATTTATAGTCAGTGACATGATACTATAAATGATGGTTAACCTAGAACCGTCATACATAGTCATTGGCTTGACTGAGTGTAAATGACGGTTCCCCTAGAACCGTTATTTATAGTATGTGGTGTGATACTATAAATGACAGTTCACCTAGAACCGTCATATATAGTCACTGGCGTGACTGAGTATAAATGACGGTTCTGGGTGAACCGTCATTTATAATTAGTATAAATGATGTTTTGTTAATAACCGTGGTTTAAAGGCCGTGGTTTAAAACATATTTTCCAGTAGTGTTAATAAATTAAAGTTCCCACACTAAATCCCTATTTATGTCCAGGTAACTCCAGATTCTTCTAAGCATTATTGATGATATAATTGAAGAGAGTAAGTTAAAGGAAGTCAAAGGTCTCCATTTAATTCATGAAACTGAAGGAAATTAAGAAGAAGACATCAATGAACAAGCGAAGAGCCTTGAATTTGACTTATAAATAATGAAGACTTTGACACAATTCTTACAATCCATCCATTCACACAACACAAATCCACACACATCAATCTCATTCACGACTTCACACAACACCTCTCTTTGCTCCTTACCCTAGCCGTTCAAAAGCAAGGGGAATTCATCATCAACTTCAACCTTCGAGCCCGACACTATGGAAATCTAGCAACCAAAGTACTTCTAAAAGTTCTCTTCTTCCTAAAGATGATTATTCTCTATTCTTTGTTGTCTCTTCTGTTAGTATACTAGACTAAAAGGATCAACTTTGGGGCATGGTTATCTGATTGAGATGATTTTGTGATTTCTGATACTAGTTTGGTTTGAGAAAATTTATGGATTGTTGCAGATTAATTTATTCTTTGAGCTTTCAATAAATCCTGCTAATTTGTTTAATTGATTTTGAACTATACTTTAATCAGATCCATGGTAAATAGATAGGTCAATTAATTTGTAAACTTGTGGAAAATTAAATCGGGTAGACTAGATTGTTCCCTCAGGTGCAAAATTAATTCCTCATGCTTATCCATCTATTCGATCATGTTGTGCTTGAACCTGGATTAGATCTAGTACATTCTGTTAGATGAGCTCTTCTAGGCTAGGATGTAGTCTTTAAGAGAGTTTAAGGAATTTTGTGAAATCCATATCTCAAATCAACTAGTAGAAATTGCATAATCTATCAATCAGAAAAGTAACCTAGACCTAGAGTTCCATATCTTCCATACTTCTCACTCATTTTATTTTACTTGCTTATTTACTTGCTTTTATGCTATTTTTAATTAGCGAAACAACCAACGAAAACCCCTCAAATTTCCTGTTATATTCTAGGATTAGACTTACTTCCCAAAGTCCCACTGCTCGACTCTCGGAACTTGCTTGAGTCGCTTTATTATTTCGACCTGGTTTTACAACCTGTAGGCATTTAATTTACTAATTTCTAGATTAACTTATTTAGTTTTTAGTATATCAAATTTTCTATTTGCAAAATGGCGCAGTTATCAGGGACTTGACTTTGTATAGTCCTTAGCCTTGGTTGTTAATTGTTTTTATTTTATTTTATTTGGTTTATTTTAGTTCATTATTTTTGTTATTTCTTTATTTTTGATAGTTTGTTTCTCTTTTGTTTTAATTTTAGCTCTAATCTGAATTCTTTTTGATGGCCAGCGAATGTTCTTAGTATGAAATTCAAGGTCAATTAGACAATCTGGATTGGTGGTTCAATATGGGACAGAGTCCTGTTTGGGTAGTGGAGCAGGTGTCTTTTGGTTCCTTTGATCCTTGTTGCTCGTACTGTGGGAGCCTCACAATTTTGATGATTATTCTGTGCTAAAAGAGCAGATGCAGATTGAAGAGGATTATGAATATCAAAACTCTGATCCTTGTTCTCGTATTGTGGGGGGGCCTCACGAGTTTGATGATTGTCCTGTGCTAAAAGAGTAGATGCGATTAAGAAGGATTTGAATATATGTAACAACCTCCTCCTCAGTAGTTGACTTCAATCTCAAATAGTGGTAACCTACAGGAGTTGGGGAACAATTTAGTGGAGCATCATGTTGAAGTTTCAAGTTACCCTCCCCCACCCTTGTTTCCCCTTGCGCCAGTAGAGATCTTCGTTGCAGCTAACTGTTGGCGTGGTCATCTCCTTGAGCCTTACCAAGTCGAGGAGGATGTTTACATCCTAGAACTCGAGAGGGACAAGCCACCACCACTCTGCCACTATCATTAACTCTTCGAGCCTCACCATCTTGTCAAGGATATTTATATCCTCAAGTTTGAGGAAGATGAGCCTTCATCACTCCATTTTTTCCTAGAAGATCATTAGCTGCACTACCTTCACCAACACTTGATTTTGTGGAGTTATTTCTTTCTCCTTTTACTTGTGAGGTATCATTTTGTTTTATTCAAGTGGTTCATGATTTTTTCTTATTAAGTTTTCTTTTAATAGTTTGCATTAGTTTCTTTCCCTTAATTAGTTTAATTGTAGTGTTCTCTACGTTTCAATTTTGTGATACCCTTGTGATTTTCTTGCGCTTAATGCAAGAGCCCTTGGCTCTTTATATTTTACTAACATCTTCATTATGGTTTCTACTTAAGTTCTTTCCAAGAATATTTCTATTCATCTCATAGCTGGACTCAAGTGTGGGGGAGCATTGCTACTAAATTTGTGAACTTTGGGGAGTATCCTTTTCACTCTATGCTTATACTTTCAGGACTCCCTTTTTTTTGCTTTTCGTGAATTGCTCCCTTGGATTGCATACCTTTGAATTAATTCTTTCCAAGCAATGAGAGCATTGCTCGAGTTTGAGTGTGGGGGAGGATTAGCTCCTTCGCAACTTGTTTTTAAAGCTTTTCTTGCTTGCATTTGTTTGAGTGTTGTTAAGTGGCGGTATGTGAAAAGGGAGCCACAGAGGAAGAATAGCAGGTTGACAAATTTTAGGGTGCAAATTTTTTGTCTATTTGTGGTTTTTTTTGTATAATTGAAGTCTTCGCTCACAAATGTTAATAAGACTGAGAATATTTACCATTTGAACTCTGTTTTTAGCTCTGAGCCTGGAATGAACTGGAATGTAAAGTGGAAAGAACAAAGCCAAGGTACTCCGCTGATTCAAAAAGGAAAATTCTGATCCAAATCAGTCGTCCTCGTCCACTCGGTTAATAAGTCCTTTGGGGGTGCTTTATCATATAGCTACCTAAGGTTCTCTGAAAGTTTATTTTAGATATAAGAATGGACTTCAATTAAGTAAAAAATCAGGAAAACATGACAATAAAGACAAGGGATTATATATCAAATGTCAGCCTATCAATTTTCCCCACACTTGTCTTTTGCTTGTCCACATCCTTCAAGCACAAATTCAAGCAGGAAATGAGATACAAGCAAAAGGAAAAAGCATTGGAAAAAAATTGCAATCTTCTTCAATGCTTTTTCCTTTTGCTTGTACCTCATTTCCTGCTTGAATTTGTGCTTGAAGGATGAGGACAAGCAAAAGACAAGTGTGAGGAAAATTGATAGGCTGACATTTGATATATAATCCCTTGTCTTTATTGTCATGTTTTCCTGATTTTTTACTTAATTGAAGTCCATTCTTTATCTAAAATAAACTTTCAGAAAACAAGTTATTTTGATGTTTAAATGACTTAGATGGATACATGGGGAATTTGATATTTATACGAAGGAGGTAAATAAATTAAAGTGCCTACACCAAATCCCTATTTATGTGTAGGTAACTCCAGAGTCTTTCAAGCGTTATTGATGATATAATTGAAGATAGTAAGTTAAAGGAATTCAAAGGCCTCTATTTAATTCACGAAGGTGAAGGAAACTAAAAAGAAGAGATCAATGAACAAGCTAAGAACCTTGAATTTAACTTATAAATAATGAGAACTTTGGCACAAATCTTACAATCATACATCCACGTAACATAGATCTACACACATCAATCTCATCCACGACATTCACGCAGTGCCTCTCTTTGCTCATAACCCTAGCCGTGCAGAAGCAAGGGAAATTCATCATCAACTTCAACCTTTGAGCCCGACACTCTAGAGATCTGGCAACCGGAGTACATCCAGGAGTTCTCTTCTTTCTAAAGAAGGATCAAACTCTAGGGATGGTTATCTGATTGAGATGATTTTGTGATTTCTGTTACTAGTTTAGTTTGAGAAAATTTATGGATTATTGCAGATTAATTTATTCTTTGTGCTTTCAATAAATTTTGTAATTTATTGAATTGCTTTCAAAATAATATATTTTGATCAGATCCATGATAAATTAAATAGATAGGTAAATTAATCTGTAAACTTGTGAAACTTCTAAATTGGATAGACTAGATTTTTCCCTCGGGTGCAAAATTAATTCCTCATGCTTATCCTTTATTCGTGTTGTGGTTTGAACCTGGATTAGATCTAGTACATTCTATATAAGAGCTCTTCTAGGATAGGACTAGTCTTTAAGAGAGTGATTTTTTTTCCAATATATATCTCAAATTAATAGTAGAAATTGCGTAATCTATCAATCAGAAAAGATAACCTGAACCCGGAGTTCCATCTCACGAAAACCTCTCCAATTTCCTGTTATTATCTAGGATTAGACTTACTTTCCAAAATCCCACGGTTCGACACTCGGAACTTGCTTTAATCGCTTTATTATTAAGACCGGGTGTTGTAGCATGTAGGCATTTAATTTACTAATTTTTAGATTAATTTATTTAGTTTTTAGTATACCAAATTTCCTGTTTGCAGAGAAAGGAAGATAGAGACTCAAGGAGGTTGCCTCCATGCACTACTCCACAACAGTAAGAGTCATTTCAGCGTATTGTGCACTAAATCCTCAAAGTTGCTACCTTCCTTCGCCATGAAAAGAAGAAGAAAGAGGGGAGGAAAAACAAAAAGTTAAGAAAGGCTAGAGTGAAAGAGAAGAATGAGAAGGGCAAGGTCACACATAATAGAATTGAACATATATACACTCGGAGAAAAGTGGAAGGAAGAAAAGGAGGCTAGTCATTGAAAGCGAAATCATTTGCATGCGCACAAACAGAAAAGGTGAGACGTGAGCCAGATAAAGAAAGAGAGTAGAAACCCTAAGGAGTGTAAAGCAAAATACTCTAGGGACTAGACTCACAAATGGTAATCATTTGCTTGGATGAAGAGAAGAGAAGGTAAAGAAACAAACACAAAAGAAGCTGAAGTCCTGAGTAGAAAAGAGAATATTGTTTGTATTGTATGTATATAGGTAGGATTACAGTTTGTAACGTGACTTCCGGTTTACTCAGTCTTGAACCGAGTTCTTGGTGTTAACTAATGTAAAGAGTGCAATCTCGATATAGAAGAAAACTCAGCCACTAATATAATAATAGTGTGAAAACTCCTCACCTGATTGTTCAACACCTTGAACAATCACTCGCTAATCTACCACTCTTCGAATGATAGTCACACTCCTAAATTCACGAATAAAGAATCACACTCGTATCACTCAATGGGTCTCGCTGTCAAGGGTGTAACTAGTTCTTAATACCCAAAAGCGTAACCCTATACTATACTATACAGTATATATATACAAAGACACTATCATAACACACACGATCTCCTTTTCAACAATAACGAGAACTAAGGGAGATAAATCAGGCCAAATCTTAACAACAATCGCAATGTATTATCACGTGAGCGGCTTCCGTTTTCTGCTGAAGCTCAGAGGGATTTTACCGGAATAAATCATATGCTGAGTACAAGACCGGTACTGCATATTTGTCACACATCAAAAACAATAAGTATGTGTAGCCCACAGACATTTACAGTTTCCCCCTTTTTTGATGTGTGCAATTTTGGTCATGGTGAATAAAGAAACCACGCATGTCATATTCCCCCATGGAAAGAAGATTCCCTGAAACGAAGCTAACTTGATCAACAGCCAAAACACTATATTCACCATGTTTCCCCTTTTGCGCAATCAAAAAATGGTACTGGCCTATGAACTCACGAAATGTAAAAAGATACTGAGGAACACGGAATAGCATTTTATACAAAGTTAATTGCAGGAAAGAGTTTCAGAGAGTGGCAGAAAACAACAAGAGCAATCAAGCACCAGCGAACAACAAAAAATTATCTGAAGGACAGAAGGGAAAATAGTCTGTAGAAACATCAACAAAGGAAGACAACTTCAACAACCTAAGTCTGGACAACAAAAGCAAAGCTAGGGCAAGGAACATAAGGAGTATTAACGTCGCACCCCCAGATGAGCTTCAAGATGTGCCAAACGAGCATCCACAGCCTTGACGAGAGACAAGATTTCTTCCAACTACTGCGGAATACTGCCAAGATTCTCGGAAAACCCTGAAGCAGCTTTAGGCGGCTGTTTAACAATCCAAATATTCCCAGCCAGGGCAAGACCCATCTTGGATAAAGTAGTCTGAGATAGCTCATGGTTATGATCCAGGACTTTGGCCGAGTCAGTAGAGAGATCAATAGAGAAGTACTCAAAGATTTCGTCAACCAGGCACATAGGGCAAAGACGAAGTTACATAGAGTGATAGCATGATGAATATGAAACAAGCATAAAATGAGGCAAGCTAACAGGACATTTTGAATAAGACACCACATCAAACAGATGTCAGGATGTAACCGTCCACATTGATCATTCCGGGGAGCACACCTTGATAAAACAATAATATGGAGCAAACCGTCCAAGCACATCAAGATGTCTTTGAGGAGCAGATTGAATCTTCCGGGTCTCAGGTTCATCCTAAAGTAGCCAAAAAGATCGAGACGGAGCAAAGTATTAACCTCACGAGAAAAGTTTTTAATACCTCAAAAGGAATGTCCCAAAATCATGCCAATCAAGTCAGGAGTTCACTCAATTTCCACACCCTTGACCTTGGACCGAATCAGATACTCATCCTTAAAATGCAAGTTCTTGTAAAATTCCTTAACAGACTCCCAGTAAATGTGCGTACCATAGTAAATACTGACGACCAGCTTGAGCCGAAAGGCAACTAGCAATATGGACAGCTTATTCTTACAAGCCAAGCACAATCCACACGTTTCCCCACAACAATATGCGCATTACGAATCTAGATTTAAAGGAGGGATAACAGGGAAAGGAGTAAACCAGACCAGGCAGAATTTGTCGATGTAGAACCTGATGAAGCATCCGACATAGTGGCAGAAGAACTTGGCACCTGAGTCGCACGACGGAGGACGTTTGGAAGAAGACACAGTCGGAGCTTGTGCAGCGGAACGCTTGCGTTGGCGCAAGACTGGACAATGGCACATCTCATCTGAAAGAGTATCAGGGTGCAACGGGGCAGATGAGGGCAGAGGAGGCTGGGGACGACGTGGCCGGAGAGACTGGCGACGTCGAAGTAGAGCAGCCGGGAAGGACGGGTCTGGGATCTAGGGTTTCGGCGGGGAGGAGAAGTGTTTTGTGGAGATAGTGGTGGAGATGGGGGCAAGGATCAGAAATAGGGGAATCTTCAAATGACATTGTAGAAGGGAAAATCATCAGCCACATTCTTGTGCGAAGAATCAGGAGTATTAGAGGGTGGCACGGGCAAAAGTAGAGGTGGGAACTGAACGGCAAGAGGACATGATGTTCGGGCTGCATGGGAAGCAAACTGCGGTCGATAGTAACACTCGGAAGGGGCGAATCAAGAAAATGTGGAAACCGAGAGGAAAGAAGCTGACGGTAGGCAACGGCAGATCAAACAGAACAATTTCCCATGGTGCAGAAAAGTGCCAAAAAGGAAGACGACAAGCAAACAATAGTGAAGAGGACTTGACAAATGAGAAGACGCCTGCGGAAGAAATGGGTTTAAGACTGACAATCAAGAAAAGCTGACAAAACGTGGATAAATGGTATGCAGAGTGGACGACGGTTGGGGTTTTCGTTTTTTTTGGTGTTGTGAATGGTGGAAACGAAAAAATAGGACTAAAGGTAACAGACATAAAAACGAAAAGAAAGCCAATACATGAAAAAACGTTCTACTATCATTGATCCAGATCATCTATAAGTGTTCCACAGCATTCAACGGATTCCTCACATAGATGCAAATAGGACACTCCACTCAAATCTAGTACCATGTTGTAAACAAAAGAGCAAACACAGAAAATAAAAGAAATGACCCTTAATCAACGTTAAACCATGCCCAGTGCTAGACTCAGACGATTGAAGATTTCCCAAGGAAGAGGTTTGGTAAAGATATCGCCAATTGTGCTCTGTAGCAATGAGAGCAGTTCTACTGTCCACCTTTCTCACTTGATCACGAAGAGAAAGTGATGACGAATCTCGATATGTTTTGTACGATAATGTTGAACTGGGATTCTTTGACAACGTGATAGTAGATTGATTATCGCAGTAGATAGAACTGGTGATTGGGGCATGCCATTAGTCTTTAAGTTGATATGTAGCCAGAGAATTGGGCGCAACATGCAACATCAGCAATATACTCAGCTTAAGTGGTGGACAAACCACAGAAGATTGTTTTAGAAAACCAGATACAGATGGTACCAGGAATGGGCACATCCAGATGTACTCTGCGATCAGTAAGAGATCCTCCAAAATCTGCGTCAGTGTAAGCCTGGAGTGTAAAAGGAAGATCCACATGATAAACCAAACCCAGGTTAGGAGTGCCGCGCAAATAACGGAAAACGTTTCACCGCCTGAAGATGAGGAACTCGTGGATCGGCCTGAACCCGGGCACAATAGCAGACACTGTAGAGAATATCAGGTCTGCTTGCAGTGAGGTACATTAAAGAACCAATCATATCTCTATATTCGGTGGGATCAGTAGATTCAGCATGAACTTCAGAACCAAGTTAATATGCTAGACATCAGAGTAGCCAAGGATTTAGCTGAGTCAAACCAAAATTGGACAGTAACTCAGTAGATATTCCCTTGCCAAACAAAAGTGTGAGTCTCAGTCTGGCGAATCTGTAATCCTAAGAAGAAAGTGAGTTCGCCCATACTGCTCATTGAAAATTCGTAGTCATTACAGTTTCAAACGATTTGGACAAACTCTGGACAAGTGGAACCAAACACCAATGTCATCACAATAGCTTTGAACCAACAATATATCAGAGTCCTAGAATTTTAGGAATAGCGTAATATCCACTTTACCCCGAGTAAATCCCTGTTGAAGCATATAAGAAGTTAAGACGAGCATACCAGACCCGCGGAGCTTGCTTAAACCATAGACAGATTCTTGAGCAGGTAAACATCACAGGTCTGAACTGATTTGTAAATCCTGGAGGTTGAGCTACATAAACCTTCTTTATCAATATAACCATTCAGAAACGCACATTTAACATCCATTTGGTATAAAGGAAACGCCTATGAGCTGCAAAAGATATCAACATACGGATAGCTTCTAGACGGGCAACAGGTGCATAAGTTTCATCATAGTCTATACCCTCCCGTTGATTATATCCCTGAACTACTAGGCGAGCCTTGTTACGGGCAACATGACCATCTGCATCAAGTTTATTGCGAAACCCAGCAGTGTACCGATGACCTCCTTGTGACTCGGTCGAGGAACTAAAGTCCAGACATCATTCCGTTTGAACTCATTGAGTTCCTCCTGCATAGCCTGTATCCAATCTGAGTCAGTAAGGGCTTCTTTGATATTACGAGGTTCAATACTTGACAGGAATCCTTCATGGGCACAAGAGTTCCAAAGAGAGTTATGAGTCACCCCTCCTAAGTTCAAGTCTGAGATAAGATTATCCAACGTAACGCTAGGAGCCCGACGAGACGGAATGATAGGAGGCACTGTAGTATCATCAGATTGAGAGCCTGGATTTCCACCGGATTCCGACACATAGTTGTCTGTTCCAGAGGTTTCTTCTTGCATAGATGAGCCATCTGGATTGTCAGAAGACGGTTGTAATGAGGTGGAAGGAACTGAATGAGAATCAGTGTGTGACGTAATGGGAGAAATTTGAACAGATGGAGATGGAGAATCCGAGTCTGAATCATCAGAATCGTCGACACTTAATTCTGACCCAATATTTTATGGATGCCGAGAACCAAAATTCGTTTCATCAAATCGTACATACGCCGATTCTTCCACGACAAGAGTGCGTTTGTTAAATACCCTATAAGCCTTACTAGTAGTAGAGTATCCCAAAAATACTCCTTCATCCCCTCTAGTATCAAATTTCCCAGTGTTCTGTTTGCCATTGTGCAAAATGAAGCACCTACACCCAAATACCTTAAAATACCCAATTGATGGTGGTCGTCCCTTCACCAGTTGATACGGAGTTTGATTGAGCATTGGTCTAATAAAAGCACGGTTGACAATATAGCACGCCGTGTTGACAGCCTCCCCCCAGAAACTAGGTGCTAATCCACTAGCATTTAGCATTGTACGTGCCATCTCAACTAATGTCCGATTCTTTCGTTCCACAACACCATTATGTTGAGGCGTACGCACTGCCGAAAAAGTATGAGTAATGCCTTGACCAGTACAAAACTGACGAAACTGCTGATTGACGAATTTGTACCATTGTCAGACCTTATGGTACGTAAAGGAAATCCCAATCGGTGTGTATCTGAACACAAAAACCTTTAAACAAGTTGAAAGTATCAGCTTTAGCATGAAGTAAGTAAATCCAAGTAAAGCGAGAATAATCATCAACCAAAACGAAGATATCTCTTTCCCAGCCCTGGTCATGGTACGCATAGGTCCTACCAAATCCATGTGCACCAATTCCAGCACGGTGGAGGTAGAAACCACAGACTTGGGAATATGTGCTGAGTGAGTCTGCTTGTTCAGCTGCAAGCACTGCAAGGAATATCTTCATGAAAAATTGTCGATGGTAACCCTTCAACGAGGTGTTGAGATCGCAGTTTATTAAGCAGCCGTGTGTCAGCATGACCAAGATGCTGATGCCAAAAGTTTGCATTTTCTGTAGAAACAGTGAGACGGGTAGCATCCAAACACTGATCATCAACATCACTAGATACAGATTTCCCTTGCGATAACCATGAAACCATGGTTTCAAAAAAAAAGTAACAATGAAACCATAAGAATCAAAGGTAATGGAGGATGGACCCTTATCACACACTTGTGACACACTTAGTAAGTTATGCTCCAAGCCATCCACTAGGCACACATCTTCAACATTCCCTTGATGACCCACTGTGCCAATAGCAATTATCTGTCCCTTCCCATTATTTCCAAATGTCACAAATCCTCCATGTAAACTTCCAGTTCCCGAAACAGCGTGTGGTCTCCAGTCATATGCCGAGAACATCCGCTATCCATAAGCCATATGTTAGCTCCGTCAGCATAGTCCTGGCACACAAATTAAAATAAATCAATAACGTTTGGGGACCCATTGCTGTTTGGGTCGACGAGAATACATATAGCGTATTTAACAGTATGAGAAGCAGAATTTCTAGCATTTTTCCGTTGCAGCTTAAAGCATGAATTGATATGATGTCCAAGAATATGACAATAGCTACATTCTATCGTTGCTGGACCAGACGAAAAGTTTCTTTTAACAAAAAAGTTTTAACCTGCGAATATTGCTTCCTTGGTCTTAGATCAGCTTCAACTCCACGGAACCCTAGTCCACTTCGATTTTGATTATGTTTTCTAACAATTTCATTGAGTTTGATTTTTCCTGTGTGCCACGATGGGTTTTCTAGATTAATGATATTCAGTCTTCTATCAAGAGTATCACATTGTTTCTGGAGATCAGCATTATCCTGACGAATCCATTCATTATCTGCCTTAAGTAACTGAATTTCCTTTTCCGCCCATTCCGGGATTGAACTCAACCTACTTTTAACCGACGAAGTAAATGTAGATTGTAACACCTTGGATGAGCTTTCTACCAGTTTTTCTGCTAGCTCCTTATTTTCTCTTTCAACTTACTTATCTCCTGCTCTAGTAGTATTATTTGATTTCTCTACTACTAACATCATTAAGTTTTCCTTTTAAAGCCTCAATTTCTAATAGAGCAGCTGTCAAAGCGGCGAAAATCTGATCTTTTGGAGATTCCCTACTAATATTATCTAAGTTACGAAAACTTACCTGTTCTCCCATAAGAGAGTGATGCTCCTTGTCTTTCGCAACCAGACACATCGATTCATCATGCTAACTCATCAGTGTGAGACCGATGAATAGCCGTCATACAGTAATGCGCTTCTACTTTTCAGCAAGTTCAGACTCTTCCTCTTCTTCTCCCCATACTGCAGCAGCCATGCGAGTGTCTCGATTTCTATACTGAGGAGGTTTAGATGACAAGGGACAATCCTTTATCATATGACCCAGCTTATGACACCGGAAACACTCCACCTTACTCATATCTGAGTCACGCCGGTTACTGCTTGAACCCTGAAATTCACCCCTTTTTCTGCTCATAATTCTCTTCAATCCTTGAGCCAGTAAATTTATCTCTGTGTCAAAGTCATCATCTAACTCCCAATCAGTGTTTTCCATCACCTTTTTTGCCTTTAAAGCAAGATCTTTTCTTTCAACAGAAAACACCCTCCAGTGACTGCTCTTTCATCTTACTCTCATGAACAATTAAATCGGAACATAATTCTTCAAAAGATACCAACGATACTTGTCCATCTTCTCTAACATAGAGGTGTAATTCAACCAATCTTTAGTGAGCGATTCCAAAAACCTTTCGTTAGTCTGCTCATTTGTAAGCAAACTACCCACAGTCTTGATTTCGATTAAAATCTGATTGAATCTCTCAATCGCGGCAACCAATATTTCTCCTTCAGCCATCTTAAAGTTATTGAATTCTCTCTTAAAATGTTCTCCTTTGCTTTTCGAATAGACTCAGTACCTTGATATGCTATCTTGAGAAAATCCCACACACTTTCACTGTTTGAATACCGAGAACTCTTCCCCGATCTTCATCGGAGAGGGACGACACGAGAATCCACAGGGCTTGTTTGTTCTTACTGAGTAATTTCTCATCGTCCTCTGTCCACTGTTCTTCAGGCTTATCCTAAGTACGTCCTTCTACGGTGACAGTGGGTTTGAAGTCGCCTTTAGTGACCACCTTCCAAACTTTGTAGTCAACAGACATTAGTTGCACTTCCATTTGCTCGCACCATTTGGAGTAGTTAGCTTGGTTAACTTGGGAGTCTTGACATTGTACGAACTCATCTTCACGATCTACCTTGAAGCGTTAGCCTCGAGCAAAGGTAAGCCTGCTCTGATACCACTTGACAGTTCGTAACGTGACTTCCGGTTTACTCAGTTTAGAACTGAGTTCTTGGTATTAACGAATGTAAGATTGCGATATAGATATAGAAGAAAACTCAGCCACTAATATATATTAATAGCGTGAAAAACTCCTCACCTGATCCGTTCAACACCTTGAACAATCACTCGCTAATCTACCACTCTTCGAATGATAGTCACACTCCTAAATTCACGAATAAAGAATCACACTCGTATCACTCAATGGGTGTCGCTGTCAAGGGTGTAACTAGTTCTTAATACCCAAAAGCGTAACCCCTATACTATACCTATACAGTATATATACAAAGACACTATCATAAACAAACGATCTCTCTCCAACAATAACGAGAACTAAGGGAGATAAATCAGGCCAAATCTTAACAACCTATTGCAACATGTATTGTCACGTGAGCGGCGGCCAAATCTTAACAACCTATCGCAGCATGTATTGTCACGTGAGCGGCTTCCGTTTTCTACTGAAGCTCAGAGGGATTTTACCGGAATAAATCATATGCTGAGTACAAGACTGGTACTGTATATTTGTCACATCAAAAACAATAAGTATGTGTAGCCCACATACATTTACAGTAGGATTTCCGATGATGAAGCAATCTTGATCAGCCCTCACCATCTCCCAAGAAGGTGAAGAGTTGGAACCATACGAAACACCTCCCAGAGGGTGAAAAGAAGAGGATAGAGAGATAAGCTAACTTAGCTTAATCAGATGCTGGTGGTTTTCTTCTTTCAAAAAAAAAAAAAAAAAGATAAGACGTAACCCCAATATGTAATCCTAGTAATAAGTAGTGTGCGCATTTTCAGAAGTGCTAATGCGTTATTAGCCAATGTCATAATCCAGCAACTATAACGCTGGCAGGAATTACCACTACTTTATTCAAACTCCTACTCATAACTCAATACTCTCATGCATATGCATGCTTTGTATACATATGCTGTGTTGGACCCATCATCAGATGGCCATTTACGACAGTTGTGCATATCGCATTCCTATCTACAGTTGTGCATATCGTTCGTTGGAAGCATTAAATACCGGACAATAGTACTCGGTCTGTGTGTCCAGACAAACAAATTGCTTCCCCCAAAATATTTTTGATAATGACAGCAGATACGAATGTGCCATGACGTGTCTCCCTCCCCGTATCATTTAGGGAACACACTAATTTTTACATTAATTTTACTCACCTAACTTTACTTTTTATTTTACTCAACATCTTGACTGACACCTTTGCTTCCTTTCCTTTGTACTAGTAGTAAGAAGAAGAGTTTTAATTGAATGTGACATGACGTACGTCCAGCAAGTTGAACCACTTCCACATGCATCACGGTTTTTAAACTTTACTTCGGGCTCTGGGCCCAATACTAAACAGTTCTGTGGGCCGTGTGGGCCACTTGGTTGGGAATTTCACAAGAACCATAATATAATTATGAGAATCATATTTTTATAAATAAAGAAAGTTTAGACTGCCACCATTGTGAATGTTCCTGAGCACTAATGATGATGATGGTATATCTCAGCTTCAGGTCAAGTCTTGTTCAAGACCTAACAAGTAAAGATCACTTTCCCGACATTAGAACTGTCAAGTCACATCCATAATTTGCGATTTGCCCAGCACATCGATATGCTTCTAGTTAAAGCTCAGGGTCGAGTCGAGTCAAACGCATGGAATCGATAAAAGTGAGTGGCCGGCCGTCGTGGACAATTCTTATTTTTAAGATGGCAAGGCTGTTAAGATATTAGGTTATGTATTGTTGAGTTTTATTAAATTAAGTTTAGTCCTTGTGACTGTTGGGTGTAGGTTTTATAGGTTAGTATTTAAGTCTGTCCTAGCTAAGGTTTGGTGTGTCCCGAATGTTGTATTATTGTAACTAGCGGTATTTTTCCTTAAGCCTTCCACTTAAGTGTAAGCCTTCCACGTGAGTGGCCTTTGGTTTCAATTAAAAGTTTCTTCAGTTCTTCTTCGGTACTCTTCTTTCTTTTGTTCTCTTCTTGTTCTTGCGGTGAAGGGTTTTCCACCGGATTTCTGGGATTATATCATGGTATCAGAGCAGGGAATTCCTCCCTTTCGTTTCTGGTAATCCCTTGCACAATCTAATCCACTAAAATGTCTGGGAAAGACGACGGGAAGGACGACGGCAAGAAGAAGGATGATATCATCGAAGAAACCGAGACTGGTGGGTCGAAAGATGACAACGCGATTTCAGCAGGAGATCCGCTGTACCTTAGCAACGCAGATCAGCCTGGAGTTGCAGTCGCTAGCAAATTCACTGGGACGGGATTTCCGACATGGAAGCAGCACGTCGAAATAGCCCTAGGGGCCAAGAACAAGACAGGACTTTTGGACGGCACCATCACTCGACCCACGGGACCACCGTCGAAGATCCAAGCTTGGGATCGATGCAACAAAATGGTGATGTCTTGGATACTCTGCAGTCTGGAGAAAACCATCGCCGACACTATAATTTTTCGGACACAGCGGCTCGCATGTGGAAGGATCTATGTACCCGCTACGGCCACAGCGACGCAACCAGGATCTATCAGTTGGAACAGCAGCTCAGCGGCGTGACGCAAGGAAATAGCACCATCAGCCAATACTTCAACCAAATCCAAGCGATTTGGGATGAGATAGATTCTACGGAAGTGATTCCTGTCTGCGGGTGCGAAGCGACCGACCTGTTCAAAGATTACATTCGACAGCGAAGAGTCATCAAATTTTGATGGGTCTCAACGAGAGATATGGCGTGGTGCGGGGCAACATCCTGATGATAAATCCCCTGCCAGACATGGAGAAGGTCTTGCTCTTCTAATTCAAGAAGAGAGACAGAAAGACATTACCGCTTCGGGTGGAACTTCGAACCAGACCGACGGATCCTCCATGTCCTTCGCGGTTGACCCAGCGCGGCGCCAGAACCCTAGAAACCAGACGCCGGGAGTTGCGAGACGAAGTCAGGTCGTTTGCACTCACTGCGGGAAGCCTGGGCATAGCGAGGACAAGTGTTACCAGAAGCATGGCTACCCCCGGCGTGGCGCACCAACAAACCAAGAAGGCCTATGGCCAGCAATGTCGCGAGTGAAGGGAAGCAACCTGAAACGGAAAAGGACCCTCTGGAGGAAAGCTCTCGAAAGAGCAAATTTCTCAACTCCTTGCATACATTAGCCGATCTGAGGCGACTACAAATGACACAACATCATCACAAGAAGAACCAAATTGTGGTTTCGTTGGTAATTATCCTAAACCCTACTCTTGCCCTAAAATTCGAACACTAATAATATAACAAAACCCAAAGTATGAGTCTGAACTTGAATGCTAATCGACATGGTTTTCTAGATAGAACTACCTGGATTCTTGATTCCGGGGCAACTGATGTAACACCCCTACTCTATTCGGCTCCTAATCATCTTACTTAACAATATAATCGCAGCGGTAATCTCAACAATTGACTACTGGTCACCGTTCTTGCTCGCCCATACGAGTAATAACGTGTGATAAGCTCTTAAATACGAAACATTTTCTCGCAGTGACAACAAGAGATAGATCTAAACTCCCAAAACCAATATAAAATACATTCACAGTGAGCTTTCTACGTATCCAAAACCTATACATGTTTCTAGGTTCGTATTAAAATGCAACAGTGCATGTTTAAATAACTGTAATCAAACTACCCAGCGCGTCACTCTCTTTGCCGACACCGGAAGTTGCATACCTGCAAAAATGGTAGTTTGTGGTATGGAATCAGCCCCTGCTGAGTATGTTATTACTGACTGTCGTGCACCCTCGGACCATTCAGTTGTTTGGTCGAGAGTATGCAATTCGTTTCCATACAAATAGTTCAATGTTGAAATTGTAAAACAACAATATATATTGCAGTAATCTCAAATAACAAACAAGCCCCCGGCTTCACACATCGCATCGTAATAAACCACTGAAAGCGTTTGCAGCGCTTATATGAGTACAGAGACTCCATTCCAACAAAACACTTAATATTTCATAATTGAGTTCAGCGACTCACTCGACCAGACACCCAACCACAATCCACACATGAGTACGATGACTCGACACAACCAGTTCACAACACACAATATGAGCACAATGGCTCGTTCAAACAAATCCACCAACATACCACCCATAACCACAAAGCACAACCAATGAACAACAAGGCGAAGTAACGAGAATTATAAACGAGTATGAACTCTCGTCTTTGGCATGCAAGCCCAAATAATGTTCGGCTACTGTACGAGTTAATATAGTCGTTCGTAATTGTTCAGTCATGTCTAATGACAACGTCTCGTTAGAACGACGTGTCTCTAAGTTACCCATCTCTTATGGCGGGTCACCCACGGCAATAGCCACTCCAGCGGTAGAGTCTCCGTCCTACGAACAATCTGTAGTTCGTTGGAAATTTATCCAGATACTTACGGCTACCACACGGTGTCCTAGTATCGTTAATGGATCACAATGCACAGCAAGAGCCCCTCCTTGATAAACTTATCTATACCATCGCATCGCTTTACTATTCTTTTTTTTTACTAACACAGCAGACCAAGGTCGTAGTCCAATCTGAGTATGTCGACTCGGGATCCAGTGCTAGATACGAGAGCGGCGTTAAAGAGGCCAATGCTCCGTATATGAGTCTCAGATATTTATATATCTTATTATCCTAATGCTACAACGTTTTACTTACGTTCCTTATATTACACATATAAGATAGCATCATTGCCGCTAGTTCGTTTTATAATATGTTCATATATACGAACGGTACTGTTATCGCACAACAGTAATAATAAAGCAGCATTAATACACAACTCAAGCATATTATTTCACACAAGCAGACATTCAATCGTATCACAGATTTCACACCATGTCTGAACTGAGGAAATCCTCAGAGACAATCAAGCCACATAAATAACATACCGTTCACCCTGAAAGTATTACGGTGGAGTATGAATCAGCAAGATCCTATGCTCCGTGCGTCGTCTCTAACAGTCTATACAATACATAATGCTACTGATTAGCATACTGTATAACAACACAAAAATTCTACGGTACCCCGTACCGTCACTAATACCTCCCGGTTAACCCCCGTTATTAACTGTCAATGTTTGTCGGTTTTAGGTTTAACTCGAGATTGGAAAAGTGTTATATTACAAGCGTAGTCTTGTCTCGTATATTAATATACTTAATAGTTGAGCTTTTGTTATCGCATGTAACCTAATGTATGTTTGTACATCATATAGTTTGTTTCTATATTGCATGTATGATTCTTGTCATACACCATACATTTCACCTTAGTATTTATTTTTCTAAGGTTTGTTTCTCTCTCTTTTTTTTCTTTTTCCCAAATTCAATGTGGTAAACAATACTTTGCATTATCAATCCTTATTATCACATGTACAGTCCTAACATTCCATATCCAATGTTTGTAATCTTTTCCTTTATCATACGTCATTTTAATTATGAAAATATATGGTCATTAAACCATATTATATTTTTCCTCCACAACACATATTTATTTATGTGTATGTATTCATGGAACTATTCTTATATGGCAATTCTTATAATATATATTCATTCTTTTAATGAATACTCTATATATATTACAATGTTATAATTCTTATAACATCAAAACCATATTATAAAGTTCATTCAAAAATATTAATATTTCCGAACAGCACCTATGTTCCTTAATTATTACAAAATCCTCCACATAATTTATACCATGTTATATTATAGTTATATAACATATATTTTTGACAACTATGTCATTAAAACAATTATAATTATAGTTATATATTGTTAATAAATACCAAACAGCCCTTAAACTCTCGGTATTAATTAATTCCCACCAAAACTTCCATAATTTACAACTCAACCCCAAATTATGTTTCCTTGTTACACTTATAGTATATACCTTATATTATAATCCTTATTCCTTAATATACTTATAACCCATGGTTATATTTCCTCAAAATAACCGAACAGACCCCATGGTCTATTTAAATTATTTTTCCACCACTTAACTTCTATATTCACCATTTCCCCTCTTTATAACATATAGTTTTCTAATTCCATTAAAATCATATATTATACATATGTCCTTATAAAACCTTGCATATAATTCCAAAAATCACCAAACTATACCAAAAGGTTATAAACCTTATTCCTAACCTTATACTTCTCTAAATCTCGATTTTACCACATATGTTACCCATTTGTAACAATATTATGAAATACCTTATATTATACTTATTTAATTCATATAACTCCAAATTTAACCAAATCAATTCCTAAAAATTCCTAATAACCTAAGGTTTGTACTAAACTCCTTTTAGTACCCCCAAGTTTTCGGAAATCACAATACCACCCTAAGTCTTATAAATCTTTTACAATTTAATAAGTATCTTATTATAAGGTAGTATTTTAATTTCTAAAATTCTCCAAAGTTGGTCAAAGTCTCCTATATAGTCAACTTTGACTTCTAATACCAATTGGGACTCAAACTTTCGGTAATTACCAACAATACCCATACTTTTCTATTTTTACAGTTTTGACCCAAAACTTTATAAAATGTTATAATTTTTATTAAATTTATTTTAAAAGCCTAAATTGCTCTAAATTAAGCCCACGGCTTCCTAAATTCCTAGTAATTACGAATTGGCCCCAATTTTAATTATAAGCATAAATAAAACTAGATAAGCTTATAAACTTAAAATAAAATGGCCTATGACATGGCCTTATTACAACCTTGAACTTGCAAAATAAATTACACAATAAATGTCTCAAAATATAGCATATATATTCGGCCTCACTTAGGTTTAATTATTTTTCCACATAATGTCATAATTTGACCATCATGTTAATTAAATCCCTTAAATGACTAGCTTAATTTATCTTAGCCATTTTTTCCATTTTTAGGTCAATATGACCTATATATATATATTCACTCTCGGCCATATATATGTATATGCTTAAAAATTACAAAAACCATAAGTTTAAGGTGTTTATACCTTGATTAAGCCTTGTGCTCTCGGCCACATGTAGGAAAAATCACCACTTGATTTAGACATGTTTAATACACAAAAACAAGATATGGTACCCTCCAAGCTTGAGCTTAACCATAAGGGATAATTAATGTAAGATTTAAGGCAAAAATCACCTTAAAAATGCAAGGGAAGTTCTAGGTATTTTCGACCTGAACCAAACACACCACAAGGTGTTAGATCCACCATATTGACATAGGAAATAGTTAGATCTCGAAATACTACCTTGTTATTAGGTTACTTGGAAAAATGCCTTAAAAGAGAGTATTTCTCTTGGATCTCGGTCACCCTTGCTCCAAATGGCTAACCAACAGATTCCACATGAAAAGGAGAAGAAGATGAGGCTATTACCAAAGTTTCACAGCCAAACTCGAAGGGAATCAAAGTTTGAGCTTAAAGCACATTTTTACCTTAAAATGTAGATTTGAAAACCTTGGTCCCTCTACTGGTCTCAACCGAGTTTAGCTCTTGTTCTACCTTAGAACACTGAGAATAAGCCATAGGAATTGATGAGCCACGAAATTTAGGTGTTGGTAGTGAAGAGATGAAGAAAAAAGGGCTAAAAATGACATTAAAACACTTACCTTAAGGACTTAAGAGCTAGGTTTGCCTTCCATGTTCAAGAGCAAGCTTTGAGAGCTTGAAGGAAGGGAGAGCTCGGCTGGGATGGAGAAGATCGGACAAGGAAGGAAGAGGAAGGAAGGAATGATTGAAAGAATTTGAAATAATGTAAAAGTAAGCTTAATTTTCAAAAGTAATGTATTAGGTAGCATTATTGTCAATCAAGGAATTATTTTGCCTCCTCTCTTATTTCCAGCCGGCTGCCATGGTCCAAGTGGGTCAATTAGTTGACCATTGACCATGCTTGGTCAATATTGACTCATGCGGGCCCCACTTAGGGTTTTATTAATATTTTAATAATAAATTTGTAAAAATTCGTAAATTTCTGGAATTTAAATCCTAATATGATATAATATGATTATATATCATATTTAAGGATAATTATAATTTTTAAGCCCATTAAAAATCAATTTAAAAGGCAATCTCACAAAAACGTGTTTTAAGGAGTTTTAGTGCACATTTTTGTGTCACAGGGTGTTCCTGAGCTTAGTTCTCCTTGAGAATGGTTTTATTGTGTTACTTGATTCATTATAATACTTAGGAATCCACTTTGGATCTTATTTGAGGTCATACAATCTTTATGGTGTCTTAAAGCACATTTTTGGCTTTACCGATCTTAAGGCGTGTTTTGCCTTGTTGAGATCTTTTAGATTGTTCCCCAATAATATTTAGATGTTTAATAATCCTTAGATCATTAATAGATCATTTAATTATATTTTAAAGGTTAGGGGTATTTCAACTGATCACATGTGTTGCGATTTGTCTCTATTTAGTCACTATCGTATCCTTGACCAGGCTCATAGAATTGGGATGCCTGATGGGCATCCCCAGTATGTTCGAATAATAGGGATGGTCAGGATAAATTCTTTGATTGTCTTGAATAATGTCCTCTTTGTTCCAAGGTTTAAGTTTAATCTTATTGCCATTAGTAAATTAACCAATGATCTGTCTGGAAAAGTGTGCTTTAATCCTGGTTGCTGTGTATATCAGGGCTCTAGATTGAAGGATGATGTGCAAATCGGTTTTCTTCACAAGGGCCTTTATTTCCTTGATAACCACTGTGACAGGGGAAGAGTAGGTAGCTGTTTAGTCAACAAGACTCTCTCTGTAAATTCAGGAAATAGTCTAGAACCCAGTTTTGATGCAAATGATTTGTGCTTTCTTTGGCATTTTAGATTGGGTCATTTGCCCAAGAAAAAAATGGTAGACCTAGATCTCATTAAGGGAGGGGGCAAACCATTTTATCTGTGAACATTGTCATAGGGCCAAGGGCCATAGGTTACCTTTTACAAATAGCAATAAAAGATCTGATGATATTTTTGATTTAATACATGTGGATTTATGGGGTCCCTATTCTCAGAAGTCTTATGATGGATTTCAGTATTTTCTTACCATAGTTGATGATAAGAGTAGGGCCACTTGGGTTCACCTATGTGTAAACAAATCTCAATCATTTCAGATTATTGCAGAATTTTTGGAAATGACTGAAAGACAGTTTAACAAGAAAGTCAAATGCATCAGATCTGATAACGCTTATGAACTTGGGAGTTCTAGATTTGGGACAGAATTTTTAAAGGGAAAGGGTATAAAGCACTAAACATCTTGTCCTCACACTCCACAACAAAATGGTGTTGTGGAGCGGAAACATAGGCACATAATAGAAACAGCAAGGGCACTGATGTTTCACTCAGGTTTACCCAAGAAATTTTGGGCTGATAGTGTTTTAACTGCCACTTTCTTAATAAACAGAATGCCTCTTTCCTCATTGGGAGGTCAAACTCCATTTGAAATTGTCTTTGGTAACAAACCAGATTACAGTGGCTTAAGATGCTTCGGATGTTTGTGCTTTGCTAAAACAAATTCCAATCAGAATGATAAATTTTCCTCTAGATGTGTCAAGGGCATTTTTCTAGGCTATTCTTCTAATAAAAAGGGGTACAAAATATATGATTTAGACAACGAAAGAGTCATATACAACAGGGATGTTGTTTTTCATGAAAGTGTTTACCCTTTCAAGAACTCTGAACAGGGCAAAGATATGGATTCTAGCAGAAAGACGGATCTGTTTCCCACTATTAATTTACAGAATAATGATAGACTAACATTGCCTGTTGAGTTTCTTGAGGAAGAGGTGCAGGAAACCAGTCCAGACCCTCAGATTCAAACAGGAGCTCAGAGAGATAACAGGGAGCAAAATATCCAGCAGGCAGCAGAGGACTCAAGTGAGGATGTTCAACCCTCAGAACATATCAGTCAGAGGTGCTCTCAAAGGGAAAGGCATAGACCTGCGTATCTGAAGGACTATGAAGTTGGGCTAGTTTCAAAGGACACCAAAGGGAAGTTTCCTCTAGATCATTTTACTAGTATATTATCTGATCGAATAAGCATGACTGCTAGCTTAACTGTAGACCAGAATTACAACTATTTAAGTGATGTCAATTTGATTTCAACTGATGATAGTGATAGCTTGATCTCTTCCTTATGTCCTCTGAAAGCAATCTGTCTATCTGGGAAAAGAGAGGGAGAGATTAGGGAGGTTGAGCCTAGCTGTTATGAACAGGCAGTAAAGGAAGCTAGATGGAGAGATGCTATGAGAGAAGAATTCAAGGCTCTAGATAAAAACCAGACATGGGTATTAGTTGATTTACCAAGAGGAAAGAAACCTGTCAAATGTAAGTGGGTATATAAGTGTAAATACAGAGCAGATGGGAGTTTAGAGAGGTGTAAAGCCAGATTAGTGGCAAAAGGATTTACACAGAGACATGGCATAGATTATCAGGAAACATTCTCACCGGTTGTCAAATTCACCACTATAAAGGCTTTGGTTATTATTGCAGTTAAGAAAAATTGGATAGTTAGCCAGCTAGACGTGAACAATGCATTTTTGCACGGTGAATTAGAGGAAGAAGTCTATATGGAGATTCCTGAGGGTTACAATGTTCATGACACTAACAAAATTTGTTTGCTGAAAAAGTCTCTTTATGGTCTGAAACAAGCTTCGAGACAATGGCATCAAAAACTTAGCAGTTTTCTCAGGAATCTAGGTTTTACTCAGTCCTTAAATGATTACTCTCTCTTTACTAATAAATGCAGTGATGGGGTCTGTTTCCTTGTAGTCTATGTTGATGATATACTCCTGACTGGTGACAATCTTGCTCTGATAAAGAAGGTTAAGGAGAGTCTAAATAACAGATTTCAAATTAAGGATTTGGGGAATCTATCATTTTTCCTTGGAATGAACTTTCTTTACACACCACAGGGAGTTGTTTTAACCCAGAAAAACTATGCAGAAAGTCTTGTTAAAGAATTCAGCTGTTTTAACAAAAGCAAGTCTGTTGTTGGTCCTCTGAGTTGAATAAGAAATTGTACAGAAATCAAGGAAATCTCCTTGAGGACTATTCTGTTTATAGGAGATTAGTAGGAAAATTGAGCTATCTGTCACATAGTCGACCAGATCTCTGTTTTTCAATTCAGGTCTTGAGTCAGTTTCTTGAAAGACCAACTGACATACATTTTGATGCTGCCTTACACACTGTGAGTTATGTTTCAGGTACTTTAAACTATGGGCTGTTGTTTAACAGAAAGGACAGTTTCAACCTTGTTGCCTTTTGCGATGCGGACTGGGCCAGCTGCCCAAATACACGAAGGTCTGTTAGCGGGTATTTCATTCAATTGGGAGACAGCCCACTGTCATGGAAATCGAAGAAGCAGACCACAGTGGCCTTATCATCAGCGGAGTCAGAGTACCGTGCCATGAGGCAAGTAACTGCCGAAATAGCTTGGTTAACAAGGCTGCTGTTCGAACTTGGAATAGAAGAAATCAAACCAGTTCCTATCAAGTCTGACAGTCAGTCAGCGATTCACATCGCGAGGAATCCGGTGCTACATGAACGGACCAAACATGTGGAATTGGATGTACATTATGTGAGGCAGCAAATACAGAAAGGGATGATCTCTTTAAGCTTCACACCTTCCAGCTCGCAGCTTGCAGATCTCTTGACCAAGGTTTTGCCAGGCAGAAGTTATCCAGAGATACTTCAGCAGCTGGGCATCACAGACTCGAGTTTGAATCATGTGGTTCCAAACCATACATGACATGTATGTTTTGAGGGGGCATGTTAAGATATTAGGTTATGTATTGTTGAGTTTTATTAAATTAAGTTTAGTCCTTGTGACCGTTGGGTGTAGGTTTTATAGGTTAGTATTTAAGTCTGTCCTAGCTAAGGTTTGGTGTGTCCCGAATGTTGTATTATTGTAACTAGCGGTATTTTCCTTAAGCCTTCCACTTAAGTGTAAGCCTTCCACGTGAGTGGCCTTTGGTTTCAATTAAAAGTTTCTTCAGTTCTTCTTCGGTACTCTTCTTTCTTTCGTTCCTCTTCTTGTTCTTGCGGTGAAGGGTTTTCCACCGGATTTCTGGGATTATACATCATTAGGAAAATATGGAAGTTCAGTTGATTGTTTGTCTATGGACTATTTTTGGAAAGAGTTGTTTAGTTAGTTTATATTTTTTCTGAAAATAACCCTTTCATTAGATTAAAACCATAACGTGTGTACAAGCTAGAGAAAATTAAACCGAATACAGTACCTGTAAAAATTGATTGTCACAATCACACATATTTAATGATCAGTGTTGAAGGACTAATTGTTTAAAAGGAGTTGATTAGATATAAACCCAAAACGAAGCAATGATGTTCAAAGAAATGTTAATTACTTCACAAATTACTTGTGAAAATCTGCCCGTATATAACAAAAAACAAAAAATATTACTTGAAAGACTTAATTATAATAGTGTATGTTAGTCCACACCCCCTAATTTTATTAAATTATATAAAATTATAGTGTAAATTCTTTTTTTTTAAACTTAATAAAAGGTCTCCCTAATTTATAATTCTGTCACGTCCCCTCTACTCGTATTTGTGGCTCCACCTGTATGTTAAATGGACTTAAGACACAACCCAAAACACTAGAAAAAAGATCGGATCCATGTTAGAGTTCGGGTTAAACCCATTTTAGGAGGTCTAGCTACAACTTTCAAGTAGATATTACTAGTTATGTTACGTTTGTAACTATATATATAACAAATGATATATATAGTACCATTCGTCTACACAAATAGTATAATTCTAGTAATTGAATTTATAGAGATGTAACTATCTCAGATTATATGATAATTTTGCCAAAAGTGAAATTAATCGAAAGTATATTCAAAATTTTGGGTTAATAATAATATTCCGATGTGCTTCTACAACTATGTCATTAGTATTTCAAGGCCCAATGTTTTTAAGACGAAGCCCAAGTAAGACAAAGTCTAGTCATGTAAGTCAATTCGTGACCCATTATGCATTCTGGTAAAATAAATGGGGAGAAGAAAATTAGACTTGGGCTGGCGGAAAAGTTTAAGGCCCAAGAGTCATTCAACTTCTGCCGGTTAGATCCTCCGCACTGATGAATTCATGGAGTTGTGAAAATGGCGAATGAAAAAATTGGCTTCGCCCGGGCTCGAACCGGGGACCTTCAGTGTGTTAGACTGACGTGATAACCAACTACACCACAAAACCTTGATGTCATAATTTGATGGTGTTTAATATATAAGAATGGGAAAGACAATGGTATATATCATCATCGTGTAACAAATTACAGTTCGGTGAACAGAGCAGCAGTACAGAAGCTTGGAAGCTCGCTATTTATTAAGTTCGAAAAATCAGTTAATCAAGAAGAGAAATTTCTGAATTCATCTCAACATACAACAACGATCTGAATCTCCCAAACACAAAAAACAAATCCCAATTCAAATGAAATACACTCACGCATTTCTGGAATAAATCGAATAAAACATGACCGCGAGGATCACTGGAATCAGCATCTTCAACACCTGAAACACGAAACTGGAGGAGCCTAGGGTTTCCACTTCCGTCGTCGTTGGAACATCCGCCGTAATCTTTCGTTTTTTAGGGATAGTAGAGACGTCGATCTCGCCGACGTACATATTCTTCATCATCTCCTTTGCTTCATTGCTGTGGTCAGCCTCTTCGAAGTCACTCGTCGCATCCTTACCTGTATATATACATGTAATCTACCGAGAATTAACAAATCAAGTGTTACTCTGGACATAAGTAATTAACGGACTAATGTAGGTTTAGTAAACGTAATCTTATAGTAGGTGTTTAGTGTTACTTACCAGTTACGGTGAGGAGGATCTCGTCGCCGCCAGGATGATCATCAAGAAAAGTGGTGACGTTGTACACTTTGCCGGAGATGATTAGCCAGCAATCGTGTTTCTGATTGTGCTCTGCTACTTCATCAAAAACCAACATCTTTGGCTTTGATTCCATCTCTTCTTATACACTCTTGTTCGTTTGTTGATGTTCTGTTGATCTCTAAATATGCACCAAATCAAACAGAAACTGAAATCACTTTTTGATAGATGCGAGTTCGATTGAATTTGATTAATTCTTGGAGAAGATGATGAATGTAAGGAATGACTTATTGGGTGTGAATACTGATAGCCGGAAGCTGATTAGACATTTATAAAAATCAATGGGCTTAATTGGTCTAGCTGATCAATATTGTATTTCTATGACTCACCCAATCAATATAGACTATATAGTCCAGACCACCTACATTGACCTTCACTCATGACATCGAACCTTCTCATGAAAAGTCTGTCCTTTTTGAGTTTTGTCGGAAGCTATATTTAAATAACGTCGTCACTGTTTTCCTTGTCAAGGCGTTTGATCATGTGTTCATTTTAATAAAAAATATACCTACTTCACATGAATAAAGCGAATTGTCAGTTGGTCTAAGAAATATAAAAATCATAGCGCCCCATTGTCCACATGGGTTGAATATGGACATTACCACACTAACCCAATTGCACAGAGTGTCTGGTCGTTGCCGAAGACACATTATAATTCTCCCGTTCAATTTTGACCCGAGAGCGGCCACATATTTACGATACCTCTTTCGCAAATTCTATTGGAGACAACATGTATAATACAAACCGCACAAACGGTTTACGGAAAAAAAAACATGTATAATGTACAAAAGTAAACAAAGTAATCTAAATGACGAGATTCCCGAATCATTGAACTCGATTCTTCATAATTGACGGCTCGAACACTATTATTATGACGATTCATTCACATGTATATATACACTAATAAATAAGGAAAATCATTGTTCGATATTATGTTATAATAAGTAATTAGCCATTCATATCGAACCCTATTCCTAGGGCCATGGTTCCACCTCTTCCCATCAATCTACACCACCATCACCTAATACCACTAGTACAAAAAACGTCTATTTCGGCGGTTGTTTTTGGCCTATTTCGGCGGTTGTACAACCGAAATGGAGACCGCCGAAATAGACACCCTATTTCGGCGGTTGTTAGCTAAAAACCGCCGAGATAGACCCGTGTTAAAACAAAAGAAACACACCTATTTCGGCGGTTGTTAGCTAACAACCGCCAAAATAGGTCCTTTTTTTTAAAAAAAATCGATTTTTGTGTCGTCTTCAACCTCGTAGCAGTTCCAGTGCTTTTCGACAGAGGCGCAAACACGAGCGCAGAGCATGTATGTTCGCCTGCAAGTTTGAGTATATTACTGGTTCACAATGAATTGCTTCAGTTTGAGTATATTACCGGTTCGTCAGTTAGGGTTGTGAGACTACCGTGAGAGTATGAACACAAGCGCAGAGCATGTAGTTCGCCTGCAAAATTACCGTGAGATAAGAGGATGAAGAGAGGTAAGTAGAGCATGTTTGTTCGCCAGTAAGGGTTACGACTTTACCGTGAGAAAAGAAGATGAAGAGAGGAGCGCTGAGCATGTACGGGATTAGCCGGTTTGGGTTGCGAAATCACCATGAGAGAAGAAGAGAGGAGCAGACCGCATGTGTATTCGCCAGTTAGGGATGTGAAATTAAAGTGAGAGAAGAGAGGATGAAGATATGAGGTCGGCGAGCAAATATATAATTAAATAAAGTCTATTTCGGCGGTTGTTAGTAACAACCGCCGAAATAGACTGAAATTTAAGCGGCATTTCAAAATTTTCGGAAAAAAATCCCGGGAAATGACCCTATTTCGGCGGTTGTAAAGACAGCCGCCGAAATAGGGCTCCGAGATTTCTAGTGTCTGGAAAAAAGACACCTATTTCGGCGGTTGCCTCTACAACCGCCGAAATAGGCGTTTTTTGTACTAGTGTACCCACCTTCTCGCCGACACAAATGCATCCTATCATATCCCATATATCCTATGGTTATTAGAGCTAAGCAAAACATCTATATACCCCTACACAAAAAAAATGGAACCATACCATGTGTAACTCGGTATGCGTCAAGATACGCTTCTGATGTATTGTGGACATGTCCTCGGGGATGACTTAATGAATCACATATTTGGTATCTATGTATGGATGAAGAATGTAAGTAATTTAAATCAGAATCTTTTATTCAGTTATGAACTAATCCTTGCAATCACTCAATGCCCCTTCGCCCAACCTAAGGACTCTGGGACAGTTAGGACTTGCCATCGAAGCCCTTCTACCCTGGTTGACATACGACCAACAGTCTCCCTAGCAGTCCTTGACTACTATCCTAGAGTCTGTACGGGGTAAACCTAATACGGTAAGTGTACCGGTCGATTGTATCAAGTTTTCCTACAAGTATCCCTCTAGGTTATCGAACCAACGAAGGTAGTGTCTAGCTTGAATCTCTATTCTAATCTAACTAATAAACTAAGAAAAAATAACAATACTAAATTGGAACTTTTGATTGACTGTAGAAACTAAATGAATAATAAAAATAAAAGCAATTAAAAAGTGATATTCTGACAATTCTAAAAGGGGAATCCTTATTTACTACTTCTTCCTAGTTCATCTACTCCATTCCTGAGTGTTTTCTTAATTCTAGATTGCAACCTCATATCTAAATTAATCTAAAACCAGTCTCCCGCAAAATAGATTCTTACTAACAATTCCTAATAAATCCTAAAAAGAGTGTTGCGTTATCTCAATCACACCAAAGATATGGAATTCTCCATCCTTAAAACACCATCTATACACCTCTCAGGCTTTGCTAATGCAGATTGGGGTAGTTCTCACACATATTAAATATTGGCTACTGGTTACTACATCCATCTATGAAATGCTTTAGTATCATGAGGATGAAGAAATAAGTTATCTTTGGATCTACTACAAAAGTTTAATACGAGGCACTAGCTTTTGCAACTAGTGAACTTTCACGACTCCAAAATTTGCTCATATAAGTCTCTGTATAGTTGCAACATCCACCTTTTCTTTGGGGTGACAATTTGGGTGTAACTTTCCTTGGAAGCAATCCAGCACTTCATTTCAAATCAAAGCACGTGAAATGGCCTATCATTTTGTGGAAGATCATGTAAATAAGGCAGTTGTCAAAGTATCTTTCACCAATAGAAAAGATTAGCTTGTGAATGCCTATTGGCATGGTGTCATCAATTTTACCTTAACCCATTATTAGAAGGGCTAATCACATCCCCTTCCCAATATTCGCATGTACTCGGCTGAGGAATCAACAAGCATGATCGTTACCCGAACCACCAAGAACAAGTCCAAACAGTCAGCTTCACCACACCTTGAAGCTAGGCGAAGTCAACCAAGAAAAGAAGTCAAGTTCGTAACAAATAAGTCAGCTAGGTTTCACTAACTAAAACCCAATCCAGATCCTTCCACCACACAAAAGCATACATGATTCAATATGCGCCTCGTTGACATCCTATCCTATCGTTCTCATCGCCTGGCCCGCCAGTACCAACCTAGCCACTCGCGATTACTAACTCACATGCCTCACTGACATATCATTAAACCCCCGAGATTGCATGTGTCCTTTCCGTAATTAAGGGGAACCAAGTAAGGCAAGGAAGCTACTTTTGTGACAAGGCCCATATCAGGTGACTTCCGCCCTACTCCACGTAGCTACAGTTAGCATCATCAACCCAGCCGGGAGACAAAGGGAACTCTGAGAGAACAAGCCGGTTTTGTTGTTCTCTTCTCTATAAATGAAGATTAGTGTCTCATTTATTAGAAGACACAATGAAAAAAGAGAGAACAACACACATGCACGATCGTATACACAACTTAGACCTCACGTTAAACACAAGATTATCTACTATCTCATCATTGTACTCTCTCAATTCTACTAAGAACCTCTGTTAAACCCCCGTGGACTAGATCATTCATGATCGAACCATATAAACCTTTATGTCTCATTTACTATTGTCAATCGTTATACTCGAGAAGTCAATCACCATACCTCAAACAAGTTAACATACCACCTATCCACGTGTTATACTCTAACCCATAGATTACCACCTCTAACAATGCCCTCACCAAACCGTTTACTACAAATCGCTACACAACTTCGTGCTTAAAATCTGGGCTTAGCTTGTTTTTAGAGAGGTGGAATATTAATGTATATGGACAATAGGCCCAGAGTAGTGGCTTAAGAAAAGGGTGGAGCATCAATCAATTTGATGTCAATAATGTGTTTATGCATGAAGATTTAAATGAAGAAGTGTTTATGCAAACACCTCAATGCTATATCCGAACTAGTGATAAGTGAGTTTCCAAATTGAAAAAAACTATTTAGGACCCAACAAGCTTTCAGCAATGGTATGCCAAACTTCCAGTTTTTCTTAAGGATCTTGGTTTCACTCAGTAACTCAATTATTAGTTCCTGTGTACCAAAGAAATGAGAGGATAAATATACTTATATTGATGTATATGCAGATGACATGAATATGACAAGAAAAAATAGATATAGTTAAAAATGAGTTGGATAACAAGCTCAAGATCAATGACCTTGTAAAGATCAGCTTCTTTATGGGAATGAAGTTTCTACGTACTAAAGAAGATCTTGTTCTCATATAGAGAAAGTTTAAGGGAGAGACATGAAGTCTATTTGCAACGATTGATGAATAACATCAACACCTCTTGAATACAACTTGAAGTTGAAGGAAACCAAGGGAAACCTATTGCATATCCCATTATCTACAGACATTGTAGGAAAGTTTAATTATATGACGAACACTAGATCAGATCTCAGTTTTGATGTCTAGTATATGAGTCAGTTTATGATAAATTTCCTACTTCAGAGCATTTAAAAGCAACAAAACATGCTTTAAGATATATAAAGGACACTCAAAATTATGGAGTTCTACTCAACAATTTGAGTGGCCTTGATCTCATTAAATATGTGTTTCAGATTAGACAAGTGTTCAATTACAGGAAGGTCGGTTTGTGGATATATTATCACCCCGAGTGATTCTCCCTTGTTCTGGAAATATAAGAAGCGAGAGATATACTTTGAAGAAGCAAAATAAAGATTGATGAGAAGACTAATTAGTGAGTTTGCTTGGTTAACCATACTATTGCGTGTGAGCTATGAGAAGAGAACATTAAACCAATTCCAGTCAAGTGTGATAATAAGGTAGTAGTGCACATTGTCAAGAATCATGTTCTTCATGGAAAGAACCAACCAACATTGATTTGCACTGTCATTATGTTAGGAAAAAACTTTAACAAGGGCTAATTATAGTGGATTATATATGTTCCGGCCAAAAAACAACTAGCAAACCCCTTGACAAAATATTGAGTAGAGACACTATATATGATTAGTAGTTTTAAGATTTTGGTTTACAAAAAGATTAGTCTCAAATGCAGAGATAACTTATTTTTCACTCTTATAAGTATTTCACATTCATAAGACTGGGAAGGGGTGGTGCAGCATTAGCAGCTTGCTTGTTTTTTTTTTACAATATTGCACCATTTTACTTTGCTTACTTGTTATCTTACTCCCCATTTCCTTTATACTCCTTTTGATCCTAAATCCCAGCAGAATCAATAAGGATGTAGTACCTATCTAAACACATACACAACGAGAAGGAAAAGAAACGAGTACTGAGACAATTAAACACTGTTATTGCCATTCATCATAATTAAGAAGTCTTACAGTCGAAACCACATAAATAAATAAGACATAATTTCAGGAAAAAAACATGCTAAACATATAAGTCGAATTCTCATACACAAATAACAATTCTGGAATTAACAGCTTACAATAAAAGAAAAAAAGAAACAACAACAACGCGGTAGAATCATTATACGTCCCCATATGCCTTATCACATTCGTGGTAGGGTTTCGGTCCAGCCAGTCAGTAGATTGCATTAGCGGTAGGGCGAATCGAAATGCGTACACCATCAGACCATAATATCTGTAATTAAAAAACCAACAATGAGCTATGTATATATCTGCCTTGAACATGCAATTATTATATATGTAAAGTGCAATGCATGAATTGTTTGAATCAAGATTTAAAACTCACCCACTGCCATATTACAAGAAAATTAAAGTTCATCTACTACTAAATATCGCTCTTATGCTGAATTTTTAGTCACCTATCAAAAAAGTATGGTTTCCATTCCTTCTATAATGCACCAACCACAATATACACCATCATCATCATGGATCACACCTCCTTTATAAAGCTAAGCAATAATCAATCAATGTCATATATGTATGCGCGACAAATTAAAATCCAATGGGATAGAAGCAAGATAATCCAAACAACAGTAAAGTATCTCATAGAATTTGGAAAGATATGGCAGGGTATATATGGCCTGATGAAGAAGGAAGGCGACAGTACATTATTACTGATATCTAGCTATATAATTAGTCATGTGAGTATTTCACATACGAACAAGACATGGTCTAGGGCATTATAGCCCGGTAGGCGCGCGCGACAGTGTTTCAATACAAAAATTTGAATGATCACTCGCTGTCACATGCACCAATGATCCATCCATAAAGTTGAAGGTACTATCAGTTTTAGACCACTTTCATTCAGTGCATTCTTAACCTAGTATATATAGCAAGTAATTAAAAACTTGATATAGTGATTTATGTTTGGGTGTATATGTAATTATATGACTTCATAATAATTCTAAGGAATTTATGTACGTAATTATGTTCAAGTTGTGATTTTGATTCTACTTGCTTGTTTTTATTGACTTTAGAATAAGATATCGCTCCTTCTTATATAAGTAACAATATGCATATGTATATTATCGAAGAACAAATTAAAAAGTATTGCAACTAAAATATGAGTTTAAGCTAAATATGTCGCCAGTATTATACGAACCTTCATCAGCAGGAAGGAATGAAGCAAGTTGATCGTGTGTTGTCATGGTAATCAGCTCATAGTACTTATTGTTATTCTTTTGGATTCCCTTGATCTTCTCATGCTTAGTTCCCACTTCATTCGTTTCTGATGGATGGATCTTCCGCTCCGTCATCCTTGTCATGAACTAGCAGGACACATACATTAGCACATAGAAGATACATAAACCAAACCATTTGATTAATCTCAAGTTGATTTTGACCCACTATTAAGCTTCATATGCATCCATCGTTCTAGTATCCATCAATCATATATAGTTTTTGAGTGTTTTGTTAAGAAGAGAGAAACACAATATTATTCACCTTGTCTAGTTTCTTAACCCGAGAAAAGAAGTTCTTAGCCTTGGAGGAGATGCTTTTTTTCCGACCGCCTTTAGCGGCGGCAGCATCTGGTTTCTCAGACAAGATTAATAATGGCTTCTTACAGCTGCTGCTGCTGGGTTTTGTTTTCTTCTTTACATGATGATCAGCACTGTTGGCTACTCTGGTCTTTGCTTCTGATCCATTATCCTCATCTTGATGATCTTCATCATTATTTTCACGCAGTTTATGTACCACATAACGATGAGATTCAGCTTTGAAGAGGTCTAAGAGTGTCACTCGTCTCCCGGTTTCTTTCTTCAGGGAATTGTCGATGTTATTGTAGGAGATTTCATCTGCAAGCTCACTGTTGCAAGTGATCACGTCTCCGCGGGACTTACTGTGCCAAATTTAATTGATAGCTTTGGTTACAGTAAAGTTTTGGTATAAACTAGCTAGTACCATAAAACTCACAAAACACCTTAGGGCATCCACAATGGTGTGGATTCCACTCATAGTGGTAAAAAAGAAAAAAGAAAATGATCAGTTGGAGGAGAGAAGATGTGAGAGGGTTGCTTAATTAAGAACTTGGAGAGAGAAAGTTCTTACTGACACATAGAGAGAATGTGGGAGAAGATATTATAATAATATTTTTGAATGGGTGGAATCCACTTTCCTTATTGATTGTGGATGCCCTTATATTATATGTCTATAATAAATATAATATGAATAAAAAAGAGTTAAATATTGACCTATTAAAAAGATCAGCCTTGTATTATCCACATGAATTAAGTTTATAGCTAGATTACCTTGAAGCTGAAGGAGAGTGAACCATTTTGACCTCGCAGCTTGGCCGAGTACTCTCTATCTCTACCACATCATCATACGCAACTACTTCCTTATTCTCTTTGCCATGATCACCATGGCATTCTTCTTCTTCTTCCTGCTGAGTGATCTCCTCCTGATTCTCTAGTTTAAGACCACTCTCATTCAGAGCATTAACCGCAAGAGTTCCAATGGTGAGAATGTCGTTCAACTTCCAATTCTCAAACACGTCGGCATCCATGATCATCATTCCATTCTCAGACGAAAGCAGTGGTTTCATTTCCTCCGTATTAATGTCACCATTGTTGTTGCCCTGGCATTGTCGAATACTTTTCCTCCCTTTCAGATATTTATATATTGAACGTACAAGTAATTTGAACCAACAGATTAGTTAATTCAATTCATGGGAAGAAAAAGGAAGATTAAGTAATGGATTTTAAAATTTTGAAATCAAACTACCTTATATTAAACCTAAAAAACTTGTAGTTAATCAAAGAAGCAGGCAGAAAAAGTAACACATTTCATTACATGAGTTAAGTACGTACACATATAATACGTGAAGAGGAAGAAAAAAAAAAATGATGAATCTAACCTCCATTGATGATAGGGAAGCCAGAGGAATTAAAGCTACGACGAGGCGGGAGTATCCAGTCAAAAATCTACAAAATTTCCCCAAATACTGTAATATCAGTATAGTCATACGTACACAATTCAGTTATATATACACGAAGCTACGGATTAATGTAAAATTAAAACTCAAATATAAAATGATGATGAATCCTGTTGATTCTACTTCAAATATATAAGCATTGGACCTTCATTTTTGCAGTGGTGATGCTTGGAGATTGCTTTCGGTATTCATCTGCTGATGGAAGGAAATTAAATATAATAACACTACCTCTGCTCTGTCGTTCTTTTGGGACCAAACAGAAGGGGCGGGAGTGCATGAGCTGATGACACGTGTTAATAAGGTAGTTGAATAACCCGCCAAAATTGTAGGCCTAATTAAAGGCCCCACGGCCCATGGGATGCTGGGTTACTAATTTGACCGGGGTTTGGACCGGGAGTCGTATCAGGCTTATCAATCGTTGTGTCCCTCACACTGGTGTGGTTTTCGCTAATAAAATGCTAGTCTAGTCGCTCTAGTGTCTCAAATTTCAAATATGTATCAGATATTGTGGACATTGACATTATTCTTTTTCGAATAGTGATATAATATTATAGATCAGAGAACAGAAACAATTACGAATATCATTACACCATTATCCAACCACTTGATCATTCCTCCCTAGATTAGCTAACATATCAGCTATAACATTTTTTTTAAAAGTTAAGGACCAGTTTTTTTATTATATTATATAAAGAAGATTACATGCAAGTGGACTTGTACAAAAAAATATCCATCTACTAATATGTGTCTTAAAAGTAAGAAAATTTGCATGAAAAGTTTCATTCTCAAAGTGAGCAACCACCATGGCCAGTCCTAGCACCGCCACCACCATCACCTCCATCTCCGCCGGCTGCGGTTTTTCGAAAGTTATGGATCTGTTACCTGCAATCAACAGCAATCGGCTAACGCCGAGTGTGATCCAATGGCTCATCAGAGCTCAGATAAGTCTTTTCTGCACATGCAATAACATAACTGGTGGACAAACCTAGAAGCCAACCCCAACCCAAAGCTCACAAGACATAAAAACTCAAAAACAAGCTGGATGAAAACGATAAACTTCTCTCACTAGAGAAGAAGCTAAGAACAAACCGGAACAACAAAGCAAGATAAAAACTAGTTCATAGATGAACTAGTACTAAGCAAAAGAGGAGGAGAAAAGGGGAGGGAGAAGAAGAAAAGGTGAAAAAAATGAGGAAGAAGAGAAAAAAGGGAGGGAGAGTGTTTTCTCTTTCTATGTCTACATCGCCCTATTATCTAGTACCTATCTTAGTTATGCAACTTTATATCAGCTATAACATTATTGAGTCCTAGGAATATGAGTCTAAGTCACCTTGCTGAAAGCAGTGAATAGATCTAGAGCGTCTTCAAGAATGATTTTGGTATCTTGTTGTACCACACTTATCCTTTGTATGAAGTTGTCATTTGCTAGACAATCAGAGTGAACTCAAATGTCATTATAATTGTAGGTGTGATGCTAGTAGCAAGCCTAGTATGATCGTTTTAGCTTCCACCACAGCTGGATCCCAAGGTTCCTTGCCATTTTCCACTCCTATAGCTAGGACTCTACCATTTGATGATTTGCATATTGCGCCCATACCAAAACCATCACTCCCCATGCTCCCATTTATGAAGACTTGTAGTTCATTAATTAGGCTAGAGAGGGTTAAGAGAGTCCTCTGACCTGGGATGGATGGTAGTTCTATAGAGTTGGTTATGTCAATATATGTCTGGGCATACTCCATTCTAACATCAAAATCTATAACTTTTCCTTGAGTTATCTGGCATCTAGCAAACCAAAGTTTCTAGAGGAGACAAGCTAACCTTTGGAGATTTTAGACCTTATTTGAGTAGCAGATAGTAGTCATCCAGTCACACAGAGCGTCATCATTCCTAATCCTAGAAGGGCGGTCCAGCGATTTTCCGCAGCGGCCAGAGGCCTATGGAGAAAACTCATGAGTGGCAGACTTAACAGGCGGGCGGATATAGACGGCGGAGTGGATATATAGAGCTCCGGTTCAGGGGAGAGTGGACATTCCCATTTATACTTTGTAATTTGGATTATTTATTTTTGGTTCGGTTCATGTTAGTTTCGTTAGAGTTAATATAAGTTGTTGGTTTGAACTCGTGATTCGAATTTGATTAATTCATCTTAGTTATAATATGGTTTGTGATATGCTTCTGGTCAATTAAGATTGATTCGGGTGACTTTTTCAGTTATTAAAATATATCGTTATTTATTACCATATATGTGTCGGGCCCCATTCAGGATTCAACTAACATCGGTTTGTATCACTCAAGTTCGTGTAAATGAAGTTGGATTGTTTTTGGTTGGACCTGTCGTCAATTTGATTTGGTTCAGTTTGGATTGATTCATTTCTAGGTCATATTTTAGATCATATTATTGGGTCAAATTTCTAGTTTAATTCGATTTTCAGGCTCGGATCACTTTTACAACCTCTGTAACTTTAATACTTCATTTTAAGTCGTGTATCTTATAGTGTCTTTGTTTAGATGCGCGTATGTGTTTAAGAAGGGATCAATATTTTAATAAATATATTAGATAATAATAAATAAATTTTTTGGATAAGGGATCACAAGTCCATGTCAGAGCACTCATGCATCAAAAAAAAAAGAGAAGATCAAGGGAAAATGGACATACTTCCCCAAACACTGGCCTAGGAGTTAGGGGTATTACACGCCGCGTATTATTACATAATAACACAAGGCTCTAATAAACAAACTTAAACAGACGATCAAATAAGGCCCAAACGCACACTTGAATAAAGTATAATCGAAGAGATGTTAGAACATCCCCAAAAGTCATTACAACCCACCAAACGGATGTCAAAAGCGGAAGCTAACTAAATATGCCCAAAGGCTCAAATTCAAATACAAAGTCTCAAAGGAATCGAATAGCAAAACAAACTAAACTCCAGAAGCTGAGCAAAGTGACCCTCGCTGATCAATCTGCAATGTTAGATAAAGTAGGGGAATGAGCACACAACTATGCCCAGTAGATGACAAACTTCATCAACCAGCATGCTCAAAACATTTTATAGACTAATATCAAATCAGAAGGTGTCCATAAACATGTCAGAAACAGAAACAGAAGTCCACACAATAAAGGACTAAACAGAGCCAGAAGCAGAAAACAGAGTGGGACACTAGCAATCACAGCATACAGACAGAACGAGCAACCAACTTGTGAACAGAACGAGGAAACCTCACTCGTAAACAAAACAGGTGTAAACACCCATGAACAGAACAGGGAACATCACCCGTGAACAGAAGGATCCTACATAGCGCGCTACGAGACAGCGAAACCAGCCATCCAAAGGCTCAGACACAGAGATAACTAGGTCCCAAAACAGAAGCTTAAATACAAATAAGCATATGTGCACCAAAGGCACCAGAAAGCCCATAGATAGCTTGGAAATCAGAAGGGAAATCCAACCCCGCAAACGGAAGTCAAAACGGAGCTCAAACGAGCAAGTTATGGCCAAAACAGTAGCCTGTCCGAACTTGTGTCCGGACATCAATGTTCGGACACAAGTCGAGACTCAGAAGTCGAAAACAGACAGATGTCTGAACATGTGTCCGAACGTCGAAGTTCAGACACCGGTCGAGCATTAAAACAGTAGTAGAGACAGAGGTGTCCGAACATCCAAGTTCGGACTGATGTTCGGACGTTTTACGAAAACGAATACGTGTGGTGTCCGAGCTTGTGTCCGGACATCAATGTTCAGACACAAGTCGAAGCCAAAATCAGAGAAGGCAGAAGCTGTGTCCGAACTTCAAAGCTCGGACGGAAGTTCGGACACAGCGAAAACTTCAGAAAATCAAAAGCGCAACAGGGTATGTCCGAACGTCAAAGCTCGGACTGACGTTCGGACACACCAAAATGTGCAGTTTCCAGAAACGGATTCACAGCAGAACAGAGGATTTAACACAACAAAACAGAAGTAGAGCATTTAAAAACAACCTTGGGGGTTTGTAAGCATTAAAACGTCATCAAACAGACGGTTCACAACCACCATTGCAAGACAATTCACAATCAAAACCAGAACCGGAATGAAACTCCCCAAGGCCGAACACGCTAGCCGAATCCATAAGCCACCTACCTCAATTATTGACAGACGAATCTTGAATCAGAAACAGCAGCGCCCAACCACGCAGAATCCCGAAATGCAGACCAAGGATGCCAACCAAAACACTGAATTCTGAACACAACGCAGAGACACTCTCAATCAGAACTGACCACAACACCAAAACTGAAACGGAACGGAATTGAACCCCTCACCTGAATACGATATAAGTGACACAGCAGCAATCCACAGCGGAGGAGAGATCGACGCAGACGTCGGAGGATTACTGGTTCACAATCAGATTGTAGAGAAGGGAATTAGGGATTGAGGAGTTCTCCAAACTGAATAGCAACGCTACCAAACGATATACAAACCTGATTGCGAAGAGAACAGCGAGGCAAAGAGAATTCACAGCAGTAGTCAAGTCTCCAATCAGCAGCACTTGGACAGATTGATGAAGAGCAAACGTGAAGAGAGAGAGAAAAGAAGGAAGGCACCACGTCTCTGAGAAACTGATCGGGAATAAGGGGTTTGAACAGAACGTGATTAACATCACGATAAGAGAAGCCTTAATATCCCTTAATTGATAAAACAAAACCCTTACCAGAAAATAAATAATGAAAGACCTCCACGCCCCTGACTTTAATCCAAAGGACTTCCATGTCCTGAATTAAGATTAAACCAACCTAAGAGTAAGTTGTGACGAAATAAAATATAACCAAATCTTGGGTTATAACATCACCTCCCCCTTAAAAGAATTTCGTCCTCGAAATTAAAACATACCTACTGCTCGAAAAGGGCGGGGAACTTGGAACGAACATCGCTTTCGACCTCCCAGGTCGCCTCTTCCTCTGACTGACCCGACCACTGCACCTTCACCAAGGGCATGGTCTTACTCCTGAGCTTGCGGACATCCCGCGCTAAAATCCTCGAAGGGACGCCTGAACGTGAAGTTCCCTCAACTGAAGCGGACTAAAGTCAATCACATGCGACGGGTCCGGAATATACTTCCTCAGCATGGACACGTGGAACACACTGTGGACACCAGCCAACGACGGTGGCAAAGCTAAGCGGTAGGCAACCGGTCCGATCCTCTCCAGGATCTCAAAAGGACCCACAAAGCGAGGGCTAAGCTTGCCTCTCTTTCCAAACCGAACAACTCCTCGGACTGGAGACACCTTCAGATACACATGATCGCCCACCTCCAACTCTAGAGGTCGCCTCCTCTGATCGGCGTAGCTCTTCTGACGACTCTGAGCCACAAGCAAGCGCTCTCTGATAGACTGAATCTTGCCCACAGCATCCTGAACCAAGTCTGGACCAATCACGGCTCTCTCCTTCAGATCATCCCAGCAGATGGGTGACCTGCATCTCCTGCCATACAAGGCCTCAAACGGAGCCATCCCGATACTGGTCTGAAAACTATTATTATACGCAAACTATATCAAAGCAACGTGCTGATCCCAGCTGCCCCCGAAGTCCAACACACATGCTCTGAGCATGTCCTCAAGGACCTGATTCGTCCTCTCCGTCTGACCATCTGACTGAGGATGATATGCTGAGCTGAAAGACAACTTCGTACCCATAGCCTGATGCAAACTCTGCCAGAATCTGGACACGAAACGCGGATCTCTGTCAGACACAATCGAAGCTGGAACTCCATGCAGACGCACTATCTCATCCACATATAATTGAGCCAAGCGGTGCAAACTGAAGGTCTTCCTGACAGGCAAGAAGTGGGCGCTCTTCGTGATCCGGTCCACAATGACCCAAACCGCATCAAAACCCCTCGGAGTCTTAGGCAGTCCCATGACGAAGTCCATACCGACGCTCTCCCACTTCCACTCCGGAACGGGAAGGGGCTGAAGCAAAAGCTGGCCTCTGATGCTGCTTGACCTGCTGACAGGTCCTACATCTGGATACAAAGTCGGAGATGTCCCTCTTCATATTACTCCACCAGAATGTCTCACGTAGTCCCGGTACATCTTCACACCTCCTGGGTGTACCGAGTATGGAGCTCCATGAGCCTCTCTGCATAATCTCCCGCCTCAAGGCGTCATCTGCGGCACACAGACACGGTCTCTGATCTCAGACAACCATCCTCTGAAACTCTGAACTCGGACTCCTGACCAGCAGACAAACTCTCTGATCTTACACAACCGACGTCGAGCTCCTGACTGGCCTTGATCGGTCGATCAAGGTAGGCTGAATCTGCAACGCTGCAACATCCCAGACCTCTCTGGACGAACGACCCAGACATCATACGCTGCAACTCGAGAGCAGACCTCTGCACACCAGACAGCACAACGGTCCCAGACGGACCCCTCCTACTGAGCGCATCAGCAACCACATTCGCCCTACCGGATGGTAGAGGATCTCAAATCGTAATCGTGTAACAACTCAGCCACCTCCTCTGCCTCAAGTTCAACTCCTTCTGAGTGAACAGATACTTAAGGCTCTTGTGGTCCGTATACACCTTGCACGCTGCTCCATACAGATAGTGCCTCCAAATCTTAAGGCAAACACAACTGCAGCTAACTCCAGGTCGTGGGTCGGATAGTTCTTCTCATATGGCTTCAACTGACGAGAGCCATATGCTACTACCTTCCCATGCTGCATCAGCACACACCCAAGTCCCTTATGGGACGCATCACAGAAAACCTCCAGACCCTCATTACCCTCTGGAAGGGTCAGAATCGGCGCAGACGTCAACCTCTTCTTCAACTCCTGGAAGCACAGCTCACAGGCCTCGCTCCACTCAAACTTCACATCCTTCTGTAGCAGACGAGTCAAAGGGATCACTAGCTTGGAGAAGCCCTCCACAAACTTACGATAGTAGCCCGCTAATCCAAGGAAGCTACGTATCTCTCCAACATTAGTAGGCCTGGCCCACTCAGTAATAGCCCTAATCTTCTCCGGATCCACGGAGATACCATCCTTAGAGACCACATGTCCCAAAAACACCACCTGATCCAGCCAGAACTCACACTTCTTCAACTTCGCGTACAGCTCCTTCTCCCTCAGAGTCTGGAGAACAGTCCTCAAATGCTCCTCGTGCTCCTCAGCACTCTTGGAATACACCAAGATGTCATCAATGAAAACTACAACGAACTGGTCCAAGAACGGCTTGAACACCCGGTTCATCATATCCATAAACACAGAAGGCGCATTCGTCAAACCGAATGGCATCACTAGGAACTCGTAATGTCCATAACGAGTCCTGAAGGCGGACTTAGGCACATCGTCTGCCTTAATCCTCAGCTGATGATAACCGGACCTCAGATCGATCTTTGAAAACACCTTAGCTCCTGCTAACTGGTCGAACAAGTCATCAATGTGCGGGAGAGGATACCTATTCTTAATGGTAACCTTGTTGAGCTCCCTGTAGTCAATGCACAAGCGCATGCTACCATCCTTCTTCTTAACAAATAACACTGGCGCTCTCCAAGGTGACACACTAGGGCGGATGAAGCCCTTATCCAGCAGCTCCTGCAACTGGACCTTCAACTCCTTGAGCTCAGCAGGCGCCATGCGGTATGGGGCCTTAGAAATGGGCTGAGTCTCAGGTGCGAGCTCGATCGAGAACTCCACCTCTCTGACAGGGGGAAGCCCAGGTACATCATCCTGGAACACATCTGGGAAGTCTTTGACCACTGGAATCTCCTCCAACTTCGCATCCTTGCGAACCTCAGGGATGTAGCACAGATATCCCTGGCATCCTTTCCTCAGAAAATGAAATGCCTGCATGGCTGAAATCACTGGCGGCGAGCACGGGAGTCCATTCCCTGCTACAACTAGGCGGGGCTGACCCGGCTCCTCAAAGGTGACTCTCGAAGCAGCACAATCAATGTGGGCATGGTGCGCAGCAAGCCAATCCATACCCAAAATCACATCAAAAGTAGTCATCTCCATCGGGATGAGGTTAGCACACAGAGTCCTATCTCTGACTAACACAGGACTATCTCTATAAATAGAATTCAGAAGCATAGAAGAGTCCCTAACTAGCGGACTATGCACACACAACTCAACACCCAGAGGCACAACAGGCAAACCGAGCTCACCCACTAACTCAGCAGAAATAAAAGAGTGGGTGGCTCCAGAGTCAAACAAGCAGAAAACAGAACGAGAAGACAGCTGGAGAATTCCTGTGACAACTCTGTCAGTCGATCGGTCTCTCTCTCCAGCCATCGCGTACACTCTGGCCTGGCCCTGGGGCTTCTTCTGCTCAGCCCGGTCTCAATCTCTGGACCCCGAAGCAGACTCACCAGCTCTACCTCCAGAGCTACCTCTGCTCCTCTCGGCCTGAGGGCAGTCAGCAATCCTGTGGTCCAAGGAGCCGCACTTGAAGCAGGCTCCTGACTTCCTATAGCAGTCCTGGCCTCGATGAAACTTGCCGCAGACCCGGCACTTCGGAGCAGGAGCGGACGAAGACGAACCACCTCTATCTCGTGAATGGTCCCTAGAGCGGTCTCCAGCTCGGTCTCCAGTAGACTGCTTCTTCTGAGAAGCAGACTGATCCCTCCTGTCGCTCTCGTCGGACCTCTGCTTCCTCTTCTGGTCCTTCCCTCCAGACTGGCGACCTCTCAAGTCAGCCTCTACCAACAGGGCGACATCAGCTACGTCCCCGAAGGTCTTATGACACAGAGGCGTCACAGCAGAACGGATATCAGGCCTCAGGCCACTCTCAAACTTCCTGGCCTTCCTATGCTCGTCAGGCTCAGATGCAAACTTAGACAGGCTGATGAACTTCCTGACGTACTCCTCCACACTCATATCCCGACCCTGGCGTAGTCGGTTATACTCCAAGATACGCTGGTCCTTATACACATCGGGGTAGAACTGCTTATTGAACTCCCCAGTGAACTGCTCCCACGTCCAAGGCTGTGGGAATCTCCCCATCACTGACCTCCACCACTCCTTGGCTTCGGCCTTAAAAAGGAAAGTAGCAAAGTCGACCTTCTACTCCTCCTCAGAGCCCATCACACGCAGCAAATCCTCCACCTCTGACAGCCAGTGACTGGCCTCCTGGGGGTCTCCTGCCCCATCGAACGATGGCGGCTTCAGCTTCATGAACTCCTGAAGCGCCTTCACATTTCTCCCTCCAGCATCTGCCCCAGCTGGTCCTCCTCCAGCTGGACCACCCCCTGCAGCCATGGTCTGCATGAGCTGCGTCATGAACTGCTGAACAGCATCAGCCACATTTCCTGGAGGGTTCGTTGCTCTTCTTGGCGGCATTCTGAAAGTCCAACAGCAGGCACTTAGACTCAGACACTAACACTGACGTTTCTGACTGACTGGCTAACTTAAAATCCCAGCAGATTAGAACCCAGAGCTCTGATACCACTAAATGTAACACCCCCAGACACTGGCCTAGGAGTTAGGGGTATTACACGCCGCGTATTATTACATAATAACGCAAGACTCTAATATACAAACTTAAACAGACGATCAAATAAGGCCCAAACGCACACTTGAATAAAGTATAATCGAAGAGATGTTAGAACATCCCCAAAAGTCATTACAACCCACCAAACGGATGTCAAAAGCGGAAGCTAACTAAATATGCCCAAAGGCTCAAATTCAAATACAAAGTCTCAAAGGAATCGAATAGCAAAACAAACTAAACTCCAGAAGCTGAGCAAAGTGACCCTCGCTGATCAATCTGCAATGTTAGATAAAGTAGGGGAATGAGCACACAACTATGCCCAGTAGATGACAAACTTCATCAACCAGCATGCTCAAAACATTTTATAGACTAATATCAAATCAGAAGGTGTCCATAAACATGTCAGAAACAGAAACAGAAGTCCACACAATAAAGGACTAAACAGAGCCAGAAGCAGAAAACAGAGTGGGACACTAGCAATCACAGCATACAGACAGAACGAGCAACCAGCTCATGAACAGAACGAGGAAACCTCACTCGTAAACAGAACAGGTGTAAACACCCGTGAACAGAACGGGAAACATCACCCGTGAACAGAAGGATCCTACATAGCGCGCTACGAGACAGCGAAACCAGCCATCCAAAGGCTCAAACACAGAGATAACTAGGTCCCAAAACAGAAGCTTAAATACAAATTAGCATATGTGCACCAAAGGCACCAGAAATCCCATAGATAGCTTGGAAATCAGAAGAGGAATCCAACCCCGCAAACGGAAGTCAAAACGGAGCTCAAACGAGCAAGTTATGGCCAAAACAGTAGCCTGTCCGAACTTATGTCCGGACATCACTGTTCGGACACAAGTCGAGACTCAGAAGTCGAAAACAGACAGATGTCCGAACATGTGTCCGAACGTCGAAGTTCGGACACCGGTCGAGCATTAAAACAGTAGCAGAGACAGAGGTGTCCGAACATCCAAGTTTGGACTGATGTTCGGACGTTTTACGAAAACGAATACGTGTGGTGTCCGAGCTTGTGTCCGGACATCAATGTTCGGACACAAGTCGAAGCCAAAATCAGAGAAGGCAGAAGGCTGTGTCCGAACTTCAAAGCTCGGACGGAAGTTCGGACACAGCGAAAACTTCAGAAAATCAAAAGCGCAACAGGGTATGTCCGAACGTCAAAGCTCGGACTGACGTTCGGACACACCAAAATGTGCAGTTTCCAGAAACGGATTCACAGCAGAACAGAGGATTTAACACAACAAAACAGAAGTAGAGCATTTAAAAACAACCTTGGGGATTTGTAAGCATTAAAACATCATCAAACAGACGGTTCACAGCCACAATTGCAAGACAATTCACAATCAAAACCCAGAACCGGAATGAAACTCCCCAAGGCCGAACACACTAGCCGAATCCATAAGCCACCTACCTTAATTATTGACAGACGAATCTTGAATCAGAAACAGCAGCGCCCAACCACGCAGAATCCCGAAATGCAGACCAAGGATGCCAACCAAAACACTGAATTCTGAACACAACGCAGAGACACTCTCAATCAGAACTGACCACAACACCAAAACTGAAACGGAACGGAATTGAACCCCTCACCTGAATACGATATAAGTGACACAGCAGCAATCCACAGCGGAGGAGAGATCGACGCAGACGTCGGAGGATTACTGGTTCACAATCAGATTGTAGAGAAGGGAATTAGGGATTGAGGAGTTCTCCAAACTGAATAGCAACGCTACCAAACGATATACAAACCTGATTGCGAAGAGATCAGCGAGGGAAAGAGAATTCACAGCAGTAGTCAAGTCTCCAATCAGCAGCACTTGGACAGATTGATGAAGAGCAAACGTGAAGAGAGAGAGAGAAAAGAAGGAAGGCACCACGTCTCTGAGAAACTGATCGGGAATAAGGGGTTTGAACAGAACGTGATTAACATCACGATAAGAGAAGCTTTAATATCCCTTGATTGATAAAACAAAACCCTTACCAGAAAATAAATACGAAAGACCTCCACGCCCCTGACTTTAATCCAAAGGACTTCCATGTCCTGAATTAAGATTAAACCAACCTAAGAGTAAGTTGTGACAAAATAAAATATAACCAAATCTTGGGTTATAACAAAGAGCCGATGCTATACAACAAAAAGGGCAGCACTTCTCATACATAAATAAAATGAGACCAAAAGTCAACCCTACCAAAGGATGTACATAAGAAAATGATGGGATAACCAAAATCCAACAAAACCCCCACTAGTTGCGGAAGTCTACGAGCCAATTGTGGTCGAGGGAGGCAGTTCCGAGCTTCTTCCATATTACAATCTTGATAGTGAACGTAATTTGAAAGGTCACCTTTAATGAATCCTCACACTAGTTTTTGATGGCCGGAATACACCTTTTGATCGTCCTTTCTGTCTAACCATCTGATGCTGGATAAAAATATCTACTTGCCGAAACCTAGCCAAGAATATGGAATTCCTAACCGAAACAATCGTTTCCAGAGCACCATGGTACCGGACCACATTCCTGATGTAGGCATCGACCAACTGCTCCATCAACCAGGTATCCTTCATTGGTATGGACCTTGTAGTCTTAGTCAGCCTATCTACATTCTCCCATATTTGGTTCATTCCTTCCTTGGTTATCGGTAGTCCAACCATAAAATCCATCGATATGGAGTTCCACTACCACTTGGGAACCTCCGAAGGTTGCAACATTCCTCCCATCCTCTTGCGTCCAAATTTAACCCTGGCAAGTCAAACACCTGGAAACAAACTCGACAACTTCCCTCTTCATCTTTGGCCACTAAAAATGCTTTTTCAAATTCTTATAAAGCATATCTCCTCCTGGATGCACTGAATAAGGTGAGTTATGTGCCTCTCTCTTCAATTTCTCTTTTACCTCAGCATAGGCTAAAGGCACACTCCATCTCCCCTTAAATATTAAACTCTCTTCTTTATGGATCATAAAGTATTTAGCTTTTTTCCTCATCCATCTTTGACCAAATTTTGTCCAACTTAACATCTCCATATTTATGTTTAAGATTCTTGCCTTAAACTTTCAGACTTACCACCATACTATACCACTTTATCTCCTTGCCAACTCATTCATGTTCCACAACTTCCAGATTCATCTTCCGGAAGCCTCGGACCGACTCGTCCAGAAGAACCCATGGAACCTACCAAATGACTCTTCTTTCAACTTAGGGCATCAGCCACCACATTGGCTCTATCCTCATGGTACAAAATCTGAAGGTCGTAATCCTTAATGAGTTATCGCCACCTTCTCTACCTCGTTCAACTCCTTTTGAGTGAATATGTATTTGAAACTCTTTATGGTCAATGAAAATATTACTTGAGGTCCCATACAAATAACGTCCTCAAATCTTCAAACCAAACACCATAGCTGTCAGTTCCAGGTCATGAGTAGAATAGTGAGTCTCATACTCTTTCAATTACATAGAGACATATGCTATCACCATCTCATGTTCCATCAGCACACAACCCAAGTTTGAAGTGCCACTATACACTTCAAATCCTTATATTCTAGAAGGTAAAACCAACACCGGAGAAAAAGTTGATCTTTACTTCAAAGTTTGAAAAGCTTTCTCACTGTCCTCATCCCATTGGAACTTCACTACTTTCTTCATGAGATTAGTGATGAGCGGCCTCGCAATTTAGCAAAGTCCATAACAAACTTGCGGTAATAGCCTACTAACCCAAGGAAGCTGGGAACCTCTTTCACAGTGGTTGGTATAGGCCAGCCCTTTACATCCCGAATCTTAAACGAGTCAACTGAGCTACCCTCGCTGGTGACCACGTGGCTAAGGAATGAAACTTTTTTCAGCCAAAACTCACATTTCGATAACTTATCATTTGAATATCTCTCAAAATCTATAACATGTTGAGAAGGGAAGAAATGAAACCGGCCAAAAAGGGCACAGGAAATGTCCGGTCATCTGTGGTCGGACAGAATAGGGCTAAAAGTGGGTATAAAGCATTCGCTTGTCCGGTCGTCTGTGACCGGACGTCCAGGCTAGGTAGAACGTAAAGCGGCCGGTCGCCTGTGACCAGTCAAAGCCACTAGGAAAGGGTAGAAAGGTCCGGTCATCTTGGACCGGTAAATAAAGGTAGAAATTGTATTTATATACACGAAAAGACAGGCTGGCAGCCTAAGAACGGATGTAAAAACACTATAAATAGGGGAATACCCCCATGAAATAATATTAGTACGCATAACAATCAGACTTAAGCTACTCTTGCAAACTCTCTCTTTCTCACTACGTTCATGATCGGAACCAGGTAACGGATAGATATCATGGAGGATTGAAGTAAACAGGATTGGATACATCTTTCATTTGGCACCGTCTATGGGAAACGAACAGCTCAGTAGCAACCTGAAGCCACGTAGAAGAGAAAAATTTCTTTGATATCAGCAGAAAAGGTTTAAAATAACTGATTGTATTTGCATGACTTAGCGCGGAAATGGCTCCAAGATCAAGAAACACCAAAGGACACCACATGGGAGAGTAACCATGTCACAGAAGAGTAAATGCAGAAGTTCCGGAGGTCATCTCTAAGAAGGATCTCGAAGACATGCTGAAAGGATTAGTCAGATCTATTGATGAGAAGATTGTGGAAGGGAATGAGGTTCTGCAACAAGAATTGATACAGAGAGATGAGGAGTACCAAAGAAAATGGGAGGAAATGACCGCACTATAGAACTCCTAAGAAGTAGGGTCTCAGAGGGAAGTAATAATGAAAAAAGTAGAGACCGAAAGGATACCCAATCATTGTTGAGGAAGAGACGGAAGAAGATACCTAATTGACATGAGTCTTTATCCGTTCTCGGAAAGGATAAGGAGAGCAAAGCTCCCGCCTCAATTTGTTGCTCTGGCGGTCGAGAAGTACGATGGAATAGGGGACCTTGCTCAACATATCAAAAAGTTCATGTTTGCTATGAACACTTAAGGGATTAGTTCTCTCGCTCTCTGCAATTTATTTCCAGGGACACTTTCCAAAAGAGCATTAGGATGGATCTCTACAAGGCCACCACAATCTATCACCAGTTTCAAGCAGCTAACCGAAGAATTTCAACAATATTTCGCTGTGAGTAAGAAGGTAAAAAAAGAGACGATAGAATTGATGGATTTAAGGCAGCCAAAGGGAGAGACTGTGAAATAATACAGTGAGCGCTTCCACAAAAAGGTAGCAGAGATTGATGACATTGATGAGAAAATTCTAATCAAAGCTTTTGGCAATGGCCTGGCGCAGCCCCAACTCGCTGGAAAAATTGTGACCAAGGCACCAAAGACTCATGGAGATTTGGCTAAGATGATTCACGATTATCTGAAATCCGAGATAGCTGAAAACAAAGCTAAAGAACTGGCAGATAGCTTTAAGGGTACAGCCGCATCAGAAAAGAAGGGAGGTCAAGGTGGAGGTGTCGAAGGCTCGTCAGGAGGAGGATCGAGGTACAGGCCATACTACAAAACGCCAGCCGGATCTTCTTCTCAAGGATCGCAGCATCAAAATACAAGGCCCACTGTCTACATCGATCCGGGGAAGTATGCAGCCGCAGTAAGGGAAGGATACCTCCCCCATCCTAGGAAATCACCGCAAGGAGAGATCCCAGTGGCATTCTGTGAATATCATGGGAATCGGAGTCATCGAACGGTGAACTGCGCTACCTTAGCCAAGGAGCTCGGAATCATTGAAGAGAATAAGAAGAAGGGAAAATAGCAAGCCGAACCACAGAAATAGTACAATGATCAACATTCCTCCCAGAGCAACAACCAGTATGCCTCTCGAAGCCGACAGGAAGAGGAGGCCCACCCCAAGCTTGACCATATAAAAACAGTTGGTATGATAACAGGTATATAAAGAGGGAAGTAAAGCTTTTTCTTCAAGGATAGGCACCATAGACATGGAAGAGGACCAGAGAGTGCCACTAATTTTGGGTAGACCTTTCATGAGAACTGCTAGGGCCCTTATAGATGTTGAGAAAGGCAAAATAATTCTGCAACTTCATGATGAAAAATTGGAATTTTACATGTCTAAAGTAGTGAAGAGACCCTCACAGGCTGAGGCTATTTTTGCAATATATGTCGTAGATTCAATTGTGCAGGTTCATTCTCTCTCTCATATCAAATATGATGCTCTTGAATTGGCTTTGTTTGAGGCTTATGTTGAACAGAAATTTCATCCAAAAATGACCGAAGTGGTGGCTGAATTAAACAGCAGATTTTCTGGCTATAGACCACGCTATCCACCACCCGAACCATTGGAACGCGTTGCTCAGAAGCCGTTACCTTAGGTTGAGAAGCCTCCCACTATGGAGATGAAACATCTTCCCTCTCATCTCAAATATGCTTATTTGACTGACCCGTGTATTCTACCTGTTATTATTTCTTCTTCTTTGACAGGTGCATAAGAGGAAAGTCTGATGAGGGTGCTTCAAAGCCATAAACGGGCTATCGGGTGGACTATAGCCAACATCAAGGGAATCAGCCCTCATTTCTGCACGCACCGGATATTTATGGAAGATGACTACAAGCCGTTGGTCCAACTTCAAAGAAGATTAAATCCGAACATGAAGGAGGTTGTCAAGAAAGAAGTTCTCAAACTCTTGGATGCAGGGACTATCTATGCTCTCTCTGACAGCAAGTGGGTGAGTCCCGTGCAAGTGGTCCCAAAGAAATGAGGTGTTACAGTCGGCCCCAATGAAAAGGGTGAGCTGGTGTCTCAGAGGACTACCAATGGCTGGAGAGTCTCCATCGACTACTGGAAGTTGAACACCGCCACCAGAAAGGACCATTTCCCTCTCCCATTCATTAATCAAATGCTCGAGAGGTTCGGGGCAAGACTACTATTGCTTTTTGGATGGATACTCGGGATATCTCCAAATCCTCATAGCTCCTGAGGAGCAGGAGAAGATGACATTTACATGCCCTTATGGGATGTTTGCCTACACCCGAATGCCTTTCAGGCTTTGCAACGCCCCGACCACATTTCAGAGATGCATGATGTCAATCTTCTACGACTTCCTAGAGAAGAGCATTGAGGTCTTTATGGACGACTTCTCTGTCTTCGGCCTCTCCTTTGAGACTTGCTTGGACAACATTGAGGCTATCTTGATCCGGTGCGAAGAGACAAAGCTTGTGCTAAATTGGGAGAATTGCCAATTTATGGTAAGAGAAGGAATTTTTTTGAGGCACAAGATCTCTTCAAAGGGTATTGAGGTTGACAAGGCTAAAATTGAAGTGATTGAAAAGCTACCTCCCCCGACATCAGTGAAAGATATTCAAAGTTTTCTGGGTCATGCCGCGTTTTGCAGAAGGTTCATCAAAGACTTCTCCAAAATCTTAAAGCCTCTCTACGACCTCTTGGCCAAGGATGTGAAATTTGAATTCACTGAGGAGTGTCTTAATGCCTTCAAAACCCTCAAGCAGTGCCTTATCTCTGCACCCACTGTGGTATCCTCTGATTGGAGTCTACCGTTCGAGATCATGTGCGACGCCAGCGACTATACGGTGGGGGTGGTTCTTTGTCAAAAGAAGGAAAAGATATTAAGGAGTATCTACTGTGCTAGTAGAACTCTCAATGATGCCCAAAAGAACTATGCCACCATCGAGAAGGAGCTGCTAGTAGTGGTTTTCGCCCTCGACAAATTCCGATCCTACCTCTTGGGCAGCAAGGTTATAGTGCACACCGACCATTCAGCGCTTAAGTATCTGCTCAACAAGGGTGATGCAAAGCCTAGACTTCTCCGATGGATTTTTCTCCTTCAAGAATTCAAGATAGAGATCCAGGACAAACCGGGTGTGCAAAATGTCATAGCGGATCATCTCTCTCGAATGGAGGCTCCTGATGATGGTGTGTCAATCAATGAATTCTTCCCCGACGAGAGCATCTTCATGATTATAGAGACCGGTGACCCTTGGTATGCGGACTTTGTAAATTATGTGGCAAGGGGGGTGATCCCACCAGAGATGACTTATCAGCAGAGAAAGAAACTTTTCTCGAACATCAAGAGGTATTTCTGGGAGGACCCTCTCCTTTTTAAAATCTGTGCTGATGTGGTGATCCGAAGATGTGTGCCCATGAGTGAAGTGCAGGAAATTTTAACTCATTGTCACTCGGGTGAAGCCGGTGGTCACCATGGTCCGGCACAAACATCGGCCAAATTTTTTCAAGCCGGGTTTTTCTGGAAAACCCTTCATAAGGATTACCACTCATTCGTTGCCTCCTGTGATCAATGTCAGAGGCTCGAGAACACTTTACGCAAGCATGAAATGCCTCCCAACATAATGATGGAGGTTGAGCCGTTTGATTTGTAGGGCATTGACTTCATGAGCCCCTTCCCATCTTCTTGCTCTAACTTGTTTATTCTTGTGGCGATTGACTATGTGACCAAGTGGGTTAAAGCAATTGCAGTCCCGACTAATGATGCCAAGGTAGTTATCAAGTTCTTAAAGAAAAACATTTTCACACGGTTCGGGGTGCCGAGAGCTATATTAAGTGATGGAGGGTCTCACTTTTGCAACAAGCAATTTGACACTCTAATGAACAAGTATGGATTGAGACACAAGGTTGCCCTTCCATATCACCCACAATGTAACGGCCAAGCTGAGGTCACCAACCGCGAGCTCAAATGGATCCTTCAAAATACGGTCAACTCTTCAAGAAAAGATTGGTCTATGAAGCTCGACGACGCGTTGTGGGCATATCGGACTGCCTACAAAACTCCTATCGGCATGTCCTCGTTCTGACTCATCTATGGGAAGGCTTGTCATTTGCCGGTTGAATTAGCCTATAAATCATATTGGGCGGTGAAGGCTCTCAATTATGATCTCAAGAGCGCCGGTGATAAAAGACGGTTCCAATTGATCGAGTTAGAGGAGATCCGGGAGGAAGCCTACGAAAACAACCGCTTCTACAAGGAAAAGGCCAAGAAATGGCATGATAAGATGATTGTGAAGTGGGAGTTTCATGAAGGTGACCGGGTTCTCTTATATAACTCGAGGCTAAAGTTGTTCCCCGGGAAGTTGAAGTCTCATTGCACTGGCCCTTTCACTATCACAAAGGTCACCCCTTATGGAGCTTTTGAGTTGAAAAATGTCAAAGGGGAAAATTTTATGGACAACGGTTCCCGTCTGAAGCACTACCAGGGAGGAGACATTCAAAAGGTTAAAGCTCGGGCTCTTTACTTAAGAGACCCTCCAGGTTCTTTCTAACCTTCACTATGGTTTAGCCAAAGACCTTAAAAAGAAGGGCAACTTTCCGGGAGGCAACCCGGACTACTTCTCTCTTTACCTTGCATTATTACCGTAGTTTAGTTTAGTTCATTAGTTTGCTTGTTTCGTACCCTCGTACTGCGTGTTTTTGGATGTTTTGTTTGTGTGTTCTGCTTCTGGATGTGAACAAGTGTTTTGGGCAAAAAAACTTTAATTTGGGGGAGATTCTGGTTTGGACTGACCATAGGACCGACCTTTGTAAGGTCGGTAGAGTAGAAATCTCCAATTCCACAACCTACTGACTTCGACCAACCTTAAGACCAAACTTGGCAAGGTCGGACGAGTCAAAATTTTTAAATCGGTAAGCTACTGACTTCGACCGACCTTGCGACTGATCTTGTCAAGGTCGATCGGGTCGAGTTTTTCGAATTAGTAACCTACTGACTTCGACCGACCTTGCGACCGATCATGGTAGGGTCGGCCGGGTCAAAAATTTCAGAAATTCTGCCTACTGACTTGGACCGACCTTGCAACCAGCCTTGGCAAGGTCGGTCGGGTCAAAAATTTTGAAAAAAAAAAGACTGAAACGCACCGTTTCAATAAAACCCCCTTTTTCTATCTTCTTCCCCCTTCCTTCCTCGACCCCAACCTGCAATTTCCCCCAGTAAACCTCCATTTCTCCCCCCTGCGCGACTGCTCAAGCCCGCCCCACTACACCACCAGCGCCGACCTGCTCCGCCCCGACCAACCGCCACGCTCCGACGACGCCGCCAACTGCCGAGAAGCTGCGCGCGCCACCGCCACCACCACCTTCATCTCTAAATCCCTAGTTTTCCCCCAAATTCCCTAAACTCGAATTTTCCAATTTCTACACTATTTTTCTTAAATTTTGGCCCCAAATCATCTAGACAAATTCAAGGTACTTGTTCCTAGCCCTAATTTGTAGATTTTTAAAAATTTTGCACAAGATCAATTTTAGTCAAAATTAGTTCCGAACCAAACGGGGCTTTATTCCCAAAAATTGTTCATGTTGTGAAATCAGTTCATTGAAGTGTTCTTAGATATTGATTTGAGGGTTTGTGTGAAATTGTGGATGTCAAGAGTGGGAATTTGGTGAATTTTAGCATCATTTGTGAATTTTTAAGCTTATTGGCCTAAATCGAATTATCCCTTGTTTGGTATCTTTCTAATGTTGCTTATATAATGCTTTGGCTGTCCAGTGTTGATCTTGGAATTCCCGATTCAACTCACTTATGAGGTTACATGTGTGGGGGCATAAAATGTGAAATTTGGTGAATTATGGTGAGCTTAAAAACATTTTGGGGTGCATTATTTGTTAGTATGCTTGGTGAGCTAAAATGGTATTATTTTGAGTGTGAATGTGAAGGTTCTTAGAACCGGGAAAGGATAGAAAAACGGGGGAGATTCTGTCCAAATTTTTCTGGACATGTTTCGTTTCTTTTGATCTCCAATATGCTTTATGCTTAATCTTTTGCCCAATTGCTTCTTGTCATTCTATTTATGCTCTAACGTTTCACTTTTTGCTATTTTTCCTTTCTTTTGTTTTACGTTTCTTTTTCTTTCTCGGTTTTGCAGAACAATGGCACACCGACAACGTCGCGCCAGGAGGAACACTGCTGCCCCCAACAAAGAGCTAGGCCACCTCAACGGCCTCATTGATGGCATCTTCGTCAGCGAAGATGCATGGAGCTGGTTCAACTCTCCCCGACGCAGGGAGATTGTTAGGGAGCGAACAGTGGATCCACCGCTTGTTGAAGACCTACAGCTCCGGCCATACTATCCCCGTCTCATCAAGGAGTTCTATGCCAATGCTTCGGCAGATAGGAGGAGGGGAGCGGTCACTTCCGTTGTTAGTGGTGAGCCGTCATCATTCGATGGGTGGACGTTCATGCATTCTTCCACCTGGCCCGTGACGAGCTTCAGCATTCAAACTTCTTCCATCCCGGTGACCTCAATGACCACCAATGCCACTATCTTAGCACTCTCCCAGTCCAGAGATGTAGTAAGAACCATGAAGGGACCGATATCAGCGTCACCAAGACCCTGAACATGGTGGGAGATCCGGTGAAGCGGATCATGCTTGCTCTTATCCGACATAATCTTCTTCCCAGAGATAGCAAAGATCTAAATGCCACCGACTATTACTTGATGGATTACATGGTGGCGCTGTATCCGGATAAACCTCTCTCCCTCTCGGATCTTATTATCAGCTACCTCTGCCACATCATTGAGAAGAAGGATACCCAACACTTGGGTTTTCCTTACTTTCTGTAGAGGCAATTTGCTCACTTCAGAGTTCAGCCCAGAGAGGGTAAGGTGGCCAGCCTACCCATGGACCCTATCACCGCCACCTCTCTACGCAAGATGGGCTTTACCCGTACTGACATTGGGTGACAGAATAACGACACTGCACAGAGCCAGAGCAGTAGTGCACCCTCCTCTTCCGGTCCCTCTACTTCCAGTGCTGTGCCCGGCCCATTCCTCACCCTGCCTCATCCACCGCCGACTGACGCAGTGACCCCGGAGCAGCTCGAGGCATTTCAGCCCCAGATGGCTAAGCACCAGCGGCTCATGATGGAGCACCAGTGATAGATGGACGCCCGCATGTAGTTTCTTCGTGAGCAAATGGCGCGTGGTGGTCCCCCTCCTCAGTAGCTATCCCCTAATCACCAGACCGGCGCACCATTGTTTTTCTGCTTTTTCATCTATCTTTTGACTCTCTTTTAGACTTATTTATTCAGTTTGGATATTTGTTATGTTTTTCCTTTAAACTTCATTTACTTTCGCATCGTCGTACTTACATTCTACACTACGGTGTTTCTAGCACCTTTTTGACTACTTTGCTATGGGACTCAATCATGAGTCCCCTTTTGGTTATCTAACTATGGCATTTTTGTGAATTCTTCAGAATCCATTTTGCGCCTAGTTTCTTTTTGGCTTTGCATTGTAGATATTTATCAACTGAACTTAAGAACACCCCATAGTTGAGTTATGAGAAATTCAAGAGAAACTCTTGCAAAATTTTCCTAGGGCCTTCGACTCTTCCAGGTGGAGCTAGCGCTTCAATGACCCCGGACACTAGCAAGTGTGGGGGAACCTCGCCAACAACTCATCCTTATCAGGGGAGTACTAGTTCTATAACCTTTTAACATTTATACAATGCATAACACTTTTTGCCTACTCCATGCTTAGTGCTTCAAAAAGGTCTGAGTTTGTTTTTCCTTGAGCTTTGCTTTGAACAATGTATCCCATTCAAGTGGGGGAAATGACCTTTTCTTTTAGGTGCACTGCTCAATTGCCTTATGTATGTCTATAGCTTCCATGTAGGAGTTACATTTATAGTAAGCAAGTTTTTCCATGAATTCTTCGAATTTTTCCACCGATTTGTTTTTTCAAAAGTTCTCTTTTGAGGATAATTTATGTGCGGTGCAATCATAAATCCATATCTTGGTGAATTTTTATTGCTTAGGGGTTCTTTCTATCTTCTCATCTAGAGATTGCTAAGGGGTGCTTCCTTGTGAAATTTTTTTTTAAAAGGAACTTGAGAGACACCATAGTTAACCAACAAATGAGAGTTGAGTGTTCATTAAAGCAAGGAAAAATGCCAAATTATCTCTCCTCATCTCTTGTTACAAAAGTGAATCAAATGAAAATCTCTATTTTTCCTTTTTTTTCCTCAATGCCCATTATTGAGAGAAGTTGGCCATGGTAAAAGTTCTCCAAGTTCCATAATCTATATGAACTTCAAAGCACTCTAGATCATACCCCGAAACTCTATATTTTTTATTTGCCCTAAGCACACCCATGTCACCATGAGAAGGTTGGTTGCACTCCTCTTGAGGTGTTTCACAAATTTTGCTCACTTGAATTCAAGAATTCATCTAAACACTTGCTTGCTTTAAATGTTCCTACTTTTTGTGGGTCCTTAGCTAATTCTGCTTGAAGACAAGCAAATAGATAAGTGTGGGAGAGTTGATAAGTGGTGAAGTAGTGCTATCTTAAGGTCTTTATTCACCATTATTTTATTCGGTGAATGACTTATTTCACCACTTTATGGAGTACTTTTGTGATTATTAGTCATCTTATACTTTTGACATATTCGAATAGGTAAATAATCATGTGAGTACATTTTGAAAGCTTAATTTGAGGATGCATCAATGTTCGAGCACTTCGGGAAGGATGCCAAGCCAACGGGAAGCATCGGGAGAATTCAGGCACAAAAGAAGAACTTTCTGGTCTCGACCGACCTTAGGACTGACCTTGTCCAAACCTTCCGCAACACACCAGAGTCGACGGACCTTGGGACCGACCTTGGCAAGGTCTGTCGAGCTAAAAAATTGTCACGTGCCTCCCTCACCAGAGAGTTCGACAGACCCACGAGACCGACCTTGACAAGGTCAGTCGGACGGAAAATCTGTCCAGATTGATGTTTTAAAATGCTGAATTTTGGGGCTTCCTTCCTAATTCTTCAACACCCACGTTTCCAGCTAGAAAGAAGAGAGAGTGGCGAAAATAAGGGAGAAAAGAAGAGGAAAAAGAAGAGAACAAGAGGAGGAAGAAGACATTGAAGATTCTACCTCCATTGAAGCTTGGAAGGTCCTCTAATGGCTATTTCTCCCTCTTTCCTTCTCTTTCATCTCTTAATGGCTGAGTAGACTCATTTGTATCCTAGGATGGGGCTTGAACCTATTTGTTCTCATTGAATGCTAGAAACCTAACTCATTTAATACTCTTGTTTTATTCCCTTCAATATCAATTAATGCCTTAAATTGATCTCTTATTGCATTTATGGTGGTTTCATTCAATAGTTGAGCTTGAGTTTAGAACTAGACCAAAAGGGGGATAAACCCTAACTTTTACTCTCTTGATTTTGGGAGTAAACTCTTAGGGCTGTTATTTAAGAGTTTTTTTCTTAACGCTACTTAGTGACTAAAACCTCCTTTGATTAAGGGGTTTGACTAATTAGGTAAGAATTGGGTTTCCCATGATTTGGGATTCATGAATTGAACTCTAATAGGCAATGAGATAATGAGTTGTAGTTTTGAGCTTTTTTGGGTGATTTAGGTGATTCCCCACTATCCTAGGGTACTCTTTCACTCATTCCATCAAACAAACATTTTACTGTTTTATTGCTTTCCCATTGACAAACAACCAAGCTTGCCTCCGGCTAAACCCTCGTTTACTATTTTTATTGGCGTTTTACTAAAATACTGAAGCTTGGGATTTAGAAACCAATTTCCTTGTGGATACGACACTTGTTATATTGCAACGAATTGGGTGCACTTGCCCGTTTAGCTAGGTTTAATTTACTATGTTTATTATTTTCCCAATAGAGTAGGTTATACATTAGCATAAAACACTGGAAGAGAAGCCTTAAGGCTTGTGCTTTTGTCGACGTAAACCATGTAGAAGATGCGAGAAGAGTCATCAAGGGTTTAAGTGGCTGGAACATCAATCGGGATAAGTTATGGGCTAGAATGGAGTTCCAAGGCTCTAAAGCCCAATAGTACAGTTCTTTTGAAGATAGTCAGCCTCCCATTCGATGACAACGACCCACAAAAAATCAGAAGAGCTGGATCCACAAGGAACGGAGCCGTAGGGAACGCAGCAATGTCAAAACGAGGCTATCCATAAATGTTAAATCAGACAGGGGAATGATGACATGCTTGTCCAAATGTACAATTATCACCATGCCAGAGGAGAGGAATCCCAAAGAAGCAATGAAGTTCTTACAGAACAAATGGCTAAATCTCATTGGGTTATTGGCTTTCTCTAGAAAGAAATCCTTAATGGTGTTCAACACACTCTAAGAGGCTGAAGAGGTTGTGAAGACAGCCTTAACGAAAGGCAAAGAACCCGAAGGAATGGATATACGTAAATGGAACGTAAGCGATCAAGTTAAAAAACGGAAGACATGGATAGTGGTCTGGGGTATCCCTCTTCATGCATGGAATAAGGTAAACGTGAGCAAGATCGCACAAACGGTGGGTGACGTCTTAAAGATTGAGGAAGAGGACAACTAACTGATGGAAAATGCCAAAATCCGACTCTAAATTGAAACTTCAACCCTACAACTAATAAACTGGAGAATAATGGTCAGTGTTGACGGGATCAGTTATCCAGTGAGTATAGTCGAAATCGACAACAAGACGTTTGGCCTTAGACACTCGGACTACCCCAAAAGTATCGTCCAAATGCCAAAGCGGAGACAGGAGGAGGCCAAAGTCAGCACAATAGCAAAATCGTTGACCACCTGGATAGTGGAGGAGAGGAGCAGCATAACTGTCAAGAGGAATCCCGAGGTAGTACAGGGAACTCAGGGGGCGTAACACCTGATGGAGTAGAAAAGAAAACAAATGAAGATACATAATCATTGTGTCTTGATCATTCGTTCACGGAGGGCCCAAGAGCGCAGATCCCCAATGACAGCGATGTTGGAAAAAGCCCAGAGGAATTAATATCTCTCGAGAATAAGAAACAGCTAGAGCAAACAGGACAAAGGGAAGGAAACGAATTGGTAATTCCCGAGTTGGTCGAGAGTCCAAAAGGAATGTCGGAACTGGACAATGAAGAGACTGTCCCGGAATCGGAAAAACCCCCCATGCAAATCATGCAGTGACAAGAATTGATAACCCCACTGAAGATAGGGAGACTTACTCGGGTTCCGGAAATCAAATGCAACTGCACTGGATAAGTCAGCTAAAATAATTTTGAGCAACTCCCACAGTATAAAATCGCTACATGTCAAGGAAACAGGCACACCATAAGGAGAGGGAGGAATAAAATTATTCATTGATTTGTTCCACAATACACCCCCAAGCATCCAGAACAAGCCGTTGAGTCAAGCGCGCAACGAAAGAGGAAAGATAGTCAATGTTAAGGCTGAAGCAGAAGAGTGTCTAAACTTGTTGTAGAAATTGGGATGTCAAGTCCAAGACCCAGAACAGACAAAACTCAAGATCCAGGAGCAGTTACAGTCACATGCCGGTAATTAACCAGCAAGTAGGTGATGAGGTTGGGGTTCCAAAACATCTGAGGCATGGGCCTTAAAGCAAACTAGAGAAGAATAAGGGAGGAGGTCAGCAACCAAAAATATCAGTCCTAGGACTGGTAGAAACTCAGCAAAGCAGGACAACAACACAAAAAATACTAAACTTTGGGGTAGAAAGAAGACCAGCATGGTGTGGGAGGAAATTCCGAGTATAGGAAGATCTGGGGGATTAATAGTGCTATGGTGTGAAGAAGAGGTTGAAGTCAAAAGTGTAGTAAAAGGAGTACGCTAGAAGATGTTGTATTTAAAGAGTCTAGAAGATGGAACTGTGAGCACACTGGTTGTAATGTATGCCCTGTGTGATCTTACGGGAAGGGAAACACTATTCGAGGAACTGGCACAGCAAAGAACAAACCGGCAGTCGGAAGTCCTGATTACGGGTGACTTCAACGAAGTCCTTGAACCAAAAGAGAGGCTACCCTTGCACAACGCCCGATGTACCAGAGGTATGAAAGAATTTTCTTCATGGGTAAACGACATGCAGTTAGTCAAAATACAATTACAGATGCAAAATTTACCTGGCATAGTGGTGGGTCGTTCAGTAAAATTGACAGAATGTTTGCTACACACGACTGGCTAGCTCAACATGCGGATATAATGCTTCGATCAAGGGAGTGGTTATTCTCTGACCACATGTTCTTACTATTCTCCACGGGCAAGATCAACTGGGGTCCGCAGTCATTTAGATCGATGGACTCCTGGTTGGTTCACCCCGGTTTTGGGCAGTTTATGAAAAAGGAATGGGGCAACTTGAAGTATGGAACAACGTTGGGTAAATTGAAGAAGCTAAAACAAGCCCTGAGGACATGAAATAGAGAGGTATTTGGTAAAATGAGACAAAATATTATTGACAGCTGGAATGAGTTAAAGTAAATCGAAACAAAGATTGAAGAGGGCGATATCACTACTCAAACTAAGGTGGAGAGAAAAAGAGCTATGGAGTTACTAGAGAAAGCTGAATAGGACAATGAAATATATTGGAGGCAGTTATCTCATGACAAGTGGGTTAAGTAGGTGGACAATAACATGAGATACTTTCATAGGAGAGTGACTCTTAACCGAAGGAGAAAACTTATCACATGTTTGATGACGGATAGTGGTGTGATCGACAGCCTATCCGCAATCAAAGATCAGATTGTTGAATACTAGAAGAAGCTGTTTCAAACAGGCCGGGAGTCAAGGATTCGGCCACCACTTACCTCACACTCCAGCCTCTCAGTCCAGGAAGCATGCTACTTAGAAAGCCCACCTACATTGGCAGAAATCAAATAGACAATCCGTAACTGTGATAGTTCCAAGGCACCAGGATTTGATGGTTATAACATGTGTTTCATCAAAGCAATGTGGCACGTAATAGGAAAGGAATTCGTAAGTGATGTACAAAAATTCTTTGCCACATCGAGATTGGAAAGGGGAAGTAACATCACATGGATAACACTAATCCTGAAGAAACAGGACGCTTCCCGCTTGGAAGACTATCACCTGATTAGTATGGTCGGATGCATGTACAAAGTGGTTGCAAAGATCCTGAACAACCGTCTGAGTGCACTCATGCCCAAACTTATTGGTGAGACACAGTCGGGTTTCATCACAGGAAGAAGTATCCTTGAAGGCCCCTTCATTGCAAATGAGGTAGTAACATGGTTGAAAAAGACCCGAAGGAAAGGGATTCTGCTCAAGATCGATCTAAAAAAGGCTTATGATTGTGTATCATGGGATTTCCTAGACATGATGTTAGAGTGTATGGGATTTGGGAAGATTTGGAGGAGTTGGATGAAAGAGTGTGTTACAACGGCAAGAATATCTATCTTGGTAAATGGCTCCCCCACCAAAGCAGGGGTTACTGCAAGGTGATCCACTCTCCCTCTCTCTATTTGTGATTGTTGCTGAAGCATTAAACTGGCTAATAACAAGTGCGGTAGAAAATCAAGATTTGAGGGGCCTCAAGGTTGGTGCTAGGCAAGTGAGAGTGACACACTTGCAATTTGCCGATGATGTGATGCTGTTTAGTGAAGTCAAGAAGGAAGAGCTAATGCAATTACATAGACTTCTCGTGATCTTTGCTGAAATGAGTGGTCTAAGACTGATATGGATAAATCAAGGGCCTTCTGCATCAATGCAAGTGAAGTGAGAAGGGAAGAAATGATACCAGACCAAAGCAGGACACGTAGAGCATCTGGCCACTTTGGCCGGATGAGATTAAAAGAATATACGACATCCGGCCGCTCTAGCCGGATGAAGTTAGAGGCTTATAGAACATCCGGCCGCCTTGGCCTGGAGATGAGGACACATAGAGCATCCGCCGTTTCTAGCTGGATGAAAGTAAGACTTAGATAAAGCAAAGCACTGTATGACCGTCACTTGTAGTAGGTCTAAGGTACTAGGAAAGGGTAGAATTGTACTTAAACGTGTAAATACAGGCTGGCACCCAGAGGACCAGGCCCGAAAAACTATAAATAGGGGTACACCCCCATGGAATGAGATACGCGATATTTGGCAATCAAACTCGCACTTGATTCTAACAGAAGCTCTCTCTCCTTCTCTACCTTCGTGAAACTCTGTGACCGAAACCAGGTAAAGTAGGATAGAAGGTTAGATCGAACCGTACTAGGATGGATGTACTGTTGCATTGGGATCAAACTTGGTCGCGTTAGGATAGACTTACTGTTTCATTTGGCGCCGTCTGTGGGAATCGAACAGCAAGAAGCAACCACGAGACCACCTAGAAGCAGGGAAGTAATCTACGGCGATTCATAGTGTAAATCCTAAAGTAACTAATGACGTTTTTTGCAGGATCGAAACACGAGAGATGGCTCCGAGACAAAGAAAGCACTGAAGAAAGTCACCGAAGAGAACGATCGCTCGAACAACCGCTCTGAGGAAGGAATGAGTTCGGAGATGCCAGAGGCCATCTCCAAAAAGGACCTCGAGGACATGCTAAAGGGGTTGGTCAGATCCATTGATGAAAAAATCGTAGAAGGAAATGAGACCTTGCAGCAGGAACTGATGCAAAGGGACGAGGAGTATCAAAGAAAGTGGGACGAAATGACGGAAGCCATTGAGCAACTGAAAAACAGAGACTCTAGAGGCAGCAATGGCGAAGAAAGCAAGGATAGAAAACACAATTCAATCGTTGACGAAGGAGAGATGGAGGAAGATGATCAGATAGATATGAGTTTATACCCCTTCTCGGAGCGAATAAGAAAGGCAAAACTCCCGCCGCACTTTGTCGCCCCGACAATTGAGAAATACGACGGGACTGGAGATCCCGCCCAGCATATCAAAAAGTTCATGTTTGCCATGAACACTCAGGGGATTAGTTCCCTCGCCCTCTGCAATCTGTTCCCCGGAACGCTTTCAAAGAGAGCATTGGGATGGATCTCCACGAGACCGCAGTCCATTACGAGCTTCAAGCAATTGACCGAGGATTTTCAGCAGTACTTCGCTGCTTAAGAAGGTCAAAAAGGAGACAATAGAATTAATGGACGTTAAGCAGCGAAAAGGGGAAACCGTGAAGGAGTACGCAGAACGCTTCCACAAAAAGGTTGCGGAAATCGATGATGTAGACGAGAAGATCTTGATTAAGGCCTTTGGGAATGGCCTGGCTCAGCCTCGGCTCGCTGGAAAAATCGCGACAAAAGCGCCAAAGACTCATGGAGAATTAGCTGAAATGATCCATGATTTTTTGAAATCTGAGGTAGCCGAGAACAAGGCTAGAGAGCTGGCAGATAGCTTCAAAGCCACAGGAGCACCAGAGAAGAAGGAAGGACTCGGGGGAAATGCCGGAAGAGGAGGGTCGAGGTACAAGCCATATTACGGCAAGTCAACCGCCGGATCTTCCTCTCAGGGGTCGCAGCACCAGGGGGCAAGGGCTATTGTCTACATTGACCCAGGGAAATATGCCGCTGCAGTAAGAGAGGGATACCTGCCTCCGCCAAGGAAGCCGCCGCAGGGAGAAATTCCGGTTGCATTCTGCGAATTCCATGGAAATCGCAGTCATCGGACTGTAAACTGTGCTACCCTGGCCAAAGAGCTCCGAGCCATTGAGGAGAATAAGAAGAAGGGAAAGCAACAGGCCGGAACGCAGAGGCAGTATGGCGGTCAACAGAGCAACGCCCAGAATGCATCACAAGGGCGGCAGGAGGAAGAGGCTCATCCCAGGCTTAACCCTGGCAAGTCGGTGGGTATGATAACAGGTCTGTAAGGAAAATAAAGATTCTTCCCTTTTTCGGTTCGACAAAAGGGCTTCTCAGGAAGCAAGGATAGTCATAGGTTGTTTTCCTAAGAATCAAGCATAAGATTGTCAAAAATCCTGTTACAAAATAAAAGAGTAGAATCTTCATTTTTGTGCATTTCGTTTACAGCGTACATTTTCTCTCATTCTGGTTATAGTGAAAAACCCCCTCTTTTCTAAAAAGGAAAAGAAAAAGAAGACTAACAAAACTTTCTTTAAGAAAACTCACAGGGCTGTTTTCGGAGGTAGGACCACTAACTCCTAACGAAAGAAAAAGGCACATTCACCAAGTGCATCAGGAGCTCCCAGAAAGGAAGGTTGCCAAAAGAGAAGCTTTCCTCCAATTTTCTTCTCCGACGAAGATGAAGATGGAGTCCTATATCCACACAACGATCCACTTGTCATTCGTGCACAAGTAAACGATCGGATGATGGAAGGAATCCTAATCGATAGTGGGGCCGGAGCAAATGTCATATCAGCCGAAGCAGTTAAGAAGCTGGAGGTACCTGAGGACCAGATCAAGCCTTATTCGGCGGTCCTAGGAGGATTTGTGGGAGGTGTCTCTACCACGTCTTCCGGCAGTATAGACTTCACAATGACCCTGGGCCAAGGAGATGAGAGAAGAACAGAGAGGCTCACAGCTTTTATTGTGCCAGGTCTTTCTGGATATAACATGTACCTCGGGAGGCCAGGAATCAATGCTTTCAAAGCCATCCACAGCACTCATCATTTAAAAATGAAATACTTAACCTCAGGTGGGAAAGTAGTCACGATAAGAGGAAGCCAAAAAATGGCCCGAATGTGTGAAGTCCGTATCATGGACAGCCTTCCTAGTGAGGAAGTGGTCAAAACTGTGGGATCAGACAAGGAGTTCAAGGGGAGGCTACCTTCCTCCTCAGGGCCGGATCAGGAAGAGGAAGAATGTCGAACAGCCCAAGATCCCCCCAGAGAGGTACATTTAAAATCTGACCCTTCTAAATTCTTTAAAATAGGAACTGCGTTTGACAGTGGAGAGCAAACTCACTTAATGAGGTTCCTGGAAAAAAGAAGGGCAACATTCGCTTGGAGCACGGACGAGATGCCTGGTATAGACCCAAGCGTTATCCGGCATGAGCTCAGGGTGGACCCTAAGCATCCGGCGGTCAGGCAAAGGAAAAGGGTAATAGGAGAGGAAAGAGATTTAGCCGCACGAGCCGAGGTCCAAAAACTCCTCAAAGCAGGATTCATCAGGGAGGTTGCATATCCACGCTGGTTGGCTAATGTTGTCATGGTAAAAAAAGCAAATGGAAAATGGAGAATGTGTGTGGATTTCACAGATTTAAATAAGGCATGTCCTAAGGATTTTTACCTCTGCCATCAATAGATAGATTGGTAGTCTCAACTGCCCAGAGTTCTGTGTTAAGTTTTCTAGATGCTTTCTCCGGCTATAATCAAATAAAAATGAAAGAAGACGATTCAGAAAAGACTTCCTTCATTACTTCAGCTGGAACATTCTGTTACAAGGTAATGCCTTTCGGCCTAAAGAATGCAGGGGCCACTTTCCAACGAATGATTGACAAAGTGTTTTGTCAGCAAATTGCTCGAAATGTGGAAGCTTACGTTGATGATATAGTTGTTAAAAGTCCGTCAAAAGACAACACATGAAGGATTTGGAAGAAACATTCAACACTCTGGACAGATACCAAATCAAGCTGAATCCAGAAAAGTGTGTGTTTGGTGTAACCAAGGGGAAGTTTCTTGGGTTTATTGTTGGACAGCGGGGTATTGAAGTTGATCCGGAAAAAAGTCAGGCCATCCTCAACCTCTCCCCTCCAAGAAATATCAAAGATGTCCAAGCCTTGAATGGGAGACTCACGGCGTTAAGCAGATTTTGCTCCAAGCTGCAGGAAAAATCAATCCCGTTCTTCAATATCCTGAGGAAGAACAGCAAGTTCCAATGGGGACAAGAGTGCATAGATGCATTCGAAAAGATCAAAGAAATGCTTCGGGACTTGCCTAAGTTGGGTGTACCCGCCCCAGGCCAGGATCTCTACCTTTACTTATCCGCGACAGACTGGGCAGTCGCGGCTGTCCTGATTATGGAAGGAAAAAAGGGAAATACCAGTCTATTATACTGGCAAAATTTTGAGTCCAACAGAGGGACGATATACAAATATAGAGAAAATCTTGTTTGCGTTAGTGGTGGCATCAAGGAAATTACGGCCCTACTTTCAGTCGCATCGAATCTTTGTCAGAACCAACTGGCCACTCAAACAAATAGCTAACAATCCAAACGCCTCCGGCCGGATGGTGAGCTGGACAGTGGAACTAACACAATATGAAATCCACTTCTTACCCAGAATAGCGATTAAGGCACAGGCCTTGGCGGACTTCATAACGGAGACAAACTTTGCAAAAGAAGAGAAACAGCTCAAAAACTCATACACCATCCTGGTTGACGGAGCCCGATGCAAAAGTGGAGCAGGAGCCGGAATAGTAGTGCAAACGCCGGATGGACAAAATCTAAATTATGCCTTCCGGCTAGATTTCGATGTCACCAACAATGAAGCTGAATACGAAGCCCTCATCTGGGGCTTGGAGGTGGCTACCGCCCTAGGGGCAACAGGTTCCATAGGAAGATACTTTCTCTATTTTTTTCCTTTCTATAAAATCATATTGAAAATAAACCTCATAGAATTTCTTTAAAAAAAAATTTTCGCAGAATTGGAAGTATACTCAGATTCCATGTTGGTAACGAGACAAAGCGACAACATCTATGAGGTCAAAGAAGAAAAGCTATGGAAGTACTGCTCAAAGTCCAGGAACTGAAAGCGAACTTCCAAAGATGTGAGTTGAAGCATCTCCCTCGTGAGGAAAATATTGAAGCCGATGCCTTGGCAAAGTTGGCAAGTATGGCCGAAAAAGTACCCAATGAGGTATGGTTGGAAGTCAAGGCTACATCAAGCGTAGACGGGGCTCAAGTGTTTACCCTAGAACCAAATGATAAAGTAGAGTCTTGGATGACCCCGATCATAGACTACATCCGGCAGGGAAAGTTGCCGGAAGAGGAAAAAGAGGCCAGGACAGTAAAAAGGCGGGCTGCATCATTTTTTATTGAAAATAACCAGCTCTATAAGCGATCTTTTGCGAGGCCAGCATTAAAATGTGTTACCACGGCCGAAGGGGCAGAACTAATAAAAGAAGTGCATGAGGGGATCTGTGGGAATCACCAGGGAGAAAGAACCACAACCCACAAAATCTTGAGGCTTGGATACTTTTGGCCGAAAATGATGGAGCATTGCAAAGAGCATATACAAAAATGCCGCAAGTGTCAGGAGCATGGGAACAAAATACATACTCCTCCGGCAGAACAAAAATCCATTCTCTGCCCGATTCCCTTTGCTATGTGGGGGTTGGACATTGTGGGGCCATTTCCGGAGGCCTCGCCAGGGAGATTCAAATTCATGTACGTTGCCATTGACTACTTCACAAAGTGGGTCGAGGCAATGCCCAGTATCTTCATCACGGCCAGGAAATCACAAGAGTTCATCTGGAAGTATGTGGTGTGCAGGTTTGGCATACCAAAGGCAATAATAACTGATAATGGAGCACAGTTCAATTGCGAAAGCTTCCGGGAATTCTGTGAAGAATGGAAGATCGACTTAAGATTTGCATCAGTGGCTCACCCTCAGGCAAATGGGCAGGTCGAGAATGTGAATGGGCAAATAGTAAAAGCAGTAAAAAAGAAACTTGACGACAAAAAAGGAAAGTGGGCAAATTGCTACCCCAGGTCCTTTGGTCATACAGAACAACGGAAAGGGGGCCGATAGGAGAGACGCCTTACAGGCTGACTTATGGATTGGAAGCTGTCATTCCGGCGGAAATTGTGGTGCCATCCATAAGGTGGGAATCATATGATGAAGAAGTCAACAGTCTGGGAGTACAGGACCACCTTGACCTTCTCGAAGAAACTAGGATGGCCGCCGCTAGTAAGAATGGCAAAAGATAAATCCAAGGTAGAGCGATATTTCAACCAAAGGATAAAGGAGCGAAGTTTCGCCCCAGGAGAGTTAGTTCTCCGAGAAGTTAAACAGCCCAAGAAGCTGGAACCTCAATGGGAAGGACCATACATCATACACCAGAGGACGGGACGAGCTTCATACCGCCTGAAAAATGGTGAAGGGTACGAATTGCCGCATTCTTGGCATGGAGAATGTCTAAAAAAGTTTTATGTGTAAAATTTACGATTCTTCAATAAAAAGTATGATTCTTTGAAAAGAATTGAAAGTAAGCACCGGCCAACGAGCCGCAGGCTATCATGCCTTGAAAGAAAAAGAAAGCACCGGCCAACGAGCCGCAGGCTATCATGCCTTGAAAGAAAAGAAAGCACCGGCCAACGAGCCGCAGGCTATCATGCCTTGAAAGAAAGCACCGGCCAACGAGCCGCAGGCTATCATGCCTTGGAAAAAAAGAAGCACCGGCCAACGAGCAGGCTATCATGCCTTGAAAGAAACATCCGGCCAACGAGCCGCAGGCTATCATGCCTTGAAAGAAACATCCGGCCAACGAGCCGCAGGCTATCATGCCTTGAAAGAAACATCCGGCCAACGAGCCGCAGGCTATCATGCCTTGAAAGAGACATCCGGCCAACGAGCCGCAGGCTATCATGCCTTGAAAGAAACATCCAGCCAACCTAGGCGTCGGCCAAGCAGACCGCAGTTTCCTATACCCCATATCCTAAAAATTCGGCTAAGAATCATAAGATGAACACACATCGAAAGAAAAAAGATCCGGCCGGAAAACCGTAGGCCCATCATGTTATAAAGAATAAAGGCCAAGGCTGGCTTAACTTGCTTAAGATAGTCGTACGAACACCGTTAAAAGAAAGAGAAAAAGATGTCACCACAATAGGAAACTTGGCTAAAAAAAGGAACCCCGGCGGATAAAAATATGGATTATATTCCTCCCAGTGTGGGGTGAAAACAGATACAAAAGTATGATCATTCGGCAAGACACAAAAAATACATGCCGAAATAAGAACTTATCTAAAAAAAAAAACTTCTTCTATTCTATCTTTTCTGCAGCTACTCTATCACCACTGCCGGCCACGCTCTCGTCAGATTTGGTCTTCTTAGAGAGATGTTGCATCCCTCCGGCGGATGGCAGGATGTTGCTTCCGGCTGGAAGGAATGAGACTTGGTCAGCACCAAAACACTCCCCAGGGGGCGGCAGAACCTCTCAAGTTCCGAAAAGAAGTTGGACTTCTGGGCAACAGCCTTGAACTCCAGCTTGTTGTACAAATCATCATCCAACAACTCTCCTTTCTTGAGAGAGTGATCCGAGACGATCTCCTGGCAAATGTCAACTATCCGGCGGCACTGAGAAGCAAAGGACTCCTTTAGATGAGCATTGATAGTGCCTTGCCTCTGCACCTCCTCCTGAGATTGCCGAGAGAAAACGATTTAAGCCTGGCCATCTGAGATTCAAGAACCAGGACTTGGGCTCGGTACTTGTCACGTTCACAATTGGCAGAAGACAGCTCCTCCTTTGCACGGGCTATCCGTCTACTCAGCTGGGTGACGTGCTTCAGTAAGTTGGCAGCACTCATGCCTGGCCGGAACCAAAAAAAAATAAGAAGAAAAGAGGGCCAAAAACAAAGGAGGAAAAAGTTGAAGGCTTGAAAGTTTACCATGACCTAATGGCTCAGAACTCTCGGCTTGAGAGCAAGACTTAGCTTCCTCCAGCTCTCTCACTTTCTCTTCCAGCCTCGCCCTCTCTTCTATCAGGGCGGCTTTATCCGCAACAAGAGTTTTCTTCTCTTCTTCCAAAAGAGAACAATCCCGGAGCAGAGACTGCTTCTCTTGATTAAAGGAAGACTTAGACTGCTCTTCCAGCGCGGCCTTTTCTTCCAACAGGCAGTCAAGTTCCTGCATAAGCTTCTCTTTTTCTTTCACAAGAGCTTCATTCTCGCGTTCAAGGGCTTGCTTCTCCAGCCCTAGCGCTCCAGCCTCCTGCTTGAAAGAGTTCCCCTCCTGATAGAAAAAGGCCTTCTCGGCCTGAAGTTTGGTTACCTCACTCTGAAGATTGTTCACTTCGCTCCGGTGCATGGAGCGTACCTGATCCAGCATAATGTCCAGGTCAAAGAAGAGCAAAATTAGCTTATCCTTAAAGGGAAACGAGAAATGATTTCACACCTCTATCAAAGTGTTATCAGCCTCTTTGATCCGGCTTCTTAGAGAAAAGTTCTCTTCTCGGAGTTTCTTCAGCTGCAGCTCGTACTCGTCACGCTGGCGTTCGCATTCTCGCCGAGACAGCTGCAGGTCTTTATTGATTGCTTCAGTCCTCTCCTTTGCCTTGCAGTCAATCTCATATTCAACCTGGTCAAGATAGGCGTCATGAGAAGAGCGGGACAACTTCAGTTCCTCTTCAACGTTGTTGGCTCGACTTTCTTCATAACGAAGCCTGGATTGAAGGTTACCAAAGTGAACCTCAGCACTTTGGGCCATGGACATCACCTAAATAAGGGAATACACAAAGTCAGGGGAAAGCCAAAAATAAAACAAAAGAAACATGAGAGTAACATACGTCCTAACCTGAAAGATTCCCCCCCACATCATGTCAAACACTTCATTTGCTGGGAGGGAATGCCGCATAATGGCATCAGCCCCCCCATCCCCGGCCCGCAACCTTTTTTTAGTAGCAGTAAAGGTGGCCGGAGGAGCGAAGATCCCGTCTGGATGGCCGGATCTCTTTATTGCCTCCTTCCAGACAGAGGAGTACTTGGCGGCTTCACAAGTTATTAAAGGAAGGGGGCGCCCGCAATGATAGAACCACCCTTCCTTTTGGGAGGGACCAGTATAAGACTCCTGAGCAGGAGGAGGGGGGAAGAGGAAGAAGAAGCTATGCAATCCTCTCTCTGCTCACCCTGGGGCCCGGGGCCTTCCGGCAAAGGAGAAACTGTGTAGTCTTCCCTCTGCTTACTTCGAAACTCAGGATCCTCAGGCACCTGGCGATATTCCATCGCTCCACTCCGTGCCGCATCCTTGGCCGCAGCAACATCAATAGAGATTGAGGCCGGAGCCTCAGCATCGCCAGAGGTTTGTCCCTCTCCTGATGTCCCTGGCCGAGGGGCCTTCGGCTTTGATGTGGTTTTCTTTTTTAGTCTCTGCTTAACAGGTGCAGAGACTGTTGCGGCAGTAAAAGCAAATCAGTACCAGAACACTCAAATATGCACAAAACTGGAAGCAAGAAGATGAAAAAGTGAAGAAAGGGAGCAGAGAACAAGAGGAAGTGACGAAACAACAAAAACCTTCTCCGGCTGGGGGATCAGAACGGAGCCCGGATGCCTCCAGCGTATTCTCTTGGGCAGGATCTGAGGAAAAGTAACCCGACAAGTCAGGGAACTGCTCGCAAATTGGAGTTGGATGCCCAGACTCCCGCCCCGGGCGAGAGTCGAGGTCTAAACCAGAACCAGGGGTGAGAGGAAGGGACACACGGCGCCCAGACTGAGGGCTCGCGTGCCATGTACCTGACAGCCCGGCATCAGCACGATCAGGAGATTCCAGCCGTTTCTTTTTCTTTGAATGACCAGCTTGGTCATTCCTGGCTTCCTGCCTGGAGCGCTTCGCCGGAAGAGGGGCATTCTCCAGAAGCCGCTCGGCCGCATCAGTGGCCGCATCCAGTGTGTTGTAATAATTAATTACCTCGTCCCCATTTTTGAAGGTGACGAAGTTCCAGCTATGGAAGGGGCCGATCTTATCCCCCTTCTGGAAGAAATCTACATACAGCATATCCAAGCAAGAGGAAACCAACGGAGTGACAAAATTTATACTAAGGGATTAGGGACACTTACTGTGATACGTCTTCAAGAAGACAAGCGTTCTTTTGTAAAGAACGTCTCGACAGTCGGTAACTTCTTATGTATCGCCCTCAGAATCTTTGAAATGGGCATCTCAGCCGGAGGGGTTTGGGGGCTGATCAACTGACCTCTCCCGGCCTCAGCAGCGTATGGGACACCCAAGACTCGACCGGGGGTGGAACGATGACGAACCACCGCGACCCCCACTCGTGAGCTTTCTTGTAGTCAAAGAGGGAGTATCCAGCCTTCGCAATAAGGGTTAGGCTCTCGGGATCCTTCCTGACTGTGAAAAATTGCACGAAGTCGGTACCTTCCGGCCGGATTTTGATATCCTCGCAAAGGGTAACAAAGGCGTGAAGATGCGAGATGGCCTTTGGGTGAAGATGAGCTAAAGAACAGCAGCGTCGAAGGAGGAAGCCCAACACAAAAGGGTGCGGGGGAATGGTCAGGCCGGAACGAAAAAAGTCGGTGTAGACTACGTAACCACGGCCAAAATCGTCGTTAGGGTGAGAGTCGGGAGACGGCAGGAAAATCTGTGTGCCAAGTGGGGCGTCGACACCCCCAAGACAGTCGCAGAGGGAGGAGTATTTAAGAGAAGAGGGGTAGGGTTCGCGGTCAGATCGGAAAGGTTTTATGGGCTTTAGATACGAAGGACGAAAGCCGTCAGAAGACCGAGAACCTTGAATCGCTTCAATGGCGGGCGGAAATTTAGCAGCAAGCTTACTCTGTTTTGTGGAGGAGGAAGACATTGTCGAGTTTGGCAAGGAATCGAAGGATGATGGCAATAGAAGGCAAAGGCAAGGTAGCGCACGACGACAGAGAGGTGAGAGAAGAAGAGCAGTCGAAATAAAGGGTCGGTAGAGG